>OZ004710.1:62849091-63586319 GCA_963924515.1 Vespertilio murinus | reverse complement strand
CAACAAGAAAGACATGATATAAAAACAACAAAAACATGATATAAAAACATTGATAAAAACAATTACTGATAAATTTATTAAATTTACTAATACCACCCTGTATACCACATTAAGAATAAAAACACTTTCAGAGTGCTTGAATAATTTTCCTTGTAATGATTTATAACTTTCACATCACATGCCCTTCAAATTTGAGAGAAAGCAACATATAACATGTCCACAAAAAGGTTCAGGTAGAAATATTCCTACTCTGTCTAGAGTTTGTCCTTGTGATTTATTGATAATCATCGCAAATGCTGGCATCACAGGAAACTGTCTTTGAATTACAGTGCATGTGCAAGTCAATGTTTATTTTTATTTATTTTTATTTTTTTAAATGTATTTTATTGATATTTTACAGAGAGGAAGGGAGAGAGATAGAGATCCAGAAACATTGATGAGAGAGAAACATCGACCAGCCGCCTCCTGCACACCCCCTACCAGGGATGTGCCCGCAACCAATGCACATGCCCCTGGCCGGAATCGAACCCGGGACCTTTCAATCCGCAGACCGACGCTCTACCACTGAGCCAAACCGACCTCGGCAATGTTTATTTTTAAATTGCCATTGTGCGTCATATGTACTGGCCAGTTGGTCAGATGTATGTATGGTCAGTCACTTAGCCATATATAGATATATACTGAGTGGCCAGATTATTCAGATTATTTTGATCTCTGAATGCATAATAATCTGGCCACTCAGTATATGTCCTATATAATAAAAGGCTAATATGCAAACTGTTTCCTCAATCAGGAGTTCAACCAGCAGGCAGGCCAGCCAACTTCCCATGTCCCCTCCCTCTGGCCAGGCTTGCCAGACCCCACCCACGCACAAATTCATGCACCAGGCCCCTAATAGATATACACACACACACTGAGTGGCCAGATTATTATGCATCCAGAGATCATAATAATCTGGCCACTCAGTGTGTGTGTGTAAATATATATCTATATCCATATCCATATCCATATCCATATCCATATCCATATCCATATCTATATCTATATAATTTTTATAGAGAGAACCAGAGAGAGAGAGAGAGAGAGAGAGAGAGAGAGAGAGAGAGAGGGAGGAGGGGAGAAGGGAGAGGGAGGAGAGAGAGAGGAGAGATTTCAAGGAATTGACTCACATGTTTGTGGAGGTTGGCAAGTTCAAAATTTGCAGGATAGGGTAGATGTCTGAACACCTAGAGAAGAGTTGCAGTTTGAGTCTGCAGTCAGTATGTGACAGAATCCCTTTTTCTTTGGAGGAGATCTTTATTTACTAAGGATTTCAATTGATTGAATGAGGTCCACCTACATTATAGAGGGTTTTACTCAAGTTCTACTGATTGACAACTGAAGCACATTTTTAAAATATCTTCATGAGAAGGCCACAATATATTTGACCAAATATTTGGTTTCAGTGGCCTTGTCAAATTGACAAGTAACATTAACTGTCACAGGGAAACAAATTACTCCATAGTCCCTAGGCTAAATCTATAGGATGTTAATGGATGTTTTTCATTTTGTTGTATTAGGTTTTGGAGGCATTATCACTCTTTGGCTGCATACAAAGGATCTGAGTTTAATGAAAAACTGAGGCAATAAAATACTGGGAAAGCTCCAGAGCATAAAGTAGAACTCTAGGCAGCTCAGAAACTAAGCCTGGCTCATCCAAAAAAAAATCATATGTCCTTCAAACAATTTTTAGAAAAGTAGCAGCTGTAATTGATCAGTATTTTGGTATAAGCAGGGTCCCATCAAGAAATCTGATTAACCAACTACAATCAGAAATGTAGAAAATTGGGTATTCATTCAAAGAGAATGTTAAAACAAACAACCAATTACATGGTTATTAAAACCACAATATAGCATCCAGTGTAGTACAATGGAGCTAGTCTGACAAAAGCCAATACCAGTGACAATGATAAGGACAAGACATATTTCCAGAGCATACCTCAAGTTTGCTGCATCTTTTATAGCCCACCTTAGACCTCACCAGCTCAGATAATAGATAAAGCTGTCAAATCAGGTCAGAAAAAGGGATAATAGGAGAGTCAAGGTACTCATATGGAAAGTCAGGTACACAGTTTTGGAGGTAACTGGCTGAAAAGAGAAAAAAAATAGTACAAAATGGATAAAAACGGTATCTTTAATTATTATTTGCAACATTTTTGGCAATATAATGCCCATTTAACAAAATTTGCTCATTGTAACTGAGCTTTCATCCTTCTCTAGAACCATCATCATTCATAAGAAAGATAATGTGACTTAGATCAAAGTTTTCCAACTGTGCAAGATGTTAAATGTCATTTCAGGTAATGAGATAAATGAAGGAAATTTGTAATAAGTGGAACAGCCTTACAGGGACTCATTGCACTCCAGAGAATTTTAATCTGCTTTCATGGTAAAGGTTAGCACACACTCAGGTAGCTCCTATTTGCGCTCGTTATTTAAAAAGCATTTTTCCTGCAACGAGTGCAAGGTGGTGATATATTTGCTCCATTTCAGAGGGTACAGGGTGCCCTTTGAGGGAATGATTATTTCATCAATATCATCAAGAGCAAACATTTAGTGAGCATTGTGTAGTGGTAGGGCAGTGGGTTAAATGCTTGGAACACAGAAAGTCATAAGACACAATCCTTTTCATATAAGAGGAAGTCTATTTACAACATAGCCTAGAATATATTTTCTTCAGAATATAGGTTCCTGATAAAATATGCACCACTTATTTTTGACTAAGAAGTCTTTGGGTCAGAAAAGAGTATACGCTATTCAAAAAAGCTAAGATAAATTAAAAACTAGTTATTCAGCATTTCTTCCCATTCCACTGTATTTCAGAAGCTGCAATTATTGAATTTCATCTACTTGAGGAAACAACAGGGGCTGTGGTCCATAGTGTTTTCCAGCAACACTCTGACACCAAAGGGATGTTTGTTTCCCCCACAGCAATTAATTCTCCACTCTCTGAACACCAACTGGATGTGTTAAGATTTAATTTAATTGTGATGGTAATTATCTGGAGTTAGCACAGACCCACAGGCTATCAGCTCAGTCCCACATGACTACCCCAAATTCAGGTCCAAATTGCATTTAGGTTGCCACCTGTACCTCTGACCGACCAGCTGTAAATTCAGGAGGTTCTATCAACTCTCTCCTCAGGCTCGACAATGTGGTAGAATGGCTCAAAGAACTTTATCAGTTTATAAAAGATATTATAAAGAATATAACTGAATAGCCAGACTAAGAAGTTCAGAAGAGTTCTGAGGGCAGGAGCTCCTGTTGCCTTGGAATTGGGGTGTGCCACCCTCCAGATACATGAATGTGTTTACTAACCTGGAAGCTCTCTAAATTTGACCATTTAAGGGTTTTGATGGCAGTTCCATCACATAGGTATGATTGATGAATTATTGACCATTGGTATTTGAACTCAATTTTTAAGTTTTTTTTAAAAATTTTTGTTTAATCCTTGCCAGAGGATATTTTTCCATTGATTTTTAGGGAGAGTGGAAGAGAGAGGGAAAGACAGAGAGAAATATTGATGTGGGACAAACACATCCATTGGCTGCCTCCTGTTTAAGCCCCGATGAGGGCCTGGGCCAGGGCCAGAGCCAGGGAGGAGCCTGGACCAAGGTACGTGCCCTTGACCAGAACTGAACCCAGACCCATTGGTCTGCAGGGTGATACTCTATCCATTGAGCCAAACTGATAGGGCTTAAACTCAATCCTTAATCTTTTTTACCCTCCCTGGAATTCAGGGGCTGAAGGGTAAAGTGGAAAGTTCCAAACCTCTAATCATAAAGTTGTCCCTCTGGCAACCAGCTCCCACCTTGAGGCTATCTAAGAATGCAGGGCTACTACCGTGTTTCCCGAAAATAAGACATCCTCCGAAAATAAGACCTACTCACAGGTTTCCTTCTGAGTGAAATATAAGGCATCCCCCCGAAAATAAGGCCCCCAGGCTCTGTCTCAGAATGAAAATTAATTTACCGTAAACTGGTCGCTAGGGCCGCCCCGACTGGCATCTAGCAACCAGTGACATTACACGGAGTCCTGACTTCACTGCTGTGTGAATGGAGAAAAATCAGCGTGGAAACTTTGTGAAACCTAAACTGCAAGAAGTTGACTTGGGTGAAGAATTCAAGGGAGAAAATCACTGACAGTTGCATTGCAAATGCACTGCGAGCAGGCTACCTTGACAAGAAGTACTCATTTAAAGACAGTGCTATTGCTAAACATGACAGATTTGGTCCACTGATTCTGAAAGAAATGGAGTCGCAAGAAATTCACCAGGAAATTCAGGAATTGGATTGTTATGATGATGTTCCAGAAGATGATGACATGATTGTCATTGAATAAATGAGTAAACTCTTGAACTGTAGGATTCACAGTTTGTCTACTTTGTGTTGACAACTACTGTACTACTGTACTGTATACAGGTAATAAATTTCCTTTATTTTCATTTAACAATAAATGTGTACCGTATTCTTCTTCATGGAAAAATAAGATATCCCCTGAAAATAAGACCTAGCTCATCTTTGGGAGCAAAAATTAATATAAGAAACTTATTTTTGGGGAAACAGGGTAAGAGTCTCTTTATTAGCATAAACTCAGATGTGTTTGAAAGTGGCTTGTTAGAAATAACAAAAAGCACGCCTATCACTTCTTTTATCAGGCTATTCCAAGGGTTTTAGAAGCTCTGTGCTAGCAACTGAAAAAGAACATATATACCCTGTTTCCCCGAAAATAAGACAGTGTCTTATATTAATTTTTTTGCTCCCAAAGATGCACTAGGTCTTATTTTCAGGAGATGTATTATGTTTCCCTGAAGTAGGTCTTATTTTCGGAAAACACAGTATATCTCCATCTTATTGTGTCACAAGTGGTAAGGGAGTCAGGGGTTAAGATGAAAGCTTACAGCCCTAGCTGGTTTGGCTCAATGGAAATAGCCTTGGCATGAGGACTGAGGGTCCTGGGTTCGATTCTGGTCAAGAACATGTACCCCCAGGGCATGTACCTCTGTTGCGGGCTCTGGCCCTGGTGGAGGAGGCTTGCTAGAGGCAACCAATAAATAGAGTGTTTCTGCCTCTATCTCCCTGCCTCCCTTGTACTCTCTCTCAAAAAAAAAAATTTTAATGAAAGTTTACTGAAACAATGACCTTTCAAAATAATGCTTAATTAAATTCTCTATCTTCCCATGTCAGTCAAAATGGTAGGAAAAATTTATTAGAAATTCAGTGGGTCAAAAACACATTATGCTTTGTTGTAATTGTTCCACCTGTGTTAACTGACATTTTTCTAGAATTTCCCAATTATCATGTGTTATTCTTCTGCATCATTTAATATTAAAATCTAGAATGCAAACATCATAAAGATATCTGCAATAAAAGTAGGAGAATATTTCAGAATATTAAAAGAAATACGTCATATATAACAGTAACATAATTGATGTTATGTTATATAACAGTAAAAGTAATTGTTGTATAGATCTTTGAAAAAAGCTAATACACCCAGTAAGTATGGTTCCTCATTGCTGATAAATGATATTTCATTAGGAAGAAATAATAATCAAACAAATATCTAATCCTCTTCACAATTCTACTATTAAATTTGAAGAGAGAAAAGAATGAAAGAGTGCAGATATTTACTTTTAATATCTTGCTCCAATATGGTTCTTAATAGGGTAGCATCATGCACTTTACAAAATAATTAAGTCCTCATTCCCTCATTATTATTAAACATCATAAAAAGGCAGAAATTTCAGTTCCTGAAAAAAGATGGCATAGATTCACTTTCCCTGCTCTTCCCCTCTAAATATAACTGGACTGTGAAAATAATTTAATAGCAATTGATAAAATGACCCTGAACAATGGAAAGAAAAGGGCAGACTGTCTAAAAACCTCAGGACTTGATAAATCACGTGACAGCGAGTCCCCTGGGTTTTCCTTTTTTTCCTCCCATATATTCCAGATTGGGTTCCAGGGAGGGTGGATATTCTGGACCCTCCAATGGCATTTAAAAAACACACACAAAAGAAAATAAGAAAAGCCTCACCTGCCAAAGTACCTAACGCAGGCAGCTCAGCAGGAACCTAATGGAGAGATCCATCGTTATTACCTATACTCAGGGTAGCATATAGCCCAATGAACTATAGCAGCAGCATCAGATCCATCCCTGCCTAACACCCAAGACTGTATTGACCAAATCCACAGAAAAGCAGCAGGAGCAGCAGGGTTCAACATTATTAAACTGACAACTTTATGCCTGGAGCATCCCAAGCCCAAACAACCACAGGAGTAGCAATTACAGCAGTGGCTACTGTGCAGTGAGTCAGGTGGCCTGTTTTGCTTTGGTGGGAGTTTCAGGAGATCCCTATCCAACACCCATAGAAATAATGGCCAGATCTTTTTCAGTAGTCAAAACCATGGGGCACAGGAGAGGACCCATCTCACATAGCATATCCAAATAAGTGAGAGCTTAATCCACCATGCAAGCAGCAACATCAGGGGCCATTTCCTGTACCAGAGAATCAGCAATCATATCTTCCCCAGTAAGAGTATCAGCAGGGTCAGTCAGGGACCCATCCACCATTCTCCACCCAAGCTAGTGGCATCCCAATCTGTTACACAAGCAACAGCACATCGAGGTCCTTGGAGACACTGATTCTGCAAAGCAGCATCAACAGAAGCCCAGAGTTTCAGGAACCTGGGAAGCCAATGCAGCACATGTAGTAATTAAGCAAGTGTTCTATTGGAGCCATAAGTATACAGCCAATCAGAATAGAATTTTAAGGCTCTAAATCGTAATTTATCACTGGAGCTGCAGCTCACAAAAGTAGGCAAGGACTTATGCAAAAAACTAAATAGAGTGACTGTATTGAAATGGAAGATTTAAATGGGATCAAGAGTCTTCTTACATTATACATAAAATTTCCAGAAAGCAACTGTAAATCACTAGTCATACAAAACAATGAAAACACTACTTGAATGAGAAAAGACAATTAACTAACTCTAAAACTGAGATAAGAGATATTGAAATAGTCTGACAATGATTTTAAAGCAGGCATTATCAGCCACTATTTCTTCAATAAAATTAATTAAAATAAGCAGGAGTGGGATGGATGGGGTCAATAGTGGGAGAGTGGGGGACATCTGTAATACTAGTACTTTCAATATTAAAGCTAAATTTAAAAATAAATAAATAAATAAATAAATATGCACATACATATTAAAAATGCAAAAATTCCAAATTGTTCCCTATAGGTCTCTCTCTGATAATATCAGATTCCTTCTGACACCAATGTATCTACAGATTTTTATTCACATTTGATACAAAAGAACATGATGTATTTTTCAAGGACTCATGAAAAAAGAAGTAGCTCAAGGGACTGTCATCAATGGAGAGGTTTAATCAAAACATTCCATATGACATCGCTTTGATTATGCTTATGGGAATTTCTGTCCTTTCTTTCAGGCTTTGGTATCACCAACCTTAAGAAGACTACACTTTAAGGTACTTTGTACTAAGTACCTTAAGAAGTTTGTACTAAGGTACTTAAGAAGACTACACTTTAAGGTACTTTATTAATTTTCATTAATTAGGGGTAATTTCCTAAGATTGCATCCAGAGTAGAGCAAACTTTGAGCAAACTAACTGGGTCAGAAGCCTAAAGATACATTTAGACTGGTAGGAGGGAACAATGCTGAATTTTGAGAAGACTGCTAAAATCACTTAAAGGCTCTAATCATGAAGAAATGAGGACTAAATACCTAAAGAACTGATAAATAAGGAGAGAACAAATGGAATACCAAGTTATCTACTTAGACATAATCTTGGCCTACAAATTTACAGTGAAGGCGGGGACAGAGGAAAGGTATACTGAAAAAGGACTATAAGTATATTTATTTATATTTGTATTCAGTATGTATACCAGATAGAGATGATAGATGATAGATAGATAACAGCTAGATACAGGACATCTACACTAGTTAAGAGAAAGACACAAATTGACCATACCAATCAGGAGTGAGTATGCAAATTAACCAAACAAAGATGGTGGGTTAATTTGCATACTCAGACACCAAGTGGCTGGAGACTGGACACTTGTTTCATTGCCATGGTGATGATGCAGGCGTTCTGCACCACCCTAGTAGCTGAGGGACTCTGAGCAATGTGAGAAGGTGGAAAGGCGGCTCCAGGGCCAAAGCAAAGGCAGAAAGGTGGCTCTGGGCTGGAACAAAGGTGGTGCCAGCAGCCAGGGGAAGGAAGGCCCATTCTTGCACAAATCTTAGTGCCTCTAGTTCTTTAATAATTGAGAAAAATGCTATGAAATGGGAAAATAAAAAGCATTTTTAAAAGAATACAGGCAAGCAGTAACCCTTGGTTCATCAGGAGGGATAGGCATCAGGCATTCTAGGATACAGAAATGTTGGGTGGAAATAAGGCAGAGAGTTGTCTATTGGTAGAAACTTAAAAGAGATAGATTTAAGTTCATTATAAAAATAACTTTCATGGGGGACATCTGTAATACTGTAAAAAATTATATATATACATACATATATATACATATAATAACTTTCATAAACAGGGCTTTCCAATGATAAAATATAGTACCTTAAGATGAGTACCTGGACAGTGTATACATTTATGTTTATGTTAAATGACCCTTTGTGTGAATGTCCCAGAGAATATTTAGGGTCCATATGGTTGTTTAAACTTTTATGTCTGACCTAAAGCTGAGGCTTTGTAGTGATACTATAATTCTTGTTCCCAGATTTCCCATCATACTTGCCTAATACAGAGGGTCACACTAAAATGACCACCTAGCTGTACTGCCTGCAAACTATCTATTGTTTATTTTAATATTCTCTAGGTAGGTCCTATGCTCTATGTGCTCATTTTAAATTTCTCTAATCAACATTACCCATGTACACATCAGCCATATATAATAATCATTATAATTCTGGATCACTTTGGTTCCATCTTTACCCCCATCACCCTCTACCCTAGATAATTTTGGAACAAGCCCTAGAGGTCACATCATTTTTATCAAAAAGATTTTAGTATCTCTAAAAGTTAAGAACTCTTAAAAAACAAACAAACAAACAAACAAACAAACAAACAAAAAAAAACAGAAAAAAAACAGGCCCAAAGTATCATTAATGTTTCCAAAGTTTACAATAATTCCTTAATCTATATCCTTAAACATGCAGCCAATGTTTAAACTTCCCAAATTATCTAACATTTGTTTGTTTCAATCAAGATCCAATCAAAATGCACTCACTAAATTTGGCTGATATGTCACATACATCTCTCTTCTTCTAAGTAGATTTTATTTTTTAGAACAATTTTAGTTCTACAAAAAAATTGAGGAGACAGTAGCATTTCCATATACCCTGCACTGTTTTCTTTCAACATTATATGTGAGTATGGTACAGCTTGTATAATTAATTAATCAATATTGATAAATTATCATTAAAATAAATACTTTCTTTAGAAAAATAAATAATAAATAAATAAATTTCTTCTATCACTGAAGGATATTCCTCAACTTTAATCTTACTCCTCTTGAAATGACTGGTTTTATAGAGTTGAGTATCTATACATATAAAAGCCTAAGCAACTGAACAACTGAATGGTCAACTGCTCGCTTTGACATGCACTAACCACTAGTTGGCAGATGCTCAATATAGGAGCTGCACCCTGGTTGTCAGTGTACTCCCAAAGCCACCCTACTGTGGCAGGCCAACCTCCTGTGGTCCCTCGCCCAAGCTGACAGGCCTGGCTCGCTGGCCAGGCTGAGGGACCCCACCATGCATGAATTCATGCACCAGGCCTCTAGTCAATATATAAACTTCAATCTAAGTTCTCATTCTAATTCTTAAATGCTTTTAAAATATTTAAGAATGCATTTTATACCCAAAGCACAAATATTTCTTTCTTTAGGCTGCATAAACTTATTACTTCTATTATACCTTGAACAATTTTAAGCAGCTCACTTTAATTCATCCTTTTTCATCTTAATATAACACTTAGTTTTACCTGTACAGTTTATCTAGAGCCACAGAGTTAAACTCCATTACTCACATAGTTTGAGATTTTGTTTTGGTACCAGTTGAAGTGGGTGAAATATGACATATTCAGCAGCTTCCTATCCATATTCTAAATAATTAAAATTATAGAAATAGTCTAAAAATCAATATTTAATTTTTTTACTGGAATAAGAGAATATAGTGCATCATAAAATATTAAATCTTTTAAAATATGAAGTGGCTTTTATTTGCATCTCTTGCATTAGTTACTTTGAGAATTTTTTCATATGCCTCTTGGTTTCTTTATGTCCACTTTTGAAAAATGTCTATTTGGTCCTTTGCGCATTATTTTATTGGATTGTTTATCTTCGGTTTGTTAAGTTGTATGAGTTCCCTATAAATTTTAGAGAATAAATCTTATTGGATGTGACATTAGCAAATATGTTCTCCATGCAGTGGGCTTTCTTTTTGTTTTGTTTGTTTCTTTTGCTGTGCAGAATCTTTTTATTTTGATGTAGTCCCATTTGTTTATTTTCTCATTAGTTTCCTTTGCCTTAGGAGCTGTATCGTTAAAGATATTGCTATGAGATATGTCTGATATTTTGCTGCCTATGGATTCTTCTAAGATTTTTTATGGTTTACCATCTTACATTTAAGTCATTTATCCATTTTGAGTTTATTTTTGTGTATATGGTATAAATTGATGGTCTAGTTTCATATTTTTTCCATGTGTCGGTCCAATTTTCCCAAGACCATTTATTGAAGGGGCTGTCTTAACGCCATTGTATGGTTTTGCCTCTTTTGTCAAATATTGAGGTACTATATCACACCTGTCAGAATGGCTATTATCAACAAATCAACAAATTACAAGTGCTGGTGAGGATGAGAAAAACGAACACTAGTACACTGCTGGTGGGAATGCAGACTGGTGCAGCCACTATGGAAAACAGTATGGAGTTTTCTCAAAAAAAATTGAAAATGGAACTCCCATATGACCCAGTAATCTCACTTCTAGGAATATAGCCCAAGTAAACAAAAACACCAACTGAAAGAATATATGCACCCCTATGTTCATAATAGTGCAATTTGCAATAGTTAATATTTGGAAACAGCCTAAGTGTCCATCAGCAGATGACTAGATTAAAAAGCTGTGGTATATCTACACAATGGAATACTATTCCACTATTAAAAAGAAGGAACTTTTACCGTTTACAGCAGCATGGATGGAACTGGAAAGCATTATGTTAAGTGAAATAAGCCAGTCAGAGAAGATAACTATCTCATGATCTCACTCATTTGAGAATATAATGAACAACATAAACTGATGAACAAAAATAGATCCAGAGGCATAGCAGCATCAAACAGGCCATCAAACCTCAGAGGGAAGGCAGAGAAGGGTGGGGGTTGGTAAGAGATCAACCGAAGGACTTGGACATAGACAGTAGGAGTGTTAGGGCCTGTGCTGGGAGGAAGTAGCAGACAGGAGGTGTGAGGTTAATGGGGGAAAAAGGAGACATATGTAAAATTTTCTACAATAAAGAAATTTAAATATCTATACTAATAAAAGGGTACTATGCTAATCTTCTGGATGTCTTTTCAGACAAAGCCACAGTGGCAAGGGCTGAGACTGAGGCAGATAGGGGTGATCAAGCTGGCAGGGTAGAGCAATTAGGGGGCAATCAAGTTGGCAGGGGGGAGCAGTTAGGGGGCAATAAGGCCAGCAGGGGAGCAGTTAGGGGCATCAGGATGGCAGCCTGGCACCAGGAATGGGGTGTGGCCTGAGGTTCCCTGGCCCTAGCCAGGGGGATCACCTTGAGGTTCCTGGCCCAGGCCAGAAGGCTCGACCTGATGTCCCCAATCAAGCCCTGTGGGCTGGAGGCACAGCCTGAGGTCCCCTATAAAACCTCACCAGTGGGGGGTGCACCTCAGGTCTCCTTCCCTGGACCAACACCACACAGCCTAAGGTTCCTGCTGATTGCTCGTTAAGGCTTGTTACAAGAACTCAGCCTCCACAGTGGGTGAAGCCATCTTGTGTAATAGGATCCCTGCCTCTGCTGTGGGCACAGCCATCTTGTGTTACAGGATCCCTGCCTCTTCTGTGGGCACAGCCAACTTGTGTTATGGAATACCTGTCTCTGCTGTGGGCGCAGCCATTTTTGTTATGGCATGAAATCAATTTGCATATTACCTCTTTATTAGATAGGATATATCTCCTACCTAAGAAAAGAGTAATATGCAAATTGGCCATAACTCTGTTATATCCACAAGCCACACCCACCAGCCAATCAGAGCAAGTATGCAAATAAATCTAACCAGGATGGCTACAGCCATAGAGAGTAGAAGGGAGGCTTGGGGTTTCCCTGGCAACAGAGGAAGCCAAGCTTTCCCAATGACCTTGATGGCTTAGGCCTCCACTCAAGGCTACAAAGTTTTAATTATAGAAGGTAAGAAAATCCCAACAAATATGGCTGCTGGCCACAGAGCAAACAGGAAGCTTGGCTCCTCTCCAGCCTACAAAGTTTCAATTGTAGAAAGTAAATAAATTCCAGATACCAGGACCTCCACTTGGGTCGCCAAGGGGCATGGCTGGCCTGAAAACCACCACAGGTCCCTCTCCCAGGCCACCCCACACTCCAAGGGAACCCCCACCCTGATCCAGGACACCCTCCAGGGCAATCCAGCTGACTCCCACCCATGCACCAGGCCTCTATCCAATTTAATAAAAGAGTAATATGCAGATTGACCATCACTTCAACACACAATATGGCTGCCCCCATGTGGCCAAAGATCCTGCTGTATGTGAACACAATATGGCCACCATAAGATGGCCAGCAGGGGAGGGCAGTTGGGAGGTACCAGGCCTGCAAAGGCAGGCAATTGAGAGGGACCATGCCTGCAAAGAAGGGCAATTAGGGGTGAACAGGCCAGCAGAGGAGGGAAGTTGGGGGCAAACAGTCTGGCAGGGGAACAGTTAGACATCAATCAAGCTGGCATGGGAGTGGTTAGGGGGTGATCAGGCTGGCAGGCAGAAGCGATTAGGGGCAATCAGGAAGGCAGGCAGGCAGGCAGGTGAGCAGTTGGGAGCCAGCAGTTCTAAATTGTGAGATGGATGTCCAACTGCCCGTTTAGGGTGGGATTTGGCCAAAATGGGCAGTTTAACATGCCCCCAGGGGTCCCAGATTGGAGAGGGTGCAGGCTGGGCTAAGGGTCACCCCCCACCTTCATGCATGAATTTCATGCATTGGGCCTCTAGTATATGTACATATTTAAAAAAATGAGTTTTTGAATTAGTGGGACTAAAAATTGGTACAGTCATTATTAAAAAAAAAAAGAATGGCATTTTCTTAAAAAATTAAATCTAGCCGAAACCGGTTTGGCTCAGTGGTAGAGCGTCGGTCTGCGGACTGAAAGGTCCCGGGTTCGATTCCAGTCAAGGGCATGTACATTGGTTGCGGGCGCATCCCCGGTAGGGGGTGTGCAGGAGGCAGCTGGTCGATGTTTCTCTCTCATCGACGTTTCTAGCTCTCTATCTCTCCCCCTTCCTCTCTGTAAAATAACAATAAAAAAAAAATTAAATCTAGAGGAAAAACCAAGATGGTGGCATAGGTAAACACCTAACTGCAGCCTCACTCAACGATTTCAAAAAATACAACTAAAATATTAAGTGGACATGATCCAGAACTACAGGAAAGTTGACAGACTGACTGGAAATTCTACATCTAGAAGGAAAGAGAAAACCAGAAGGAAAATCAGAGGAGCTGTAAAAGCCTAAGGTACAGAGAGACATGCTGTGCGCATGGGGAGAGGACAGAGCCAGAGAGGAGGGGGAGGCTGAGTGCCTGGCTGGCGTTCCCTAGTGGGAAGGAGATAAAAGCTCTGGACTGTGCTGAACCCCAACTCCGAATGCACTGAACCCCAGTTCTGAGTGAGACCCTGGGGTCCCAGGCTCATACAGAGGAAATCTGGGCTGTAAGGCTGAAGCTAAGGGGAGCAGTGAAAGGCAGAAGCCTGGAGTCGTGCATATTGTGTGCAGAGGACGAACTGTTCACAGAGCTGCTGGATTGCCCTAGCAGGAAGGAGACAAAAGCTCAGGACTGTGCTGAGCCCAGTTCTGACTGCACTAAAACCCAGTTCTGGGCGAGAACCTCTGGTCTCTGGGCTGTAAGGCAGAGTCTCAGGGAAGACGTGAAAGGCAGAGCCCCTAGACATGCACATTTCATGCAGAGGACAGATGGTTGATTGGGCCGCTGGATTGCCCTAGCGGAAAGGAGACATACACTCAGGACTGATCTTAACCCCACTTCCAACTGCACTGAACCCCAGTTGCAGGCTCCTTGGGGGAGAGACTAGACTGTCTGGTAGTGGGCAAAACTCTAGGGCTCCTTTCTCTCAGAGGTGTTTGCAGCGAATACCAAAGGACACTGAGGTACACTGAGACTCAGGAACCTCAGAGGGCGGGGCTAACCTGAAGCCAAGGCTGTAGGCTCCACCCTGACACTCTGCCCCATCCAAGATGAACACAGAGGCTTTTGCAGGTTTCCAAGTCTAGTGGAATAAGGCTGTCTCCTGGCATAGACACAGCTGATCCTCCCAACCTACCAACTCTGGGAAGCAGAGAAGATGCCGAGACGAGGAAATAGATCCCAAATGAAAGAAATGGAGGACAAAAGGCGACTGGATATAGAGTTCAAAACCACGCTTATAACGTTGTTCAAGAATCTCCTAGAAAAGGCCTATAAAATAAATGAGACCTCTAAGGATATGAAAAGGGATCAACTAGAAATAATAAGAGATAAACAAGAAATAATAAAGGACCAACAAGAAATAATAAAGGATCAACTAGAAATAAAGAATACATTCTCTGAAATAAAAAAAAAATATTATACAGAGTCCTAAAAACAGAGTGGAAGACTGCAAGAATCAAGTCAAAGACTTGGAACACAAAGAGCCAGAGGACACTCATTTGCAGAAGCAAGAAGACAAGAGAATCCAGAAAGTTGAAGATAGTATAAGAAACCTCTGGGACAACATCAAGCAAACCAACATCAGAGTTATGGGCGTCCCAGAATATGACAGAGAGCAAGATACTGAAAACATATTGAAAGAAATAGTGACAGAAAACTTCCCCCACCTGGTGAAAGAAATAGACTTACAAGTCCAGGAAGCACACAGAACCCCAAACAAAAGGAATCCAAAGAGGACCACACCAAGACACATCATAATTAAAATTCCAAGAGCAAAAGACAAAGAGAGAATATTAAAAGCAGCAAGACAAAAGCAGGCAGTTACCTATAAAGGAGCATCCATACGACTGTCAGCTGATTTCTCAACAGAAACCATGCAGGCCAGATGGGAATGGCAAGAAATATTCACGGTGATGAATAACAAGAACCTACAGCCAAAATACTCTACCCAGCAAAGCTATCACTCAGAATCAAAGGACAGATAAAGAGCTTCACAAATAAATTTAAGGTAAAGGAGTTCATCACCGCCAAGCCAGAATTATATGAATTGCTAAAAGGGGTTCTTTAGGAAAAGGAAGAAAATAAAGATAAAAATTATGAACAACAAATATGTAACTATCAACAAGTAAATCTAAAAACAAGGGAAGTAAAAATCATGATGAACAATATTAACTGGTGAATATAATAGAATCAGAGCTATGGAAGGGGAGTGGACTGATGATTCCAGGGGAAATGAGGAGTAGGGGGGGCGGGCGGGAAGAGACTGAACATAAACTACACCTGTGGATGAGGATAATGGGAGATCAGTAAAGGGCAGAGAGTGGGATGGAAACTTGCTGGAGGGGAGTAAGGGAGGCGGGAAAATGAGGAACATTTGTAATAATATTAACAATAAAGATTTATTTAAAAAAATTAAATCTACACACACACACACACACACACACACACACACACACACTTGAATATTACTACAGAAGATGATATGGAAGAGCTCAGTTTAAAATGCAAGGGGCAAGTCCTAGCTGGTTTGGCTCAGTGGATAGAGCATCGGCCAGTGTACTAAATGGTCCCTAGTTTGATTCCGATCAAGGGCACTTGCCCAGGTTGCAGGCTCGATCCCTCATTGGGGACACGCAGGAGGCAGCTGGTCAATGATTCTCTCTCATCATTGATCTCTCTCTCTCTCTCTCTCTCTCTCTCTCTCTCTCTTTCCCCCCCGCTCCCCCTTTCTCTCTGAAATCAATAAAAAAATAATATTTACTAAAATAAAATAAAATGCAAGGGACAGAACTATATAATACATGATTAAATTTATAGGATTTATAAAAATACAATCATAGATACATATATATATGATGGAATATACTTTTTCTTAAAGAAATGATAACAATTGCCAAATAAGAGATAATTCTCAAGGGAAGTGTTAGTATGTGTGAGTTAAAGTAATGAGAAGTTTTCACTTACTTTAAAAGTTTTTCTACATTTTATAAATTTAAATAACTGTCTTTTAAGTCAAAAAAGGAGCAAACTTTATTGCCTTCCTTCTTATGTTTTTGAATTAAAATAATTGGGATAATATTGGTTAATAACATTTATATAAATTCCAGGTGTACAACCTTATAATATACATATATGTATAATCTACTGTGTGCTCACCACCTCAAACTTAGTCTCCTGTCACCACATATTTGATTGTATTTATACTCTTCATTCTCACCCACTCTGTCTTCCATTCTGGTAGCCACCATTCTATTGTGGGTATCTATGGGTTTCTTTTTTGTTTAATTTGTTCCTTTTAGTTCTATTACTTCACATGTGAATGAAATCATACAGTTGTCCAATAGCCAATACATGGAAACAACCTGAGTGTCCTTCAGTGGATGATGTACTTCCTTTAAAAAAAAAAAAAGCCTTATACTATAAACAAGGTTTTATTGCCATTGCCTTTTTATCAATCATGTCACATTATTGAATCAGAGTGAGTCAGAATGTTCCGGCCTTTTCTGCCCAGTTCTCCATAAGTATTTCCTGGCTGCAATTAATTGATCCAGGGAAAAGAATAAGAGGGGCAATATGAAAGGCAACCAGTGTCAAATATTTTCAGATACACTTTTCTTCCATTCAGAACCCTATTTATTCAAGCCCCTATAAATAAATATCTAATAAAGTATAGATTTTTGTGCCTAGTGAGAACCTGAGAACTAGTCAGTACAGGTTAGTAGTGCAGGCAAGAGGTAATAATACTTTGGATGAATGTTAAAGCAGAAGAGGTGGACAAACATGACTATATTTGGAATATATTTTTAGAAGTGGAATGAGTAGATATTCCTATAGTTATAAAGAGCAAAATTAAGAGTCAATGAGCTTGAAGATATATTAATAGAAATTGCCTAACTTAAAGAGCAAAGAGGGAAATTAAAGCCTAGGTGACTTATGGAACAAATTGAGGTCCAGTGCACAAAATTCATGCATGGGTAGGGTCCCTAGGCCTGGCTGGCAATCAGGGCTATTCAGGTTCCCCTTCTTCTCCTTCCCTCACCATCTGCACACACTGACACTGTGTGGTACCTTGCCTCCCAGCCTCCCCACCTCTTCCTTCCCTCGCTCCCTTAGCACCCAACTGCCGCCACTGGTTGCCCGCCATGTTCCACGCCACCCGCTGGTGGTCAGTGCACATCATAGCTAGCAAACGATTGAACTCCCGGTCTCCCGGTCAAACGCCAGAGGGGACAATTTGCATATTAGCCTTTTATTATATAGGATATTAAAGAATCTATGTGTAGTCCCAGTAAGAGAGAAGAAACAGAAAGATACTGATAAAATATTTGAAAAAATGTGGGAAAATTTTATCCAAAAAAAATCATTTTCATATTATAGAAAACTTATATATCCATTTAGAGATTTTGAAAGCTCAATGCATATAGATACAAAGAAAAGATAGTAGCCAAAATATTTAAATAGAATAGAGAAATCTTAAATATATCCACAAAAATTACTCATTATATACAGAAGAAAAAATTATGAAAAGAACAACTGATTTCCCAGTAGAGTGGAGGTGAATGAAAATATAATGACATATATGACATCTTTCAAGTCCTGGAAAAACAAGACATGAAATATAATCCTACATTAAGTAATATCATCTTTCAGAAATAAAGAAGAAATACAGATATTTTTAGGAAAAGGAAAACTGATTTTGTCACAAGGAAGCATACGCTACAACAAATGCTAAAGGAAGTTCTATATGCTAGTATAAAATAATACCACATGGAAATGTGAATCTACAGGAAAAAGATAAGGAACACTAAAAGTTATAAATATGAAGGTAAATATAGGTATCTGTTAAAAAAACATGGAGGAAAGTTAAATGTATATTACTAAGGAAAAGAAGCTAGTTTATGAAGGCTATATACTATATACTCCCCACTATATAAAATTCTAGGACATATAAAATTACAGAGATAGTAAAAGCATCAGTGATTAAAAGTAGTTAGGGGATTAGAGAGGAATAACAGCTAGAGAGCAGGGGATTTCTAAGGCACTGAAACTATTCTGTATGATACTTCAATGGCAGATACATGTATGTATCCTATCTTATAAAAGAGTAATATGCAAATTAACCATCACTCTGCTCAATCCATGCCCACCAACTACACCCACCAGCCAATCAGGGTGAGTATGTAAATTAACCCCAGCCAAGATGGCTGCAGCCACAGAGAGCAGTTGAGAGGTTTAGGTTTCCCTGGCAATAGAGGAAGCCAAGCTTTTCACACACCCTGGCAGGCCTAGGCCTCCACTCAAGACTACAAAGTTTCAATTATAGAAGGTACATAAGTCCCAATAGAAATGGGTGCCAGCCACAGAGCAAATAGGAGACTTGGCTCTGCTCCAGGCTACAAAGTTTCAATTGTAAAAGGTAAATAAATTCCAGATACCAGTACCTCCACTTGGGTCACCAGGGGGCGTGGCCAGCCTGCAAACCACCACAGGCCCACCTCCCAGGCCACCCCATACCTCAAGGGAACCCCCACCCTGATCCGGGACACCCTTCAGGGCAAAACAGTTGGCCCACCCATATGTGAATCTATCCCACCCAGCTGGCACCAGGCCTCTATCCTATCTAATAAAAGTAATATGCAGATTGACCATTACTCCAACACACAATATGGCTGCCCCCATGTGGTCAAAGATCGTGCCCATGTGGACACAAGATGGCCAGCAGGGGAGGGAAATTGGGAGGCACTAGGCCTTCAAGGGAGGGCAGTTGAGAGGGACCAGGTCTGTAAGGGAGGGAAGTTGGAGGCAATCAACCCTGTAGGGGAGGGCAGTTAGGGGTGGCCAGGTCATCAGAGGAGGAAGTTGGGGGCAAACAGGCTGGCAGGGGAGCAGTTAGACATCAATCAGGCTGGCATGAGAGTGGTTAGGGGGTTATCTGGCTGGCAGGCAGAAGCGGTTAGGGGCAATCAGGAAGGCAGGAAAGCAAGCAGTTGGTAGCCAGCAGTCCCAGATTGTGAGAGGGATGTCCGACTGCCCATTTAGGGTGGAATTGGGCCTATACGGGCAGTTTAACATTCCTTGAGGTGTCCCAGATCAGAGAGGGTGCAGGATGGGCTGAAGGACACCTCCCCCACCCCCATGCACAGGGCCTCTTGTACTAGTATATTTGTCTAAAACCTATAGAATATACAACATCAAGAGTGAACACTGATGCAAAGTATGGATTTTGGCTGATTAACAAAGTATCAATATAATTTCATTAATTGTAACAAATGTGCCACTCTCACACAGGATTTTAATGATTGGAGAGGCTGTGCATATGTGAGGGAAGAGGATATATGGAAACTGTTCTTTCTGCTCAATTCTGGTAAGAATCTAAAACTTCATTTAAAAATAATGTCTATGAAAAGAAATTTGAACCTAAGAGAAATTAAAACATATGTACACACAAAAAAATGCATATATTTTTTTAAAGTTTTGCAATAGTATATACACTGAGTGGCCAGATTATTATGACTACCTCATGTTTGTACACAAATTAGCTGTACACTGCACTGTATCATATGGGATAAGGAAGCCAAAGGCCTGCTCGAACGCCTTTGCTATCTGAAGTTACCAAGATAAAATGTCTCCAATTTGCACAGGAACACAAGGGTTAGACAGTTGAGCACTGGAAAAAAGTCATGTGGTCAAATGAACCATGTTTTCAGTTGCATCGTGCAGATGGCAGAGTGAGAATTTCATGGAAACATCATGAAAACATACACCCCACATGCATGAGTACCCTTCAAGCTGATAGGGGCAGTGTTATGGTTTGGGGAATGTTTTCCTAGTATGATTTGGGCCCCTTAATTCCTTTGGAACAACGTCTGAATAACACAACATACCTAAGTATTGTTGCTGATCAAGTTCACCCTGTCATGTTGATGGTATATCCCAATGGAGATGGCTTATTCCAACAAGACAATGTGCCAAGCCACAGTGCTCACATTGTGCAGGAGTGGTTTCAAGAACATGAGGGAGACTTTCCTTTGCTTAGGTGGCCCCACAATCACCAGATCTCAATCCAATTGAGCATTGGTGGGACGAAGTTAAAAGAGCTATCAGGCAGCTGGTTCCACAGCCATCAAATCTCACAGAACTGGACAGTGCAATTCATCAGGTATGGTGTCAGATTCCTCACATCACCTTTCAAAATCTCGTGGAGTCAATGCCAAGAAGAATCACTGCACTATTGAAGCAAAAGGTGGCCCAAGGAAGTACTGATAGGGTGGTCATAATAATCTGGCCACTCAGTGTACTGAAATTTTTATTTTTAAAAAATGTATTTTATTGATTTCAGAAGTGAAGGGAGAAGGAGAGAGAGATGGAAACATCAATGATAAAAAGATTCATTGATCAGCTGCCTCCTGCATGCCCCCACTGGTGATGAGCCTGCAACCCAGGCATGTGCCCTTGACTAGAACTGAACCTGGGAAGCACACAGAACCCCAGAAAAGAGGAATCCAAATAGGACCACACCAAGACACATCATAATTAAAATGTCAAGAGCAAAAGACAAAGAGAGAATATTAAATGCAGCAAAAAAAAAAAAAATAACAGCTATTTACCTACAAGGGACTACCCATAAGACTGTCAGCTGATTTCTCAATAGAAACTATGCAGGCCAGAAGAGAGTGACAAGAAATATTCAAAGTGATGAACAGCAATAACCTACAACAAAGATTACTCTACCCAGCAAAGCTCTCATTCAGAATTGAAGGTCAGATAAAGAGCTTCACAGACAAGAAAAAGCTAAAAGATTTCATCACCAGGATTATATGAAATGCTGAAGGGTATTCTTTAAAAATTGTAAGAAGAAGAAAAAGGTAAAGATAAAAATTATGAACAATAAAATAACAACAAATACATACCAACCAGTGAATCTAAAAATCAAATGAACAAAAAATATGATGAACAGAATGGACTGATGAATATAATAGATTCAGGGACATAGAAAGGGAGTGAACTGACAATTCTCAGGGGGAAGGAGATGTGAGGGGTGCGAGAAGTGATTGGACAAAAATTTTACACTTATGGATGAAGACAGTGGTGGGGGTAAGGCATGGGGTGGGGTATCAGGTGGAGGGGAGCTATAGGAGGTAAAAAGAGGAACACCTGTAATAATCCTATCTAATAAAAGAGTAGTATTCAAATTAACCATGACTCTACTATACCGACCATCCACGCTCACCAGCCACACCCATCAGCCAATCAGGAGCAAATATGCAAATAAACCCAACCAAGTTGGCTATGTTCACAGAGAACAGGAGGGAGGCTTGGGTTTCCCTGGCAATGGAGGAAGCCAAGCTTTCCGCCTGCCCTTGCCAGCCTAGGCCTCCACTCAATGATACAAAGTTTCAATTATAGAAGATAGATAAATCCAAACAGAAATGGTGGCAGCCACAGAGATGGAAAGAGCAGGAGGCTAGGGTTGCCTCTGGCAATGGACGAAGCCAAGCCTTCTGTATACCCAGGCCTACGCTTAAGGCTACTAAGTTTCAATTATAGAAAATATACAAATCTCAACAGAAATGGCTGCCACCATGGATCAAGCAGGGGGCTTGGCTCCACTCCAGGCTTCAGAGTTTCAATTGTAGAAGATAAATAAACCCCAGATACCAGAGCCTCCACTTTGGCCGTCAGGGGGCGTGGCCAGCCTACAAACCACCAAGGGCCCTCTCCCAGGCTGCCCCATGACCCAAGGGAACCCCCACCCTGATCTGGGACATCCTTCAGGGCAAACCAGCCATGCACCAGGCCTCCATCTTATCTAATAAAAGAGTAATATGCAGATTGACCATCACTCCAACACACAAGATGGTTGTCCCCATGTGGTCAAAGATGGCTTCCCCCATGTGTACACAAGATGGCCACCACAAGCTGGCCAGCAGGTGAGGACATTTGGGAGGAACCAGGCATACAATAGAGGGCAGTTGTGAGCAATCAGGCTAGCAGGGGAGAGCAGTTGGGAGGGACCAGGCTTGCAGGGGAGAGAAGTTAGGGGTAAACAGGTTGGCAAGGAAGCAGTTATGCATCAATCAGGCTGGCAGAGGAGTGGTTAGGGATGATTAGGCTAGCAAACAGAAGTAGTTAGGGGCAATCAGGATAGCAGGCAGGTGAGCAGTTGGAAGCCAGCAGTCCTGGATTGTGATATGAGTCCCAGATTGGAGAGGGTGCAGGCTGGGCTGAGGGACATCCTCACCACCACCCCCTGTGCACAAATTTTGTGCACCCAGCCTCTAGTCTGAACAATAGAAGTTTATTTAATAATAATAAAAAAAGATACCATGGGTGAAAAAAAAGACAAATAGCCAGTAAATATAAAAAAATTTTCAACCAGAGGAATGTAAAATGAAATTTTTACGTCATTGAAGTTATTGTTGTCTATTCTTTAAATTGGAAAAGTTAATATAGAAATGATGAATTTGAAAACACAGGAGACATCTGTAATACTTGCAACAATTAAAAAAGATAAGTTAAAACAAATAATGCATTTGCTCTATAATAGGCATATTGTTAAATGCTGGCAAGTATGTACATTTGTTCAAAATTATAAAAGAGAATTTGTTAACATAAATAATTAAGCCTTAAAAATAAATATTTCCATTATTTTTATTCCACTACTAAAAATTAATATTAAATATCATAAATGTACAGATATTCACTGAAATGGTTTTTGTGACATGAAGTATGTTATAGTTAAAGTTTTCTGTCCGTAATATTTGATGATCTCACAAATTCTCAAATTGAGAAAATAAAGTCATAAAAACTATGTGGAGTTAATGTTAAACTCATTTTGAAAATTTCAGCTATAAAGCTATTTTCTTTCTGCATGCACATGAACAAAATATGCCCCTTAATGTTAATAGCAGTTACATTTATGTTGCAGGATTAATGGTGTTTGAGCATTTCAGAAAAAGTAGGATGTAGTTGGAAATCAATGAGATATGAATAAAAGAATTACAAAGCATTTTGGAGAGCTTAAACTGAAAATAATTAGTGGTGGACTTTGCCTCACAATTTGTTAATCATATAAGCTGTTAGCATATTAAGAACACAAGGTGAGAAGTATATGACTCAGATTTGTATTTAGCATAATGGTTATAGTAAAGTGGGTCAAAAGTCTGGCCAATTTTTGAAATATTTAAGGATATTAATTAAAAGGGTGACTTTGTTTCTACAGGGTAGGTAGGGAAGTCAATAAGGTCATAAAAATGTTCTGATATGGAAAATACCACGAGATCAAAGGATAAAAAAATCATAATGAGAATAACAAGCAGGAGTGAGATGGGGGATGAAATGAGTAATATACTACTATGCTACTAAGAGTTGTAAGAATATAATTTTAAGGGGAATAGAGGGGTTTTCTTACTTTACATTACATTTTGAAATAATTTTGATTTTCACAATCATTGCATAAATAATTATGTGTACCCTTTATCCAGATTTTGCAAATGTTAACATCTTACACAATTCAAGTACAATTATCAAAATCCCAAAATTAGTACTGATACAATTCTATTATCTAATTAGAAGATATTATTCAAGTATTACAAATTTCCCTCCTACTGGCATCTTTCTTTGTTACATTCCATTCCAGGATGATGCCTTTCATGAATTGCCAAATTACTTGGTCTTATGAGTAAATGAATTTAAATAATAACAATGTACATGTGCCAGTGAGTGACTACAGTGGAAAAGTGGTGAAATCACATTGGAAAGGGTCACAGAAGTTCAGAATACCACTTATTTATTTATTCATCAAATAAATTATTTTTAGCCCTTAAATATGTGCCAGACATATAATTACCGTATTTGCCGGCGTATAAGACGATTTTTTGGCCCTGAAAAATACCGTATTTGCCGGCGTATAAGAGACTGGGCGTATAAGACGACCCCCTAACATTTCCACTCAAAATACAGAGTTTGTTATATGCTCGCCATATAAGACTATCCCCCACTTGGAGGCATATTTTTCAGGGCCAAAAAATCGTTTTATACGCTGGCAAATACGGGTATATGCAGGATATTGGCAATGGTGGAGAAAATGTGTCATAGTCTCTACCTTTAGGAAGCTCTGAATCTCAGATTTAAGTCCTGTTCATGATTTTACCAAAGGAAAAACTCAGAGGTTAACAGTTGTGTAATGTTAGATGTTAACTTTCAAATGCCTCCAATTATTATCAACCATGGCAAGAACTGTCTTGCCAAGTTGTATGTTTATACCTTCCTTAGCACACCACTGAATTTAATAAAAGTTCATAAATTATAAAGAGCAGCAGCACTCCCTAAAAGTGAAGATCACACATTCACCATCATCCTGAAGTATAGAGTAGAAACATGAATCAGTTTCTGTTTTTTAGATTTTTTTTTGTTTAGAGTCTATTTAAGGTTGTATATTACCAGGGGCTGTCATGCTAATAATTAAACTACTACTGTACTTCCACATAAATGTCTGCATTCCATATTAAATAACGAAATTCTAAAATGATTCATCACTGAAAGAAAGTGAATAAACTAATAATATTCTGTGGCTCCGTACTACCTATAGAATAAAACAGTTTACCTAGTTCAGTGGTGGGCAAACTCATTAGTCAACAGAGCCAAATATCAAGAGTATGATTTAAATTTCTTTTTGACAGCCAAATTTTTTAAACTTAAACTTCTTCTAATGCCACTTCTTCAAAATAGACTCGCCCAAGCCATGGTATTTTGTGGAAGAGCCACACTCAAAGGGCTAAAGACCATTATGTGGCTCAAGAGCCAGTTTGTAGACCACTGACCTAGTTCAACAGTCCAGCCTTTTCACAATTCTTGTCTTCCAGCTACTTCCTAACTTCGATTCTTCATGAAAACCTTCTCCCATTTCAATCAAACACTGATGCACAACATATCCTCTCTTCCATTTGTATCGTTCATCACAGACTCAAAAACTTCTTCCTTCCAAATACTTAAAGTGTATCATCCTTTGTTTCCCTCATGCAGTAATTGCTCAATAGATTTTCCTGACTAATTTTCTAGAATTTTCTCCTAAATTTTTAAATGGAGGAAACAAAAACTTGAGAATATTGCACTAAGAATACTGTCCTTAGCCTATCAACACCAAGAAGGTAATTATAAAAACCCTGGGGATCTTTCTAACTATTCATATTTATAAGCTATCCTCATTTCTGCACAATAAGCACTTTCTTACAGAAACTATAAGAATAGGAAAAATGCCTCTTAAAATCTATATTGCATAGTGTTTTCAAAAGTCCATTCTCCTGAGTACTACATATTATAAAATTAGAATACAAATAGAAGTTCTAGAATATTAAAAAAAATTAATAATGAATCTAAAAAGTACAATAATTCTCCAGGAACCTTCATGGAAACACCAGAAATAGCTATTGCTACATATAAAGATTAATCCTTCCAAGATTAGAGAAGACTGATTAGGCTCAATTATACAGAGATATTCAATAAAGTCTTATAAGTAAAAAATAATTACTCAAGCAGGGGACAGACACACTTTTTAAACAAATAATAAAATTATAATTGCAGTTCACTTTCAAATAGCATTACATATTCTAAGCCACTTTGAATGGTTGAGAGTGAAGCCTCACACTACAGATTGCTGCTGTATTTACCAACTCCAGGGAAAATAATGAGTTTCTCACTATCAGTGCAACATCATCCCCAGAAGATGGTGGCACGCTATTATGAAATACTTGAATACCTGTTCCACCCTGATTCAGCCATAATACACATGAATATGCTATCTGAGCCCCTCTACCCAAATCTCAATTCCACTACATTGTATGTTGAAAAAAATAATCTATATATTTTACACCTTTCTCCCTTGGTAAAACTTCCTTTCTGGTGTTCTCAACCATTAAGTGTTCAGACAGATAGACAGACTGATTCAAATAAAACCCACAAGAGAGCTCGTCTCCCTAATATTTTCTATCATTTCCTCATACAACTCACTACCTTATACCTTCTCTAAGAATGGCATGTACGGGAATCAATTCTCTGAAGAAAATTGATAGTGGAGCCTTGTGTTTAATGACAAGGTGAGTTGCTTATATCCTTCATCTTTTTAACCCAGTCCCCAAATCATTTCCCATCTGACAGCTGTCAATCTGCTCTCTTTATCTATGAGTCTGTTTCTATTTTGTTTGTTAGTTTTGTTTTGGTTTTTTTTGTTTGTTTTTTAAATATATTTTATTGATATTTTACAGAGAGGAAGGGAGAGAGATAGAGAGTTAGAAACGTCGATGAGAGAGAAACATCGACCAGCTGCCTCTTGCACACCCCCTACCGGGGATGTGCCCGCAACCAATGTACATGCCCTTGGCCGGAATCGAACCCAGGACCTTTCAGTCCGCAGACCGACACTCTACCACTGAGCCAAACCGGTTTTGGCTTGTTTGTTAGTTTTTGTTCACTAGCAGTATGGTTATTACAAAAGAGTAAAGATAAAGGATGGAAGGAGACTTGACATGAAGTGGTGAACACATAATAAATATAATATAGAGATGATAACATAGAATTGTACACCTGAGACATATATAATTTTAATAATCAATATCACCCCAATAGATTCAATAAAAATAAAAAACAACATAGTGAAAAACAATGTTAGTTGCTATTGAATTATGCATCCGTGTCTATAAAATCTGCAGGCAATTTCAGTGTTCCAACTCATTCATATACTTATCTGAATGGAAAGAAGAGAAGAGACAAATTATTGGGGAGCATTCATTCATGTTATATAGATATTTTTGTTAACTGTGTCTCCGGATTATTTGACATATATGTTTTGCCAAGTTAATTTCAAGAATTTCAAATATGATACATGTTAAGAGAGAAAAGTAGTAACATGGATAATCAAACAAGTATTTGACAATAAAATGTAGTTTTTCCCCTCAAGTTGGACATAACTGAATCTGCTTCATTCTGAAAGTTGACACTCATTAACATCATATCAATTTATCTAGAGTTTCTCTATCCCACATGAATAGTAAAATATTAATAAAACTAAGAGGTAAAAAAAGGATACTCAGTGATTTTCTCCTCTTCTCCATTTGCATTTAGTGTGCATCTTCTCTCTGAAACTACAATTCTTTCTCTTACTCCCTAATTTTGACTCAATTTATAATTCTGAATTTTGTTTCCTACTAACCACAACAAAGATACTTGGTCTAATTGTCCCATCCAGGGCCTCTTGTTTACCCTCAGAGAACAACAAAAAAGCATATTTTAAGATCCAAAAGAAAAGATCCAGTAATAGGCCAATCGAGGGAACAATTCAGAATAATTTCTACCTAAATATATCTTGTACCTATTGTGGATATATCAAGTATTATGTAAAGAAAAGACATGATTGTGATGCTAGACACGTAAGTGCCCAATAAATATTTGTTGAATTGCACTGCATTGCAATAACAATGCCAAGCATCTGAATGCACATATCACCTAGCTTTATGTAACCATGAATAGGCTAAATACATAATGATCAGGCTGAGTAAAATGCCTGCAGTCACCTTTTCCTCCACTGTGAGCAGCTAGCATGAATACTGCATTGCAGGGTAATATCTCTAGACTAAAGTCCAGCCTGTGGTCAGTGGAAATGTCAAATTTAGAGTTAATGTATCCCAAGCACAGCATTAGCTCACTGAAACAGAAAATGAGAGAATACAACTTAAGGTTTCATTTGAATTTAATAAAAGGAAAAAATCACCACCTCTGATTCTTACAATGAAATATCCAACAAGAAACTAAAACTCCAGTGATCACCACTGACATGCCCTGACCTGGATGATGTGTTCCCTTCATGAAGAAAGGCTCTAGAGCAAGGTTTGATAGGCTTTTCCTGGTGCTCATAATTCTATCGTGTCACCATAAATAGAAATCCCAACAATGAATCCTCATATTATTTTATCCCTTTACAAGAGGCCCAGTGTATGGACTCCTGCACTTGTGCGGCCCCTTAGCCTGGTTTGCAGGAATTAGGCCAAAGCCAATGTCTGAGTACAGGGTTTGGATGAAGCAGATTTGGGGCCAACAGTGCCCCAGAGCAACCTAGCCCACTGCTGATTCCATGAGGAATCAGGCTCCCTCCTCTATTAGTCAGAATGTCTACCCCTGGGGGTCATTGCACATCATAGCTAACAGTCAAATGGTCTCTTAGGCTTTATCTATATAGATGGTCCCTCACAGCCAGAAAAAAAATTACTTCTCTTTAGGAAAAGCAGTCCATATGTAATGAAAGACTCCTAGTACTGAGAGCAAGATTAAGTCACCTGACAGTTAATTGATAATGCAGCTCATACTCTTTCAGCTTTTCCCATATGGAAAGAGCTGCTGTCACACCCAAACAAGTGTGCAAAGCAATGCCAGAATGGGCAGGCAAGTACACAGTAGTTCTCATGGTGAAAGAAAGCCCAGTAACAAGTCATGAAATGTATGCCCAAGTTGGCTACTGATAAGAACACCATCAAAATTTTTCAAAACAACAACATTTATTCTTAATGGTGGTGATTAAGTAGGACCATATTTTAAGAGTTTATTAGGCCAATTTAATATCTTTACCACAAGTGACTGTTTTATTCAGCATTTATAGTGATCACACACTGCATCTCAATAAATGTGTCATTGGCTCATCTCTAGTTTTTCCTTAAGATTATAGGGAAAAAATATTCTGAGATATAACCTGCCTAAGTTATGTTTGGCACAAGTGAGATTTTATTATTTACATAATTAACATCTAATCTCAATCCATTATAGTACCAGTATGTGATTATATTTTGTTTTGATATTTTATGCCACCTTTCTTGAAGCACTTGTTTACTGTGTCCCTGGTCAGCAAATCGATATTTATTTAGGCTTCACCCATACTTGAGATTAGCTAGTATTAGGGATTTGGAACCTAAAATAGAATATGGGGACCTATGGCAAGTTTGTCCCCCTCTCCTTGAGAGGAGTATAATGAGATCCTTTATGTCAAACAGGTGTTGCAGTGGAAGTGGTTTAAGTTACTCAGATAAACTCATTTGCTTGTACATAGGAAACAGAGTGGCACTTCACTACACTCCAAAGACTTCTGGATAGTCATCAGCTTTGTTAGCTACTAGAAAGGAAATGCAACTGAGTCAGAATTGTTCAATAACTATAGGAAAATACCTGTGTGTACACTTGCAATTCTTTTTAGCTAGGATTTCTCAAATAAGACATTCATTGCATGAGGAAGGTAAAATAAAGACAGACCTACTCCTTCTCCTACCCTCCATTTTCTCATTCTCTCTCTATTCAAGCAAGAAATGTTTTGACTTTCAGAGAAATAACTGGTGATTAAATTGTGTCCTTAGGCTAAACAACATTGAGAAAGAGAATAATAGGAGCAGGTGTACTGTTACTGGAAAAGATAGGGAGGAAAGCTATTTAGTGCCAGAACTGTGTGCTCTATTGGGAAAGAAAAGAGGCAATAGCAGTATCCAATTAGCTCACAAGCAGAATATCCAAAGAGAGGTCTTGGCAGGCACCAGACCCTACTGAGGTGAATTCTGTTTCATGTGGTCAGCACCTGCACAACAACTCATATACTGCGGTTAGGGACATTTTTTACAGTCACCTAGCCTGAGGGTCAACCCCCAACACCCAAACAAGACAATAGAAAGCAAAACTAAGTTACAATGGGAAGGCTCACATAATCCACAGAAGGGACACTCCTGGACTACCCAGCTCAAATTATCAAAGAGACAGTACAACTGAGTTCCACAGGCCAAGTGCTATATAAGTAAATCCATCAAGAGTGTGAGTCATGGCAGATCTTCCTAATATGTAGAAGCAAACACAAAGAGGTAGCCAAAATGGGGAGACAAAGAAACATTCCGCAAATGAAAGAAGAGGACAATTCTCCAGAAAAAGAACTAAATAAAATTGAAGCAAGCAATGTATCATATATAGAGTTCAAAAAGGGAGTTATAAGGATGCTCAAGGAACTCAGTGAGAACATGAACAAAGAGTTAGCAAGCAACAAGAAAGCCCACTGTATGGGAGAACATATTTGCAAATGATATCACTGATAAAGGTTTAATCTCCAACATCTATAGACAGCTTATTCAACTCAATAAAAAGAAAATAAATGAGCCAATTAAAAAATGGGCAATGGAACTAAATAGAATCTTCTCAAAAGAAGACAGAAGGAAAGCCAAAAGGCACATGAAAACCTGCTCAAAGTCACTACTTATCCGAGAGATCCAAATCAAAACAATACGATACAATCTCACACCTGTCATAATGGCCAACATTAAGAGATCAACAAACGACAAGTATTGGCGAGGTTGTGGAGAAAAAGGAACCCTCGTGCACTGCTGGTGGGAATGCAGACTGGTGCAACCACTGTGGAAACCAGTATGGAGCTTCCTCAAAATATTGAAAATGGAACTCCCATTTGACCAAGTAGTCCTACTCCTAGGAATATATCCCAAGAAAATAGGAATACCAATCAGAAAGGATATATGCACCCCTATGTTCATAGCAGCACAATTTACAATAGCTAGGATTTGGAAACAGCCTAGGTGCCCATCAGCAGATGATTGGATCAAAAAACTATGGTACATCTACACAATAGAATACTATGCTGCCATAAAAAAGAAGGAATTCTCATCCATCCTGCAGCAACCTGGATGGAATTGGAGAACATCATCCTGAGTGAAATAAGTCAGTCAATGAAAGAGAAACACCACATGACCTCACTCATTTATGGATAATAAAGAACATTATAAACTGATGAACCATAAGACAGATATAGTGACAGTAAAGCAATAAGAAGACTGTCTAATTACAGAGGGGAGGGGAAGGAAATATGGGGGAGAGATCAACTGAAGGACTTGTACACATGCATATAAGTATAACCAATGGACACAAAACTCTGGGAAGGGAGGGCATGTTTGTGGGGGGCAATGGTAACATATGTACACAGAAAATGATTTAATAAAAAAATAAAAAAAATTCCAACAAACATACCTTCAAAAAAAAAAAGAGTTAGAAAGCATAAAAATAGACATAGAAACCATAAAAAAGAACTAGTCAGAAATGAAGAATGTGATATCTGAAATGAAGAATACACTAGAAGGAATAAATACCCCATTTCCCCAAAAATAAGACAGTGTCTTATATTAATTTTTGCTCCCAAAGATGCTCTAGGTCTTATTTTCAGGGGATGTATTATATTTCCCTGAAGTAGGTCTTATTTTCGGAGGATGTCTGTCTTATTTTCGGGGAAACACAGTAGTAGGTTGGATGAAGCAGCAGATCACATTAGCAATTTTCAGAAAACAACCAATCAGAGCAGCAAAATGAAAAAAATAATAATTTTTAAAAATGATGATAGTTTAAGCAACTTTTGGGACAGCATGAAATGTAGCAACATCTGCATTATAAGAGTACCAGAAAAAGAGAGAGAGCAAGGGATTGTAAACATATTTGAAGAAATAATCACTAACAAGCTACCTAACTTGGGAAAAGAAGAAGGACAGACCAGTCCAGGAAGCAGAGAGAGTCCCCAATAAGATGAACCAAGAGGCCCACATCAAGACACATTATGATTCAAATGGTAAAGATGAAAGACAAAGAGAGAATCATAAAAGCAGAAAAAGAAAAGCAGTTGGTTACTTAAAAGGGAGCTCCCATAAAACTGTCAAGTGACATCTCAACAGAAACTCTGCAGGGCAGATGGGATTGCCATGAAATATTCAAAGTGACTAAAAGCAAGGAGCTACAACCAAGACTACTTTACCCAGCAAGGCTATCATTTAAAATACAAGAAAAAATAAAGAGCTTCACATAAAAGAAAAAGCTAAGGGAGTTTGTTACCAACAAACCAGTATTACAAGAAATGTTACAGGGTCTTCTTTAAGAAAAAGAAGAGAAGAGGGGAAAAAAGAGGAACACAGTTAAAAAAAATAAAATGGCAATAAATACATAACTATCAATAATCATTTTGAATATAAATGGGTTACATGATCTAATTAAAAGACATAGGGTAGCTGAATGGGTAATAACACAAGACCCACATACAGTATATGTTATCTATAAGAAACCCACATTAGAATGAAAGATACACAAAGAATACTAGTAAAGGGATGGAAGATTGTATTTCATGCACATGGAAATTGAAAAAGCTTGGGTAGCAATACTTATAATTGGCAAAACAGACTTTAAACAAAGGATTTGGCAAAAGGCAGAGAAGAACACTACATAATGTTAAAGGGAGAAATCCAACAAGAGGATGTAAATGTTTACATAGGAGTAACTAAATATATAATGCAAACTTTGATGTACATAAAGGGAGATATTAACAGTAATAGTCATTCATAGAAGGGGATTTTAACACCCCATTGACATTAATGTATAGATTTTCCAGACAGAAATCAGCAAGGATCCAGCAGCCTTATCTGACACATGAGATAAGATAGATTTATTTGTTATCTATAGAGCCTTTCACTACAAAGCAGCAAGATATATATTCTTTGGGAATGCAGACTGGTATAGCCACTGTGGAAAATGGAATACCCACTTTATCCAATTATCCCACTTCTAGGAATATATCCTAAGAAACCCAAAACACCAGTCAGAAAAAAAATATATGCACTCCTACGTTCATAGCAGCACAAATTACAATAGCTAAGATTTGTAAACAGCCCAAGTGCCCACTAGCAGATGAGTGGATAAAAAAGCTATAGTATATTTATACAATAGAATACCACACAGCTGTAAAAAAAGAAAAAAAAATCTTACCATTTGCAGTAGCATAGGTGGACCTCGAGAGTGTTATGCTAGGTGAAATAAGCCAGTCAAAGACAAATGCCATATGAATTCACCTATATGTGGAATATAATCAATAAAAACAAACAAAAATATAGATGGAGTCATAGATACAGAAAACTGACAGATGTCAGAGTGGGGGAATTAGGGAGCTTTGTAAAAAAGGTGAATGAATTAAGAAAAAAAATCTCATAGATACAAACAATGATATGATGATTATCAGAGGGTAAAGGAGTTAGGGGGAGTGCTGGAAACTGAAAACCAATCACTGTTTCATTAATAGAGAGATGTGGACAGGAAGCCTGGAAGGCAGGTCAACTACCTTAATTGCTCTAACCACTCATTGTTTAGTGTTTCAACTTGTTAGCTGAAGCAACCTCCACCTCTGTTTGTCTTATGTGTTTTTGTTATTGGAATTTCCTGCCTAAGGGATATGGGTGTTTCCTATAGCCTCAATAAAGGGATAGCAAGGCTAGAGCAGTGTATAGTCCTCCCACTAGAGGTGGGCTCCCGTTTGGCCCCCAATATCACCAAATTAATACTTTCCTAGTCTCTTTTCATTTGTGTGCAGCCTTTTCCAGACCTGAATCCTGAACCACATGGGACGTGAAAGGGGAGGTAAAATAGGATAAAGGGGGATAAATGGTGATGGAACCAGAATGGACGTGGGGTTGTGAACACACAATACAATATACAGATAATGTGTTATAGAATTGTATACTTAAAACCTATGTACTTTTACTAACCAATGTCACTGCAATAAATTTAATAAAAATTAAAATCATCAGAAAAGGGGCAACAGAAATAGCTTTAACATAGTGGTCAATCCAAAGTCAAAAGTATGTAATACTGAGAAATTGGGATGAATGTTATAAAGAACTGTTCTTGATTACTCTAAACTTTACCAGCACCTGAATATCTTTTTCTTTTAAAATATATTTTTATTGATTTGAGAGAGAAAGGGAGACAGAGAGATAGAAACATCATTGATGAAAGAGAAAAATCATTAACTGGTTGCCTCCTGCACACCACCTACAGGGTTTTGAGGCTGCAACCCAGGCATCCCTTGACAGGAATAGAACCTGGGACCATTCAGTCCATAGGCCAACTCTCTATCCACTGAGCAAGACTGGCCAGGGCAGCACCTAAATATCTTGTTGCATCAAATTCAGGGTGGGGCAAAGTATATTTACAGTTGTTCATATGGAATATAATACAATAAATAATTCTATATAATAAAGTTGTAATATGCAAATGGTCATTATGCTTGGACAACCACATAACGACCAGATAATGGATCAGCAGGAGAGTAGATCAGTGAGCTATAAGCGAGCTGCAAAGAGCTATGGGAGGGGACTGAAATATGGTAGAAGTCATATTTTGATAAAGCCTGCTGTTTGAAATCTAACTCTGCTAAGTCTGATTAAAACACAGGGTACTTACCTCAGCTTCCAGGTGGAAACCTGGAGGCTAAGGCAATTATCCCATGCCTGAGACCAGAACCAGGAAATTGATACCCATTGACTCAGTAGCTTCAGGGATAAAATTGTAGATAACCTTTAGGGACTGCTTTTGTTTTGTGTATGGGCTATCCTCAACTTTTGTTTTATGTATGGGCTATCACAAGATAGGGCCACATTCCAATGTCCAGGCAGGATGTGACTGGGAACCAACCCTGGGGGCTGTCCCCAGTCTTTAGAATTTAGTCTAGAAAACAAGGAAAATTCTTGTGGTTTATGCCTTTAAAAAGACTTGCCTACCCCTAGAACAGTGCAATCATATAGAGTTTACCTGCGTGTAGTGCTCTTGCGGCTGTCCTGGCCAGTTTTTTTGGTTTTTTTTCTTTATTTTTTTTTATTTCGATAAATCTTTGTCTGCTTTTTAAATTAATCATCAGCCTCCGGTGGTCTTGTTTTGAACCAAGGATTCGACCCCACAACAGGGACAGGACAGCAAGTTATGAGGGGGGAAGAGGGAGTGGAGGGAGCTACAGGAGGGTGGGCAGGAGGGCAGCAGTGAGCTACTGGCTACAAGCTGGCAATGGAGAGCTACAGGAGGGGGCAGGGGAGCAAGCTATGAGGGAGTAGGGGGAAGGGAGAAGGGCAAGGCAGTGGGCAGAAAGCTGCTGGATGATGGCAGCAAGCTACTGGCGAGCTACTGGCACATTAATTCGTGTGCAGAGCTACTAGTAAATAATATAAAATATGTAGAGGGACCCTTGGGAATATACATGGATGACCTTTAAATTAATGTCAGCTGAGTCCGAGGTGACTGGCATGGCTGTCCCCAGGAAACAGCCTCCCAAAATGTCAGACTGTTATCAATACGGATTTCTTATCTTTATCCTTGTGCTTGGAATGAGGAACGAATAGGACCTTGACTTACCCAGGTCTTGATATGCTAAATCCCAGGAATGAGAGAATGAATAGGAGCTGACCACACCCAAAACTTCTTTGACCTTAAACCTCCCTCTGGAAATCAATAAATGTGCTATGTTATCTGTCCAGGGTGTTGACGGTCCCTCCATCAGAGTGACAGCATCCACCCGGCACCCAGCTTTTGGTCCTATTTCTGCCTCTTGTCTCTTTCTCTCTTTTATTTGTTAATCCCCAGCTCCTCCATTCAGGAACCTGTCCTTCTCCCTTTCCGTGTGGGACGCAGAAAGAGGAGAAGCACTCCACCACAAGAATAAACTGTTTTGTGTATTCACAACTGTAAATATGCTTTTTCCCTACTCTGTGTATACTCTTATACAGGAGTGCTGGGCACATTGTAGAGTGAATTGGATGACAAGGAAAACTGAAATTGAGCAAAGACTTTGAAAGTAGACTGATGAAAGTAGCCTCTGTATCCTTCCACTTAAGCTGTCAAGTTTGGTCAAGTCCTGGGGAAAAACTGAGAAATCTCCCACTGTGCTTCTCAGATGATGAAACAAGCTAGTTATGAAAACATTCCTATTGACCAAAAAGATATGCAGCATCATTACTGAACTCCTGATGTATGCATGTGTCTATAAATCGCACTCAAAGTTATGGTTACCCTATAATATTGTGTAAGGTCCCAAGACCCCCAGTGAGTCCGACGGAGGGGGCGACGACCCTAAGTCAAACGCCGAGACCGAAACTTGATGCAAAAAACATGAGGTTTTAATACAAGCGCAGCGCAGGGGCTTCTCAGGCAGACAGCTACAGTGCTGGCTGGCTGGGAGCACCGAGTAACTGCAGAACATGAGTTTACAAAGGCAAAGACCACACGCAGGTGGGGTTACACATGGAGAGGGAAGAAGGGAACAAGGAAATAAACACCACACGCAGGTGGGGTTACACATGGAGGGGGAAGAAGGGAACAAGGAAATTCCAAGAAGGGCAGCTGGGCTCGTTAATTACATGTTTTAATCTTGCAAGCCCCTTAGTCTCTCCCCTTCCCATTCCTCTGGGCAAGTCCTCAGGGTAGGGAGTTTCTGGGAACTGATTCATTCTTGCCTAATCTTCAACCATAAAGAACTGACCTCATCCCTGTCTAATCTTTAACTGTAAAGGTCAAATCCTGGAACAGGTAGTGGGAAAGGTCACTTCCTCAATCTTGGGGCCCTACATTCCCCCTTTTTCTTTTTAGGGAAGTTCCAAACCTGGAGCTATAGGTCTCCATCTTGAGAGAGGGGCAGGTACCTCTGCTAGGGACCCGACTGATTTTTCTAATTCGCCTATAGATTTCTCTAGGGTACTTAAATCCTGGTCTATTTGTTGACTTAATTCTTGCTCACACATTTAGCTTTACTAAGCCTCAGACTTTTTCACTGGCTAGCAAAAATGTTTTTACCACAGTTCCCATTGAAGTCCAATTACCCTCCTGCCGGCATCAAGTCTCCTCCTGGCCCGTGGAGCTCAGGCTAGGGATCTCACAGGTGAGGCCGCTGGTTGCCAGGATCCAGGCCGTTTTCTGTGCAGGAGCGGGGAGTGGTGTAGTCAGGTCTGGGTGCCCTCTACTTCAACAGCCATGGGCCTTTGCAGGTTGTGGTTAGTCTTTGCGCTTTACCCACACAGAGTCTCCGGGCCGGAAGGGGTGTACAGGATCCAAGGTGGGCACTGGCAGTGCATCTGGAATAAGATTATGGGTGGCTCTCTGGGTAAACTACAGAACCTGTAAGGACTTGAGCAAGGGAACGGTTACAAATTTTAGCTTTTAGTTTCTCCCTGACCCAGGGAAGGATGGAGAGGAAGTTTACCATACATGATCTCAAAAAGGGGGAACCCATCCCAGTAGAGGGCACATCTGGTCCATAAGAGGGAGAGGGGCAGGGGGTTGGTCCAATTTTCACCGGTGTCTAGGACAAATTTCCTATGATTACTGGCAGCCCAAACCTAGAGGCAGTTTCTGTTCTAGTGGGGTATGCTTCAACCTGACCTAAGGTGTTTACAAAAAAAACAAAAACAAAAACAAAATACAAAAGAATTAGCATGTACTTATACCTTAATGTTGGTGGCTTAATCTCTGCGAAATCCACCTCCCAATGCTCTCCTGGGGAATCTCCTTGGGGCTTGAATTCCCAGGGGGACCCTCTTACCTTACTTAGTATTTACCTGTGCACAGACAGTACTTCTAGTGACTATGCTTTTAATTACCTTATCTAAGTTTGGTAGCACCTGTCTTACAGAAGCTCAGAAGACATGGAGACACCTAAGTGGGTAACCTGGTGTAACTGGGAAACTAATGTCTTGCCTGAAGCCTCTGAGACCAACAGTCTTTCATCTGGTAGAGTCCACCAACCATCTTGTCCTTTGATGACTTGCTTCTGTTCAGCCAATTCCTCCTTTTGCTTGGTGCAGGTCGGGGTCCAGCAGGGTTACTAAGACTTATAAAAGCCCCACTGGTTTTGGGGCTTCTTCCTTAGTAGTTTGGTCTGCGGCTCTATTTCCTCTGGCTTTAATTGTCTCCCCTTTCTGATGTCTTTTGCAGTGCACTATTGCAGCTGCCTTTGGGAGTCAGATGGCCTCAAATAAGGCTAAAATAATGTCCTTTCTGGCTGGAGTTGGTAACCCTCTTTCCCGGGGGATGGCACTGTGTCCCCATCAAAGGGTCTGGATTAAGGCCAAAAGTTCAGGAACTGTGCCCAAACTGTGTGGTCCATGGTGACTACTGCTGCCCCTGCATATCAGATCCCATCCTGTACGTAACTGCTTCCATCCGTGAACACTACCTCGTCTGATGATGATGGCAGGACATCTGTCAGTACTGCGTCTGTTACCTCTATGCAGTCATGAATGGGTTCCTCTGGATCATCTGGAAGCAGGCTGGCAGGGTTGATGGCCAGTGTCTTATGGAACCGGACATAGGGCTGGTCCAGGAGAAGAGCTTGGCACTGGGTTATTCTGGTGTTTGACATCCATCTCTCTGGAGCACTCAAAGAGGGCCTCAATGGCATGGGGTGTTGTCAGGGCTAGCTCCTGGCCCAGAGTCTGCTTATCTGCCTCCTTCACCAGCAATGCTGTAGTGGCCACTGCCCAGGGCACACTGGCCACTCTGCTGCCACAGGGTCTAGCTTCTTAGACAGATAGGCATCAGGTCTCTTCCAGGGACCTAGAGTCTGAGTGAGAACCCCTTTTGTAATGCCCCTTACCTCAGTCCCTTGGTGACATCTAGCAAGGCCAGGGCAGGTGCTGAGATGAGAGCCTTCTTTAGCTCCTCAAAGGCCAGTTGTTCCACTTTGGTCCAGCTCAGCGGCTGCATTCCCCCAGTACGCGTTCCTTCCCAGGTCTATGGTCCTTCTCGATGTCCCAGGAAAACAGGCAGTTTGTCTGGTGGCTCTCTGGACTGATATCTTCTTAGAGGTCCCATTGGCTCTGTCAAGACTGAATAAACTGCCCCAGTGTTCACCAGTAAGTTAATAGGTTTGCCTTTCACTTGTAAGGTTACCCGTGGGGGCTTAATGGAAAGGAGCCCCGGTCCTGTTAGTCCTTTTCCTCTATGTTAAAAAAACTCCTGAAGTCTAAGTCTCCCTTTCTTGCTTCTCTAGCTAATCTGCTAGGACATCCTCCCTTGCAGTGCCTTTGTTTCCTACAATAGGCATACTAATTCCTTCTTATTTACTGCAGGCTTTTTCCTCTTTTCAACCTTTCTCTGTTCCCCTTCTCATCACATGCACAACCTTCACAAAAATCTTCACTATTTTAAATTAGCCTTCAAACTTTCTCTCTATGTCTTTCAAAAATGCAAAACCATGCCTTAAACCTTCCATTATTAAAAATTACTTAGAAAAGGAGAGAGGGAAGAGAGAGCAGGCTCAGCCCCCTGTTCCCAGGCCTCCAGCCGCTTGAAATTTAAAGTGACACATTTTTCCTACAGATAAGGATCTCAGTTTCTGATAAGCCTGAAAAGAGGAATGGGGAATTTCTAACTGCACTTTTAAGCCCCTTAAGCCCCCCTAACAGAACACGGTGAAAAGCGTCCAAGCAGTCACGGGGGTTTGGGGGTCTCATTGGGGTACAGGGGGGTCACAAAAGAATTTCCCTCCTAGTCAGCCACTCCCTCCAGCTACTCTAAACAACCCCGGGAGGGTGGAGACAGGGAGCAGCGCAGGTCCCAGGTGGCAAAGGCGCTGCTTCCACAGAGGCATTTTCATCTGGTGGTCCACTGAGAAAATCACTTGCCTCCTGCTGATGAAGGTGGCGCAGGGGAACCGGTGACCCTTACACTGAAATCAGAGTCCCTGAATGTTCTGAAAAGTTCTTCTGCTCGACTGTGTTTCCATTAATATTATTGATTTTAAAACCATAACTTAAGAGTTGACACACACACACCAGGACCTAGTTGTCCTCAAAATATTTTCCTTTCCTTTCTAAAGATTTTAAAAAGTACTGTAATTATTAATTACATCAAATTTAAATGACCAATTGAGACAAACAGTTCTGAAACCGTTCCTCCACCACTGATGATAACTGGGTGGAGGCAGGTGTCTGAAATAAGATTCATTTAGTTTTTGAGCTTGCTGGGCAGACTTGGTGACCTTGCCAGCACAGGCTTCCTTCTTGTAAACAGTTAACTTAAGAATCTGCTTTTAACTTTTTGTACCACAATTGTTACAACTTCATACCTTCAAATTAATAAACATACATAGAACTTTTGTTAGGCCGGCCGTTTTCCCTCTGGCAGAAAGCAAGCACCCCTGGGGAAAGAGTTCCCCGTGGCCACTTGGGGCGGTTTGCTAGCCGTCAGAGCACTTAGTTTTAAACAAATTAAAAGTTTCTTTCTTTCTCCTTTTTTTGTCTTTCTCACAGATTTTCACACTTACATGAACAAATAATTATACCCAAGCAGACAAACAAAATATCAAACAAACATCTGTACTTATACTCTTTCAATAAACAAGTAACATTATAGTGTTTCAGCAAAACAGAAATGGCACTCATGTTGGACAAAGAAACCAAGAATAATATTCTAGGAACCATGAGAGGAAAGTTATCTTACAGACTGGCATTGACCTGGGAAAAAGTGTGGTTAAATCAAAAGCATTAATATAAGACAGAGACAAAGAACAAAAAGCGATACAACAAGACACCGGGCCCACACGAACCTACACAGATACAGAATACCAGACCAGGTGAGGGATGATACCCCTCCCAGACGCCAGCCCGGCCGGACACGCCAGCTACCAGAAGTGACCAAGACCTCTCGGTCACCACCCGTCCCTGGGGCGTCCCCAGGGTGACAGCTTTTCTGGTTGAAGACCCTTCAACCAGAGGTGCCGATTCCTCACGGTACCAACACCCTGTCCCAGACGAGGGATGATATCCCTCCCAGATTCCAGAGAACACCAAAAAAAGAACAGAGGACAAGACAAACACTGAGCGACTCCGGAGTCTGCTTACCTCCAAGACCAATCTTGGCGCTTGAGGGGTGGTCGCCCCCATCCCGGGCGAGCCCCCAAATGTAAGGTCCCAAAACCCCCAGTGAGTCCGACGGAGGGGGCGACGACCCCAAGTCAAACACCGAGGCCGAAACTTGATGCAAAAAGCATGAGGTTTTAATACAAGTGCAGCGCAGGGGCTTCTCAGGCAGACAGCGACAGTGCTGGCTGACTGGGAGCGCCGAGTAACTGCAGAACATGAGTTTATAAAGGCAAAGACCACACGCAGGTGGGGTTACACATGGAGAGGGAAGAAGGGAACAAGGAAATAAACACCACACGCAGGTGGGGTTACACATGGAGGGGGAAGAAGGGAACAAGGAAATTCCAAGAAGGGCAGCTGGGCTCGTTAATTACATGTTTTAATCTTGCAAGCCCCTTAGTCTCTCCCCTTCCCATTCCTCTGGGCAAGTCCTCAGGGTAGGGAGTTTCTGGGGACTGATTTCATTCTTGCCTAATCTTCAACCATAAAGAACTGACCTCATCCCTGTCTTATCTTTAACCGTAAAGGTCAAATCCTGGAACAGGCAGTGGGGAAGGTCACTTCCTCAATCTTGGGGCCCTACAATTGCAAATACATTTCCCTAGCCTATTAACCCCATGTCCCCCATTCTCCACCAACATTAAAATTGCTAATGCTATGAACTAATATATGAACATTAGAAGACTGTAAGAGTTGCTTGGTAATGTTATCACCTTACCAAAAGAGCCCCATAATCTTATTTTGTAGTTTACCAATGTGCAAAACTCAAAAAGCCCAAAATCTATGGGAAGAGAAGAAACTATGTCTAAAGTTATAACTTCTCTAGTAGTACCAGGATGGACCTAGTAAGACCTAACTCAAATAAGCTGATTTAAGCAACTCCATGTTTCCTGTAAGCTTTTTCATTAGAGTAGAGAAAGGGTGGAAAGGGGCAGAGATCTTGGAAGTCTTTGTTACTGAACTCTGTGGGAGCAGACTGATTTTGTGCAATGGCAGTTGGACACCAAACCAGTAGCTATCTTGAGTGCAATGCTTTTAGTTCATTACACAGTCCTAGCTTAGCTGTAAAAGCACAGTGGTCTTGTAAAGAGAAGAGATAGTGCAATTTGTATGTAGGGTGCATGGGAAAGCCAATAATTTCAAGGAGGGAACCTATGTTGTAAATGACAACAAAATAGGTTATAAATTATTATAGAAGAAGTAGCATTAGCATTTATCATGAACCAATCAGTCCTAGGAAAAGTTGTAGATTCCCCTTTCTGCATATTTTTATACCTCATTGGCATCCTCCCACTTCTGGAATAGCCTACACTGTTTACTGCTGAACCATTCGATTTAGAATTTATTTATCTTGAGGTAGTGGAAAGTGCAGTGAATGATGAAGAAGGAAATTCTAATTCAGCCTCTGCCACTGACTCACTGTGGAAAATTGGAGCCAGAACCCCCACTGCTCTGTCCTCTGTTTCTTACTATGCAAAATGAGAAGTCTGGATTAGAGGAATCACTAATATCCCTTCTACTACTCAAATCCTGTGATTTCCGAATACTGCTCTCACATGCTTCATACATAATAATCTCAGTGTTTAAAGAAACTTTAATAATCTAATCCATAATGGCTATTCAATATTTGAAACACTACAATATAACATTGATGCCAAATGTCCATTCAGCATTTTCAGAAACACTTAAGTGACACATATGTAATACCTTCATCAGTAAATAATTTTTTTTAAATAAAAGAAACAGTTCAGTGCTCAAAAACTCACTGTCTTTTCTGGTGACTCACTCCATCTGTTTATACTTCAGATAATTACAAAGTTCTTAAAATACATCATTAAGAATTTCTGTTCACTGAAAAACAGAATGAATAGTATTAATAAACAGATAACTGGCGGAGGACTGAGAAGGTGGGGCAGTTCTGTACTGTGCTGCCTTCCACTGGTTAAGACCTCCAAGAGCAAAGGCCTACTGAAGTGAGGATGCCCCTACTGTCACTTGTAGAGGGGCAGCACTGAGCTGGCCAATATTTGTGGTGCTGCTTGTCCTGGCTCAGGGGAGGCATTCCACTAAGTCTGAAAGATTAAGACATCGAGGGGACTCTCCGCCACCACCCGCGACTGGCTTGGCCCTGCCTTTGTGCCACACCCACGGATCCCGCGGCCTCCACCGCTGCCACCGCCCTCGGCCTGCTCTGCCAGGCCTTCATGCGCGCTGTGCTGGCGCTGCGCCTTCCGTTGGCAGACCCGGAGAATCCTCTCTCCGCTGCTGCATGGCCAGGCCAAAGCATCAGACACTACGGCCATGCGGATTTTAAAACTACAGGGGAAATTGAGCCACAGGAGCTACCATCGCTGCCACACCCGCCGCCACCCCCAAGAATGGGAATCCACCGAAATCAGAGCTCACTACGCCCCAGGCTCACAGAGAGTGTGGCTTCAGAAATTAGCCTCTGCATCCACAGCAGCTCCACATCCACAACAAAGAGGATACCATTGAGGGCGGACTCTCCCCATGCAGCCATCACAGCCCGCCCACAATCTTCCCAGCACACCCACCATGCTGGGAGGGAGATGGAGCATGCTGGTGAGGAAATGGCACGGCGCCTTCCATTAGCCGCCCAGGTGAGCCCTTCCTCTGATGCCGCATGGCCGAGCCGAAGCTCTCGCCACCACAGCCATGTGAACTTTAAAACTACAGTGGTAATTGAACCACAGGAGCTACCGTCACTGCTGCACCTGGCACCGCCACCCGCCACTGCCGCTGCAAATAAAGGAAATCCACCGAGAACAGAGCTCACCACGCCTTGGGCTCAGGGAGTGGGCGACCTCAGAACTTAGCCTCCATGTCTGCAGCTGCTCCGCTCCCACACTGAACGAGACACCTTTGAAGGTGGTCTCCCCGCCTGCAACCATCTCAGCCCAACTGCAGCTGTCCCAGCCTGCCTGCCATGCTAGCAAGGAGCTAGCGCAGCGCCTCCAATATGCAACCCCAACACCCTAGAGGGGCGTGTGCCCCGGGTGAGCCGTGTGTCCCAGGGGGCCGAGTGCCCCGGGTGAGCCTTGTGTCCCAGGGGGCCGTGTGCCCAGGTGAGCCGAGTGTCCCAGGAGGCCGTGTGCCCCGGGTGAGCCGAGTGTCCCAGGATGCAGTGTGCTCCGGGCGAGCCGTGTGTCCTAGGGGAAGCAGTGGGACCCAGGGGAAGGGGCGGTGAAAACCAGAGGAGGAGCGGACTCTATTCATATGGTCCTGAGATAGTCACCATAAAACAAGCAGACTGCCAAATGAGGAGCGGATTCTATTCATGGGGTCCTGAGATGGTCACCATAAAACAAGCAGATTGTCAAATGATATCGGGGAGGGGAAGGAGACCTGGGGGGAGATAGGAGAACAACCGAGGGACTGGTATGCATGAACATAAGTACAACCAACGAACACAGAACTCTGGGGAGGGAGGGCATAAATGAGAGGTGGGGGGAGGGGGCAATGGTAAGCTATGTACACAGATAATACCTTAGTAAAATAAATAAAATAAAAAACAAAAAACAGATAACTGATTGGAAAGAGATACGAAAAATACCTAAAACTGAAAATGAATAGTATCTAATGTATAGCAAATTACTAAAAATCAACAACAATAACAAACAAAAAACTAGAAAAACTTAGCAAATTTTCAAATAGGAAGTTTATTGATGAAGAAATACAAATATTAGCAATGAAAGGGATGATCTAACTGGTTAATAATCAGAGAAGTGAAAATTAAAACAGTGAGCTCTCAGTTTACATCTATGCAATTGACCAAAGTTAGAGTAGTGAATAATCTGTTATATGTTGGCAACGATGTCGGCTACATCAGGCCTCTGGATAGCCCAAAGGACAAATGATGTTCTTGCCCATTTTTTGAACAGTCAACAACGTAAGAATTGTTATTACATTTGTGACAGGTGATAAGAACAACAGGAAACATATATGAAGATGACTCTGTATGGCCTACAAAATCTAAATTACTATCTTATCCTTTTTTTAAATATATATATTTTATTGACTTTTTACAGAGAGGAAGGGAGAGGGATAGATAGCTAGAAACATCAATGAGAGAGAGACATCGATCACCTACCTCCTGCACACCCTCTATCAGGGATGTGCCAGCAAACAATGTTCATGCCCTTGACCGGAATCGAACCTGAGACCCTTAAGTCTATCCACTGAGCCAAATCGGTTTTGGCACTATCTTATCCTTTATATAGAAAGTTTCCTAATCCCTGGGCTCCACAGTCTGTCATGCACTGTTGGTGGAATGAGTCACTCCAGAGACCAGTAGGGAACTATTTAGTCAAACTAAATGTGTGTACACTGTGTAACCCAGGATATATTCTCTCACAGAAGTACAGAAGGGTACATGTACAAGGCTATTTACTGCACTGTTGTTTATGGAGGCAAAGAGTTTTAGGCGATTTGAATATTCATTACATTCATTACTCGGGTATCTGATAGGTAAAATGTGGTGGGTGTGCATTATGGAGATTATGTAGCATTTAGCAATGACAAAGTAGATATACATGCACTGAAGTAGAATTTTTAAAAATGTCAAGTAAAAAAGGAAAATAAAGAGAATGAGATATATATCACAATACCATTTGTGTAAAGTAAAATAACACAAGCACAAAACACGTTATAAGATGAGAATGGACTGGGGGAATGAAAAATGGAAATAGATAACAATAAACAAATAAGTCTGTGCTTTGCAAGCAACAATGATATCAATGTACCATCATCTGAGAACTGTTATTAATTCAACCCTCCACAACAGAGATACAGTAAGAAAATAAAGTTTTATTTATTTTTATTTTTAATGGATATTTTAAATAAATTATTATATGTGTACATATCTTACCATTGTCCCTCACCCACTCCCATATATGCTCTCCCTCCCCAGAGTTTTGTGTCCATTGGTTATACTTACATGCATGCATACAAGTCCTTCGGTTGATCTCTTATCTGCCACATAGCTCCCTCCCCTCCCCTCTGTAATTTGACAGTCTGCTTATTGCTTTACTGTCTCTATATCTATCTTTTGGTTTATCAGTTTATAATGTTTTTATTATCCATAAATGAGTGAGGTTATGTGGTGTTTCTCTTTCATTGGCTACCTTATTTCACTCAGCATGATGTTCTCCAATCCATCCAGGTTGCTGCAAAGGATAAGAATTCCTTCTTTTTATGGCAGCATAGTATTCCATTGTGTATATGTACTATTGTTTTTGATCCAATCATCTGCTGATGGGCACCTAGGCTGTCTCAAAATCCTAGCTATTGTAAATTGTGCTGCTTTGAACATTGGGGTCCATATATTCTTTCTGATTGGTGTTCCTATTTTCTTGGGATATATTCCTAGGAGTGGGATTACTGGGTTAAATGGGTGTTCCATTTTCAGTTTTTTGAGGAAGCTCCATACTGGTTTCCACAGTGGTTGCACCAATCTGAATTCCCACCAGCAGTGCACAAGGGTTCCTTTTTCTCCACAACCTTGCCAATACTTGTCCTTTGTTGATGTTGACTATTATGACAGTGTGAGATGGTACCACATTGTCATTTTGATTTGCATCACTCAAATAATTAGTGACATTGAGCATGCTTTCATGTGCCTCTTGGCCTCTTCCTTCTATCTTCTTTTGAAAAGATTCTATTTAGTTCCATTACCCATTTTTTAATTGGCTCATTTATCTTCCTTTTATTAAATTGTATAAGCTGTCTGTAGATGTTGGAGATTAAACCTTTATCAGTGATAACACTTGCAAATATGTTCTCCCATTCAGTGGGCTTTCTTGTTGTTGTGTTGATGGTTTCTTTTGCTGTAAAAAAGCTTTTTATTTTGATGTATTCCCATTTGTTTATTTTCCCTTTAGCTTCCATTCCCCTAGGGGCAGTATCAATAAAGAAGTTCTTTGGGCATATGTTGATATTTTTCTGCCTGTGGATGCCTCTAGTATTTTTATGGTCCCTGTATTATGTTTAAGTCCTGTATCCATTTTGAGTTTATTTTTGTGTATGGTGATCTAGTTTCATTCTTTTGCATGTACCTGCCCAATTTTCCAAACACCATTTATTGAAGTGACTGTCTTGACTCCATTGTATGTTCATGCCTTCTTTGTCAAATATTAATTGAGCATAGTGATTTGGGTTGATATCTGGATTCTCTATTCTCTTCCATTCATCTATAAGTCTGTTCTTGTGCCAGTACCAGGCTGTTTTGAGAATGTTGACTTTATAATACAGTTTGAAATCTGGTACCGAGATTCCCCCCTACATTACTGTTCTTTCTCAGGATTGTTGTGGCTATTCGGGGTCTTTTTTTGTTCCAGATAAATTTTTGGAGAGTTTTTTCTAGGTCAGTGAAATATGCCGTTGGTATGTTAATGGGGAGTGCATTGAACTGATAAATTTCTTTGGGAAGTATGGACATTTTGATGATGTTGATTCTACCAATCCATGTACATGGTATGTTCTTCCATCTGTTTACATCTTCCTCTATCTCTTTTTTCAGTGTCATGTAATTTTCCATGTGTAGTTCTTTTACCTCCTTAGTTAAGTTTTTTCCTAGGTATCTTAATTATTTTTGGAGCGATGGTAAATGGGATTGCTTTTTTAGTCTCTCTTTCTATAAGTTCACTATTGGTGTATAGAAATGCCATAGATTTCTTGGTGTTAATTTTGTATCCTACTACATTGCCAAATTCATTTATTAAGTTTATTAGTTTTTTCATTGAGTCTTTTGGTTTTTTATGTACAGTATCATTTCGTCTGCAAATAAGGACAACTGTACTTCTTCTTTTGCAATTTGGATGCCTTTTATTTCTCCTTCTTGTCTAATTGCAATGGCTAGTACTTCGAGTACTATTTCAAACATGAGTGGTGATAGTGGGCATCCCTGTCTTGTTCCTGTTCTTAGAGGGAATGATTTTAGTTTTTGCCCATTGAGTATGATGTTTGCTGTGGGTTTATGATATATAGCTTTTATTATGTTGCGGTATGATCCTTGTACTCCCACCTTGTTGAGAGTTTTTATCAGGAAAGGTTGTTGGATTTTATCAATTGTTTTTTTCTGCATCACTTGATATGACTATATGATTTTTATTTCTCAATTTGTTTATGTAATGTATCACATTTACTGATTTGCAGATATTGTACCATTTTTGCATTCCCGGAATAAACCTTACTTGGTCATGGTATATGATCTTTCTAATGTGCTGCTGGAGCCGATTTGCTAGATTTTGTTGAGGATTTTGGCATCTATGTTCAAGGATATTGGCATATAATTCTCTTTCATTGTGTTGTTTGGTATTAGGATGATGCTGGCTTCATAGAAGGAGTTTGGAAGTATTCCTTCCTCTTGAATTTTTTGGAATAGTCTGAGGTGGATAGGATTTAGTTTATCATTGAATGTTTGGTAAATCTCTCTTGTGTAGACATCTGGCCCTGGGCTTTTGTTTGCTGGAAGCTTTTTGATGAATGATTCAATTTCTTCCAAATTTAGTGGTCTATTGAGATTTTTAGATTCTTTCTGATTGAGTTTTGGCAGGTTATATTTTTCTAGCAATATGTCCATTTTCTCCAGGTTGTCCAGTTTGTTAGAAAAGTGTTGTTTGTAGTATTTTGTAACAATCCTTTGTATTTTGAAGGGGTCTGTTGTTATTTCACCTCTTTCATTTCTGATTTTGTTTATTTGGGTCCTCTCTCTTTGTTTCTTGGTTAGCCTGGCTAGAGGTTCATCAATCTTGTTTATCCTTTCAAAGAATCAGCTCTTTGTTTTGTTGATCTTTTGTATTGTTTCTTTGGTCTCTACGTCGTTTATCTCCGCTGTGATTTTTATTATTTCCTTCCTTCTGCTTACACTGGGCTTTTCTGTTGCTCTTTTTCTAACTCATTGAGTTGAAGAGATAGATAATTTGTTACATTTTTTTCTTTTTCTTTTTTGCTGTAGGCTTGTAGAGCTATAAATTTCCCTCTCAAGATTGCTTTTGCTGTGTCCCATAGATTTTGGATTGTTTTGTTTTCATTGTCATTTGTTGCCATGATGTTTTTAATTTCTTCCTTGATTTCTCTGGTAACCCAGCCATTGTTTAAAAGCATGCTGTTCAGTCTCCATGAGAATTATTTTTATTGTAGTTGATTTTCAGTTTTATGCCACTATGATCTGAGAAGATCATAGAAGATAGTGATTTCTATCTTCTTGAATTTGAAGAGACTTTGCCTATGTTCCAACATGTGGTCTATCTTTGAATATGACCCATGTGCACTTGAGAAGAATGTATATTCTGTGGCTTTGGGATGGAATGTTCTGATGATGTCAATTAATTCCATCTGGTCTAGTGAGTCATTTAGGATTGATGTTTCTTTGCTGATTTTTTGTTTAGATGATTTGTCCAAAGGTGACAGTAAGGTATTAAAATCTCCTACTATGTATGATTGTATTGCTATTAATCTCTCACTTAATGTCCTCCAGCAGTTTTTTCATAGATTTGGGTGCTCCAGTATTGGGTGCATATATGTTTATCAATATTATTCCTTCTTGTTGGATTGCTCCCCTTAGTATTATGAAGTGGCCTTCATTATCTCTTGTTATGTCCTTCACTTTGAGATCTAATTTGTCAGGTATAAGTATTGCTACCCCAGCTTTTTTTTCATTTCCATTCGCCTGGAAAACCTTTTTCCATCCCTTCACCCTCAGGCTGTGTGTGTCTTTTTTTATGAAGCGGGTTTCTTATAGACAACAGATATATGGATCTTGTTTTCTTATCCAATCTATTACCCACTGTCTTTTGATTGGGGCATTTAATCCATTTACATTTAAAGTTATTATTGATGGCTATTTATTTGTCACCATTTTTATTCTATACCCCTGTGCTCCTTCTTCATTTCCTATTTTTTGTTGTTGTTGTTTTTAAAGCAGACCCTTTAGCATTTCTTGAATTTCTGCTTTGGTGGTGATAAATTCCCTTAGACTTTTTTTTTATCTGTGAAGCTCCAGATTACACCTTCAATTTTGATTGACAGCTTTGCTGGGTACAGTATTCTTGGATTCAGACCCTTCCTTTGCATAATGTTATATATTTCATTCCATTCCCTTCTGTCCTGATGTGTTTCTGTTGAGAAATCAGTTGATAATCTGATGGGGATTCCTTTATATGTAAATTTCTGTCTCTTTCTCGCTGCTTTTAAGATTCTTACTTTGTCGTTGGTGTTTGCGACTTTAATTATAATGTTCCTTGGCGTCAGTCGTTTGGGTTCATTTTGCTTGGGACTTTGTGAGCATCTTGGATTTGTGTGGGTTTTTTCTTCTCTATCTCAGGAAATTTTTCTGTCATTCTTTCTTGAAATACATTTTCCATGTCTTCCTTAGTTTCCTTTCCTTCTGGAACTCCTATTATTCTAATATTGTTTTGTTTTGTATTGTCCCAAAATTCCCATAGGCTCTCCTCTTGCTTTTTAATTTTTTTTACTAGAAGCTTCTCTAATTGGGTATTTTTTTCCATCTTGTCTTCTAGATCACTGATGTGGTCTTCATCTAGTCTACTCATGATGCTTTCTATTGAGTTCTTCATAGTAGCGATGTCATTTTTCATTTCTTCTTGGTTCATCTTCATTTCCTCTTTGTTCTTCTTCATTTCCACTTGATTCTTTTTCATATTATCAAATTTGTCTTCCATTCTTTTTAGCCATCTTATGATCCTTTCTTTGAATTCTTGTTCTGATAGGTTGCTTGCCTCTAACTCGTTTACTTCCTCTTCTGGTGATGCCTGCTTTTCTTTCATATGTGTACTGTTCCTTTGTCTTCCCATGGTCTCTCTTTTCAGGATGTCTGATTATGTAGTTCCCTCTCTCCTTTCTGTGGAATCCGCATTTTCGCACAGACCGGGGCCCCACAGCTGCCTGGTGGTCTTCACAGTTGTGGTTTCTTCAGATCTCAGATAAGATCCCTAGTTGTAGCTTTGATGTGGATGTGGGAGGCAGCAAGTATAGGTGTTTTCCTATACTTCCATCTTAGAACAAACCCCAAATAAAGGAATTTTTTAAATAAGATGAATTAATTCTCTATATAACTTCTATTCACTCTTTGGTCCAAGTAATATCCTATATGTCATGCAAACAAGTACAGTCTTTCCTCCATACATGCCAATACCAATGCCTACATTCTCCAATCTTTTTCCTACATACAAATTTCTAGCATCTGGATGACTTTTCTTTGTGTGTCAGCCAGAAATGAACATATTACCCAATGAATAGGCTAACCATCACATAGTAGAATGAAACTATTTATTTCCAGACACTATACTTCTCTCAAAAAGGCCTAACCTGGAATAGGTTAGGAATAGGGACCTTAGTTCTAATTCTTCCTGCCTTTTGTTGCACTTAACATCGCACTACCCATACAGCCATATCTTTATAAATGTGTATTAATTAATTGATTGTGCACAAACATACAACTCTTCAGTGAAGTTAAATAAATTTATAAATCAGCATAGACTTACTTTCTTGTACTAATGTGTCCTGGACATAAAGCTGATAAGACAAATCTATAATAATATCAAATTGATGCATCTCAACCAATGGTGGAAAACTAAAATTTCCTATAAGAAATTGGGCATGTTCAAAGCTCCAGTCAATTAATTTTATTTTAATGGGATCATATGCCAGTGTTTATGAGATAAACTGAATCAACTATTTTCTGATGGGTTTGGTGGTTTGACCCACTGGTGGTGAACCTCGGTCTATATTAAGGAATATTTTTGGTCAATTCACTTTTTTGGTTGTCAAAATTACTGTTATTCTGCTGACTGCTTGATTATCTATTACTTCTCTGACTTTCATCTAAAATAGTGGACTCAACTATGACTGATAATTACAAAACTGAGTCTGCATATGGATTAACAAAACTATTTTTAAAACATTATTTTAATCTTTAAAGCCAATGAAGTATCTATGTGAAAGAATACTATCGTTGCATATTATGGCTTTCTGATTACATGGTTCTAGTGCAGAATTATGTTAATGTTTTTAGGAAACTTGAATGAATAAAAAATGGAGAATTAAAAAAATATTCAAGGATTTATTGAACTTGTTCAGAGGTATTATTTTTATTCTCAGCAGTATATCCTATAGTAATAAAATGTTTCACCTCTTTTCAACCCCAAACACACTGAAATATATATCATGAGCTTTTACTGTCTCTCTCCAAAATTGAAAGTTTGCTTATGAGACCTAGCATACATTTTTCAGGCTCTGAAGGTGAATGTAGCATGACTTTTTGCTGTGTCTATGCCTGGAAACTTTCCACCCCAGAAACTAAGCATGCATGGATAAGATTCATTTGCATATCTGCAAGTCAACATGGCCAGAGAGAGCCTCCATAGAGGGAAAATACCAAATTATAACAGAAACAGATGTGACTCTCTAAACTTCAAGCAGTCATCTGAGCATGTGGAGATAATCCATATTTGCTATCTCTCAATTGCCAGTAGGTTTATCACAACTTCCACAGTTTTATTTTTAAGTAGGCTGACCTGTAAAGTATTGTACTTAACTCTATAACGTGTGTAAGGCAAATTGGAGAATTATAATTCATTTTCTAATGACCCAGAAAGACAGGAAGTCAGAAATGGGACACATTCACTTTTCTCAGATTCTTTGGGTATGGTTATAAGTCAAGAACCTGAACTGACATTCAGTTCAACCTGTGTGGTTCAGTCATTGAACATTATACCATGAACTAGGAGGCTGCCAGTTTGATTCCTGTCAGGGCAAATGCCCAGGTTGTGGGCCCGATCCCCAGTATGGGGCATGTGGAAGGTAGATGACTTATGTTTCTTTCCCATTGATGTTTCTATTCTCCATTCTTCTTCTTTCCTCTAAAAATCAATAACTTTTTTAAAAAGACACTGAACTGACATTCAATTCTAGTTGTAACATATGGTGATATTTTATGCAATTTTCTGTTCTCTTATGCATAACTAGGGGCCCAGTGCATGAAATTCATGCACTTGGGGGAAGGGGTCCCTCAGCCCAGCCTGCCCCCTCTCACAGACTGGAAGCCCTCAGAAGATGTCCTACTGACAGCTTAGGCCCAGGGGGAGTGGGCCTAAGCTGAAATCTGGCCTCCCTCTGCAGGAGGTGACCAGGCTGATCAGGGCAAGGTATCAGCCCCATCAACCCGCTGCTGCAACCACTGCCAGCCCCCGCAGCCACCAAGGTGTTTTCATCAACACAGAGTCCAGTCCCTTCACCATGAAAAAATGACAACTTTCTTTAGGCATTTTCAAGATGTGTCATAGGATATGACATTTCTTTCTTTCTTTTTTTTGTCCTCACCTGAGGATATGTTTCCATTGATTTTTAGAGTGTGCAAGAGAGAGGGAGAGACAGAGAGAAACATCAATGAGGGATACTTTTATTGGTTGCCTCCTGCATGAGCCCTGACCTGGGCCCTGGTCAGAGAGGAGCCTATAACCCAATTGCATGCCCTTGATCAGAATCCAGCCCAGAACCTGCAGTCAGCAGGCTAAGGCACTATCCACTGAGCTAAACCAGCTAGGGCAGGATATGACATTTCTTAGCCTTTCCAGAAGCAGACCTTCATTTTTACCTCCAGTAGTGAGGTAAAAACCCTAGATCACCTTCTTGGATTCTTATTACCCAAGATACCAAGAACACTGCAAGTGGCAGTGTTTAGGAGCTTAGCCAATGAGTAGTCAGAAAAGATGTTTACGCTCGAACAGGTTTGGCTCAGTGGAAAGAGCATTGGCTACAGACTGAAGGGTCCCAGGTTTCATTCCTATTAAGGATATGTCCCTTGGTTGGGGGCACATCGCCAGTGGTGAGTGTGTAGGAGGCAGCTGATCTGTGTTTCTTTCTCATTGGTGTTTCCGACTGTTTATCCCTCTCCCCTCTTTTCTGTAAAAAAAAATCAATAAAATATATTTTAGAAAAGAAAAGGTGTTTCCTCTGCAGCTCATGCGCAGAGGACCTCCTGTGTTGTGTCCATTGGGCTAGGGGTATGTCCCTGCAGCATGGGGGGCACAAGCCCCAGGCCAGCAGCCAGGCCTATTTTGGGCACCGGCCTGGAGGGCATGTGGACCTGGGTTGGGAGGCATGCAGACCTAAACCACATGCTGGCCCCCAAGTCTGCAGGTCCCCCAAGCCGGCAGCCAGCCCTGCATTGTGGGTACCAGGCTGGTGGGCGTGTGGACCCAGGCCACACAGCGGTGCCTGGGTCTGCATGCTCCCCAGGCCAGCAGCCAGCACCGTTGTGGGCACTGGCCTGCAGGGCATGGACCCGGGCCATGGCTTGGAGTGGGTGCACGTGCACTGCATTGCTATGGTGATGCAGCGGATGTTCCTGCCCCACTCCTAGCCGCTTGGTGCCTATGCATGGGCCTACAAGCTAGGAGTGGCCTGGTTCCCTAGGATGTTCCCTGAACTCAGTCCCCTGGGAGCCTACATATGCAAATTAACCGCCATCTTTGTCAACTTAATTTGCATGCTCGCTCTGATTGGCTGGTGGGCATAGTGGAGGGATGGTCAATTTTCATGTTTCTCTTTTATTAGTGTAGATGCCTGAAGAGGAAGAAGGTAGTTAATCTGGTGAAATATATCTGTATTTATGTTTGTGTTGGCTATAGAAAACTAACAAGTAAGCTTTAAGTTATAATAAAAATTTTATTTTAATTCTAATAAGCCTAGTATTAGACATTAACTTGTATTAGACATTAGAGTACTTACTAGGCAAAGGCCTGTTGGAGAAATTAAACTGGGTCAAGAGTACACTTGTATATTTCCAGAAAATTTATCCAAGTCCATGTGGATTCCCACAAGAAATATTAAACTTCAACATGAATCCAAGGGAGGAACTGGCCAGGTTAGTAAGGGCCTTGCACCCAGAGCCATGCCCTACAGTTGCAGACAAATTGATACCCTAGCTGAAGACAGCAGCAGCCCCAAACAAACCACTGAAGATAAGGAGTTGGAGGAGGATAAGGAGGATGGTGAACAGCCCAGAGGTCACTTGGGGCATGGAAGAGAAGACAGTCCAGAAAGTTGAGCGAATTTGTGAGGAAACCAGAACCCCAAGAGTGCCTGAGAATGTCTTTCTTGCCATGCTAGCAGTAATCAGCTTTGCAGTAATGCTACTGGGGGAAAATGGGGAAGTATTTTGGACTTATGTTCCTGACCCACCATGGGTAAGACCCCTTACGTGGGCTGATCCTCCGCCTAATGTGGTCACCAATAATAGAAAACACTTTGGTCATCCAGGAAGACCATTGTGGGGCAAGGAAGTATATGGGCAAAGTATAATTACACGGTGTCGCCACCTAGCTTCCCTTTTGTATGACATAGAATCAAACCATTGCTCCTGTGTGTGTAAAATTAAAGAGGGGCTTCTGGCTAGCATGGACACCAAAAGAAGGGGAACACATTCTACCTATATGTTGAAGCTAATCACTCCATTTCATGGCATGGAGGATTTGTTGGATCTCAACTACAATATGACAATTGGTCCCTACAAAATATGCAGTGGAAATTAGCTACTGCATTTGCACCTATTAAATGGTATAGTTTTAATTATAGCTCAGATAATTCCATTCTTACATTATGGGGAACTCCCAATAAGACAGTATTTACCACTGCCTGTGTGTTTGATTCCTTTGTACTCCTCCCAGGCCCCATCCAGATGCACCGTAATGTTACCAGCCATTTATATGAGATGTCATGCACAGGCTTCACACTATCCCATTCTATCAATTCTACATTCCAAAAGGATTCCCTTGTGATTTTAAAACAACTGGCTTTTGCTTGGGTTCCTACTAACCTAACCAAGCCTTGGGAATCTCATCAAACCTACCAACTGTTACATGATCTTATAAAAATCTTTAAAAGACAAAAAAGACTTCTTGGAATGTTAATTGCAGGAATCTTTGTCCTTGTAACATTACTTACTTCTGTGGGCATTGCTGCTTCATCCATGGTACAAACTGTTCAAACTTCTCAGTTTGCACAAGTTAAGGAAAATGTTACTAAGACCTTGTCTATACAAAAAAAAACAAAAAAAAAAACAAGTGAAAGCCAGTTTGAGATTAAATTATCAGCATTAAAGTATACAGTCTTGTGAGTGGGTAATAAAATCCACAGCTTAAAGAATACCCTTGTATTGTCATTATAATTTTTCCCAAATTTGTGTTACCCCATTCCCTATAACAGTACTTTGCATCCTTGGGATTCAATACAAAATGACCTTCTTGGTGCTTGGGGTAAAGTTACCACAACCCTTGATATTTTAGAATTACAACACCATATTGTACAATTATCCCAAGCAAGTTTACAAACTAATTCCTTATATGCCTGGCAATAATTTAAAAAGGACATGAAAAAATTTAACACCTTCCATTGGATCTCATTACATTTGCCTCAGCATAACCACTATTACTTATCTCATTTTTGTTCTCATATGTTTATTTCTAGTCTGCAGATGCAGAATGAAGAGTCTTAAGAGTCTTAAAAGGACCTGAACCCTTTGGGCAGCATTCACTTTTCAAGATTTACTGAGGAAAAGAAATAGAGGAGATGTAGAAAGCCACCCATTGTCTTCACTATCAGAGAAGTGTAAACAAGGAGCCCAGAACGCTGGTGAACCTTGAGCCCTGGCACGGGCCAGAGCTATGCACCAATTGTTTAGTCCAGACAATGGTGGCTCAAGCAATTTCCTGACCAAATAGTCTCAAAATAAATCTTTCTAATATTTACTGACCTTTAAGATAGTCTGTCTGTTACCAGAATTGCCTGCCTAAGGGCTATATGTATATCCAAAATTGAATAAAAGGTTGGAAAGGCCTGGGAACCAGTGGAAGTCCTTCCCCTTGTGTTGGGCTTCCCACCTGGCCCCCAATATTTCCAAATTGTTATTTGTTGTCTCATCTCTGTCATTTGTATGTGGCCATTCTACAGATCCTGAAACCTGAGCCATTCGGGATGTGGCTCACACACCTCCAATGACTACCCCTGCTGTTCTCTGAACCTCAAATGCTCTTTCTGCTTCCTCCATTCATGAAAATATCATTCACTCTTGAAAGCCCAACTTCTTACTTCATCCACAAAGCCTTCCCAATATTCCCAGCTCTGGACGCCATTGGAAGTAATTGCTCTTCCTCTACCATCCCAAGAACACTTTGTATCTTTCTGATTGAACGAATTCCATATGTATTTGTTGAACTCACCGAATCTCCTTCTCTGCCTTATCTTGCTTAATATTCCATTTATGATTGAAGTTTATAAAAGGCCTCAAAATTACCATTGTTAATAACTGTTACAGAATACAATTCTATATAGCTATTAAAAATGTGGGGAATCTTCTATTCATTATTTGAGAAATGTTATTAAATGCATGATACTACAATGAATACCTGATTTTTTTCAGCTTTACTGACATATAATTGACAAAACTGTAAAATATTTAAAGTGCACAACATGATGATTTCATACATTGTGAAAGGATTACCCTATCAAATTAACACCTCTATCACCTCACATATTTACTTTAAAAATATGTGATGCTTTAAAGGTCTACCTAAGTCATTTTTCTTGAGATTTTTTTTTGAAACTGGTGTCAAATCCCCTAGAAAATTCAAGATGATGTTTACAAAGATGAAATAATATACTCTACCTCGTCACACTACAGAAAAGCTACATTTGAGGGTACGAAAGTTCATTGGGAGACCAGGGAATGTTCAATAGGTCCCCATTCTACTTTGGCTTAGACTTAATTTCATGAGTCAGGTCAAAGGGTACTGAGTTAATTTACTGGTAAGTGAACTAAATCCTAAAAAAAAGCTGCATGATTCCAAAATTGCCACTAGAGAGCTCAGTGGGAACAGCAGTGTTGGATCTCCTGGAAAGGTGCTAGAAGATGTCCATAAACGGAAAGAGAGACTTTGGTGATGGTAACCAGAATTCTGTAGACTTAATCAATGGATATAGAATATTGGCCTTTGTACATGGAGGAAAGCAACCTCAGAAAAACCAACTGTCATTCTATTAAGATTTATGAGTTATCTCAGAGAAGAGAGACATTGTAGTATTGATAGAAGCCAATAGGGTATCTAGAGCTCCACACCGAGGAAAGATGCATTAGGGAAAGTATATCAGCTGAAGGATAAAACATTGGGCTTAGGGAAATGTTTCTACTTGGAGGCCACCAGATCTTCTTACCACTACTGTTATAGTAATAGTAATAAGGATAAATACAATATTGAATAAGTATTAAAGCGTGGAATTGAAGTGTGATATCTGAAAGTGTGAAATATAATGTAAACAAACTGATAAGCACCCTTAAGTGACCTGTATGTAGGAAAATAGATAAAGTGATCTGTATCTCATATGTAAGACCGAATAGCAAGGCTCCTGGGACCCGCTGATAAGACACACTGACGACACATCTGAGCACTGAAGATACATAAAAAGAGGAAGCTCCACAGAAGATCAGAGACATTCCTTCTGCTCCTCCATAGAGTTTCGCTCTCCACTTCCCCTGCCTGCACCCATCAAAGCTCTGCCCGAGCTGCGAGCCCTGAGCCCTGAACTCTGAGCCACAGATGGTGAGCCGTTGTGAGAGGCCTCAACTCAAGCCGAGCTGCAGCTGCAAAGTCCTCTGTGAACCATGTGTGTCTTATCAGTGCAGATACCCAGGTGGCCTGTCTAGGATTCTGGAACCCACCAGGACTCTGGTAAATAAACCGTGAGTGATTTGTTCATTACATATTTGTCTCCTGTGTAATTTGTGCTCAGTGGAATTATTAATTAAGTACCTAGGGTTGTATGTGTCAGATTTCTGGCTGAGGCACCCTAAGTCATCTGTGCATAAGTCCCTTATGGAATTCTTGGCACAACTACCACTTCCCACCAAAGGATCAGTAATCTACCTTGTTTTTTATATCCTGTGGAGAAGGGTATAAAATGATATAATGAGCCTCCTGTTACTGAATTCCCTTAAATTTTACAATTATGAAATATCATCCCCTTTATTCTTTTGATTTATACTTAATAATTTTCCCAGTCATGGTGAATAGAAGTTGCTTTAGACCACTGTATTTTGGGAACTCAAGATCAAGTCAACCTAGCTACTGATACCACTATAACTGTACACTGATTCACAAATCCCCATTCTCCCTTCAATTCCCATTTTTATTTTTTGCCAATTACCTAAGTATTAATGTCCCTCCTTGCTTGGATGCAACCTTAAAACTTATTCCTTGCCACCTCTTTCCTAGATATTTCCAACAATTGTTTTATTCTCCTCTTTTCCTCTTTTTATTGACTGTTGTTCGTGGCTCTGGAATTGTGGTCATAACTGTCTGTCAACATCTAAAGTTCTAAGTATCTTAGATATGCCCTCTTTCTTTCTCTGGTGTTCTCTTACCTAAAAAGTCCCTAGTAATTATTAAATAATACTAGTAATTCAGAAATAAATAATGCTAGTAATTCAGAAAAACTCCATTAGGTAGAAAGAATAGTGATTATTTATTCTGTAGATCCACAAACTTATTTAGCAACATGGATTGATCATCTACATCAGAGGTGGGAAATGTCCAATCCATCGGCCATATTAGGCCCGAGAAATAATTTGGTCTGGCTTAGGGGTGAGTTAATTAAATATTTGACCAAATAAAGCAGGCTAGTTTTAAGCTGATAATTTTATATGGCCTTTGAATGATGGTATAAATATCTAAATGGCCCTTGGCAGAGAAAAGGTTCCCCACCCCTGATCTAAATTTTGAAATCAGGTAGGGTAGTGCTAAAGAAAATATTATTCATGACATAGGCAGTCCTCGGGTTACATCATACTTGATGTACGTCATTTCATGGTTACATCACCATCTCTCATTTATTAAAAAAAAAAAGTTCTGTCATTTCGACGTATGTACATATGTGCTTTGTTTTATTTATTTACCACAAGTAAAGGTCAGAAATTGTTATATTTCTTTTAATTTTTTTTTTTTTTACTGTTTCACTTTATTAATGCTGTTTGTGCTCCATGTGAGTGATGTAGGTGCTTACGTAGCTGGGTTCTGACTTAACGGCAAAAATCGTCTTATGTTGCACTGTAGGAATGAATCTCCGAGGTATCCTGAGGACCTACTGTGCTTGTTAAAAATGAAAGGCAGACTTTATTCAAAGGGAGTAAATAGAATGGGGATTGTGTAGTAGGGATGAAAATATCACTTAAGTCAAGTAGGTATTTATAGCCAAGTGCAAGTCAGTGGATAGAAAAATCAAAGTGGAAACTTTAGGGGTATGGGGATTCTCACTAAACTGACTTGACAGAATTTTTGCTGAAGGCAGGTCAGGACTATAAAATGGATGGAGAATTAGATCAGATATCAAGGTTGAGGGGTTGTCACTAAACAGACTCAACAGGATTTTTGTTAAAACTAGAATAAAATAGGCCAAGGACAGAGTTCAAGGGTGAGGCCCTGTCAAAAAGATGACTTAGAGGAACCCAACTAAACTGTGATCAAGGAGTTTTTGTCAGTAGCTAAAAACATTGTCAGGGAAATGCCCTAGCTGGTTTGGCCCAGTAGATAGAGTGTAGGTCTGATTCCAGTCAAGAGCACATGCCTGGGGTTGTGGGCTCCAACCCCAGTAGGGGGTATTTAGGAGGCAGCCAATCAATGATTCTCTCTCATTATTGATGTTTCTCTCTCTCTTTTTCTCTATGAAATATATATATATATATATATATATTAAAAAAATAATAAATTTCAAACAGACCCTGGGTCCAGAGTGTATGACCTAGGAAGAGGGTTACTAACTCAAGATTCTGCCTTTCTTTCTTAAAGTCAACCATCTCTTGGAACCATTCAGGGCAGAGTTAGGCAAAGATTAGCAAAATAGATCCATTTGTTAGATCAGTTATGAGATAGATATTCAACAAATCTAGTTCTAAAGTAAATCCACAAAACTTTATTTTTGTGCACTTGTAGTTAGCATTATAGTTTTCTACCAAATATATTAGGCTCTCTATATTTACAGAGTCAAAATTATTCTTCTGCAAACATGAACTTATTTGCTCCTTCACATATTTTCTTAAGTGAGCCTTGGGCTAGAGAAGGAACTCAAATTTTTCTCAGAGAAACAATCAGGGAATACAGGGCTGCTAAATTTGTGCTACCAATAAAAATTTAAAAAAAGAAGGGGGAGGGAGCTATCAATTCTCTGAAGTAACATTTTAAAGCTTATAAAATGCAAAACAGTTGCTCATCTCCTTCCCTACTCCCACCTCTCCTTATCACTAACTGAATACTAATGTAGATTTTGCCAGTTGCTAACTCCCTTAGAGACTAATCCCCATTTGTAAAACTTGTTAAATTAATCTGTGATTTAACTGATTTCAAACAACCATTCTGGGGAAATAATAAACTGTATTCACATTTCTAGAATGTAAGTATTCACTCAGTAAACATTTCTTAAGGGGTTATAATGTGCCAGACACTGCTAAGGCACTATGGATACATAGACAAAAGGCATATTGCCCACAAGGAACTAACTCACTGTTGAGTTGGGGGGCAGCCAAGTAAACAGTTAAAACACAATATAATTAGCTCTAAAATGAAATCATTCACCATGAAGGAGACTCCCCCCCGACACACACACACACTTCAATCTTATATATGGAAGATAAGACTGCATAAATTCTTAAGAATCCTTATAGCAAATGTATCTTGGTTCAGATCCCATCTCTATCACTTGACTAACATGTATCTTTAGGCAAATTATTCATCACTCTAAGCCTCAGGTTTCTTACCTGTGAAATAGCTATAACAACATTCCAAATTTACTAATGCATACTCAACACTAGAGGACACACAGTAAGTACTCAGTATTAGCTATGGTCACCATATTATTAATTGGGAAAATCTTTTCAGAGAAGGTGACACAAACTGAATGGAGCAAAATGTGTCAACCTCACTGTCCATATTATAGGCCATACAATTTCTTGTTGCAGATGGCTTTCCTACCCACTCATTTCCATAACAACCTCTCCTCCAAGTTGCAAGAACCAAAATTTTTCTAGACATTCTCAAACATGTCCTTAGGGACAAAATCACCATGAGTCGATAACCATGGTTGGTCATAGGAAGTGCCATTATCAGAATATTATTTCAGAAAAACAACACTGGCATTATTTAGGGAAATAGATTTTAAATTAGAAGAAAGATCAATTAGAAAACATTCATAATTCTTCTTTCCTTCTCACCTCCCACAACAGCAACTCCTGTCAGCTCCAACTCTAAAAGATAATCTGAATTCTAATGCCTTCTTATTTAGTTATCACTCACCTAGATTCCTGCATTAGCTTCCTATGTCATCTCCTCATGTCTATACTTGCTCTTTTATACTCTATCTTCTACTCAGAAGCCCAAATGTAAATCCAATAACATTCTTTTCTTAATTCCTACTTCCATTAAACCCAACTAGAATTCAAAGCTCAGTAGCATTGTCCAAAAGGGCCTACATGATCTTATCCCTGCCTTCCTCAACTTCACCTCCTATCACTTTTTTCATGGTGCTCCTTTTTCTATTTGTGAGGTTATTAAGTTCATTCTTTATTCAGGACCAAAGTTGTTTCCTTCTAAAATGTTCTTCTCCATTCATTTGGCTGGCTCTGTGTCATCATTTAGATCTCCATTCAAATGGCATTTCCTCACAAAGGTCCTTCCAGCTACTCTGTCTAAAATGCATAGAAATGCTCAGTGAATCATAATTCCCTTATTTTGCTCAACTTTCTTAACAAGATTTGTCATTATTTCAAATTACCGTATTTGCCGGCGTATAAGACGATTTTTTGGCCCTGAAAAATAGCGTATTTGCCGGCGTATAAGAGACTGGGCGTATAAGACGACCCCCTAACATTTCCACTCAAAATACAGAGTTTGTTATATACTCGCCGTATAAGACTACCCCCCACTTGGAGGTGTAAGGTCCCAAGACCCCTGGTGAGTCCGACGGAGGGGGCGACGACCCCAAGTCAAACGCCGAGGCCGAAACTTGATGCAAAAAGCATGAGGTTTTATTAGTACAAGCGCAGCAGCGCAGGGGCGTCTCAGGCAGACAGCGAGAGTGCTGGCTGACTGGGAGCGCCGAGTAACTGCAGAACATGAGTTTATAAAGGCAAAGACCACACGCAGGTGGGGTTACACATGGAGGGGGAAGAAGGGAACAAGGAAGTTCCAAGAAGGGTAGCTGGGCTCGTTAATTACATGTTTTAATCTTTTTTTTTTTTTTAATATATTTTATTGATATTTCACAGAGAGGAAGGGAGAGAGATAGAGAACTAGAAACGTCGATGAGAGAGAAACATCGACCAGCTGCCTCTTGCACACCCCCTACCGGGGATGTGCCCGCAACCAATGTACATGCCCTTGACCGGAATCGAACCCGGGACCTTTCAGTCCGCAGACTGACGCTCTATCCACTGAGCCAAACCGGTTTCGGCACATGTTTTAATCTTGCAAGCCCCTTAATCTCTCCCCTTCCCATTCCTCTGGGCAAGCCCTCAGGGTAGGGAGTTTCTGGGGGACTGATTTCATTCTTGCCTAATCTTCAACCATAAAGAACTGACCTCATCCCTGTCTAATCTTTAACCGTAAAGGTCACATCCTGGAACAGGCAGTGGGGAAGGTCAATTCCTCAATCTTGGGGTCCTACAGAGGCATATTTTTCAGGGCCAAAAAATCGTCTTATACACCGGCAAATACGGTATATTATTTACTAGAGGCCCAGTGCATGACATTCATGCCCTGGGGGAGGGAGGGGGGTCCCTCAGCCTGGCCTGTACCCTCTCAAAGTACAGGATCCCTCAGGGGATGTCTGACTATTTGTTTAGGCCTGTTCCTGGAAGGGTCCTCAGTGCTGCCATGGAGGTGGGAGTGGCTCATGCCACTGCCATTACTCTCATCAGCTGTGAGTCTGGCTTCTGGCTGAGTGGTGCTCCCCCTATGGGAGGACACTGACCACCAGGGAGCAGCTCCTGCATTGACCGTCTTCCCTCTGAAAGTCAGTGTGCATTATAGTGACCGATAGTTCCCCCGTTCAGTTGATTTGCATATTAAGGTTTTATTATATAGGATTGTTTATTATCATCCTTCAGTAGAAAGCAAGGCTTATGAAATTTGTCTGTTTTGCTCATTACTATATCACCAGCATTAAGAAAAATGCCTAGCACCTAGTAGGCACTCAACATTTATGGATTAAATGTGTTCATAATCTAGGGATGAATTGATGCAGGAGAAAATTAAAGCAGTAGCAGTGGGTAAAGAAGTAAAAGAAGTAAATTGCATATATTTAGCTAGGCTGCTGGAGGATAAGGACAGTAGTTAGCATAATAAATGCAAGAAGTTCATCAGAAGGCTGATGGACATCTTAATCAGGGCTGAAGATCTGCATATTATTACCTGCTGCTAAACAGCTAAGGGCAATTTCCCTAACCTGATAATCCTTTATTGTTTGCCAAACCTTACTTTGATGTGTATATCTGCTTTGCTAAAGGGCAAAACGTGTAAATAAGAATCTGTGCATCTGGAGATTCAGGGAGCTTAGTTACTAGAACTAAGTTTCTGTCTGGCTCCCCCAAAATGCTTTCCAAATTTATATTTCTTATAAGTCTCTTATGTGCAGCCCTTCTCCAGATTCCTAAACTCAGTAAGAGTTCACAGTAAGTGAAAAGACTGCAGCTTTTATGGCGCCTCAACAAGGGACATTTGTAGAAGAAGATTATTTGCCTGAGCAAAGGAAGAGGACCACCAGTAAAGGTGGGAATCACCAATAAAGGTGGTGGTCACCGAAAATTCAGGGAAGGAGGGTGAAGATTCGCTGTGCATAAAGCTTGTACTAGCTTTGGAATTCGCAATCCAAAGAGGGCAAGGACATCTTTTTCAAGTCAGGCCATAATGGGGAAGAATTTGGTTATAAGGCAAAATTATAAAGAAATTGAAATGTCAAAAGGTACTTTCTTAAATCAGGCTCAAGGAAACGAGTGGCCTTGTCGTATTTTACTATGTGGTGTCTTGTTCAAATTGCAAAATTCCTAATTCATATTGGGGATCTGTAATTACTAAAAAGGCCCAGGGGATCCTCAGCCTCTAGTGTGGAGAGACTTGACAGCTAAAGAGGGTGGAGCTGTCAGCTCTCTAGCAGGGGAACTATCTGATGCTTTGTTTGAAAATTACCATATGATGCCTTGAGACAGGCAGAGTTTAGCTAAAATAACTTTAAAGAGTACTCAATCCTATAGAGAAAAATTTCCAGGAAAAGAACTATGATATATTAAGTATTATCTATATATTTGTTGATCTGTCTTTGTTTTGTTTAATGTATTTATTGCTAGTCTATTAACCATGCCTGGGCGGCCAAGCCATTTACTGAATTTTCCCAAATCGAACAGGATGTGGGGGTGGGGAGACACATGAGACAAAGGGAGGTAGAGATAAAGTTTAGCAGAATTTAGGAATGCATCTGGGATTTCTGTTCTCATGAAGATAAAAAAGCTAGCTTAAGACAAAAGTGCACTCCATCTGATCTTGGATGACTTATTAAACTGAGCTCAAACTCTTTATGGATGACATAGAATAAACCCAAAACTACTTTTCTCAAAAAGATGGCAAAAATGATCCAAGGAAGAAAATATAGATTTGTTCTAAGCATCAAGAATGGTATTTCCATAATAGAAGTTATCTGTTACAGAATTTGCCAAAGTAAATGCCTTGGATAATAATAATTGGCTTTAAAATCTCAAAATTATTGAAACATGGATAAATAATGTAACTAAAATAAAGGATTTGTAGTAAAGCTTTTCAGTTATAATTATAGGTATATTGATAATGGGGGTTCGCTCCTTGTTGAAGGAGGGTCTGGTCCCATGGCAGCAATCTCTAAGGAAAGAATGTGGCAATTTTACATTTAAATAGCTACAAGCTTGCTTCCAAAGTCATTGGCAACTTAAAACTTTGGAGTTTACTGAATTAAATAATAAAAATTATTAAATATCTAGGTATTTTGAAATGACAAAATGCTAAAATGTTAATCTGGGTTTGCCTCATATGAAAAATCTAGAGGATAGATTTGAATCTATTAATTAAATATGTCTTATATTTTATTGGAAATATATTCTTAAAAAAATATAAAGTCATTGTTAATCTGAGAAATGCTAAGTATTTAACTTGCTACCTAAAATTTGGAAGGCATTTTGGGGGAGCCAGATAATAATTTAGCTCTAGTGACTAAGCTCCCAGAATCTCCAGACCTACAATTTCTTATTAATACATTTTTTTTCCTTTAGCAAAGCAGATATACACATCAAAGGTGTTAACGGAAAAAACCATTGAAACCTCTAAAGAATTTTTGAGAATTTATTTGAGCCAAACTGTAGACATATGCCGGGAAGCAGAACCTCAACAGATTGAGATAATGCTCTGGAGAATGGCCGGTTACATTTTTATATTTATACATTGCAATCAAAGGAAAGGGACGTAGGTGAGTTACATGAAATACATTGGTGATAGATTTGGGAGGTGGGACAGAGTGAAGCGGTAAACCTCTGGGGTAGGATAAAAAGTGAAATGATGGACATGAGCTTCTTTTACAGAGATGGATACAGGATACTCTAATGTAATTAACAGTTGACAATTAACTTGATAACAATAACAATGAGGGAATGTCTCAGGGCCCTTTGTTGTGCCCTGAGGGGTCCAAGGTAAAAAGGAAGTTACAAGTTACCCAGACATCTCACAGATAGGTTATCTTAGATGTAGGAAGGCAAATGGGCTCAGTAAAGCAGATCCAAATTGATCTTTGTCAGGTGAAATATCTGGGACATAACTACCTACTATAACCTGTTTATAGTCAGATATTAAATTTTCAAACCATCTTTGTGGTTATTTTAGGTCTCTGAGTTTACAAGACTGCCACACAGGCCTTCCCTGAGCTTATCAGGTTAGCATGTGGCTCTTTTCTTTCACAAAAGTAAAGTTTGGTAAACAATAAAGGATTACCCAGTTAGAGGAATTGCCCTCAGCTGTTTGGCAGCAGGTAATAATATGCAGATCTTCAGCCCTGCTGAAGATGTTCATCAACCTTCTGAAGAACTTCTCACATGTATTATGTGAAACATAATAAATGCATCCATCACTAGGCTAAGATATTTATTTTGGGTATCCTTAAACTTAAATCTCTCAGATTACCCTTTAAGTCATTCCTATGCTGCACTTAAGTATTCTTTAAGTAAGGGAGGCCCAAATAGAAAACCTGAAAGGCAAGGACATTCACATTGTAAGCCTTACCTTTAAACCAACCACAAGTCTTCTCCAGTTCCCTCTCCGCAACCTCTGAAAAAGGAACTATATTAATTTAGTAGAAGAAATGGGACTTGGTGACCGTTAGAACCCCAGAGAAAGGACTATTGGCCAGGCATGGAAACTCACCAGGGAATAAAGCCCTGGATGCCTAGCAAGGAGCAAAATTGGGAAAATAAGAACCTGATTCCTAGGGTAATCTATCCGCCCCTAGCATTATCACAGGTACTGGTCAGGCAGTTCAGACTCCCTGACCTTTACTTCCATAAAGAAAACATCTAAGTCTCAGTTGTATTTCAGCTCAAGAACCAGAAAGTTAGCAAAACCAGACAAGTGATGTCATGGCCGCCTTAGAACCAAATGCATTGAATAACCCTCTTCCCTGGCATAACTAATCAGTGGTCTTGGAAACCATGACCCTGAAAGAGCACATCTGGAAAGCTGATGAATATTCTATTGAGACCCTCCCTAAGATTTCAACTCACAACAAAGAGATAAATATGCTTAGTACAAAGGACCCAGTGAGAGCTCTCCCTCCAATGAGCACACCCATGCCATTTCTCCACAGGTATGTATCCCCTAACTTCTAAGAGGCCCCATGAGACTTGCGACTAGGAGAGCAATGGGCAGCAGCAGCTTGTCCTGAGCTAACCCCCTGAACCTGTCTCCAAGGCCTCCTTTTCTCTGTGTAGTCCTTCCCTTTGGATATCTCCCATCCTTTTCCTTAAATAAATTAAATGTTCTTTAATTACCATCTAAGATGTCTATTTAGCCTGCTCGCATACCACCTAGTTTAACCATTCAGTAACTAATTAGATAAGAGATGTACTTAAGAGAGAATTAGAAATAACTCCCAGATTTTTGTCTTTAGAAATGGGTGAATGTGGTAATAATAGGTAATAATAAAAGGAATGTATTAAAGAGAAAAAGATTTGGATGGAAGTTTAAAAACACTAAGTTCAAGCCAAAATCGGTTTGGCTCAGTGGTAGAGTGCGGTCTGCAGACTGAAAGGTCCCAGGTTTGATTCCAGTCAAGGGCATGTACCTTGGTTGCAGGCACATCCCTGGTAGAGGGTGTGCAATAGGCAGCTGGTCGATGTTTCTCTCTCATTGACATTTCTAGCTCTCTATCTCTCTCCCTTCCTCTCTGTAAAATATCAATAAAATATATTTTTTTAAAAACACCAAAAAAACCCACTGAGTTCACTATACTTAGTACAGCCATGTATAGACAATCTAATAAGCAATTGGATGTAAATTCTAGAGATTGGTGAAATTTTCATGCTGAAAGTAAATATATGGGAGTCATCCATTTACTGTGATAGGTGAAGCCATCCATGGTGTTTGATTATCCAAAGAGAGTACATAGTAAAATAAGAAAACTTAAGTCTACAGAGATGGAATATTTAAGATTTATATAAAAGGGGAGGAATCTAATAGTAGATAAAAAATGAAATAATTATAGAGGTAGGAAATTTTGACTTCAAAGAAGTCAAGAGAGAAGCATTTCAAGGGGGCAGTAGAGTTATCAATGTCACATGTGATAAAGATAATGGCTATTGCATATAATAATTTTAAAAATGCACTAGAAATGTTGGTTAGAGCAGTGTCAGTGGAATTCAGGAGACATAATCCAAATTTAATTAAAAAATACTGAGAGATGAGAAAATGGATATGTTAAGTGTAGACTATACCTCTTAGACATTTGCATTCCAAGGGAAGAAGGGAAGGAGTAATAGGATTGAGAGGTTTTGTTTTTAATGAGCATAGCTTGAACATCTGTATATGCTAAAAGAAAACAAAATTAAAAAAAGAGAAGTTACATTTACTGAATGTCAAAATATATCAAAAGAGGAGATATTTCTGAAAGGGTAGAAAGGACTGGAATATAGAACAGGGCAAAGGACCTTAACAGACACTTAAAAAAATTCAGAAATCCAAGAGATACATGAAAACATGCTCAAAGTCACGAATCATCCGAGAGATACAAATCAATACAACAATGAGATACCACCTGTCATAATGGCTATCCTCAACAAATCAACAAATGACAAGTGGTGGAGAGGATGCGGAGAAAAAGGGACCCTTCTTCACTGCTGGTGGGAATGCAGACTGGTGTAGCCACTGTGGAAAACAGATGGCATTTCCTCAAAAATTTAAAAATGGAACTCCCATTTGACCTAGTAATCCCACTTCTAGGAATATATCCTAAGAAAAAATAAACACCAATCAGAAAGAATATATGCACCCCTATGCTCAAAGCAGCACAATTTACAATAGCTAATATTTGGAAACAGTGGTGAAAGGGATAGAAAGTTGAGAGAGATTTCAAGCCCTGGCTAGGAAGATTAGAAGAAATACGATAAGAAGTCATTATAGCTGACATTTGTTGATCCCTTATACTTATTCTGTGACATACATTTTCTCATATCTCTCCTTTTCAAGCTGGGAAGGAGAAAGGAAGGAGGTAGATCCTAGGAACAATTCTAAAAATGTGAAACAGCTTTGGCCGAAATATGAATATGCTTTTTCAGTGGAGTCAAAGGAAGAATACACATTTGAAGAATGTCCTGAGTAGAATCAATATCTTTAGAGTTCTTATCACCACCACCAAATTCCACTGTGAACTTTGGATATTGATGTGTAGCTGACATTTTAACTTTGGCATAAAGCTATAAAGAAATGAGCTTGTATCTAAAAGGGTAATATGAAAAATGAATGGTGGTGTGGCTTATAAATCTAAAATATGACAAATGCTACCATATCCCAGAAAATAACCATTCTATTTGTGTATTTCATCTTCCAAAAGGCTGTCCAAAATAGTAAAAGAAGGACCACAAATGGAATTTGGCACCAACCCCAAAGGAGATTGTAATTAATTGCTCTGAGAAATAACTGCTCCATTTAAAAACTTAACTCTGATAGGGCTTTATTTCAAGATGATTGTAATTCTATTTAGCTATAATGTTAAATGGAGTGTGAGCCACTTTCAATTTCTAAATTGCCTTCATCATCAAAGAAAGTTAAAATTGGAAGTCAGTCACCAAGTGCTGAGCGGTCAGTTCTTATAACTCCAGGGCAACTTATGGAATATTGTTAGTGCTAAGTTATATGAAGTATCAGAATACTTTCAGCCTCATAATGTCAGAATCATATTTTGGTGAATGCCACCATAAAGTAAAACCATAGACTTTTTCAATTGACTCTTAATAAAGAAAAAAATAAATAAAATTTGTATAAGACACATCCTATATACTAAAAGGATTATTAATATGCAAATCAACCAAATGGCACAATGACCCATCACTTTGATGCACACTGACCACCAGGGGCAGGTACTCAATGCAGGAACTGCCCCTTCGTGGTCAGTGCACTTCTACAGGGGAAGCACTGCTCAGCCACCGGCTGGGCATGGCTGGCAAGTGCAGAAGCAGTGGTGGGAGCCTCTCCCTACTCTGCAGCAGTGCTAAGGATGTCCAACTGGGTCTAAACCAGTAGTTGGACATCTCCTGAGGGCTTTTGGACTGTAAGAGGGTGCAAGCTGGATTGAGGGACACCCCTCTCCCTTGCCCCAGTGAATGCATTTTGTGCACTAGGCCTCTAATCTCTCTAATGTAGTATATTGGGTTTAAAATCTGACACTTGTCAAACTGGGATTGTCATATTCACATGAAAATTACATTTTTAAAGCAGGCTTTTAATAAATTTACAGTAGGAAATCCTTTCCAATTTGTGTCTCTACCTAATATTGCAAAACTCCCATGAAATCAAATAAATAATTAGAGTGTTGATTGGTAAGCATGGAATCACAACCAATGAAAGTACATATGATTGATGAGTTATTTTTTTAAATATATTTTATTGATATTTCACAGAGAGGAAGGGAGAGAGATAGAGAGCTAGAAACGTCGATGAGAAACATCGACCAGCTGCCTCTTGCACACCCCCTACTGGGGATGTGCCCGCAACCAATGTACATGCCCTTGACCAGAATCGAACCCGGGACCTTTCAGTTCCCAGACCGACGCTCTACCACTGAGCCAAACCGGTTTCGGCATGATGAGTTATTTTATAAAGATCACAATGAAACCAACAATATTATCCCTGCTCCAATACAAAATGAAGCTCTCTAGTGGCCAGAAACTTTATGTCCTGAAAATTAGTTCCAAACAATGATAACTTAATGGCTTATTAGGCTCCCCTGTCTGTGTTCTAATCTAAACCAATGTTACTCCAATTCTTGACCACCTTTTAGGTAGATAACACAACCAGAGGTGCCTACATGCTACTTATCATTTAAAAACAGACTCAGTGATAACAACAAATTAGAAAGAAATAACATTAAAACCATGACCAAAGAGCAAAATATAAACACATGTAAAATGAATGGTAATTACATGGTTTTTTAATTTAATAAGAATAGTAGTAATTGAACCCATTACCAAAATGAGAAAGCACGAATGATAGAGAAATAAAGTATCCTTCCTAAAAATGTGAAGGAGTCCACTAAAGGCTTTGTACAATTGCCAAGCATTTTATAATAGCCATGTAACATTATTTTTATGTACCTCTACAAAATATTTTTAGTATAATAATTTATTAAATATCAGTAAATACAATACTATGCTATTTTTTCTAATTATACTAAAGGCAACCAACTTTTACTATTGATTTATTTAAAAGAATCCTATACCCTGCCTGGTGTGGCTCAGTGGATAAGCGTTGACCTATGAACCAGGAGGTCACAGTTCAATTCCCTGTCAGGACACTGTCTGGTTGCAGGCTCAATCCCCAGTGTGGGGCATGCAGGAGGCAGACAATAAATGATTCTCTCTCATCATTGATGGTTCTCTCTCTCCCTCTACCTTCCTCTCTGAAATCAATAAAAACAGCAACAACAAAAAAACCAAAAAAAAAAAAACACCTTAAAAAAATTAAAAGCATACTTTAGATATACATAAAAATAAAAGCATATGAAATTACATGATATTTCTCTATAAGAACTGGGAAAAAAAGATTTAATTATATATCAGCTCTTAGGTCATCAGGAACCCCAGGAAACTAAATGGGAGGTTGTCAACTAACTTTTTAAAATTAAATATAGAGGTGACTGGTTAATAACAATATATGTTTCAAATGTGCAATTCTATATCATCTGTATATTGACTTGTGTGATTACAACCCAAAGTCAAATATCTTTCCATCACCATATATTTGACCCTCTTTAGCATAATTTTTATAGGATAATTCTTGCCTTTTGGATACAAATCTTCCTGCAAACATTATCTAATAAAGTTGATTAATTTTTTGTTGCCTAAATTATAGCCACATTTAAGTTCCAGATTCTTGGAATTTTTCCCAGATTATCCTGATAGAAATTTGGAGGCTTCCCCATTGCTTCAACTATGTATGTATAATACTGAGATTTACCATCTACCAGGTGGCTATGCACATTAATTAGGTGTCAATTCTATTGGCTTAGTTATCAAAGGTCATCATTATTTCTAAATCATTGGCAAAGAAATAACACCTTGTTTTGCCACCATGTACAATAAAATATGTTCACATTTCATAAATATATTTTAACATTTACAAGTTATTTTATATTTTCTACCCATAGACAGATTAGCAAATATTTTCATGGGTTCATAGTTCTAGTCAAAGCAACAGTTCTTAAGTAGCTACCACCAACAACATAAATATAAACAAAGCTCCATCTAATGAATATACTCATCGTTCCACTATGTCTTAGTAATTAGGCTGCTAAAAATATATGTCAAGATTACACATACAATTATTTCAAAGAAAAACAATCTCAAACCTATACATATGAAGAGGTAATATGCTAATGTGTCCAATCTGTGGGCGGGGACAGGGGCAAGGTCTTCAGCTCCCAGTGCTAACATAATGTTGCCTGTGTGTATCTCGCCCAGCACTGAGGTGAGGCTGCCTGCCAGAATCCCCAGCTAGGGACATGACACTGCCTGCGTGCATCCCCATTCAGTGCTGACATAATGCTACGGGGGAGAGGGTGGACTGGGCTAGATGGGGAACCTCAGGCTGCACCCCTCACCCAGCGGAGCTTCACAGGGCACCTCAGACCATGCCCCCGCCCCAGCACCAGGCTGGGATCAGGCCAGGGGACCTGAGGCTGTGCCCCCCACCTAGAGGGGTTTGACGGGAGTGGGGCTGGCCAGGTAGGTTTGGGTCTTCTGTGTTTTCAGAGTGCATGTGGGGGGGGGGGGGCAAGGACTTGACTCTATGTCCCGTGGCATGCCTCAGACTCTGACAGGAGGAGGGAGATTTTATATACATTTTACTAATTTTCTTTCATCTCTGACACTTCTATTATAGAGAAAGGGCAAATAGGGTATTAAAATATTTCTTTTAATTAATTCCCTTTTAATGTGTATGAATTTCATGCACCAGACCATTAGTTCTATAATAAAATATAAAAGGAATATAACATGCTGTAGAAAATATACCTGATCTTTTTTTCTTTTTCCACCATATTTTTTATTAAGGTATTATATGTGTACATTGCTTACCATTGCTCTCCCCCCCCAAACATGCCCCCCCTCCCCAGAGTTTTGTGTCCATTGGTTGTACTTATATGCGTGCATACCAATCCTTCGGTTGATCTCTTATCTGCCCCAGATCCCCCTACCTTACCCGCTGTCTTTTGACAGTCTGCTTGTTGCTTTACTATCACTATATCTATCTTTCTGTTCATTAGTTTATAATGTTCTTTATTATCCATAAATGAGTGAAGACATGTGGTGTTTCTCTTTCATTGACTGGCTTATTTCACTCAGCATGATGTTCTCCAATTCCATCCAGGTTGCTGCTAATGATGAGAATTCCTTCTTTTTTATGGCAGCATAGTATTCCATTGTGTAGATGTACCATAGTTTTCTGATCCAATCATCTGCTGATGGGCACCTAGGCTGTTTCCAAATTGTGATGGTATGAACATAGGGGCTCCCCCGGGTCCCACCCCCGCCAGGTCACAGGGCTCCTCAGGGTCCCACCGCTCCCCTGGGGCACACTGCTCCCCCAGGTCCCACTGCCCCCCCCCCAGTCACATGGCTCCCCCAGGTCCCCCAGTTCCCCTGGGGCACATAGCTCCCCCTGGTCCCACCACACCCCCGGAGCACAAGGCTCTCCCGGGGCACATGGCTCCCTTGGGTCCCACCGTCCCCCCAGGTCACACGGCTCCCCCTAGTCCCACCGCTCCCCTGGGGCACACGGCTCCCCCTGGTCCCACTGTTCCCCTGGGGCACATGGCTGTCCCTGGTCCCACCACTCCCCCAGGGCACAAGGCTCTCCCAGGGCTCACGGCTCCCCCGGGTCCCACCGCTTCCCTCAGGCATACAGCTCCCCCTGGTCCCACAGTTCCCCCAGGATACACGGCTCCCCAGGTCACAGGCCACACCACTCCCCCAGGTCACAAAGGCCCTCCCTGGGCTACACGGCCCGTCTGGGACCGTTGATTGATGCCCTCCTATCCTGGATCCCCTGGGGCCCGAGCTGCAGGCGAGCAGGAAGATGATGATGGGGAAGAACGGGGAGGCTCCGGCCAACTCCACCTTAGCAACCTCAGCAGCTCTGATTTCACATGTTCAGGCTTTCAGTCCCCTGGGTTTAGGTGTTTAGAGTTCCAGGCCACAAAGAGTGTTTTGGGTATTACCTCTTGGTCCTCTGTCATGCTCCACAAGTATGCTCCACCTTGGCACAGGCTCTCAGGGGCTCGGCAGAGGCTTCGGCCAGGCCCGGCGGCAGGGGTACAGATGGGCGAAGGCCTCGCTTGGGCTGCGAGCAGAAGGTGCGGCCAAGGTCCTGTGCTTGCTCCCTCCTCAGCAAGGGGAGCAGGACGGGAAGTCTTTGGGCACAGAGGCAGGGCTCCTTGGGCCCTCCACACCAGCGGTGGCAAATCCGCTGTGGCTCCAAACTCCAATTGGAGGCAGTAGCACCCCTCCTTCTTTCAGTTGTAGATTTCCCCCTCCACCAGCTTTCCTGTGATTTAGATGGGATCCTTTTCAACTCTCCCCCGGGGACCTAGCCCGCTGCTGCCAGGCGAGCAGGAGGACAACGAGGGGGAAGAATGGGGAGGCTCCGGCTGCCTCCGCCACATTATCCTCCACTCCCCACACTTCACATGTTCTGGCTTTCAGAGTCCCCCGGGTTTAGGTGTCCAGAGTCCCAGGCTACAAAGAGTGCTCTGAGCATAACCTCTCGGTCCTCGGTCACGCTCCACTAGCAAGTCTGCTCTGCCTTGGCTCTGGCCTTTGTGGCCTCGACAGAGGCTCTGGCCCCACCCGGCGGCTAGGGGATGGACAGGCGAATGGCTCACTGGGTAGCGAGCAGAAGGTGCGACAGTGGCCCTGTGCTGGCTCCCTTGCTAGCAAGGTGGGCGGGCTGGGAAGGCTGTGGTCACAGAGGCTGGGCTCCAAGGTGGCTCGCTCCAGGCAGGAGCAGAAGGTGCGGCCATGGCCTGGCGCCAGTTCCCTCGCTCCCATGGTGGGCAGGACAGGAAGGCTGTGGGCGCAGGGGCCAGGCTCTGAGACAGCTCACTCCCTGGGCCCGAGGCGTGGTGAACTCTGCTCTCCATGGGCCTCACTCACTGGTGGCAGCTGCGGCTCTGGTTCCATTGCGGCTTTAAACTCCACATGGCAGCAGCAGCACTTTTCCTTTCCTCTAGTTGTAGCCATCCCATTCTGCCAGCTCTCCTGTGGATCAGATGTGATCCCTTTTGATTTTAGCTGTTGTTTTTTCCCAAATTGTTGATGAGGCGGCAGCTTAGGAGACTACATAGGCCACCATTTTGTTTTGCAATCTATACCTGATCCTTTAAAAAAATGAGTTTTTTTGTTTTTATTTTTTATTGATTTCAAAGAAAGGAGGGGAGAGGGATAGATAGAAACAAATGATGAGAAAGAAGCGCTGATTAGCTGCCTTCTGCATTCCCCCCACTGGGGCTCAAGTCCTGAACATGAATCAAACCATGACGTCTGATTCATAGGTCTACACTAAACCACTCAGCCACATCTATCAGGCTATACTTATTTTTTTATAAGCATACATTGAGGTTTACTTATGGAATCATGTATTTCAAACTCTATGGTAAAAAGTAAAAGGGAAAGAACATGCTGTAAAATATATACCTGATTTTTTTTTAAAAAAAACATTTTTTATTATTATGCAGTTTTAGAATTCCTTGAATTGTGCTAGAAGTTATGATGCCACAGGACAAACTTACAACACTTTTATAAAGAACTAGAAGCACGGTGCACGAAATTCATGCACAGGAGGTATGTTCCTCAACCCAGCTTGCACCCTCTCCAATATGGGACCCTTCATGGGATGCCCTCTCACAATCCAAGACTGCTGGCTCCCAACTGATCACTTTCCTGATTGCCCCTAACAGCTTCTGCCTGCCAGCCTGATCACCCCCTAACCACTCCCCTGCCAGCCTGATTGATGCCTAACTGCTCCCCTGCCAGCCTGATTGCTCCTAACTGCCCTTGCCTGCGGGCTGGTCATTCCTAACTGCCCTTCTCTGCAGGCCTGGTCCCCGCCCACTGCCTTTCCTTGCAGGCCCAGTCTCCCTCAACTTCACTTCCCTGCAGGCTGGTCACCTCTAACTGTCCTCCCCTGCAGGCTTGATCGCCCCCAACTGCCTTCCCTTGAAGGCCTGGTCCCCCCCAATTGCCCTCCCCTGCTGGCCTGATTGCTTACAACTGCCCTCCCCTGCTGGCTATCTTTTGGTGGCCATCTTGTGTCCACATGGGGGCAGCCATCTTTGACCACATGGGGGCAGCCATTTTATGTGTTGGAGTGATGGTCAATTTGCACATTACTCTTTTATTAGATAGGGTTATTTAGAATTTCAAACTTCTATGATAATAATCTGGGAATTAAAATGTTTAAATATGAACAATCATAAATATATTAATAAATAACATTCAAAATGTGTTCAACTTCATCAAGATAAAGCAGTAGGACTGCACAAGTGGTATTTATTCTAGGGATACAAGGCTGATAAAATATTTGCAAATCAATAAATAGTGATATATCACATAAACAAATTGAAAGACAAAAACCACATGACTATATCAATAGATGAAGAAAAATCATTTGAAAAATCCAATACTCATTTTTGATAAACACTCTCAGTAAAGTGGGAATAGAGGAATCATATATCTACATGATAAAGACTATATATTATAAACATACAGCTAACATAATTCTCAAAAGGCAAAATCTAAAAGCATTCCCCTGAAGAACAGGAACAAGACAGGATGTCTGCTTTCACCATTGTTTTTCAACATAGTACTAGAAGTCTTAGCCACAGCAATCAGACAAGAAGAAAAAATAAAAGGCATTCAAATTAGAAAGGAGGAATTAAAATTGTCATTATTTGTGGATGACATAGTAATGTACACAGAAAATCCTAATGACTCCACCAAAAACCTACTAGCTTTAATAAATTTGGGGATGTAGCAGGACAAAAAGTTAACACCCAGAAATTGAAGGCATTTTTATACATCAACTAGAAGCCCAGTGCATGAGATTCATGAAGGGGTAGAGTTCCTAGTGGCTATCGGCTGGAGCCTCCTTCCTTGGCTGCCAGCTGCTAGTCTGGACCTTCCTTCATTCAGTGCCACCCACTGGTGGTCATCACACTTCATTAGTGAGCAATCGAACTCCCGGTTAGTTGAACTTCTGAGGGGACACTTTGCATATTGGGCTTTTATATGGAGAGATAATGATCTCTCGGAAAGAGAAATAAAAACAATCCAATTTATCAGTGCAACAAAAAAATTAAGATACTCAGGAATAAACTTAACCAAGGAGGTAAAAGACCTGTACTAAAAAAGTGAAAGAATATACTGTGTTCATGGATTGGTAGAATCAACATCATTAAAATGTCCATACTAGACAAAGCAATCTATAGAATGAATTCAACAGCATATTAAAATACCAACAGCATATTTCACAGACCTAGAACAAGTACTCCAAAAATCTATACACAGCCAAAAAGACCCTGAGTAGCAGCAGCAATCTTATTTTTAAATAAATCTTTATTGCTCAGATTATTACAATTGTTTCTCTTTTCCCCCCCATAGCTCCCTTCCACCCAGTTCTCACCCCACATTCTGCCCTTAACCCCCCCCCATTGTCCTCATCCATAGGTTACTCAATTTTAGTCCAGTTTCTTCCTGCACCTCCCACACTCCTTTCCCCCTGATAATTATCAATCCACTCCCTTTCTTTGCCCCTGATTCTATTATATTCACCAGTTTATTTTGGCCCTCAGACTTTTAATTCACTTGATCTTCTTTCTCTTCTTAAATAATATCTTTCAGCATTTCATATAATACTGGTTTAGTGGTTATGAACTCCTTTAACTTTTTCTTATCTGTGAAGCTCTTTATCTGGCCTTCAATTCTGAATGACAACTTTGCTGGATACAGTAATCTTGGTTGTAGGTTCCCGCTATTCATCACTTTGAAAATTTCTTGCCACTCCCTTCTGGCCTGCATAGTTTCTGCTGAGAAATCAGCTGATATATGTATGGGTGCTCCCTTATAGGTAACCAACTGCTTTTCTCTTGCTGCTTGTAAGATCTTCTTTTTGTCTTTTGCCCTTGGCATTTTAATTATGATTTGTCTTGGAGTATTCCTCTTGTTTGGGGTTCTGTACATTTCCTGTACTTATAAGTCTATTTCTTTCACCAGGCGAGGGGAGTTTTCTGATATTATTTCTTCAAATATGTTTTCAGTATTTTGCACTCCCTCTTCTTCTGGAACCCCCATAATTTTGATGTTGGTGCACTTGCAGTTGTCCCAGAGGCTCCTTACACTATCTTCAACTTTCTGGATTCTCTTTTCTTCTTGCTTCTCCAGAGGAGTGTCTTTTGTCTCTTTGTATTTCATCTCTTTGACCTGATTCTTGTGTTCCTCCATTCTGCTGTTGGATCTCTGCATAATCTTTTCCAATTTAGTCAGTTTCTGATTGATTTTTAGTTGGTTCTCATGAAATTTATTGACCTTGTCTAGGCTATTCTTGCATAACCTTAGAACTGTAGTTCTCAACTCTATATCCTCCATCACTTTCGTTTGAGATATATTTCCTTGTCTTGGCATTTTAACTGTTCTTCAGAGTTGGTATGATGGCTTTGTGTGTTTGGTACTTTATATAGCCTAGTGGGTCAGCCTCCTCAGTTACCTGAGGTAGACACTCTTGGTGCTCCCCTTTGTGGACTGCATGTACAGCCTTGTTGTAGCTAAGTCTTTTTTTAAAAAAATAAATCTTTATTGTTCATATTATTACAAATGTTCCTCATTTATTTCCCCCCTCCATTGCTCCCCTACTCCAAGTTTCCATCCCACTCTCGGCCCTTTCCCATCCCACATTGTCCTCATCCATAGGTGCAGTTTATGTTCAGTCTCTTCACGCCTCCACCCACTCCTCATTTCCCTGAGAATCATCAGTCCACTCCCTTTTCATACCATGGATTCTATTATATTCACCAGTTAATATTGTTCATCATGATTTTTACTTCCCTTGATTTTTAGATTCACTTGTTAATAGTTACATATTTGTTGTTCATCATTTTTATCTTTATTTTCTTCCTTTTCCTAAAGAACCCCTTTTAGAAATTCATCTAATTCTGGCTTGGCGGTGATGAAATCCTTTAGTTTAAATTTATTTGTGAAGCTCTTTATCTGGCTTTTGATTCTGAGTGATAGCTTTGCTGGGTAGAGAATTTTTGCCTGTAGATTCTTGTTAATCATAACATTGAATATTTCTTGCCATTCCCGTCTGGGCTGCATGGTTTCTGTTGAGAAATCAGCTGACAGTCGTATGGGTGCTCCTTTATAGTTAACTACCTGCTTTTGTCTTGCTGCTTTTTTAAAGAAGTTTTTCTTGAAACGTTTTTTAAATATATATATATATATATATATATATATATATATATATATATATTATTGATTTTTTACAGAGAGGAAAGGAGAGGGATAGAGAGTTAGAAACATCGATGAGAGAGAATCATTGATCAGCTGCCTCTTGCACACACCCCACTGGGGATGTGCCGCAACCCAGGTACATGTCCTTGATCGGAATCGAACCCGGGACCTTTCAGTCCACAGGCTGACGCTCTATCCACTGCACCGAGCCAAACCGGTTTCGGCTGTCTTGCTGCTTTTAATATTCTCTCTTTGTCTTTTGCTCTTGAAATTTTAATTATGATGTGTCTTGGTGTGGTCCTCTTTGGATTCCTTTTGTTTGGGGTTCTGTGTGCTTCCTGGACTTGTAAGTCTACGGTATTTCTTTCACTAGGTGGGGAAAATTTTCTGTCACTATTTCTTTCAATATGTTTTTGGTATCTTGCTCTCTGTCATCTTCTGGGACTCCCATAATTCTGATGTTGGTTTGCTTGAAGTCCCAGAAGTTTCTTACACTATCTTCAACTTTCTGGATTCTCTTGTCTTCTTGCTTCTGCAAATGAGTGTCCTCTGGCTCTTTGTGTTCCAAATCTTTGACTTGATTCTTGCAATCTTCCACTCTGTTTTTAGGACTCTGTATAATATATTTTTTTTTATTTCAGAGAATGTATTCTTTATTTCTAGTTGATCCTTTATTATTTCTTGTTTTTCCTTTATTATTTCTTGTTTATCCTTTATTATTTCTAGTTGATCCCTTTTCATATCCTCATAGGTTTCATTTATTTTATCCTCCTTTTCTAGGAGATTCTTGAACAACCTTATAAGCGTGGTTTTGAACTCTATATCCAGTCACTTTTTGTCCTCCATTTCTTTCGTTTGTGATGTGTTTCCTCATCTTGGTATTTTCGCTGCTTCCCTGAGTTGGTAGGTTGGGAGGATCAGCTGTGTCTATGCCAGGAGACAGCCTTATTCCACTAGACTTGGAAACCTGTAAAGGCCTCTGTGTTCAGCTTGGATGGGGCAGAGTCTCAGGGTGGAGCCTACAGCCTTGGCTTCAGGTTAGCCCCGCCCTCTGAGGTTCCTGAGTCTCAGTGTACCTCAGTGTCCTTTGGTATTCGCTGCAAACTCCTCTGAGAGAAAGGCGCTATAGAGTTTTGCCTGCTACCAGACAGTCTAGTCTCTCCCCCAACGAGCCTGCAACTTGGGTTCAGTGTAGTTGGGAGTGGGGTTAAGAGCAGTCCTGAGTGTATGTCTCCTTTCCGCTAGGGCAATCCAGATGCCCAATCAACTGTCTGTCCTCTGTGCGAAATGTGCACGACTCGGGGGCTCTGCCTTTCATGTCTTCCCTGAGCCTCCGCCTTACAGCCCAGATTCCCTCTATATGAGCCCGGGGCCTGAGGGTCTCGCCCAGAACTGGGGTTTAGTGCCGTCAGAACTGGGGCTCAGCACAGTCCTGAGCTTTTGTCTCCTTCCTGCTAGGGCAATCCAGCAGCTCTGTGATCAGTTTGTCCTCTGCGCACAATGTGCTAGATTCCAGGGTTCTGCCTTTCGCTGTTCCCTTTAGCTTCAGCCTTACAGCCCAGATTTCCTCTGTATGAGCCTGGGACCCCAGGGTCTCACCCAGGACTGGGGTTCAGTGCATTCGGAGTTGGGGTTCAGCACAGTCCAGAGCTTTTATCTCCTTCCCACTAGGGAACGCCAGCCAGGCACTCAGCCTCCCCCTCCTCTCCGGCTCTGTCCTCTCCCCATGCGCACACCATGTCTCTCTGTACCTTAGGCTTTTACAGCTCCTCTGATTTTCCTTCTGGTTTTCTCTTTCCTTCTAGATGTAGAATTTCCAGTCAGTCAGTCAACTTTCCTGTAGTTCTGGATCTTGTCCACTTTATATTTTAGTTGTATTTTTTGAAATTGTTGAGTGAGGCTGCAGTTAGGTGTTTACCTATGCTGCCATCTTGGTTTTTCCTCTGTAGCTAAGTCTTCATTCTTGTTGGTATCTCTGGGTGGAATTGACCTTCAGGCCAATTGGATGTGGGTATCAGCTGTGTCTACTCTGGGATACCTTCTGTATTGGAGCCAGTCTTATAGGATCAGACTTGAAGAATTGCAGAAGCCTCTGTGCTCAGCTTGGATGGGGTGGAGTCTCAGAGCTGAGATGACAGGCTTGGCTTCCCGTCCACCCTGCCCTTGTGCGCTCGCCTGAGTTTGTGCCTGACCTCTGCCTTCTGTGGGTCCCCTAAGTTTCCGCTTGATTGTCCCAGCTTCCTTGTGCAAGAGCATGGGTGTGCCAGAGGCTCATCTGGAATTGGGTTGGGTCTCTGTATTCTGGAGCTTCTGACTCCTTCCACTATGGAGAGGCTGCAGCAAACTCTGAGGTCAGACCACTGCGTGCACTCACTCACGCATGACTGTAGACACTGCCCACTGCTTCTCCTGGCTCCCCTAGTCTCCCAGTCTCTGGGTGCCTTTCTCTAGTCCAGACTCCACCCGAATGAGTGTAGGTCCATGGGGTTTCAGCAGGGGTTGGGGTTCAGTACAATCAGAAAGGTTTCAGTGTAATCAGGAATTCCTCCCCTCCCTCCAGGCAGGCATTCGGCTGCACTTCCTCTCCTTGTAAGAGCGTCTCTCTATAGCACTTTGTGTCTCCCAGTCCGATCCGTGAGCCTCTCTCCGTCTTTCAAGTTGTATATTTCCCACTCTGCCAGCTTTCCTGTGTTTTTGGATGAAGTCCTTTTTTATTTTAGTTGTGTTTTTTTTTAAATTGTTGTGTGAGGTGGCAGCTTAGGTGCTTACATAGGCCACATTCTTGGTTCCTCTGCTGCAATCTTTTTTTTAACACTTTGCCTGCAGTGAAACAGTGCACTGTCATTAAACATGTTTATAGAAGGGTTTGCTACTTTTTTTGTCATGGTGATATTTCTCATTAAATATTTATAGCCCAATTTTCTGAGACTTTATTGGCTAGGTTTAGTGGTTAACTGACTTAAATTTGCATTCTCCCCTTTGTTTGTCACCAAGAGAGCATTACTTATCACAAAAGGTTGTAAAGTTGAGAACTTAAGTGCGGGGCCTGATGTGGCGGGATCTCCCTTTTATGAGTCCCACAAGGAAAGAGAGATGAACGAACCGGTTCTAAGGGGAGGAGGCAAGGGATTGAGAAACATTAGAAATAAAGAGAGAAGACACAGAGATAGATTTTAAGCTGGGAGCTGGGAGGGCCACCACCCTCCTCTGCTGGAGAGGCAGACTGACGACCCTCTGAGCCGTGCAGCACATCTATTTATACTCCAATCCAACAAGGGGGTTTCACAGGAAAACAAGGAGCCTGAGAGGGCCCAGGTCCCACCCACTCCTACCTCCTGGACAAACACAAGCCAGGAACTAAGAACATCTCCGCACTCCCAGGGCGGGAGTGCAACTGGCATGATTCTGCCAATATCCCAGGCTCAGTCAGCAACAATCTAAAGAATATCCAGGTGTCTTCCCATTTGGCCCTCTACACTTAAGTTTCATTTCATAACCCAGACATTTTTCCATGAACTTGGTAGAGAACTGAATTGTTCAAGATGGGAGATAAGCGAGAACTGAGGTTTGACTACTGTACCTGCTTTCAATCACGTGAATTGGGGTTTTGTGTGCTTTAGAATTTCTTATAAATGATAAAGTAATGTGCAGGCTTATTTCTATAGATCAGTATAATCTAAGGTGACCAGATTGTCCTGCATTTGGTGGGACAGTCCAGATTTCTAACAATTTTCCCCATGTCCTGCAGTGTTTTAAAAAAGTCCTGATTTTTGGAGAGATTGGAAAGATTCTTTCCAAAAATCCGGACTTTTTTAAAACACTGCGGGACGCAAGAAAAATTGTTAGAAATCCGGACTGTCCTGCCAAAAGTGGGACGTTCTGGTCACCTTAAAGACTTTTCCCAAACTTTTGACATATGTGTACCCCTTCTATAATTTTTGTAATGCTGAATACCCCTCGTCAAAAAAAAAAAATGGATGTATTTTAATAACAATCAAAATATATTTATTTTTTATTTTTTGGGGTACATACACAAAATAATAATAAACAAAAAGCAAAATTATTCATAATAAAATATAAATAAAAGTTATATTATAAACAACATTTATTTGCACACCAGACCATCTCAAGCCTCACAAGACTGTCTTGACTTGATTCATGAGAACAAAGAATTAGGCACAGCTAAGCACGGTGCAGTGCATATCCCCACCAAACTCCAGGGCAATGCGTACCCCCAAGCAAACTTTCCCCATACCCTTGGGGGTATGCGTACCACACTTTGGGAAACACTGCAGGTAATCCTATCTAATAAAAAGGGAATATGCTAATTGACCCTCACACTGTCCCAAAGATGGAAGCACCCACAGCTAATACAGGGAAATATGCTAATTGACTGCCACACCCTCAAAGATGGCAGCACCCACAGCCACAAGATGGAGGTGCACAGTCCCTTCAGCACTGCTGGGGCAGCAGGCATGTAGCAAGGCTGGGCTGCTCCCAGGCTCTGAGTAACTGCCTACAAAGTTCACTAGTTCCCTCAGCCCCCCAGTGCCAGTCTGAGACACAGGCAAGTCTCAGATAGCGACTGCCCAGCTGCCCAGGGCCACCTGAGGCTCAGGTAACCAGAGTTGGCTGAGACTTGTGCTGCTGTCAGTGGCAGCAGCAGAGGTGTGATGGGGCGTTGCCTTCCCCTGATCGCCAGCTTGCCTCCCACCCCTGAGGGCTCCCAGACTGTGAGAGGAGACAGATCAGGTTGAGGGACTACCCCCTTCCAGTGCATGAATTTTCATGCACCAGGCCTCTAGTGTTTTTATATTTATACACATTGTCATGTGTATCAGTAATTTGTTCATTTTTCTTGTGAGTAGCATCCTGTTTTATAGATATAAGATAATTAATTTAGATATTCATCTACTGATTAAAGGTAGATGAAGCCCAGTTTTGAACTACTATGAACAGAGCTTCTGTGCTAAAAAAACATATTTATGCAATTATATGTTTTTATTCTCTGGGCAAATACCAAGGGATGAAATTGCCAGGTAACATGATAAGTACAAGTTAATCTTTGTAATAAATTGGCTATGAGGATCAGCCGTGACTACAGTGAAGACCTGCTGTGTAGGAGACACTCCTATGGAGCAGGACTTGCTTCATTGGGGCTTTGGTGCTCAGTCTGCCCTTGAGTGTGTCACTTGTGGATGTATAGAGTTGTAATCTGGTATAGTCTGAAGCTGTCCACCTGGTACACTGACTCTGAGGGTGTATGAATAAAATTGTAACAAATACATATCTATCAATAATTTAATATAAAATCAAAATAAAAACAAGGAATCTAATGAACAAAATAGACTGATGAATAAAAACAGAACCAGAGGCATGGGAACATGGAGCAGACTGATGAATCTCAGAGGGAAGAGTGGTAGCGGGGACAGGAAGAGATTAAGGAAAGAACTTATATGCATGTATTCATTACCTATGGACACAAACAATAGGGTTGTGAAGGCTTGGGCAGGGTGGTAACTAAGTGGAGAGGGGCAATGAAGAGAAAAAGGGGGATTTCTGTAATACTCTCAAAAATAAAAACCCTTTAAAGAAAGAATGAAACATTACCATTTGCAACAGTATGGATGGATCTAGATAGTATAATGCTAGTGAAATAAGGTATTCAGACAAAGCCAATGATTTCACTTATATTTGGAATCTGAAGAACAAATTTAAAACAGACTCATAGATATGGAGAATAGATTTATGGTGGACAGAGGGGAGTGATTTAGGGGGTTGGGTGAAAAAGGTGAAGAGATTAAGAGGTACAAATTGTTAGTTAGAAAATGGTCATTGTGATATAAAGTATAGCATAGGGACAATAGTCAATAATATGGTAGTAAAAGGTAAAATTAAGACATTTAGGGGTTAGCTATCTGAATCTGTGACAGTGTCCTGTCTTCTGTCGCAGTCTTGCTTGCCAACAAACCTCATTCTGACAAACTCCATTCTTATCTGTGATGCTGGTCCTGCCTTGCAGAACCTGTTTCCCAGAATACTCTCATTCTACAGAGACCATAAACCATGAACCATATACAACCCCCGGAGGGGTGGCGCCAGTGCTGGCAGGCCTTTGGGTGTGGTCTCACTTCTCCCATCCCAAGTCACAGGGGCCTGCAAAGCCTACAAAGGGTCCAAAAGCCTGATCCATATTTGGGGGACAGAGGAACTAACAGGTATAAAGGGAAAGCTTGGTCCATATTCATCACTCAGGATTTGGAGACTGACTTCCCTGACTCACAGCTCTAGTGCCATCTGCAATATAGGTAACTTTTCAGAATATTCTGAGTGCCTGGCTGATTAATTCTCCCACACCGCCTGGCAGGTTATCAGCAACAGTAAAAACTATTGGTCCCAGGTGGGTATTGGAAATATCAGGAGAAATACTTTGTAAAGTATATGATTGTCTAGCTACTATGCTGTATACCTGAAACTAATACATATTACATAATGTAAATTTTAATTTAAAAAATTATTTTAAAAATAAAAAATAAAAAAATAAAGATAATTTATAGGATTCCAATCAGTAGTTAGGATATAGATCTAGAATCTTAAATACACTGCCCACAAGCACCTAATCTGTTAAATGAAGAAATTAAATTTGTGCTTGAAAACTTTTAGAGCAAGCTGTTATAATACCAGGAAAATCTGTAGAATAACCAGAACGTAGACATAGAAATTAAAGTGTAAAAATTTCACCAATATGGCAAATGGTACTTATATTACGTGTCATGGTGGATAAGTGGTTAATCAGAGCTTGCATTATATAAATATGCTTTAGTATAATAATTCAGTTTCTTTGTTACTAAACTTATTTTCTTACTGGTTGCTCTAGGGCTTAGCATATACATTATTTCCTATTAAATTAATTTCAGATTTATACTAAATACCAATGATATATAGAAACATTGTTATATAATATATAAAACAATACTAGCAGAAAAGGGGAGGAAAAATAGTTATACCCAGCAATATATTGCCACAATTATTTATGTAATTTTATATATTTATACAATTGTTACATTAACCATCTTATTTACCATTTATTTTCCAATGTTTGTTTTCACTGAATTAACAACTGTCAAAATACAGAAAGATATGATTTTCACAGCTTTCCTCACAATTTATTTTGACCAAAGTTGTGCTACAAAAGTTTTCCATCCAAAATTTTTTACCTACTAGTTTGCGATTCATATATGTTTCTGAGGAACTGAAAACCACAGGCAAAATTAATTGGGTTTTCTACACCTAACCTTCCCTGCAGTTATAGACCCTTGAAAAATTTTAATTTAAGGTTGTATAATATTTTTTCATTTTAGGCTAACATTTCTAGTGGACTTATTGGACTTTTTTTTACAAGTAGTTCTAAATTAAAAAAATAGATTCTACACTACCCGTGATCTTCAAGGCCTTTCAATTAGAATTTCTTATTCAGAAATCCACCTCTAAACCAAGAATGTCAGAATTGATGATGCAAAAAATGTTCTCTCTCCAGGGATCTTTTCTTTTGGTAACTGTGATTATGTTTTAAATTCCTAGTTACAGTACTCTAAAACACACAGGGAGGAGTGGCATGAAGCATTCATATAGCACTGATTCTGTTTGTTAAAATATGTCACCAATTTTATCTTCATAAACATTAATTACATTGAACAAAAAGGGCAGATGTGAATAGTGCACAGTGTGTGATTCCATTTATATGAAGATCAAAAAGAGGTAAAAGTTACCCATGATGTTAAGAGTAAAAATAATGGCTACCTTTGGGAAAGGCTTGTGATTTGAAGGGGTCATGAAAGGGAATTCTACACTGCTGAGATATTTTATTTCTCTTTCTGAATACTAGTTACTCAGATGTGTTCAACTTTTGGCAAGTCACTTGTCATTGTGCACTTTTTAAGCATGTCTTATAATTCAATGAAGATACAAAATAAATATTCTTTAATTGTAAAATATTTTCCTTCAGATTATAATATGTAAGAATAGAGACTTCTTATCATTTACTAAAGAATAAAATATTTTTCAAGGGAAGGAAAGAACTTAATGTGTCTGAAATATATATATTTAAAACTCAGCGTATTATTTGTTTCTCTCATAAAATTAAAGCAGACCTGACTATGTAAGATAATGAAAATTTTTATTTAAAATATCAGGGGAAATAAAAAAGGATATAGAAAGAAAAATGTGTTCACATAATGGCATAGCATGCATTTAAAGCAGAAAAATAGCAATCATTTATCTGTGCCTCTTATCTTAAGAATATCAACAGACAGTTCAGTGACTAGATGTATGCAGATGTTTTTGTATTCTTTGGCTTTATCTATTGTTTGTCTGAACTAGACAGAGAGCTTTCCACCACAATAATAAAGGCCTACTTACTTTAGTTCATTTAACCTAATATATCATGTCTGGCTATCAAGAACATTTTAAAAAGCATACTGCAAGGCTAAAATCCCAGTTTGAGTAGACAGAATAAGCATCAGAACCACTCTCAGATATAGCAGAGATAATGGAATCATCAGAATGGGAATCTACACTAATAAAAGAGAAACATGCAAATTAACCATCACTCTGCTATGCCCACAAACCATGCCCACCAGCCAATCAGAAGTGAGTATGCAAATTAACCCAACAAAGATGGTGGCCAGCCACAGAGCTGGAGCAAGCAGGAGGCTTGGTTGCCTCTGGTGATGGAGGAAGCCAAGCTTCCCGCTCACTCTTGGCCAGCTCTAGACTCTGCTCAAGGCTACAAAGTTTCAATTATAGAAGATAAATAAATCCTTAATATTTGCTTCCAGCCTGCCCTGGCCTATGCTGAAGGAGGCACTGGAAAAAAAAGGTGGGGTTGGGACCTTAGGTCGCCAGAGGGTGATCAGACCAGGATGGGATGGCAGGAGCCATTGGGGTAAGTAGACCAGTGCGGGGGGGGGGGGGGGCAGTTTGGGGTCAGCAGGCCATCAGTTGGAGGTGATCAAGACATCGGGGTGGGCAGTTTGGAGTGAACAGGCCAGCAAGGCAGCAGTTGGGGGTGAGCAGGCCAGTGGGGAAGGGAGGTGGGGGTTAGCAGCCCAGCAGGGGGGGGGCAGTTGGAGGTGAGCAGGCTGACACAGAGGGAAGTTGGGAGTGATCAGGCTGGTGGTGGGGAGGGAGTTGGGGGCGAGCAGGCCAGTGGTAGGGGATAGTTGGGGGGTAAGCAGGCCTGTGGCAGGGGAGTGTTGGGGGCCAGCAGGCTAGCAGGCAGAGTGCTTAGGGGCAATCAGGCAGGCAGGAAGGCAGGTGAGCGGCTGGAGTTAGCAGTCCTGGAGTGTGAGAGGGATGTCTGACTGCTGATTTAGGCCTGATCCCTATAAACTGGCAGTGGGACATACTTTAAGGGGTCCCAAATTGGAAGGGGTGCAGGCTGGGTTGAGGAACACCCCCCACTCCCCCCTGTGCACGAATTTCATTTACCGGGCCAATAGTCCTTTATAATAAAAGCCTAATATGCAAATTGATCAAATAGTAAAACAACTGGTCACTATGGCACGAGCTGACCACCAGGGGGCAAATGCTCAATGCAGGAGCTTCCCCCAATCTACAGGCCCCAGGCCAGCCAAGGCAGGTACCAGTGCCTTCCCCCCCGCCCCCTGATTACACCACCAGTTATCCCACAGAGGGAGGCGACCGGCAGTAGTGGTGGGGGGCAGGGACAGTGAGCAGGTGACACCAGACTGGCCAAGGGGGGTTCCAACAGAGGCCCCCCCAGTCACCCCACCAGTCACCCCACAGATCATCTCTGATTGCCAGCCAGGCCTAGGGACCTTACCTGTGCACAAATTTCGTGCACCAGGCCTCTAGTTTAAAATAAAAACTATAATTAGCATTCTAAGGGTTCTAATGGATAAATTAAACAGCATGAAAAATCAGAAGGCATTATAAGCAGATGACCATGAAAAAGAAATTTTAAGAATAAAAAAGAAATGGTAGAGATTAAAACACTAAAAGAAATAGAGAATACCTTTTAATGAGCTCATTAATAAGCTGGGCACGGCTGAAAGAATATCTGAACTTGAAGAATGTTGAAACAGAAATGCAAATAGGAAGGAAAAAAAAGCCCTGGGAAAAAAACCAATCTCACAGAAATAAATATCCAAGGACTGGGCAACACTACAAAATATGCAACATATGTATAATGTGAACTCCATAAGTAAAAGGAAGAGAGAAAAAATAGAAATATTGTCCTAGCTGATATGGCTCAATGAATGGAGAGTTGGCCCATAGACTGAAGGGTCAAGGTCATGTATATGGGTTGTAGGCTTGATACCAAGCCCCATTCAGGGTGTGTGTGGAAGGTAACCAATGGAATGTATCTCTCTCATATAGATGTTTCTCTCTCTCTGTCTCTCCCCTCCCTTCCACTATCTCTAAAAAAAAAATAAATTGAAAAATATCTTCATGTGAGGATTGATAAAAACAAACAAGCAATCAAAAACAGAAATACAAGTATTTCTAGGAGTAGAAGAAATATATCTAGCAATAATGACTGACAATTTCCCCAAATTAATGTCAGGCACAAAACCATAGAGACAGAAAACTAAGAGAACACCAAAAATAATGACACTTAGGCATATCGTATTCAAACTGCAGAAAACCAAAGATAAAGAATAAAATCTGGAAAGACCCCTCTGATAAATATTACCTTAAAACCATGCATACAAGAGAGAATGAGGTAACATATTTAAAGTGTTGAGAGAAAAAAAAACAAAAACACACCAACCTAGAATTCTGTACTCTGAAGTTATTATTACTTTTTATCCTCACCTGAGGATATCTTTTTATTGACTTTAGAGAAAGGCAGGGAGGAAGCAAGGTAGAGAGGGAGAGAGAAACATTTACTGGTTGCCTCCTATATGTGCCCCAACCAGGGATTGAATCTGCACCCTAGTTATTTGTACTTACCAGGAATAACCTTTGGTATATGGGTGATGCTCTAACTGGTTGAGCCATCCAGCCATGTTTATTTCTTCAAAAATAAAAAAAAAATAGATTTTCTCAGGCAAAAAGATAAACAAAAACCTCCACAAAAATACTAATTAAAAAACAAACAAACAAAACACCAAAAATAAATAAAGTGAAAAACACAAACAAATCAAACAAACAAAAACCCTGAGGTAATTTCTTGCCAGAAGCTCTCTACCTTGCAAGAAATATTAAAGGAAGTTCTTTAGGGAGAAGGAAAATGACATAGCAAAAATGAATTCAGGTCATCACTATAAATCTCATGTACATGAAAAACATAATACAGAAATGTTATTAACAACTGTGCCTTCACATTTGATAACCAAGATGAAATGGGCCAATTCCTTGAAAGACACAATCTACCAATACACATAGTAAGAAATAGTCTGAATGGGTCTATATTTACTAAACAAATTGAAACAATAACAGGCCTAGATGGGTTCACTGGTGAATTCTACCAAATATTTGAGACAGGAATTGTACCAAATCTCTACAATCTCAGACAACAGGCAGATAGTGACTATGTCCTAACTCCTTTTGTAAGATTAGCATTACCCTAAAATCAAAGCCAGGCAAAACCATTACAAGGAAAGAAAACCACTGATCAACATTTCTCATGAAAATAGATGCAGATATTCTCAAAATACTATCAAATTGAATACAATATATAAAAATAATTATACATTACAATTTAGTTAATTTATCCCAGTTATGCAAGCCTGCTTTTTAAAAATTTATTCATCTTTATTGTTGAGGGTTTTACAGATGTCCCACTCCCTTACCCCACATTGTCCCCCTCTACCTGGTTCTCATCCCACCCCAAGTCTTCACTACACATTTGTCTGTGTCCATGGATTATGCATATATGCATATAAATTCTTTGGTTATTCTATGTCCAAGCCTCTCCCCCTTCCCTCTGAGATCCATCAGTCTGTGCTATGCTTCCACACCTCTAGGCCCATTTTGTTTATCAGTTTATTTTGTTCATTAGATTCTACATACAAGTGAGTTCATGTAATACTTGTCTTTCTCTGACTGGCTTATTGTTTAGCATAATAATCTCCAGATCCCTCCATGCTGTCTCAAAGAGTAAGAGATTCTTCTTCTATATTGCCACATAGTATTCCATTGTGTAAATGTACTGTAGCTTTTTTATCCACTCATCTACTGATGGGCACTTGGGCTATATTCACATCTTAGCTATTGTAAATAGCACTGCTGTAAAACATAGGGGAGCCTATATTCTTTCTGATTGGTGTTTCAGGACTCTTAGGAAATACTCCTAGAAGTGGGATAAGCAAAGCTGTTTTCACACTAAAAACCAAACAAACAATTCATGTAAACCATCATATCAACAGGGTAAAGAGGAAAAATCAGATGATCATAACTATGCGTGCAAAAATTCTAACACTCATTAATGATAAAATAATTCAAGGAACTACCCTGTTTCCCCGAAAATAAGACAGTGTCTTATATTAATTTTTGCTCCCAAAGATGCATTAGGTCTTATTTTCAGGGGATGTCTTATTTTTCCATGAAGAAGAATACGGTACACATTTATTGTTAAATGAAAATAAAGGAAATTTATTACCTGTATACGGTACGGTAGTACGGTAGTTGTCAACACAAACCAGACAAACTGTGAATCCTACAGTATCAAGAATTTACTCATTTATTCAATGACAATCATGTCATCATCTTCTGGAACATCATCATAACAATCCAATTCCTGAATTTCCTGGTGAATTTCTTGTGACTCCATTTCTTTCAGAATCAGTGGACCAAATCTCTCATGTTTAACAATAGCACTGTCTTTAAATGAGTACTTCTTGTCAAGGTAGCCTGCTCGCAGTGCATTTGCAATGCAACTGTCAGTAATTTTCTCCCATGAATTCTTCACCAAAGTCACAACTTCTTGCAGTTTAGCTTTCACAAATTTTCCATGCTGATTTCTCTCCATTCTATTTTCAATGTAGTCATTAATTTCCAGGCACAAATTGTCTTTGAATGGCTTCTTTATTGCAATATCAAGAGTCTGGAGATAGGCCGTCATTCCTGAGGGAATCATTATCTGATCTATTTTTCTTTCCTGAAGAAATGTCTTCATGTCTTTAGCGTGGTGAGTGCTGGCTGCATCCCAGACTAGCTGACATCTTTGGCTCCTTCGCATAACAAGCGGCAGCATTAAATCGACCCCACTTCCTTATAACTGCTTGTGTGGCCCATGCTTTTTCAGTTTCAAGAATAAAAACGCCCAAAACACGTTCAATCTTTTCCTTCTTGCCCTTAGAAATGATTAAAGATGGGATTTTAGTGCCATCCATACAAATTGCCAAAATACAGGAAACACTTGCACTTTCATAAGCAGTGGAGGGAATGTACACTAAGGAGGCACCCCACTGTTCAATTGTCATTTGAGATGATTGGCCCATAAACACTGCAGTTTCATCCATAGCAATCATGTTGGAAAGACTGTAGTTAGAGAAGTCAGCATCATCAATAAAGGACTTGAATGCAAGTGCTTGCTTAATAACTTGAGTATCTTCCAACCTGAACAATGTTGTAGATCTTCTTAAAGACAGTTCACTTAGCTGAAGGAAATGATCCAGCCAGTGTTGTGATGCTTTGAAGCCTTCAGGGGCTATGTCAAACTGTGGTGCCATTGCAAGGGTAAATTCTTGAATCTGAGCCCTATTCACAACCAAAGCCTTTGCTCTCCTGTCAACAACCCATTCAAACATCAGGTCTTCCAGCTTGGAAAATAATGGTTGCCGACGTGATACACACTTGCACTTTTTAGCATTTCCCTTGTCCACTTGTTCAATGAGGTTACCATACTCTGCTCGCCATTTTCGGACCAATTTGATACTCAACATCTTCTCTTTGCAGAAAGCAGTAAGATTTTGGCCCCAAGAGTCTTCCACGATTCCTTTCTTGTACTCCACGGAGTAGCTTTTTCTTTTTGCGCTCATTTCTAGGGGTAAAAAAAAAAAAAAGGAATTGGGGTATCAAGGAGGGAGAGAGGGGGATCGCTTAAAATGACACAGGGGGGATCAGAGGGGGAAATCAAAATGACACAGGAGAATCAGAGGGGGGGATTACCATTTTAGTAACCCCTTTTGATCCTCCTGAGTCATTTTGATTATCCCCTCTGATCCTCCTATGTCTTTTGAAGTGATCCCCCTCCCCCCACCCCTGTGCCAGACATCCCTCCTACCCCTTTATCAGACATTTACCTCCTGGGGCCTCCCTTGGGACTGTCACTGGGCTTGCTGGGGCCTGGATCTGGGCTGGAGCAGTGTCTGTCACTGACTGAGAACCTTCAGTCATCATGAAGGTGGCCATGAGTATCAGGTAGTGTCACCAGACACAGACCAGCACTCACCACCTTCGCCGAGTCCCCTCAGCTCTAATCCTCCTGTTCTTCTACACACATCTGCGAGAGTCTCCTCCTCTCTCCCGCCCTGTGCTCACTGCTCACTCAGACTTCTGCTCTGTCTCCACACAGCAGTGAAGTCAGGACTCCATGTAAGGTCACTGGTTTCTAAACCCCAGTTGGGGTGGCCCTAGCGACCAGTTTAGAGTAAATTAATTTTCATTCTGAGACAGAGTCTGGGGGCCTTATTTTTGGGGGTGCCCTATATTTCACTGAGAAGGAAACCTGTAAGTAGGTGTTATTTTCAGAGGATGTTTTATTTTCAGGGAAACACGGTAGAAATAAAGGGAAACTTCCTCAATATGTTATAAAAACAAATTCTACCAATAACCTGTAGCTAACTTCATACTTAATTTTAAGAAACTATAAGTTTTCCCCCTAAGATCAGGAACAAAATAAGAATGTCCCTTTTCTCTACTCCTTTTGAACAACATACTAAAAATTACAGCTAATGAAGTCAGGAAAAAAAAAATTAAAGGTATACTGATTGGGAAGAAAAAAGTAAAACGTTCTATTTATAGCTAAATTTATAGCTAACTGGTGAAAAGTATAGAAGACAACCTAGGACTAGCACAGGGGTGGGCAAACTTTTTGACTCGAGGGCCATAATGGGTTCTTAAACTGGACCAGAGGGCCGGAACAAAAGCAACCTGACCATGCTGGCACTCTCATCTTGGGCTGCTGGTGAAGGAGCAGAGGGGAAAGCAAGAGAACCCTCCGCTCTTTTGGCTCCGTGGGCTGAATAGAATAGCTGAATGGGCCAGATCTGGCCCGTGGGCCATAGTTTGCCCACGGCTGAACTAGCATCTTAAATGGGGGGAGGTCTGTAAAACTAAGCCCTTAATTTGTGGGATCTGGCACTAACTCCAGGTAGATAATATCAGAATTGGATTGAAACCTGGCTAGTGTGGCTGAGTTGGTTGAGCATCATCCCATGCACTGAAAGTTCACTGGTTTGATTTCTAGGGAGGGCACAAGCCAAGGTTGCAGTTGGTCCCCAGTCGGGATGATTATAGGAAGCAACCAATTGATCTTTCTTTCTCACATTGATGTTTCTCTGTGTTCCTCTCCTTTCCTTTCTCTCTAGAAATCAATAAAAACATATTTTATAAAAAGGATTAAATTGAATTGTGGGATGCTCAAGCTTTGTAATAGAAGATAAGATACATTTGGTGTCAGAAGTGTTGTAAATAAAAACTCTATCAAATCCAAGCAAGTTATTTTGTGAATATCAATAAGTTGATTCTCAAGTTTATATGAAATATCAAAAGACTCATAAATGCTAACACAATATTGAAGGGAAACAATTTTGGAGGACTAATATACTTACCTACTCCAAGACTTTCTATAAAGCTATAGTAATCAAGACAGTATGGTATTGGCAAAAGAACAGACAGATAAATAGAACAGAACAGACAGCCTAGAAATAAACCTAAATAAATATGGTCAACTAAATTTAACCAAGGAGCAAAGTCAATCCAATAAAGCTATGATAGTCTTTAACATATGATACAGACACAACTGAACATTCACATACAAAAATAAATTATTCTAGACACAGACTTTATAGTTAAAATTTAATTCAAGGTGGATCATAGCCGAAACCGGTTTGGCTCAGTGGTAGAGTGTCGGTCTGCGGACTGAAAGGTCCCGGGTTCGATTCCGGTCAAGGGCATGTACATTGGTTGTGGGCACATCCCCGGTGGGGGGTGTGCAGGAGGCAGCTGGTCAATGTTTCTCTCTCATTGACGTTTCTGGCTCTCTGTCTCTCTCCCTTCATCTCTGTAAAATATCAATAAAAATATATTTTTTTAAAAAAGGTGGATCATAGATCCACATGTAAAATGCAAAACTATAAATCTTGTAGAAGATAAAGAGAAAACCGATATAGCTTTGAGTAGGGCAATAACTTTTTAAAAAATATATATTTTATTGATATTTTACAGAAAGGAAGGGAGAGAGATAGAGATCTAGAAACGTCAATGAGAGAAAAACATCTACCAGCTGCCTCTGGCACACCCCCCACTGGGGATGTGCCTGCAACCAAGGTACATGCCCTTGACCAGAATCGAACCCGGGACCTTTCAGTCCGCAGACCGACGCTCTACCACTGAGCCAAACCGGTTTCGGCAGGGCAATAACTTTTTAAATACTACACCAAAAGCATGAAATTTGAAAGAAGTAACTGATAAGTAGATTTCATTAAAATTAAAACCTCCTAACTTTTACCATTTCCAACAGCATGGATGGAACTGGAGAGTATTATGCTAAATGAAATAAGCCAGTTAGAGAAAGATAAATATCACATGATCTCACTCATAATGATCAACATAATTTGATGAACAAGAATTGATCCAGAGTCAAATGGTAGGAGAGGGGGGAGGCAGAGAACAACCAAAGGACTTGCATGCATGCATATTAGCATAATCAATGGACACCGACACTGGGGCAGTGAAGGTTTGCTCAGTCTCCTTTTTGGAGTGGGAATGGCTGTGGGGGGAAGGGGAGAAAGTTGTGGGAGCCCCTTTCATGTCCCGCGTGGTTCAGGGTTCCTCTTCAGGGTTCTGGGTTCTTCAAAAGGCCGCAGGCCAAATGAAGAGAGGCTAGAAAAGATTTCATTTGGGAAATGGGGTCCACGTGGGAGTCCACATCTAGTGGGAGGACTAACATTGCTCTGGCCTTGCTATCCCTTTTATTGAGGCTAAGGGAAAGACTCATATCCTTTAGGCAGGAAATTCTAATAATAGCCAATCAGCAAGAAATTACATATGATTAACAGGTGGAGGTTGCTTGAACTATCAATGTCACAACTAAACAATGAGTGATTAGCTCTGACCATTCGGAGCAATTAAGGTTGACCAGCCTTCTGGATTCCCTTTTCACATTTCTCTATTAGTGACAATGTTCGGTTTCTGGCAGGGGGTGCCAATTGGGAAAAAAGGAGACATTAATAAAATTTTAGACAATAATAAATTTTAAAACCTACTGCTCTGTAAATGACATGAAGAGAATGAGAACACAAGCCACAGACTTGGGAAAATATTTGGAAAAGACATATCCCAAAAAGGACTGTCATCCAAAATACACAAAGAACTCTTAAAACTAAGCAATAAGAAAACAACCTAATTTAAAAATGGTCAAAAGACCTGGACAGACACCTCACCAAAGAAAATATACAGATGGCAAATAAGTATTTATTTGTTCAACATCATATACTGTTAGGTAAAATGATCAACATCATGTATTATTAGGGAATTGCAAATTGAAACAATGAGTTACAATTACCCAACTATTACAATGGCCAAAATCCAAAATACTAACATCACCAAATGCTGGTGAGGATATGGAGCAGCAGGAATTCTCATTCATTGCTGGTGGGAAGGCAAAATGGTACAGTCACTTTAGAAGACAGTTTGGTAGCTTCTTTCCCAACTAAACATACTATCACCATATGATCCAGCAATGTTATTCCTTGGAATTTACCCAATGACTTAAACATTTGTATCTACATAAAAAACCTGCACATGAATATTTATATTAGCTTTACTCATAACTGCCAGACCTTGGAAGCAAATAAACGACTACACTCAGTCAATGGGAGAAGCTCAGGGGAGAGGAGCAGACAGTGACCAGGGAGGTTTTCTGTCATGTTCATACCCCAAGTCAAGGCTGGAGGATGGATGTGGAATGTGGGCAGTTCCCACTACCCAAGGTTTATCCAGACACTGGAGCTGAATCTCATTTCCCCAGGGTGGAGGTAGCGTGGAGGTAGGGCCTTTTGCCCTGATGTTTAGCTGTGGTGTCAGGGCCCCCAAACCCTGGAGTCCCAGAGTCCGCAACCCCATGGGACAACTCCCCTGAGTCATGCCCACAGCTTGTGTAAGACCCCCAGAAGGAGACCCTCACTCTGTCCCAAGGATCGACGGCGATCCAATCAACCGCAGGAGGCGTCACTTGATGCAAACAGCAAGAGGCTTTATTCCAGCGCGCTGGGGCTCAACTCGTAACTCATGCAGGAGCAGAGGAGTCGAGCCCCGAGCAGAAAATCTTACAAGCATATATAGGCAAAAGTCACGCATAGGAGGGCTTACACATGGAGGGGGAAGAAGGGAACAAAGGAATTCCAAAAAGGGGAGCTGGGCTCGTTAATTACTTGTTTTATGAGAGGGTCTACACTTGGTCAACAGTCCCACCTGGTAATCTTATATCCCGTTTTTCTTATCTATCAGAGCACTGTTCCAGGGCTATAACTCTCAAAGCACTAATTGGGGCTATTTCCTTGAGCAGTTTTAAGAGCTATGTTCCCATCACTAAAGGGGGACCTTGGGAGTTGAGATAAAATAGACAGCCTTTTTAAAAAAGATGTTTATTCTTTTAACAGCTCAGGGCAGCCACAGGCCACATGCCAATGAGAAATTCCAGCTTCCTCACTGCTAGGTGGAGGCAGGGGGGGTTGCGTTTCTAGCAGGGAGGTTAAGATGGAGGTCATTCTCTCACCTGCACCCCAGGGGACTCCCCTAATGTACCTGCTGGTCAACTTCCTTCCAGTGCCCTGGTGCATGCAGCATCAAACCCAGCCCGGCCCACCTGAGCATGCCTGCTGTGTGCACAGCCATCTTGTGATGGTATGATGACCACCTAGACTTTTATTAGTAAAATGATGTGTCAATATAGTTTCACCAATTGTAACAAATGTACCACTCTAATACAGTATTTTGATAATGGGAAGTCTGTACCTATATGGGTATTTAGGACAAGGTGACCAGCCATCCCGATTTTTGCAGGACAGTCCAGATTTTTAACAATTTGTCCCGCGTCCCATGGCGTTTTAAAAAAGTCCCAATTTTTGGAAAGAATGCATGACAAGCTAGGGAACGGCAGGAGAACAGGAAGGGAATATATGGTTTTTGGCGGCCTTGTGGCTATTTAGCCAGGATATGAGTTTTATATTATTTTTGTTAATTTTATAATGTTAAACTTTAATAATAACAAATAATTGTTGAGAACTGATTATCAAGAACTGCTTATCAAAGTTAGAATTGTTGATCAGTTGTTAGAATTCGACCACCATTGTTTGGATTTAATGAACAATGGCATTTTTGGGGATTGGCAATGACGAAAACATTTTGTAACTGTGTCTCAGATGATACACACTGTACTGCATGCTAGAAAGCTAGTTAAACAAGTGATGTCATTACAAATCAGCTATTCAGATAATTTAGGTAATTTATTTATTTCAAAAATATATAAATTTTCTTGAATTTAGCAGACAGTACTCGTATTATTTATATTTTATAGTGGCGGCAAAAAATCTAGTGCCGGCCTTGAAAGTGACACTTACGACTTACGTTATGGCAAATTCAAAAGAAAAATAATACAAGTTAGTTATTATTTAGAAAGAAATATAGGATTAAAATTTAAATAATTTAAAAAAATATAGTTACTTTATAACCATTAAATTAATTTAATTTATAAACTAACAATAAAATATGTTCATGTAGTTATGTACCTACTTACTGTGGTGTTTTTAAGCAATATGTATATAATAATTTATAATATAATTTATAATATAATTTTAAATTATTTTTTTAGATTTTTAACATATTCAGTAAGAAAAGAGGATGCAAATTCAACAATGATCTAAGAAATGAATTTCCTTTTATTAAAAAAACAACAAAAGTGATTACACGGTAAAATGTGAGAAATGTAATGGTGAATTTTCTATTTCGCACGGCAGGAAGAATGATATTTTAAAGCACTTGGAGACACAGAAACAAGATATTTAATTACTGCTGCATCTTCCTCCAAAACATAAGAATATTTTTGGAAAACAACTTATGGGGATGAAGAAAAGAAATTAGCATTAGCAGAAGGACTTATGTCTTTTCATGCTATTAACATATAGACCATATTTTTAATCAAGAACACCCCCACCACCACCAGTCAATGGTGTCCTGCTTTACCAATGTTAAAATCTGGTCACCTTAAATAGGAAATACATGGAAAATCTGTACCTTCTGCTCTTCTGCTCAATTTTTCTGTCAAATAAAAAAAACTGTAAAAATAAAGTTTTAGGTAGGTATCTAAAATTTGTGGTAATAGATACACAACTCTGAATATACTAAAAGCAATCAGATTATTTTTAAATGTATTGGTTTTGTGATACCTACATATTTAATAGTTTCCTATTGCTGCATTAACAAATTTCCATAACCTGGATGATTGAAAACAAAACAAATTTATTCTCTTACAATTGTGAAGGTTAGAAGTCAGAAATCATTTCACTAGCCAAAGTAATGTGTTGGCAGGGCTATGCTTCTATAACGATTACTCCTGTTGGCAGAGGGTCTAGGGAAGAATCTGTTCCTTGCTTCAACTTCTGGTGAATGCCAATATTCCTTGGCTTGTGGCCACATTAATCTCTGTTTCAGTGGTCACAATTGTCTTTTCCTCTTCTATCAGTCATAAAAACTTCCTTTTCATCCCTCTTATTAGGGCATTTATGATTCCATTTAAGGGCTTCCCAGAAAATCTGGAGCAGTGGTCGGCAAACCATAGCTCACGAGCCACATTTCTTTGGCCCCTTGAGTGCTCTAATGCCACTTCTTCAAAATACACTTGCCCGGGTGGAAAACCGACTTCTGCGCATGGGTCACGAAGTTTCAATCGCACTGTATGTGTGCACCCGCATGTGGTATTTTGTGGAAGAGCCACACTCAAGTGGCCAAAGAGCCATATGTGGCTCGTGAGCCATGGTTTGCCCACCACTGATCTACAGTAACCTGAATAATACTGCATAGTTTTCTGAACTAAAAATATTAGAAAATTGACCAAGAAGAATATTGCATAATTCAAAACCTTCTGAATTATTATTATTGCATGTGTTATCATGAAAATGTATTTTTGCTCAAATTTCAAATCTACATACTTTTCAGAAGATACGTTATGTGGAAACAGCTTCTTAAAAAAAACTACCCAAAGTAAACTTATATCACAAATACAAGTGAGATCATCAATAGCTTTTACACAATTTCATAAAAACAAAAAAAGAAGCATTTTTATATAAAGCAATGAGTTGATCTGTTTAAACTTATCTTAAAGATAATTTTAATTAAAATATTATAACCAGAGATTTTTGTTTGGTTGAGTTTTTTAAAAATCATTGTTGTTTTCTTAATTTCAAAAGTTGTTTTTTTTTTAATATTTCTCAAAGTACTCCCATTATATTAATCTCATTTTGATTTTAAAACATCTTTAAATATGTAAATAAAATATTATTACAGTGATTATGATTTTAAATGAATATTCCAAACCAAAGAGTAATTTATAACAAATGGTATATGCAACCCAATTCTAGTGCTGTGTTTTTTTTAATCTTGAAACTTCTCTATAAAATCTGGATTATACTGGCAAGTTTCAGAAAACAGTAAAAAAAAGTTACAATTTTTTTTTTCATTTGCTATCTAAAACATAAGAACCCAATATTGAAATTTACATTTTATACTTGGATACTTCACCACACTCACACACACACACACACACACACAATGACACATGTAACTACAGGAGTAATCCATATAGAAATAATTGTTGAAATCACGAGGTTAGTTGATCTTTCATGAAATACTGGAAAGTTATTAAAAGTCAGGATAGAAAATTAGAAAATGCCCACCTTATTGCAGGTTGGTGCAACCACTGTGGAAAACAGTATGGAGCTTCCTCAAAAAACTGAAAATGGAACTCCCATTTGACCCAGTAATCCCACTACTAAGAATATACCCCAAGAAAATAGAAACACCAATCAGAAAGGATACATGCACCCCTATGTTCATAGCAGCACAATTTATAATAGCTAGGATTTGGAAACAGCCTAGGTGTCCGTCAGCAGATGAATGGATCAGAAAACTATGGTACATCTACACCATGGAATACTCTGCTGCCATAAAAAGGAAGGAATTCTCATCATTTGCAGTAACGTGGATGGAATTGGAGAGCATCATGCTGAGTGAAATAAGCCAGTCAATGAAAGAGAAACACTACATGACCTCACTCATTTATGGATATTAAAAAACATTATAAACGAATGAACAGAAAGATAGATATAGTGACAGTAAAACAACAGGCAGACTGTCAAATGACAGCGGGGACGGAGGGGGGAGGGTAGGGAGATCTGGGGGAGATAAGAGATCAACCAAAGGACTGGTATGCTTGCATATAAGAACAACCAATGGACACAAAACTCTGGGGAGGGAGGGCATCTATGGGAGGGGGAGACAATGATAAACTATGTACACAGATAATACCTTAATAAATTTAAAAAAAAAGAAAGAAAATGCCCACCTTGTTATTCTGAAGTATCAATGAAAAAATTTTACTTTTTGGTAAAATTGCATGTGTTACCATGAAGTAAGTCCAAAAAGTAAAATTTTCTAATATTTTTACTTCATTAAATCTGCGATTCATTTAATATATATTTTCTTTCTTCATTGAACTTTCTTCTGTCTTAGGCTACTGGGGTAGACAAAATTTTTAACATGTTACCACAAGATTCCTGTCTTCTGTTTATTCAGTTAAACACTGACAACTACTACAAAGGGACTTGCTAGATGGAATGAAGATTGCTAATCAACTAACCTTAAATAGAGAGATTATCCTGGTGGTCACAGTGAAATCATAGACTCTTAAAAGACAGAAAAGGAAAATAAGATACAGGAAAAAGAGAGGCTTCATAAGAGTTAAGATAGAAAAAGAGTCAAAGCAATTTTAATAATGAGAGGGTCTCAGTCTCTTGTTGCTGGAAGAACCAAAACATGTCAGAGGCTTCAAGAATCTGAGAACAACTGCCAGCTATGACCTACCAAGAAAATGAGGACTTTAGTCCCACCACAACATGGAATTGAATATAGCCACAACCCTGAATGAATCTAGGACAGTGGTTCTCAACCTTGCTAATGCCGAGACCCTTTAATACAGTTCCTCATGTTGTGGTGATCGCCAACAATAAAATTATTTTCGTTGCTACTTCATAACTAATTTTGCTACTGTTATGTATCGTAATGTAAATATCTGTGTTTTCTGATGGTCTTAGGCGACCCTGCTAGCGGTTCTCAACCTGTGGGAGCCTATTGTCTTAGAGCCTAAGACAATCAGAAAACACAGATATTTATATTACATTAGATTCATTAACAGTTGCAAAAACACAGTTATGAAGTAGCAACGAAAATAATTTTATGGCTGGGGGTCACCACAACATGAGGAACTGTATTAAAGGGTTGTGGCATTAGAAAGGTTGAGAACTACTGGCCTAGGAGATTCTCTCTAGAGCCCCCAGAAAGGAATGCAGCATGGCCAGCACTTCCATTTCAGCCTTGTGAATCCCTAAGCAGAGGAGCCACCTCAGCCATGCAACACCTGGACATCAGACCAACAGAAGAGTGAGATAATAAATTTGTTTTAAACCCTTACATTTGTGGCACTATTGCAGTAGAACAAAATTAAGGTAACTGGAAATTCTGCAGTGAGGAAGAGACATAGTTAGTCCCTGAGAGGGCGAGACTAACTCTTGACTAGAACCCTGACTCCTTGTGGGGCAGGGTGGAGCTATACTTCATTTTGTGTAGCTGGACCCTAGTCCTCACCCAACCAATCAGGGTCAGCCAAAGCAGTGACATCACCACTGGAGTAAAACCCTGGGACTTGTGGAAGTTTGTGCTTTCGTCCATCATGCAGTCAGGTCAGCGTGAGTGGGACAAAGCCCATGTTAACATGGAAGAGGCTCTCATGTTAATTGAGTTGGATTTGGCTCCCTGCTGGTCTTTGGGAATCACGGAATCATGGCACAACATTTGGGGGCTCGTCTGGGATTTTCCCGGGATTTTCCAGGACCCCCAAGACCGTGAGGGGCCCCAAATTCTGAGAGCCTCATTGGTCATGGTGTCTGTGTTTGTGTGTCTGTGTTTGTGACTGAAGGAGTCAAGGATTCTTGTCGGTTGTGCCCGAAGATGTCTGGAAGACATGCCATAAAGGCTCCGGGATGGAGTGTTAAGGAGACATCCTTGACCTCCCTGAGTCTGGATACCAGCCTGAGCTGAAGTCTCAAATGCCGGAGAGGCATGGAGCCTTTCCTGGGTATGTTGGACTGGAGGCTGTGGCTTGTGATCATGGAGTGAGTTTTGGAGTAGGCGGCCGTGAGGCAGCACCATGTCGGATGGGGCCATGTCTATGTGCTGCCAAGCACGGCCAATGAAGGAGCTGCGGCTGAGGGTGTGAGACCCTTGGCAGTGCAGGTCAGAGAGGTGGCCAAGAGGGACCCATGGCGGCGTGAGATGGAGCCGGGGAAGCGGGATGGTGAGGGCGGCCCAGGGGTGGGGTCGCCGACTGCCACATGCTATTGGAGTGAGGGGCCGCAGCTCCCTCCTGCCACAGAGCCACGAGGGCTTGGTCTGCTTGTTGGAGCGTGGCTGGGGAGGCAGCGGCGGCTACCTCGCTCGCGGAGTGGGGCTCCTGGGCCCTTCTTGTGGATTTCCCCGGCTGCAGCAGGAATCACTGTTGCCTACAGGGCCACGGTCTCGTGTGGCACCTTGCCTCAGCTGGCACCTAGCAACAGACTTCGAGCTGACTGGGACCATGGAGTCTAACACGTGCGCGAGTCAGGGGCTCGCACAAAAGCTGCCGTGGCGCGTGAAAGCACTGAATGGAGCTGATCTGGGCGGCCTCGCTAAGGGCGGCAGGCACCTGGGTTAACTTTGCTGGCTTCCAGGAGAAGGGGAGGTGAAGCTGGAAGGGCTACCGGCGCTCCCTCCCCGAGCTCCTCCCCGCGCACATGCCCCGCCTCCTCGGGCCACCTGAGCTGGGAAGCTGGTAGGCAGGAGGTGCAGGAGGGGAGAAGAGGCCTCATGGGCAAATTTCTGTGCTCTTGTAAAGGCGAAAGGCCAGTTCAAAACAAATTCACAGAGTTTTGGACTGCATGTGTTATTTTCCATGTACAGAATGAGCTTAAAAGATGGTGGAGATAAACAGGGAAATAAATTAAAGCTGGTTTCCCAAGACAAAATATCCTTTTGAAATTTCCCGCCCTAAGGCAGATAACTAGAGGTAGCAAGTTTACATACGAATGGCTGGGAGTCTTCAGCTAAAGAATGTGTTCATTTGTATTTGAATGACTTGCTAGCCAAGGGAAATTGGGAGAAGTTAAAGTATAGCAACTTGTTTTTGAGAAAATAAGATGTGTTTTCAAGAATTTAAGATATATTACTTGTTTGGTTTGATTTAAAAAAAAAAAAAAAAAAAGCTGAGTGATCTGACGGCTAGCAAACCATCCCAAGTGGCCACTGGGATTCTTTTTTCCCTAGGGGTGCTTGCTCTCTGTCAGAGGGGAATCAGCCCGCCTTATTCATTTGAAAGTATGAAGTTGTAACAATTGTGAAAAGCAGGAGCTGGACCACGCCCTGCAAGTGGCGAAGATCTCCACCGCTTCAGTGGGGCACTTTTAGGAGCACCTGCCCAAGGTGAAGGCCCCCCTCCCCTTGGGTCTCTGGCAATAAGAGGAAGTTTCAGCCTCTTTAAGGGACTTTGAAGCAGGTGACTTATTTTCCAACTGAATTTGAAATTTGTGATTTTGTTTGACAAAGCAAAGTTTGATTAAAGTCAGAATTACTTGGAAGGGACAAATACGTGAACCAGTTTTACATGATGGTGTATATTAGAATGTTAAATGGCAGGCTGAACTGTATTACATAGGATTAGAAAAGGATTAAACTCCTTTTCAGTTAAAATGATCAAAGATCTCAAGGAATGATTTGTTCTCATTTGTCAGATGAGGAATCTATGTGATGCTTGAGCCCTATCCAGGTTGTTCTATACAGACCTAAGTATAGTGTGCCTCTTGTGAATGGTTTAATTTGTTTTGTTTTGCTTTATGACTTGATTTTTTTCTCATCCATTGTTGTTATTATTTGTAATCACATTGTAAGCTGGAATTTGGGCTTGTACCTGCATTTTGTATTTTGTGCATTCAGTTGTTTAAACTTTGGGAGTCATTTCTTGTTTCAATCATGTGTGTCAACTTTTAGACTTACGTAGACTTCATCACGAAGGTTTGTAGTTTATTTAGAATTGTGCTAAAGCAATGTGAAAATAATTATTTTTATGATTTAACCCCTGCTACTTCTTGGACAATCTTCACCAATGCTCTGGGGTGGGTGGGACTTAGAGATGCAGATAGGCCTGTATCTGTAGGAAAAATGTGGCATTTTAAATTTCAAGCAGCTGGAGGCCTGGGAACAGAGTGCTGGACCTGTTCCCTCCTCCCTTGCCTTTTCTATAAGATTTAAGGCATGATTGTGTATTTTTAAAGGATATAGAAAGAAGGTTTAAAAGTTAGATTTTTGTAAAGGTTGTAAAGAAAATGTCCTGACAGATTAATTAGGAGAGGCAAGCCTGTTAATTCCCTGATGGACACTGGGGCAGCCTATTCAGTCCTGACAGAGCCGATGGGACCTGTACATCAGTCCAGGGAGCCACTGGACATCAAAAAGGACTGTGGACCTCAGAAGGAATACATACTGAGGGAATGCAGCTGCTGAACTGGACTCAGTGCCTGCCATAGCAAGCAGCAGTGCCTTCAACTCCCATTGCTTTGACTCTCTCACTTCCTTTTCTCCCACTGTGCAGAGAAAACTCATTGCTTATAAAGGACCCATGTAATTAGATCAGGTTCACCTGGATAACATCACTCTTTTATAGTCAGCTAATTAGTAACCTTAATAGCTAATTAGTAACCTTAATTATATCTGCAAAATCTCTTTTGCTATGTAACACAATCATGGGAATAACACAAAGGCAAAAAGCTCCTGGGGTCTTCTTAGAATTCTTCCTACCTACCACACTTTATATTACATATGCAGGCATACCTCAGAGATATTGTAGCTTTGGTTCCAGACTACCACAACAAAGTGAGTATTGAAATAAAGCAAGTCTTAATAGTTTTGCTACCGGAGGGTCTTACCTTCAGTTTGTAAAAAATGTAACATCTGTGAAGCCAAAAAAGTGAAGCACAATAAAATGAGTTAAGCATACATTTGTATATTTGTTTTTCATTTGGAAGCTATTTTAAGGGCAAAAGCTAAATTATATACCGTATCTCCTTTTCTTTTTTCTATTCTTCCACAATCCACAACTTAGTACAATTCTACAAACGTAGATGTTCAATAAATACTTATTGACTGAACTGATTAGACTCATGATAAATTCTGATCAACCTTCTAACTTGAAAATTTCACACATAATACACAGTTGAATGATCATTTCCCCAAGTCAGACCTGTGGCAGATTGTCTAAAAGTTGTAATCCAAAAATTCAGTTGTCAGGTATGGCAGCCAAAGTGAAAAATGGTGATATGGCCCCATTAATGGCCTAATTTAGTAATCATATCCTCTGAGAAGAGCTATTTTTCAAATTTTGTCTTATAAAAATAATTGACAAAAATCCTAAGCTACTATTAATTTCGTCAAAGTGTGTACAATAACTCAATATATTTATAAGGTTATTGCTTATCTTTTTTTCTCAAATACATGTAATGCATGACTTTTATATTTTCACTGCACAGTCGAGGACACATTTTCAGATTATTTAATGTAGCATAAATTTACTTGCTTGAAACTACTACACTAGTAACATGAGCCTGTGATTTTAAAATGCAAGAACTTCAAACTTCTAAAAGGGTCAATATTTTGAAAAGTGAATACTTCAGAATAAGGCTACCCTTAACTTACCTTTATCTTTTTATCTCTCGGGCAGCTTGACATTGATCTGCTATTTGAGGAACCTCTGTAGGCAAAGCCATATAAGTTATTGCACATTTTAAAAAGTGTTTTTAATTGTTTTCAGAGAGGAAGGGAGAGGGAGAGAGGATAGAAACATCAAAGATGGAAGAGAACATAATCACTGATTGGCTGCCTTCTGCATGTCCCACACTGTGGATTGAGCCAGCAACCCAGATATGTGCCCTGACCAAGAATCAAACTGTGACCTCCTGGTTCAAAGGTTGATGCTCAACTGAACAGCGTTGACCAGGCAATAACTTTTTTTGAATTTAAACATTTAATTTAAAACATAACTGCTGTTTGCACAGTATATAATATTTAATCTAAGAGCTTTCTGGAAAAAATACACATAAGAAATAATTCCCTGCCAGTCAGTATAAATCAGACAGATTTCTTTTAAGCATTATAAAAAATTGTTTTGTTGAGTTGTAGGTGGAGTTATGACATTACTGGCATCTGTCACAGAGACATCCCCAAGACATTGAACCACCAATCAGCATGTGCCAAAGTGTCCTGTAGCCCACCCCTTCCTGTTCCTCCCTGGGTCCAACCCTCTCCTGTTCCTCACCTTAAAAAGACCTAACATTTTGATTTACTTATTTGATTGCCTTAGCTAGCCAGTTTGGCTCTGTAGATAAAGCATCAGCCTGAGGACTAAAGGGTCTCAGGTTCAATTTTGGTCAAGGTCATGTACCTTGGTTGCAGGCTCCTCCGCAGCCTGAGCCCTAGTAAGTGGTCCTGCAGGAGCAACCAATCAATGAGTTTCTATCATATCAATGTTTCTCTCTCTCTTCCCCTCTCTCTTCCACTGTCTAAAAGATGAATGGAAAAATATGCTAGGGTGAGGAGTAACAAAAAGAAAAAAAAACATCACAGAAGTATTTATTTGGCATTATAGGTGTGATTATTTATAGTGCCTCCCTAAATTATTTTGTTTTACTAGAATTTTTCTGCATTAAATAATTCACCAATAGGCAGTGCTGGAAACCAAGATCAACAGTAATTAATATAAATGTGAGAAGTCTGGCAGAAGACTGAACTGGACTTCCTTTGAAATTCACTGAGTGAATTTCCATTTTATGACCTACTGCTGATTTAATGGCCTAAAGCAAACATCCCTAAAATCTGATAATCTTACTTTTTGCAATAAACATTACCATTGATATGTCTGTTTGTATTCTTAAAAGACAATTGTGTATTCTAGTAAATAAAAGCAGCTGAGTAAAGGAGACTCTGTGGAACTTGACTGCCCTAGTCAAGTTTGCCCTGGCCTCCCCCATATTAATAAAAATTAATCTTGTGTATATCATTTGTATGTCAGCTCTTTCTCCAAACCTTTGAACCTGAAAGCCATGCTGGTTGTGGCCTTTCACAAGGCAGACTAGTGCTACTAACTTGGAAAGCTTTTTGTTCTATAAAGAATTCTAACAATGGGCTCAGTCTATATTGTCACACAATAACATACAAGCATTAATCTCATCTATTTCCAACAACTTCTTTAGGTAGATACTACATTAGTATGTCCATTTACAAAATAGAAAATTGAAAATAGGGACGAGAGTTGACAATTTGTGAAGGTCACACAGCCAGTAATAATGAAACTAAAATTTGAACCCAGGCAGTCCACCTTCAAACCTAGTGCCACTACTATACATCATTGCCTCCTGATTTTGTTAAGAATTGAAATACACATGGCTAGTGTGACTCAGTGGTTGAGTATGGACCCATGAAGCAAAAGGGCACATGCCCAGGTTGCTAGCTTGATCCCTAGAAGGGGCATGCAGGAGGCAGCTGATAGTGATATGTTTCTTTCTCATCAATGTTTCCCTCTCTATACCTCTCCCTTTCTCTCTAAAAAAGTCAATAAAAACCTATTTTTAAAAGAATTGAAATGCTTATGAACATGCAGATAACTGTTTCCCCACAGTTAAGTACTGAAACATATTTGTTTACCTAATTCTATACTTTGCCTCTGTAACTTTTTTCATATGAGCTTTTTTCATATCAAATACGGAGATACAGAAACCTTGCATCGTTTAGTTATAGTTGGGATTAGGAAAATAATAACCCAACAATTCCAGCTACAATTTAACAACCTGGAATTTCTTTTTTTTTTTTTAATATATTTTATTGATTTTTTTACAGAGAGGAAGGGAGAGGCATAGAGAGCTAGAAACATCGATGAGAGAGAAACATCGACCAGCTGCCTCCTGCACGCCTCCTACTGGGGATGTGCCCGCAACCAATGTGCATGCCCTTGACCGGAATTGAACCCGGGACCTTTGAGTCCGCAGGCCGACGCTCTATCCACTGGGCCACACCGGTTTCGGCACAACCTGGAATTTCAATATAGACATTTTGTTACCGGAACTAACCAGCAAGAATTCTTTCCAGGGGCCTTGTCTCACAGAATCTAAGCAGGCAAACACAGGATCCCCACTTGGGGAAGGAACCCAAATGGGTTGCAGCTGAAGCATTCTGCTCTTCCCCTTATATCTGCTGAAGGCCAACTCTTTGTCTATCTGTGTTGCTCTCTGATTGGATCCTGGCTTTTTGCAACATTTTATTTTGCAACTGCCAGAAAAACATCCTTGTCTCAAAACATCCTGTTTTTCTGACATCTCATTTTTCTGCAAAACATTTTATGGTTTCAGCTCCAAGTGTTACATTCACTCCTTCTTTCACCCCTTACCTTGTCTGTCTAATCCTGGTTCTAATTGCTCTCAATTTTATCAATAGGAATTCACAACATTCAATAAGAATCATAACTTTATGCAACTGCATTGAAATAAGAGCAATGCCCACTCCCTTGATTTTACAATCAATATCTAAAACAGCTTTCTTGGAAGTTGTACCAAACAGAGGTATTTCTCTATGAAAATATAATTTCTATTTCAATTTGAGCATCTTAGTAGTGTAGATGTAATCTTTAAAGGCACTGTTATTTTTTTAAATGAATTTTAAAATTACATACAAATGTATACATATTTTATTTATTTATCATTGCATTTCCTGACATTTGTTATGTTCAAGCTCCTGCAGGAATGCAGGCAATAGCTTTACCAGGCATCCCTATAATGCCTGAAGTTTCCCTATTTGCCACCTTCACTTCATTACTAATCATAATTATAGCTGTGCCCCTTTCACAGGCAGCTGGGAGAATCAGAAATTTTGAAAGCTAATCAGTTTACAGCTGGTCTAAGCTTGCTTACCAGAGTCAGATAAAATTTATGGATTATACCAATCAAAAGCAATCCAAACAATTTATTATATAAAGTCTAAACAAAAATAAAATATCTAATTGAATATAAATCAATCAGATATTTAAAATGAGATGAAAAGTGTTTCCTGGTGGAACACTTTAATACATTGGTCATTATATCACTTATGTAAAGCAGTAAAAATAACTAAAATGTTTTGATAGTGCCATTGGACTCAATGAGATAATCATGAGTGGAATGTGGAGACTCAAAAATCCCTGATGGCTGGAGATATACTAGTCGGTACCACAGAAGTCTGAGTTTCACTGTCTTTGATTAAATTTAACCTTTCAATTTCTTTTTTTTACTTTGTCAACAAAAAGATGGGCATCACTGTACGGATAAGTATGCAGGAGTTCAGAACTAAAAGGGGCCTCTCAAATATTGACTCTCCCACTTTAATGGCAATTATTAACTCAACTGAGTCAATAATAGTCAGTGACAGAAGTAATACTACATCCTGTTACATTCTGCTCAGTGCCAATTGGTAACAGTATTCCATCTATGTGCATTGTGTTTTTAATTTTCCAAATGCATAAAACTGGGATATTCAGTGAGAGAGTGTTTCATTCTCTGCTGCCAAGTTATGGGTTATATATTAGGAACTAAAAGGCATTTTTAGGCCATAATGATGGTATTGCTGCCATACAGTTTTGACCACCAGGAAGTGACAGCAGGAACAGAAAGATCTGGGACATATCATTTGAGAAGGACAATAGTTCCACTAGCAGCCAAATGTGACTTAGCTTTCCAAATATAATGATAAAAGTCATTGGAAATTTATGGAAAATGAGAGCAGAAACTACTGGAAAGGGCTTTGGAGATAGTCTAATCTGATTCCATTTTAGGGATGTGGGAAGCAGAGAACTGAGGGAATAAAACCTACTCTCACTGGCAATAGTAACGATCTTTATGTCAAGGGTATCTTTCCCATATTTTTCTAAAAAGTAATGTTTTCAGCTTCAAAATGTCAGCCAGTGTGTGATTGTTGCCAGAGGGGGTGTTCTCTAAAATATAATAATCTCCAGCAGTAGATTATTCATTTATCCAATCATCAAAAGAGAAATATTTTTAAGATTGTCATGATGTGATTAATTTATGCTAAATTATACAAGTTTATGAGTCCTTTACATTTCAAGTGCATGATTTTAAATAAATGCATTTTGAAAGAACAACATTGTACACCTATCAGATAAAATACGTGATATGGTGTTTGTTACTCTTTTAAAGCTGTGTGTCTGTGAATGTGTGTGCCTGTGTGTGTGTGTGTGTGTGTGCGTGTGTTTTAACAATTATACAGCTATTTAGCTCATCTTGAGTTATGCTCACAGAAAGAGCAGAAGAAACCACTTTAAGTGATGGTTGCAAATAGGCTATTAACACAAGGTCTGTTATAAAATTCAAAAGACAACAGATGGATTGAGATCATTCACACCACATTTAACATAGGGCCAAGTAAACCTTTTTATTTATTTATTTATTTAAACTGATAAAAATTTTTATTTCACTTTTGAATTTTTACATATTTCATGATTATGCCATGTAAGGTGAAAACTAGAACTGCTTAAAAGACATACACAAATCTAGTACATCAATAACCAGAGATTTTCTTCTTTTGCTATACTATTTTCACAACCATGGGTGGGCATGCTAGGCAATATAACCATCACAGAAACAAATCTGAGGCAGAATACTGGTAAGGAAAAACAAAGCACGAAAGAGCTACCAGATATACAGACAGGCTCGTTCCACATTCACTACTGCATTTTCAAGGTCCAAGTATTTAACTGCACATGTTTGTTCAGCTAGAAAGGAGGGATTTTTTTTAGTTTGTTTTCTTCAGTGCATGAAGGTTTCTTTTCTCATTTTAGCAGATAGACAAACAGATGGATATTACAGCTATGTTGAATGTTTAAGAGAGGGGGGATACTGTGAGACTGATAGGCCTGGGTATTCTGGATTCTCCCCAATGTAGGGATCATGCAATTTCCCTGCATCAGAGGGTCTTGTTTAAACACATCTGTGAATTGGCTGGATGACTACAGTTGGGAGATCAGGTACCAACAAGCATTATCAGGGCTGGCTGTTAATACAGAGAGGAGTCATGTATATTTAAAAATACTTTTTGATTCAGATCTTGGTGATGGAAGAACAGCTGTGCTGAAAACTGGAGGAAGACAGAGCTGTGGTGCTGGAAGCTCTTCATAACTGAAACAAGGCTTGTTCACCAAAGTGCTCACCAATTTCCCTCTCACCACCTCCAGGCCTCCTATCCTGTCCATATTAGTATTAAACTGTGAACAAAAGAAAAATAAATATGAATTTCAAAAAAAAAAAGATAAAGCAGCAGGACAAAAACTTAAAAAGGGAGAGAAAAAATAAAGTAAACAGTCAAAAAGACAGTGGGAAAATGTTTAGACTTCAAAATTTAAAAGCCCAGAGCTAGGAAGAACCCAAAGACTGAGTACTCCACATGTGAAAGGCGATCTCTGCAGAACATTATTCATAAAGTTACTACCTAGGAGACAGATAAGGCTATTCATAAGATACATGGCTTGCTTTCTTCTCTAGCACATGGTTACAAGGAAAATAGATTCCACGACTGAAGCACATGTTGCAAATCAGTGACATTGTTATAGGACAGGGGTTTAAGTCACGTGTGTTGTATGAGCACTGGACCTTCTCATGGTGTCCTAACCATGGTGGCTTCAAGTTTCCTCAAAGGAAGACACTAGACATCTGTGGTCATGAACTTTTGAGTGTCAAGAACCCCAACTGGTCAAGTGTCTATAAGCCCTGAGCAGGCATAATTATTGTGAATTGCCATTACACTTGAATTCAAAATGACAGATATCTCACTCCAAGTTCCAGCATCACAATATAATCACTACAACTTTCTGTACAATTTACAATGGAACAGTATTTTAGTGACTAAACTTTCCCAAAAGTTACAGATAATTCAGGTCTATTTTTTCTACTAGTAAGAGTTCTGCTTAGTTACAAAACTCCATAATCACAGTGTTCAGTTTTTCTTAAAGAAATTAAACACACAGTAATCCTGTCAATGTTAAAGATCAAAACTTCAGAATGCCATGGCATTTATGTCACCAATCTGAGTTTAAGATACAAATACCCGCTGTTTATCCCATGGACTGTTTTTGCTAGGCTGAGGCTGTGAAAAGTCAAAATGTCAACGTACAATTCTTTTTTTTTTTAAATCACACAAAGGGATATATGTGGAGGGTACAGAGTGACACTGAACAGGTCATGGAGCACAACAGACATTAGTTCTCTCCCTCCCCAGCATCTCCTTCATCTCCCTGGTTTTGACAACCACAGAGTGAGATTGTCCCTAAGCAACTGCATGATCAGTGTGCTGTCTTTGTACCACTCTTCATTCAGTATATCCAATTCAGCAATCGCTTCATCAAATGCCTTTTTGCCAGGTTGCAAGCCTTTTCAGAGGAGTTCAGAATCTCATAGTAAAATACTGAGAAATTCAGTGCCAGTCAAACTTGAATGGGGTGTGTAGGCTGCATTTCTTTCTTACTAATTTCAAATGCTTCCTGATAAGCCTGTTGAGAGTTCTATACAGTGGTTTGCTTATTGTCTCCAGGAGCTACCTCAGAAAGATATCTAAAATAATCTCCTCTCATTTTCAAGTAGAACACCTTATTTTCTGGTTGTGTAGCATTGGGAATAAGATATTTGTCCAAGAGCTCCAGAACATCGTTGCAGATGTCCTGCAGTTCTGCCTCTAATCTTCTCCTGGTACCCTTTGCCCATCTGCTGCTTCTTCTCCTTCCTCTCTATTTTCTGTTCAGTGCTGGAGATGACATGCCAGGAAGAACGGCGGGCGCCTACCACATTCTTGTAAGCAATAGAGAGAATATTTCTTTCTTCATTGCAGAGTTCATGTCCCTGTTCCGTGACTGCCTCTATAGCTGCAGCCATGTCATCATAGCGCTCAGCCTGCTCGGCGAGTTTGGCTTTCTGTACCAGCTCACTTTTATTCATGGTCATTCCCGTGGGAGATCAGCAGGAAAAGATGATGGCAAGCGGAGCTCTGAGCGTGGTGACTGCTTCCTTCCCAGGCCCACTCCTCCTAAGTAAGCATTTTATTTATTTATTTATTTTTCTAATGGAATATATTGTTTTGTTTTCAAGAAAGCTTCCACTTTCTTTTTTATTTTTATTTTTTATTAATGTATTATATTGTGTACATATCTTACCATTGCCACCCCCCCCCCACCTCCCATTCATGCCCTCCCTCCCCAGAGTTCTGTGTTCGTTGGTTGTGTTCATGCATACCAGTCCTTCGGTTGTTCTCTTATCTCCCCCCAGGTCTCCTTCCCCTTCCTGCTGTCATTTGACAATCTGCTTGTTTTATGGTGTCTATCTCAGGACCACATGAATAGAGTCTGCTCCTCCTCCGGTTCTCACCGCCCCTCCTGCTGGGTCCCACTAATTCCCCTGGGACACAGGGGTCACCAGGGGCACAGGGCCCCCTGGGACACACAGCTCACCCGGGGCACAGGGCCCCCTGGGACACACGGATCACCCAGGGAACAGGGCCCCCTGGGACACACGGCTCACCCGGGGCACATGGCCCCCTGGACATATGGCTCACCCAGGGCACACGACCCCTCTCGGGCGCTGAGGTCACGTATTGGAGGGGCCGCACTAGCTCCTTGCTAGCATGGCAGGCAGGCTGGGACGGTTGCAGGCTGGCTGAAATGGCTGCAGGTGGGTAGACCGCCCTCAAAGGTGTCTAGTTTGGTGCGAAAGCAGAGCAGCTGCGGACGTGGAGGCTAAGTTCTGAGGCTGCCCACTCCCTGAGCCCAGGGCGTAGTGAGCTCTGTTCTCTGTGGATTTCCTTTATTTGCGGCAGCGGTGGCGGGTGGTGGTGGCTGGTGCGGCAGCGATGGTCGCTCCTGTGGTTCAATTTCCAGTGTAGTTTTAAAGTTCACATGGTGGCAGTGGCGGGAGCTTCGGCTCGGCCATGTGGTGGCTGAGGGAGGACTTGCCGGGGCCGCTAACGGAAGGTACCATGCTGGCTCCTCTCCAGCATGGCGGGTGTGTTAGGAAGGTTGTGGGAGGGCTGAGATGGCTGTGGGTGGAGAGTTCCCCCTCAATGGTGTCTCCTTTGGTGCGGAAGCGGAGCTGCTGTGGACGCAGAGGCTAAGTTCTGAAGCCACGCTCTCTCTGATCCCGGGGCGTAGTGAGCTCTGATTTCGGTGGATTCCCATTTGCGGGGGTGGAGGCGGGTGTGGCAGCGACGGTAGCTCCTGTGTCTCAATTTCCCCTGTAGTATTAAAATCCACATGGCGGTAGTGGTGTAAGTTTTGGAGCCGGCTGCTGGCGGTGGGAGCAGAAAGACTCGCCGGGGCACAAAGGGAAGGTGCCGCGCCAGCTCTCCACCAGTAAGGTGCGTGTGGAGACTGGGCCCAGCTGGCCGCAGGCCAGGAGACGCCACGACAGCTCCTCGGGATGGTTGTGGGCAGGCGCCGAAGGTCCCATATCAGCTCCCTGGTTCCCATGGCCGGCGTGCTGGCCCACTCCCTGGGCCCCGGGGCAGAGCGAGGTCTGGCTTCCCTCATTCCCGTCAGCAGAGTCTACGGCAGGTCCAGTTTCGCCATAGTTTTAAACTCCACATGGCAGCAGCAGCGCCCTGCTTGGTGTCTAGTTGTAGCCTTCCCATTTCGCCAGGTTTTCTGTGGGTCTGGTGCAATCCCTTTCGATTTTATATGTTGTTTTTTTCCAAATTGTTGAGGAGGTGGCGGCTTAGGAGACTTCCTAAGCTGCCATCTTGTTTTGGTCTCCCTAAGTAAGCATTTTATTTATTTTTTTTTATTTTTTTTTAAATATATTTTATTGATATTTTACAGAGAGGAAGGGAGAGAGATAGAGAGCCAGAAACGTCAATGAGAGAGAAACATCGACCAGCTGCCTCTTGCACACCCCCTACTGGGGATGTACCCGCAACCAATGTACATGCCCTTGGCCGGAATCGAACCCGGGACCTTTCAGTCCGCAGACCGACGCTCTACCACTGAGCCAAACCGACCTCGGCCCTAAGTAAGCATTTTAAATAGTTCCTGTTCCAAAGGTAAAAGTCAACCATTAGTGAGAATTATGTTAGTATGAGTGCATGCTTATTAATAATTTGCTGATAATGATTAAATAATTAGAATGATGAAGATAAATTACTAGTTTTATATGAGAGTTTTAAAACATGACTATCTTTCCAGTGCTAGATTCTCCCAGTTATGTCAAATTTACCTTGATTACTAGAGTAAAACCAAAAGATTATGGACTGAGGAAAGTCATGTGAAAAAACTGCTTTAACAAGTAGGGAGCAGTGTCATATGTCAAATAATGGTGATACATTTAATAAGAAGAGGATGAAAACCTATCTGTGAGAATGAACAACAGAGATATTTTATAACATAATGTTTTAGATTGTGGAATATTAAGTTACAACTCAAAAGATTTGCTGCCTCTTTTTAAGTCTCTGCTATGAGCTCCTCCTTGTGAGGTGAAGTATTAAATATAAATGTGAGCAGAAGTATATACCTTCCCTATCTTTTTCTTCTTTCATGGGAAGAACTAGAGGCCCAGTGTACAAAATTCGTGCACAGGGGCAGGGGGGAGGGTGTCCCTTAGCCTAACCTGCACCCTCTCCAATCTGGGGATGTCAGATTGCTGGTGGGATCAGGCCTAACGGGCAGTCGGACATCCCTCTCACAATCCAGGACTGCTGGCTCCCAACTGCTCACCTGCCTGCCAGCCTGATCACCCCTTAACCACTCCCCTGCCAGCTTGATTGATGTCTAACTGCTTCCCTGCCAGTCTGTTTGCCCCAACTTCCCTCTTCTGCTGACCTGGTCACCCCTAACTGCCATACCCTGCAGGGTTGATTGCCTTCAACTGCCCTTCCTTTCAGGCCTCGTCCCTCTTAACTGCCCTCCCTTGCAGGCCTGGTCCCTCCCAACTGCCCTCCCCTGCTGGCCATCTTGTGGTGGCCATCTTGTGTCCACATGGTGGCAGAATCTTTGACCACATGGGGGCAGCCATATTGTGTGTTGGAGTGATGGTCAATCTGCATATTACTATTTTATTAGATAGGATAGAGGCCTGGTGCATGGGTGTGGTTCAGCTAGTTTGTCCTAAAGGATGTCCTGGATCAGAGTGGGGGTTCCCTTGGGGCGTGGGGCAGCCTGAGTGAGGGGCCTGTGGTGGTTTGCAGGAAGGCCACATCCCCGGTGACCCAAGTGGAGGCCCTGATATCTGGAATTTATTTATCTTCTATAATTGAAACTTTGTATCCTGGAGAGGAGCCAAACCTCCTTCTCACTTTGTGACTGCCGCCATTTCTGTTTGGATTTGTTTACCTTCTATAAATGAAACTTTGTAGCCTTGAGTGTAGACCTAGGATGGCAAAGCCAGGTGGAAAGCTTGGCTTCCACCATTGCCTGGGAAACCCAAGCCTCCCTCCTGCTCTCTGTGGCTGTAGCCATTTTGGTTGGGTTTATTTGTATACTTGCTCTGATTGGCTGATGAGTGTGGCTGGTGGGTATAGGGGAGTGATGGTTAATTTGAATATTACTCTTTTGTTATGTAGGCCAGTATTCCAGACAAAGGATTTCCCTTTAGCCTAGATCTTGATGTGAAGTGGGCATATTGCAGAATTTCAGCTAACCTGAAACCAAAAGGTAATATACAAAATAAGTACATGTTGCTTATCACCAAGCCAATGACATTCTTTGCTACTGCAGCATAACTTAGTCTAACCAGTTGTTACAGTTTGTAAAAGCAATGTTAATGGAGTGATATTAATGGAGGAACAAGATTACATTTCAGACAAAAAAGGTAACTTATTATACCAACAATATTTTAAATAAAGTTAACTGAAAATCTTCCTATTGTAAACATATGAAAATGCAAAATAAAACAAATCCTTATTTTAAATACATAGTTGGGCTCAGAAGAAACAGAGAAATGATCACTAACACAGAGGAGGGAAAGAGAGAGAGAGGGAGAGAGAGAGAGAGAGAGAGAGAGAGAGAGAGATAGAGAGAGCGCTTATAACAAGAATTCTAGGCACATAAGATGACACTTTGGAATGGTGAGCAAGGAGGGACATGGGTTATTATAACCACAGAGTTTGAAAGATTTAGTGGCCCTGAACAGTATAAAGTCCGTGCTTGTCCATTCACAACAAGGTGATTAAAGAGAGACCTCTGCATAAATTGAAACCAGAGCTTTGCAACTAGTGTGCAGTTGGGAATATCTTAGTGAACCTTACAAACGTTATAATTTCCTATGTGCAGCATGATGTAAAGAGTTTATGAAGCTTTGGGTGGAAACATAGAAAAAAGTATGACCTCAATGAAAGTGTAAAATGTGGAAAATCCACTCAATCTCAGAGGCAGATAACAGCGAATCTTACCAGTTCCGTGAGATTTTTAGGGACATAATCCTACATTACATGTGCTTTGGGGTAAAATCATACATCATATATGATATAAGAACCCTAAGCTATGATATTAGCACTAAAGGACACTTTCATGATCCCAAAAAAATTATATAACAAATTATGTCTCAAATTATGTAACAAAGGATTATAACAGAAAATCCCCTAATAGATATGTGGTTAGAATGAAAAAATTATAAAATGAGTAAGAAAATAATCTACCATGGTGAAAAGTTATCTAAAAAAAAAAAAAAAAAAAAAAAACACACAGAAGGATCAGATTCTTATGAATAATACCACAGAAAGTACAAAAATGTTCAAAGAGTTAGATATATTAATTAAAATGTAATCTAAAAAAGTAAGAAACATTCTATGAAATAGAGAGAAATTTTAATATATTTTACTGATATTTTACAGAGAGGAAGGGAGAGAGATAGAGAGCTAGAAATGTCAATGAGAGAGAAACATTGACTAGCTGCCTCTTGCACACCCCCTACCGGGGATGTGCCCACAGCCAATGTACATGCCCTTGACCAGAATTGAACCCGGGACCTTTCAGTCTGCAGACCAACGCTCTACCACTGAGCCAAACCGGTTTCAGCTAGAGAGAAATTTTTAAAAATGAATTTATTTTATAAAAATTAAGAGTATAGTGATCATAGTAGAAATAAAATTAGATCGTATAAATAACATTAAAATCAGAGAATTCATGGAATAGAAAATATAATTTTAGAAAATTGGCAAAATCCATTACAGAGATAAATTTATGAAACATATGAAAAAGACATAAAGACACATGGGAAACTGAATTAGAACATCCACTATACATCTTTTAGAAGTTTCAGAAGGAGTGAAGAGAATGATAAGGAAAATATATTTTATTTATTTATTTATTTAAGCACAAAAGGTTTTATTTTTTATTTTTTAAACTTTTAAATAAATCTTTATTGTTCAGATTATTACAAATGTTCCTTTCCCACCTCCCCTCAATTGCTCTCCTCCACCAGGTTCCCACCCCTCTGCCCTTTCCCCACCCCTCATTGTCCTCATCCATAGGTGCACAGTTTTTGTTCAGTCTCTTCCGCACCCCCACACCCCTTTTCCCTGAGAATCATCAGTCCACTCCCCTTTCATACCTCTGATTCTATTATATTCACCAGTTAATATTGTTCATCAGATTTTTTAATTCCCTTGGCTTTTAGTTTCACTTGTTGAAGTTACGTATTTGTTGTTCATAATTTTTATCTTTATCTTCTTCCTCTTCCTAAAGAACCCCCTTCAGCAATTCATATAATTCTGGTTTGGGGGTGATGAACTTTAGATTTTTGTTTGTTTGTTTGTTTGTTTGTTTGTTTGTTTTTTGGTTTTTTTTTGTGAAGCTCTTTATCTGGCCTTCGATTCTGAATGATAGCTTTGCTGGCTAGAGTATTTTTGGCTGTAAGTTCTTGCTATTCATCACCTTAAAAATATAATATTTTAAAGAGATAATAGCTGAGACATTTTCAGAATTTAATGTGATAGGGATTCTCACATTGAGAAGTAGCAAAAAAGTCCTGAAGGAAAATAAGAGAAGTATAAGATAGCTTTATACTAGAGCCATGCTGAAAATAGAATATAGAACATTAAAAAAATAAAGACAACCGGAATGAAAAAGAATTGCAATTGTATAGGCAATATACTTCTCAATAGAAAAAACAAATCAATAATTCATTCAACAACTGTACACTTATTTTCTGGGTTTAGGGGATGTATAAGTGAGCAAAACAAAGTATGGGTCTGCATGGAACTTACATTATAGTGGCAAGAGACAGACATTAAATAAACAAGGAAATACAAAGGATGCTAATAGCAGTAAGTGCTAGTTAAGAAGATAGGAATACTGTGGGGTGCAGTGGAAACATACTAGTTTAAATAGAGTGGTTATGAAAAGAGCTCACTGATAAGGTGAAATTTAAAGAGACGAAGAAACTGAGGCAATGGGACTGATGATAAAATAATATGAACCTATAATTCTACACCATATAAATGGTCACTCAAGTAAGAATTAAATGAAGACAATCCCAGTAAAAGCCTGGAAGGGTTTATCACTAACAATTTTTTTAACTCAGTGAGTCATTAAAATATATGCTTCAGTAAGGCTAAGATTGGATCTTCAAGGAAGATATGTATAACAAGAAGAAGCTAAACACAAATATATCTAAACTAGATGTCTGATACACAAAATTTGTACATGATTGCGGTCCCTAGGCCTACTCAGCAATCGAAGCACGAGCGTCTCACATGGAAGGGCAGGTCCCAGCTGACCTCTGGTCCCTGGGAAGCACATGGGCCCCCAGGCCCCTGCACTCCTCTCTCCACCTGAGTCATGGTGCCCAAGTCCTCATGCAGATATCCAGTGAGCACAGCTGGATGCTGTGGGTTGGAGTGCAGCCCATGGGCACTACACAGAAGCTGGGCAGGCAGCACACTCTCTTCTTGCTGGCCAACGTCTTTGCAGACAGGTTCCTTCAAGAACCACAGGGAGCCTGACTGGTCCCTGCGGTCCCAGCAGCTACAGCCTGGCTAACCTGGAAGAAGTCACACAGGTGTGGGGTGGGCTCCTTATAAATGCAAAGCACCTCAGTGCAGGATCCGTGGAGTCCCAGGGGAGGGTATAGCAGGGAGAGTGAGAACCAGTTCAGCAGATACCCACATTCTCACCACATCTCCATCCCCATCACCCCCGCCCACAGGTAGCCTTTGAGAGGTTGCAGCCCACCGCCCAGACTATGCAGGGGTTTGGTCACTGCCACCCACCCCTAAATCCCCATCCCAGCCTAGAGCCAGCGCTGCCCAGCCACTAGATGCCATCTGCAGGATGATCGGTTGGGGCTGGGCCCCCTGCCCAGCTCCCTCAGTGCCTAGGAGCTGGGCAGCAGTGCTGCCCCCTGCCACTGCTGCTGGTCACCATCTATAGGGCGATTGGTGGGGCAGTTGGGTTTTTGCTCACACCCACCTTCTTCTGGTACTGCCCCTCACCTGCTCCACCATCCTGCCTTGGTCCAGCTCTCATTAGGGCCCATAGGGGCCAGCAGCACCTACACTGCCTCCAGCTGCCAGCATTGCATTGCCAACACCTGTCATGTTCTGCTGCCCCCTAGTGGTCATCACACATCATAGCAAACAGTTGAACTCCCGGTAGAACAATTTGCATATTGGGCTTTTATTATATAGGATAACTATTCCTGGTATAAAATAAAAATAATTTTAAACAAGAATAGATATTAATTTGTCAGTATTTTATAGTAAATAGATAAAAATAATAAATAACCCTTGTCAGTGTGGATCAATGTGTGTGGAACCATGAATAAATGATTTAAAAATAATGTAACAGAAAGAGAAGGAATAATTGAAAAGAAAATTTGTAGAACAGGTATGAATAAAGATGATGTAGAATACATTTGAAGGAGCTTGCCTTTAAGAGGAGCATAGTGTATTTTCTCTGTATTAGATAATTTTATAAAATAAACAAACAAACAAACAAACTTAGTTTTTCTTTTGTCCTGTAATGTAAGGTGTTGTATATACTTTTGAAACTTCTATAATTACCTTAAGTTGTCAACATTCTAACCTATATCTTTAGAAATGTGACACAGCTTAAAAGTACTTTCTCCAAGGTTACGGTTTATTTCATTCCAAGGCTATTTAGATAAACTGGAACAAAAGGTAGCAACCTGATTACTGTGCAAAATACCTAGTTCTTACCTTAATATTTTCTGATTAAAAAGATTACCCACATTATCTGATAACACATGGCATTGTCTCAAAAGCCTGGATTTTTTAAAGAATAAATCTTTATTGTTCAGATTACAGTTGTTCCTCTTACCCTGCCACCCTACCCCCCCCCCCAGCTCCCCTCCACCTGGTTCCCACTCCACCCTATGCCCTTACTCCCACATTGTCCTCATCCATAGGTGTAAGATTTTTGTCCAATCTCTTCCCATACCCCCACACTCCCTTCCCCCAGAGAATTGTCAGTCTGCTCCTTTTCTATGACCCTGATTCTATTATATTCACCAGTTTATTCTGTTCATCAGATTTTTTATTCACTTGATTTTTAGTTTCACTTGGTGATATATATGTATTTATTGTCACTTTGTTAATCATAATTTTTATCTTTATCTTTTTCTCCCTCTTGTTAGAGAATATACCCTTCAGCATTTCATATTATACTGATTTGGTGGTGATGAACTCTTTTAGTTTTTTCTTGTCTGTGAAGCTCTTTATCTGACTTTCAATTCTGAATGATGGCTTTGCTGGATAGAGTAATAATGGTTGTAGGTTCTTGCTATTCATCATTTTGAACATTTCTTGCCACTCCCTTCTGGCCTGCATAGTTTCTGTTGATAAATCAGCTGACAGTCATATGGGTACTCCCTTGTAGTAACTAGCTGTTTTTCTCTTGCTGCTTTTAAGATTCTCTCTTTGTCTTTTGCCCTTGGCATTTTAATTATGATGTTTCTTGGTGTAACCCTCTCTGGATTCCTCTTGTTTGGGGTTCTCTGCGCTTCCTGTACTTGTAAGTCTATTTCTTTCACCAGGTAGGGGGAGTTTTCTGTCATTATTTCTTCAAATAGGTTTTCAATATCTTGTTCTCTCTCTTCTTCTGGCACCCCCATAATTCAGATGTTGGTACACTTGAAGTTGTCTCAGAGGCTCCTTACACTATCTTCATATTTTTGGATTCTTTTCTCTCTTTGCTTTTCTGGTTGGGAGTTTTTTGCTTCTTCATATTTCAAATCTTTGACTTGATTCTTGGGATCCTCTTGTCTGCGATTGGACCTCTGTATATTATTCTTTATTTCAGTCAGTGTATGCTTAATTTCTGATTGGTCCTTTTTCATATCCTTGAGGGTATCACTAAATTTCTCAGAGGTTTCTAGAAGATTCTTGAGTAACCTTATAACTGTGGTTTTGAACTCTATAGCCAGTATTTTACTTTCATCCATTTCTTTCACTTGTGACTTGTTTCTTTGTCTCCACATTTTAGCTGCTTCTCTGTGTTTGTTTCTATGTACTGAGTTAGCTGCTAGGTCTCCTTGTGTTGATAGAGTGGCTTTCTGTGTTTGATGTCCTATAGGGTCCAGTGTCTAGCATCCCCAGTCACCTTAGGTGGACTCTCTTGTTGCACCACTTTGTGGGCTGTGTGCACAATCTTGATGTAGTTAACAGTTAATCGCTATTGGTATCACTGGGAGGAATTGACCTCCAGGATAATTGGCTGTGGTGACCAGCTGTGTCTACACTGGCACAGGAGACACCATTAATGGGCAGGACTTGCTTCAGTGGGGCTGTGCTTCTCACTGAGTCTGCCCCTTGAGTGTGTCTCTTATGGATATATAGAGTTGTAAAATGGTATGGTCTCACTCTGACCACTGGGCACACTACTTCTTGGAACTCCAAAGAGGTGTAAGGTCAGCCACTGTCTGGGGCCACTCAGCAGGAGCTACAGAGACATCTACAGATTCCTCCTCTTTGTGTGGGGTTTGGAAGTGGCCAGAGGAGGCCCAGCTATGAATCAAGGCCACTGCTGCTGCCAGACAGTAGGCTTTCTTTTGGAATCTCTGAGGCTCTCTGATCCAGCTATAGTTCCTTTTAGTCCAAAAAAACAGGTGATTCATATACAAAAGCTGATGTGCACAGCTTGGGTGTGGTTGTAAATTGGGTGGAGCAGGGTCTCTGGGGATCACCAGGGAAAAGAAAATAGTAATGGGTGCCCTGAACTGGAGAAGCCCATGGTTCTCTGAGTCTTGCGCTCCCCTGCAGTAACAGTAATCCCTGTGAACACCTCTAAGAATAAGCTGCCCTTGAATTCCTGTCCCAATGCCAGACAGTCCAGTTTCTCCCCCTATATGCCTGGGTCCCCCAGAGTCTCACCCATAATTGGAGTTCAGAACAAGTGGGATCTTGTTTTACCCTCCTGGTTTAAGGAGCAGCATATCCAAGTGCCAGAACTTTCCTTGCCTCCACATCTCTTACTGGTCTCAATGAGCTTTCTTCACCTCTCTATTTGTGGAACTTCCTCTCAGCCAGCTTTCATGTGGTTCTGGATGGTAGCTGTTCTGCCATTTAGCTGTGGTTTTGATGTGGTTGCAAGAGACAGCAAGTATAGGTGATTACCTATGCCGCCATCTTCGTTTCTCCTCTGGGGTTATGTTTAAAAATGCACTGCATGATGTATGCCACCTTCTCTTCTGCTCAGCTTAGAAAACAGAATGCAAAAAAAGGAAGAAATCATCAAAAACCAAGCATCATTTAACACAGGGGTGGACAAACTTTTTGACTCGAGGGCCACAATGGGTTCTTAAACTGGACTGGAGGGCTGGAACAAAAGCAACCTGACCATGCTGCCACTCTCATCTTGGGCTGCTGGTGAAGGAGCGGAGGAAAGAGCAAGAGAACCTTCCGCTCTTTCGGCTCCGCTGGCCGGATAGAACAGCCGAACGGGCCGGATCTGGCCTGCGGGCCGTAGTTTGCCCACACCTGATTTAACATGTCACTACCTAAAGCAAATACTATATGATGTCACTTATATGTGGAATCTAAAACAAGCAAACTCTTACAGAATTTACCAGGCAAACAAAAAATATACAGGGAGTACACAGATATCTAGGATAAACACATTTATTTTCAGATGTACTAATACAGTGACTCAGGGGGTCAGTTCTCTAAATCCTGAGTGAGTGAATATGGAGGAAGCTTTCCCTTTATACCCTTTGGTTTCTTTGTTTTCTACCTGTTTCCTAAGGACCATATTTTGTGGTGGGTTCCCACAGCCCCTCCTGAGTCATTTAGAATGGGGAAGTTAGATTGTATCTAAATGCTTGATCTGGGTGGTGCCAGTGTTACATTCTTTGTTTATGGAACTTTTATGGCCCCTTTGTAAAAAGTGAGTATTCTGGGAAACAAGTTCTACAAGACAGGACAAGCATCAATGGAGTTAATTATGGGCTAGCAAGAATGTGCATTAGAAGGCAGGTTACTGGCACATATTTAGATTGCTAGCTCCCCGCCCCCCATTTCCCCCAAAATGTCTTATATTCCCCATCAAAACAACTCAGAGAAAAGTAGATCACATTTGTGGTTACTGCGGAGAGGTGAGGGTGGGGAAATTGAATAAAGGTGGTCAAAGGTAAAAATTTCCATTTTTGAGATAAATACTGGGGATCTAATATACAATATGATGACTGTATTTGATACTGCTGCATGGTATATTTATTTATTTATTTATTTTTATTTTTTATTTTTCCCCACCATTTTTTAAATTAAGGTATTATATGTGTACATAGCTTACCATTGCCCCCCCCCCAACTCCCATACATGCCATACCTCCCCAGAGTATTGTGTCCATTGGTTGTACTTATATGCATGCATACCAGTCCTTCGATCTCTTATCTCCTGCAGATCACCCCACCCTCCCTCATTTAACAGTCTACTTGTTGCTTTCCTTTCACTATATCTATCTTTCTGTTCATTAGTTTAAAAGGTTCTTTATTATCCATAAATGAGTGAAGTCATGTGGTGTTTCTCTTTCATTGATTGGATTATTTCACTCAGCATGATGTTCTCCAATTCCATCCAGGTTGCTGCAAATGATGAGAATTCCTTCTTTTTTATGGCAGCATAGAATTCCATTGTGTAGATGTACCATAGTTTTCTGATCCAATCATCTGCTGACGGGCACCTAGGCTGTTTCCAAATCCTAGCTATTGTAAATTGTGCTGCTATGAACATAGGGGTGCATATATCCTTTCTGATTGGTGTTTTTAGTTCCTTGGAATATATTGCTAGGAGTGGGATTACTGGGTCAAATGAGAGTGCCATTTTCAGTTTTTTGAAGTAGCTCCATACTGTTCTCTACAGTGGTTGCACCAACCTGCAATCCTACCAGCAGTGAACTAGGGTTCCTTTTTCTCCCCAACCTCGCCAACATTTGTCCTTTGTTGATTTGTTGATGTTAGCTATTCTGACAGGTGTGAGATGGGACCGCATTGTTGTTTTGATTTGCATCTCTCGGGTAATTAGTGACTTTGAGCATGTTTTCATGTGCCTCTTAGCCTTCCTTCTGTCTTCTTTTGAGAGGATTCTATTTAGGTCCATTGCCCATTTTTTAATTGGCTCATTTATTTTCCTTTTATTGAGTTGTATAAGCTGTCTGTTGATGTTGAAGATTAAATCTTTATCAGTGATATCATTTGCAAATATGTTCTCCCATACCGTGGGATTTCTTGTTGTTTTGTTGATGGTTTCTTTTGCTATAAAAAAGCTTTTATTTTGATGTAGTTCCATTTATTTATTTACTCTTTAGCTTCCATTGCCCTAGGGTTAGTATCAGTGAAGAAGTTCTTTAGGCATATGTCTGAGATTTTGCTTCCTGTGGATGTCTCTAGTATTTTTATGGGTTCCCGTCTTATGTTTAAGTCATGTATCCATTTTCAGTTTATTTCTGTATATGGTGTAAGTTGGTGATCTAGCTTCATTCTTTTGCATGTATCTGTCCAATTTTCCCAACACCATTTATTAAAGAGACTGTCTTGACTCTATTGTATGCTCGGGCCTCCTTTGTCAAATATTAATTGAGCATATTGATTTGGGTTGATATCTGGATTCTCTAATCTATTCCATTGATCTATATGTCTGTTCTTGTGCCAGTACTAGGTTGTTTTGAGAACAGTTGCTTTGTAATACAGCTTGAAATCTTGTATTGAGATCCCTCCTACTTTACTCTTCTTTCTCAAGATTGCTGAGGCTATTCTGGGTATTTTATTGTTCCAAATAAACTTTTGTAGAGTTCTTTCTAGGTTTGTGAAGTATGCAGTTGGTATTTTAATGTGGAGTGCATGGAACTTATAAATTGCTTTGGGAAGTATGGACATTTTGATGATGTTGATTCTACCAATCCATGAACATGTTAAGTTCTTCCATCTGTTTACATCTTCCTCTATTTCTTTTTTCAGTCTCATGTATTTTTCTGCATATAGGTCTTTTACCTCCTTAGTTAAGTTTATTCCTAGGTATCTTAATTTTTTTGGTGCGATGGAAAATGGGATTGCTTTTTTAGTCTTTGTTTTTGTAAGTTCACTATTGGTGTATAGAAACACCATAGATTTCTTGGCATTGATTTTGTATCCTGCTACATTGCCAAATTCATTAATTAAGTCTATTAGTTTTTTGATGGAGCCTTTCAGGTTTTTTATGTACAATGTCATGTCATCTGCAAATAGGGACAACTTTACTTCTTCTTTTCCAATATGGATGCCTTTTATTTCCTCTTCTTTTCTAATTGCAATGGCTAGTACTTCCAGTACTGTGTCAAACAGAAGTGGTGAGAGTGGGCATTCCTGTCTTGTTCCTGTTCTTAGAGGGAATGGTTTTAGTTTTTGCCCATTGAGTATGATGTTTGCTGTAGGTTTATCATATATAGCTTTTATTAGGTTGAGGTATGATCCTTATAATCCCATATTGTTGAGAGCTTTTAACAGGAAAGGGTGTTGGATTTTATCAAATGCTTTTTCTGCATCAATTGATATGACTATATGATTTTTAACTTTCAGTTTGTTTATGTGATGTATCACGTTTATTGATTTACGGATATTGTACCATTCTTGCATTAAGGGAATAAATCTTACTTGGTCATGGTGTATGATCTTTTTGATGTTCTGTTGGAGCCGATTTGCTAGAATTTTGTTGAGGATTTTGGCATCAATGTTCATGAGGGATGTTGGCCTGTAATTCTCTTTCATTGTGTTGTCTTTACCTGGTTTTGGTATTAGGGTGGTGCTGGCTTCATAGAAGAAGTTTGGCAGTGTTCCTTCCTCTTGAATTTTTTGGAACAGTCTGAGGAGCATAGCTTTTAGTTCTTCCTTGAATGTTTGGTAAAACTCTCCTATGAAGCCATCTGGCCCTGGGCTTTTGTTTACTGGAAGCTTTTTGATGACTGTTTCAATTTCTTCCCAAGTCACTGGTCTATTGAGATTTTTAGATTCTTCCTGATTGAGTTTTGGCAGGTTTTATTTTTCTAGGAATATATTGGTTTCCTCCAGGTTGTCCAGTTTGTTGGAATTAAGTTGTTCATAGTATTTTGTAACAATCCTTTGTATTCCAGCGGGGTCTGTTGTTATTTCACCTCTTTCGTTTCTGATTTTGTTTATTTGGGCCCTCTCTCTTTGTTTTTTGGTTAGTCTGGCTAGAGGTTCATCAATCTTTTTTATTCTTTCAAAGAACCATCTCTTGGTTTTGTTGATCTTATGTATTGTTTCTTTGGTCTCTATTCCATTTATCTCAACTCTGATTTTTGTTATTTCCTTCCTTCTGCTTACACTGGGCTTTACTTGTTGCTCTTTTTCTAAATCTTTGAGTTGTAGAGATAGATAATTTGTTACCATTTTTTCTTGTCTCTTAAATAGGCTTGCAGAGATATGAACTTCGCTCTCAAGACTGCTTTTGGTGTGTCCCATAGATTTTGGATTGCTGTGTTTTCATTGTCATTTGTTGCCATGATGCTTTTAATTTCTTCCTTGATTTCTCTGGTAACCCAGTCCTTGTTCAATAGCATGCTATTCAGTCTCCATGTGTTTGATTTCCTTGGATTATTTTTGTTGTAGTTGATTTCCAATTTTATGCCATTATGATCTGAGCAGATCCTTGATATGATTTCTATCTTCTTGAATTTTAAGAGTCTTTGCCTATGTCCCAACATGTGGTCTATCTTTGAAAATGACCCATGTGCACTTGAGAAGAATGTATATTCTCTGGCTTTTGGTTGAAATGTTCTGAAGGTGTCAATTAATTCCATCTGGTCTAATGTGTCATTTAGCGTTGATGTTTCTTTGCTGATTTTTTGTTTAGATGATTTGTCCAAAGGTGACAGTGGGGTATTAAAATCTCTTACTATGATTGTGTTGCTATTAATCTCTCCCTTAATGTCCTCCAGCATTTTTTTATGTATTTGGGTGCTCCTATATTGGGTACATATATGTTTATCAGGGTTATTTCTTCTTGTTGGATTGCTCCCCTTAGTATTATGAAGTGGCCTTCATTATCTCTTGTGATGTCCTTCACTTTGAGATCTAATTTGTCAGATATAAGTATTGCTACCCCAGCTTTCTTTTTAATTTCCATTTGCCTGGAAAACCTTTTTCCATCCCTTTACCTCAGTCTGGGTGCGCCTTTTTTTCTGAAGTGGGTTTTTTGTAGACAGCAGATATATGGGTATTATTTTTTTATCCAATCCGTTACCCTATGTTTTTTTTGTTTGTTTTTTTAAAAAAATTTATTGAGGTATTATATGTGCACATAGCTTACCATTGCCCCCCCACCTCCCTTACATGCCCGCCTTCCCCAGAGTTCTGTGTTTTTGTTGGTTGTACTTATATGTATGCATATCAGTCCCTCGGTTGATCTCTTAACTCCCCCAGATCTCCCTCCCCTCCCCGCTGTCATTTGACAGTCTGCTTGTTTTACGGTGACTATCTCAGAACCACAGGAACAGAATCCACTCCTCTTGCGGTTCACACCGCCCCACCCCCCTGGGTCCCACTGCTTCCCTGGGGCACATGGCTCCCCCAGAGCACACAGCTCTTCCGGGCACAAGGCCCCCAGGGGCACATGGCTCCCCCAGAGCACACAGCTCTTCCGGGCACACGGCCCCCCTGTGGCACATGGCTCACCCGGGGAACACGGCCCCCTGGAGAAAAGGCCTTTCCTGGGGCACACGGCCCCCTGGGGCGCTGGGGTCATGAACGGAAAGCACCGAGCCAGCTCCTCGCTAGCACGGTGGTCAGGCTGAGATGGCTGCGGACTGGGAGACCGCGCTCCAAGGCGTTTTGTTCTGGGCAGGAGCACAATGGCTGCGGACACGGAGGCTAAGCTCTGAAGCAGCCTACTTCCTGGGCCCGGGGCGGAGAGAGCTCTGCTCTTGGTGGCCTTCCCTCACTCGTGGCGGTGGTGGGTGTGGCTGTGGCGGTGGCTCCTGTGGCTTCATTTCCACTGTAGTTTTAAAATCCACATTGCAGCAGCAGCACCCCTCCTTGGGGGCTCGCCAGAGACTCTGTCCCAGCCCTGCAGCAGCCTGACTGACGAGCAAAGGGCTCGCCGGGGCCATGAACGGAAGGCGCCACACCAGCTCCTTCCCAGTATGGTGGGCGGGCAGGAACGGCTGCATGCGGGGAGGCCGGGCTGAGATGGCTGTGGGTGGGGAGACCACGCTCCAAGGCGTCTTATTTCGGGCGGGAGTGGAACTGGCCGAGGTCTGGCATCAGTTCCCTTGCTCCCACAGTGGGCAGGCCGGGAAGGCTGTGTACACAGAGGCCAGGCTTCGAAGCAGCCCACTCCCTGGGCCCAGGGCGGAGCGAGCTCTGCTCTCGGTGGGCTTCCCTCACTTGTGGTGGAGGCGGCTCCGGCGGCTCCTGCGGCTCCTTCGGCTCCTGCGGCTCCCGTTCCACTGTAGTTTTAAACTTCACATGGTGGAAGCGGCGCTTTTCTTTGTCTCTTGTTTTAGCCATCCCATTCCGCCAGCTTTCCTGTGTGATCCCTTTCGATTTTAGCTGTTGTTTTTTTTCCAAATTGTTGATGAGGTGGCAGCTTAGGAGACTACCTAGGCCAACATCTTGTTTCGGTCCTCTACCCTTTGTCTTTTGATTGGTGCATTTAAACCATTTACATTTAAAGTTATTACTGATAGGTAGGTATTTGACGACATTTTTAGTTCTGTACCCCTGTGTCACATCTTTGCTTCCTATTTCTTTATTTTTACAGTAGACCCTTTAGCATTTCTTGCATTGCTGTTTGTTGGAGATAAATTCCTTTAGCCTTTTTTTGTCTGCGAAGCTCCTGATTTCTCCTTCAATTTTAATTGATATCCTTGCTGGGTACAGTATTCTTGGATTCAGACCCTTCCTTTGCATGACTTTGTATATTTCTTCCCATTCCCTTCTGGCCTGATCAGTTTCTGTTGAGAAATCAGTTGCTAGTCTGATGGGGATTCCTTTATATGTAACTTTCCGTCTCTCTCTGGCTGATTTTAAGATTCTTACTTTGTCGTTGGTATTTGCCAATTTAATTATAATATGCCTTGGCATCAGTTTTCTGGGATTCATTTTGTTTGGGACTCTGTGAGTATCTTGTATTTGTGTGGGTTTTTTCTTCTCTATCTCAGGGAAGTTTTCTGCCATTATTTCTTGAAATACATTTTCCATGTCTTCCTCATTTTCCTTTCCTTCTGGAACCCCTATTACCCTAATATTGTTTTGATTTGTATTGTCTCAAAGCTCCCATAGGATTTCATCCTGCTTTTTAATTTTTCTTTCTAGAAGCTGCTCTAATTGGGTATTTTTTTCCATCTTGTCTCCTAGCTCACCGATGCGTTCCTCTGCTTCTTCTAGTCTATTCTTCATGCTTTCTATTGAGTTCTTCATAGTAGTGATGTCGTTTTTCATTTCTTCTTGGTTCATCTTCATTTCTTCTTGGTTCTTCTTCATTTCCTCTTGGTTTTTACTCATATAGTCAAATTTGTCTTCCATTATTTTTAGCCATTTTATGATCATTACTCTGAATTCTTGCTCTGGTAGGTTGCTTGCCTCTAACTTGTTTACTTGCCTTTCTGGTGATGCCTGCTTTTCTTTCATTTGTGGGCTATTTTGTTGTCTCCCCATGGTTTCTCTTTTTAGGACGTCTGGTTATGTCGTTCTCTTTATCTTGCGTTGATTTAAAGGCACACAATACAACACTACCAGGTACAATACAAAAGGCACTGAACAGGAATGTATTTGAGATATTAAGAACCTCTTATAAAGGTGACCACTAGAGAAAGGCAAATTAGGGGAGAGGAGAGAAAGATAAAAGGTTAAAAAAAGAGAGATAGAAAAAAATTGAAAAAGTGGGATAAATAAAGATAATAAAGAAAAATAAGTAGTGTCAAAAAGAAATTGGCTAACAGGAAAGAAAAAAAAGAGAGAGAGAGAGAGTGAGAAAGAGAGAGAGAGACAAGAATCAGACTAAGAGAGAAAAGGGGAAAAAACTATATATATGTGAAGAAAATTCTAATAGGACAACCACTAATCCCAGCAAATGCCAGCAACAATATAATATCCACCAATATCAAGCAAGTCTAGGATAAACAGACATAAAAAACATACAAAAACAAAGCAATTACAAAATGCTAAGCAACATTAACAATAAAAGAATAAGCATATCAATCTCAGTAAAAAGCATAAAAATTTGATATAATCAACATTCACACAAACAACAACATAAGGACAGAGAGGAAAATAGCTATTATTATTATTATTTTACTATTTAATATAGCGAAGAGAGTGGTATTTTTGAACTTGGAACAGGGGGTTGGAAACTAGGTATATAAATAGGGTGAGATTTTAGCGAGGGGTGCACAGAAAGAAAAGGGAAAGGGTTAAGATAAAGAAGATGAAAAGGGGATAGGTTAGTAATAGAGTGATGGCGTAAAGGTTGAGTTGAGATATGGTTGAACGATATTATAGTAGGGATGTAACTGGAATGAAGACTAACCTCAGTGTAAAGTAAAGAGAAAATAAAATGGTACTTTAAAAAAAGAAGAAGAAAGAGGAAACAAAAAGTACAAAATAGCAGTATTAATAATGATGATTGGAACTAAAAATGTAATTATTAATAGGTAACATCATGTGAGGAAAAAAGAAAAAAATGTTTCTTAAGTAAAGGATATAAAAAATTGAAAATAAAAGATGTAAAACATGAAAATAATACAAAATATAGAAAAATTAGCATAAAAATGTGTAGTAGTAGTCATTCACTTCCTCTGTTTTTCTATTTGGCATGCCTGTTTCTTGGTCCAATCAGTATTGCAGTTCCCTGTGTTCCACTGCACCTCAGTTTTGTAAGCTAGACCTTGATTTAAGTAGGCTATTTCTTCCGTTTATTTTTGATTAATTAAAAGTAGTAAAAAAAAAAAAAAAAAAGGCAGTTTGTATATCAGCCCCTAGGTGGCAGTGTTTCTGGATTGACTTCCCTGTCTTCCCTTCTTTCTCTATGGCGCTCTCTATGGTGCCTTGTTGGTGGCTCCTGTTCAGGTCCCCTGTTTCCAGGCAGGCAATTTCCCCCTGCAGATTCCCAGGATATGCGAGGCCTGGAGTCTTTCCCTGGTGCTCTTAAGCCAGGGGACGAGGGGGATCAGGCACAGGATGCATATGCGCCAAGGTTTCCAGATGTTCCGCTTATGACGGGATAGTCCCGATTCTTAACTATTTGTCCCATGTCCCTTGGCATTAAAAAAAAAAAGTCCCGATTTTTGGGAAGATCACGCCAAACCCTGCACTGGGACTTGTAGCGCCCCATTCTCTCTGGGGCCGCTGCCTCTTTTGGAGCCCGTTCTGGCAGTGCAGCCACTATAGGCACCCCGCCACAGGAGGAACCCAGAACCCCCACGTTATTCCTGGCAAACTCTGACCTTTCTGTGGATGATTGAAGAACTTCCTTGAATCCACGTCTTTGTGCCAATTGGGGCGTCACAACGCTCGGTGGGCTCCACTGCTGTGGGCTACCTGGTCAGGAAATCCTGTCCAGCAGACTCCCCTTATCTTCTCCTAGAGCTCTGCCACCGCTCAGCTTGTCAACTAACACTTCCCGATGGATTCTCAGGTGCTCTTTCTATCTGCTCTGGGACTAGGTTCAGAACAGGTCCATCTGATCTGCTGCCATTTTGTCTCCCTGCATGGTATATTTAAAAATTGTCAATTTGAGGCCTCACAGTTTCAAACCAGTGTTTGACTGGGGATTTTTATGTGCCTAATAAAGCAAAGTAGAGGATCATATTCTGGGAAGAAAAAGTCGACTTCTCTCTGAAAAAGCCTCCTACATGGGAAAAAAAACTGTACAGAGAGATCTTAAGAATTCTCATTACCAGAAGGAAAAAGCACATTTTATTTCTGTATGAGATTATGGATGTTAATTAAACTTATGTGGTATTATTTTCACAACACATATGTCAAATGATTATGCTGTATGGCTTAAAATTGTATAGTGCTATACAATAAAACTGGAAAAAGTCACTTTCTACTAAAAATTAACATAAATGCAGGTTTCAGGTCATCATCTGCTCTTTCATTATCACCAACCAGACAATAAGATAATGTCTTATTTCATCAAAATGTTTGTGGTGGGTGCTAAATGTTCACAGCCTTAGAGAATAATAATTAGCTCACTGAGGAAATTTAGATATTATCTTATTCAAACCAATTCATTTCCAAGTAGCCCAACGCAGACCTCCTCAACCTATGGATACTAATGAGATTCCTTTTACATTCATGTTCAAATATCAAAGTGTTTGTTAAGCAGAAAACTGTTCTTCCTCAACATATCCTCCAATTATTTCTAAAATTCTACTAAATGGTTTTCTTGTGAGGTTTAAAATGTGTCTGATAGCTTTAGTCACCACTCCTTTGGCTAGCCTATTTACTAGTACTCTAGTTTCCATAGATTGACACTTCTATTCATTGACATCTAAGATCTAGAAGTAGCATGGCTAAATGATAGAGTCTGACTCCTTGAATCACATAAGTCTGACTATTCCCTAACTGCATAACATGAGCAAGTAATTTATCCTCTGTATTTATCAGGTTCCACATCTTTAAATGGTGTTGAGCAGGGAAAAGATACTATCTGCTTCAAAACCAGAAGTGGGGAGGTCTTATTGTGTTGAATACAGAGTGGAAAGTTGTTCTAAGGGCAGAGATACATTTGTTGTTGAAACAGAAACAGAGGGAAGAAAGGAAAATGAAAGTGGTAAAGGCAATTAGATAAAGTAACATAAAATTTTTGATGAATAATTAGTGTTCAATATATGCTTATTATTATTTGCAAAACCACTTCTTAAGTATGAAAGGTATTTTTAAAATTATTTCCAATTAACAGTTCAAAGAAGGTATTTACTTTAGCTGTCAGAAAGTGCACAATAAATGTTTATTATTTTTATTTACAAAGTTGTCAGATGACGCTTCACATCTGCCATTTCTGATGGTGTTTGATCCCTCACAGAGATGCAAACATCAATGCTAATCATGTTCTTACCTGCTGCCATAAACCTTCAGATGATAACACAATGCTGATGATACCAAACAGGTTTGGCTACCTACTGCTTTAAAAGCCAATCCTGGAGAGACAGGTGCTGAAATAAGGAAAGAGAATTTACTCAAGTGCTGGCAGCCTGAGAAGATGGCAGACTCCCTTCCCCAAGACCTCCCTAATATCTGAGTGCAGGCAGGGGTTTTTATTAGGAGGGAGAGGGAAAACAGAACAAAGAAATCAGGGTTGAAAGTTATCTTCGTGTAAGTCAGCACAGTCTATTCCAATGATTACCTGGAACCTGGTTAAGCAGAGGTGCAGTTTTTATGCTTGAGAGACAGTAAGTCTACCGGAGCTGAAACCCTCTGGGTGCTGGAATCAGCCTCCTCCTCCAAAGGTAGTTCCTGGAACTCTTACACAAATATGTTTCTATCCATGGGTTGCATAATAGTTAACAATTCATCTTTTATAAAAACAATTGGAACAGAAACAATATTAAGAGAACAGAGGGGTGGGTCACACTGAGATGGAAGTGCTGTCTCCTCTAATTCTGTAACACTTTTTGACACCTGAGTTAAGAAGTCTTAAGCAGTACCAGCCCTCAGGCAGCAACTTTTGAAGTATGCAGATAGGCCTCTGTTAGGACAAGGGTAGGAGATGGGTGTTTCTTACCTTCTGTGCAGAGCCCAGGGAGGAATAGACATAGGGAGTCCTTGTGAGCCCATGAAAACCCGTTTCTTTGTTTATTATAATATTGTGAATATCAGGGACACTAGCTCTGTTGAATTTGAGATAGGTGTCTTCAGGAACTCACTCCTCATGTGAAAGTCTTAATAGTTGAGGCAATAGCTGTTGTCTGTCTTTTGATTCTCAGGGGGAAGTTGGGAACTGGGAATTCCCTGCCAATTATATGTAGCTATGCCTGGAATAGACTTATGGGGAGAATGCATATCAGCCTTTCCTACCGATACCAATGTGGGTATATTCTCATTTGCCTGATATGTAGAAGTCTCTTAGCTACTTTCTGAGTTTCTTTCAGAGGAAATTGTTCTATATGTAGAGGTAGGTTGGTATGTCAATAGGAGGAGCTGAGTTCAAGATCACAAAGTATGAAACATTTCATATAAAATAATACAGGATTTTCATTGGACAATAAAATAAAATATATATATATATATATATATATATATATATATATATATATATATCTCCTTTGCCTCTTTGCTATATTATCTCAGCTAATGCTTTGTGAAAACAAAAAATAAACAAATAAACTATACCACCTTTTCCAGAGTAGTATTAGAGAAAGATGTCTTCATTTTTCCTCAGATTTATCTCCCTAAAGTGATTTAAATTCCATTTAAGCCTTTCTGTCTATAGTATGAATCACACATGTTCATAGTATGCTCACTCTCTGGGTCAGAAAATCCATTTTTATATCATGAAGTTCTGAGGAATGAAATTAATTTTATTGCCTAAAAATCATCCCTTTAAATTTGGAAAAGAAAGGAAATATACTTTATTGAGAGCTTTGAATGAGAAGATATGCTGTATTTCCACCTTTGGTAATGAAACTGGTAAGTAAGGACATTTATTCCTATGGAAAGTGGGAAATCAGTCCTTTTCTATGATTAACTAACTGATCTATCTCTGACATTTTTATGAGCAACTTATTAAACATGAAGTAGATTTTAAACTAAATGAACCAATTCCACCTGGAAATTATGCGGTTTAGTTGAAAAAAAAAATAAGAACAATGAAAACAATAGATTTGTCTCTTATAATTTTTAGTTAAATGTTTTAGTTAAGGTCAAAATGAAAATATTAAATAGTTATAAATTTTGGATGTTAAATTTGAAAAACAGGATTTGTTTTTAAATTACAAAGAACCTCAAATCAATATTCCAATTTTATTTTACAAATTATTGAATTTTTGAAGGATAGAATTACCTGTGGAATTGAAAAGTGAGTTCTTTAATGTGTTTAGCCATAAGTAAATTGTTTGTGAAGTTTTATGTTGTTTAAATTACTATTGTAATTTCAGCTCTTTTAATATCTGAGATTAAAAATCGATATATATTTAGAAGAAACAGTCATATTCAAATTTTTTTAAATAATGCAAATCTTAAGCTGTAAAAAAATGCTAATAATCAAAAGAAGCAAAAATACATTTATATTTTATTTATATTTTTTATATACTATCATATATTATCTTTACTCATGAATCATTTCCAAAAGCATACATCATATCTATTTGACAAATAAATAAAATAAGAACAAGGTTAGGAAAGTTAACATATCAATTAAGTTATTCAAAGTAAACTCTCTAATCTATTATTAATAATAGTAGAGGCCCGGTGCATGAAATTCATGCACGGGGGTGTGTGTTCCTCAGCTCAGCCTGCACCCTCTCCATTCTGGGACCATTGAAGGGATGTTTGACTGCCCATTTAGGCCCAATCTTGGTAGGCAACCCTGCTAGTGGTTCTCAACCTGTGGGTCGTGACCCACAGTTTAACTGCTGTTGTAGAGCCTAAGACCATTGGAAAACACAGATATTTACATCATGATTCATTAACAGTAGCAAAATTATAGTTATGAAGTACCAATGAAAATAATTTTATGGTTGAGGGTCACCACAACATGAGGAACTGTATTAAAGGGTCGAGGCATTAAAAAGGTTGAGAACCACTGCCTTAGATTTTTGCTTCTGCATGTAAAAGGTGCAATAAGTTTTGTTGATCTGTGAACTATAGTAGTTGTAATTTATGATACATTTCATGAAGCTGCTAAACATAGATGATTATTAATCAATGACACTATCTGGAAAGATAGGATTGACGATGTGATCAACCTTAATATGCCCAAACAACTACGGCAATTTTTTGCATATATATCTGTGTTTGGATGTCCTTCTGATGCAGACAAATTATGGGATGAGAATAAATCTTATTTTATTGAAGATTTTTGTTGGAAATTACACTGAAGAGAAGTTGCCTGTGTGAAGTGTTAAATGCATACCCTTAACGAAATCCAAGAGGTATTCATATTGCATGGAATGAAATATTCACATTTCAAACTTCCAGACTATCCTTTATTAATGGATACAACTACATGTGATGAATCATATGTGTGACAACAGGCAAATATTTTGATAAATTCTCTGAATTATGAACAGTTGACAGCCTTTCAGACTATAACCTCAGCCATCGAATATCAAACTGTATACCCCAAATGCTTTTTCTTGGATGATCCAAGTGGTAGTGGGAAAACATACCTTTATAAAGTTTTGATACATTATATTAGAGGTCACGGTGGTACTGTTTTACCCACAGCATCTATAGGAATTGCTGAAAATTTACTTCTTGGTGGAAGAACTTTTTTATTCCCAATATAAATTACCAATTCCATTAAATGAAACTTCAATTTCTAGACTTGATATCAAGAGTGAAGTTGCTAAAACCATTAAAAAGTCTCAAATTCTCATTATTGATGAATGCACCATGACATGCAGTCATGCTATAAATGCCATAGACAGATTACTAAGAGAAATTATAAATTTGGCCGAAACCGGTTTGGCTCAGTGGTAGAGCGTCGGTCTGTGGACTGAAAGGTCCTGGGTTCGATTCCGGTCAAGGGCATGTACATTGGTTGCGGGCACATCCCCAGTGGGGGGGTGTGCAAGAGGCAGCTGGTCGATGTCTCTCTCATCGACGTTTCTAGCTCTCTATCTCTCTCCCTTCCTCTCTGTAAAATATCAATAAAATATATATTAAAAAAAAGAAATTATAAATTTGAATATTGCATTTGGTGGAAAAGTTCTCCTTCTCAGAGAGGATTTTCGACAAAAAGTATTGTGCTGCATGCTACGCAATCAGCCATGGTACAAACGAGTTTAAAGTACTGTAATGTTTGGGGATGTTTCAGAAAGTTGTCTCTTAAAACAAATATAAGATCAGAGGATTTTGCTTATAGGAAATAGTAAAATTTGAAGATGGCAAACTTGATAGCAGTTTTCATTTAGAAATGAATATTATTGAACTCCCCTGTGAAATGATTTGTAACAGATCTATTATTGAAGATATCTTTGGAAATACTATATCTATAGATAATATTAAAAATGTATGTAAATGTGTGACTTTGTCCTAAAAATGAGCATGTTCATAAATTAAATGAAGAAATTTTGGATATACTCAATGGAGATTTTCACACATATTTGAGTGATGATTCAATTGATTCAATGGATGATGCTGAAAGGAAAAATTTCCCATCAAATTTCTTAATAGTATTATTCCTTCAGGAATACTGTGACATAAATTAAAAATAAAAGTGGGTGCAATCATCATGCTACTGAGAAATCTTAATAGTAAATGGGGTCTTTGTAATGGTACTAGATTTATTATCAAAAGATTGCAACCTAACATTTTCAAAGCTGAAGTATTAACAGGATCTGCAGAAGGAGAGGATGTTCTGATTCCAAGAATTAATTTGTACCCATCTGACACTAGCCTCTCATTTAAATTAATTCAAAGACAGTTTCCCGTGATGCCACCATTTACGGTGACTATTAATAAATCACAAGGACAAAGTCTAGACAGAGTAGGAATATTCCTACCTGAACCCGTTTTTGCACATGGTCATTTATATGTTGCTTTCTCTCAAGTTTGAAGAGCATGTGACATTAAAGTTAATGTAAATACTTCATCACATGGGAAATTAGTCAAGCACACTAAAAGTGTTTTCTCTCTTAATGTGGTATACAGGGAGACATTAGAATAAGTTTAGTCAATTTATCAGTCATTGTTTGTATCAGTGTTGTTTTTACTTCATGTTTTTGCTGTTTTTATATTATATTTTTGTTGTTATATCATTTTGTGATTGTTTATTTATTAATAAATTTATGTTATTTTCATATACATTTTACTAATTTTCTTTCATCTCTGACACTTCTATTGTAGAGAAAAGGCAAATGGCAATATTAAAATATTTCCTCTAATACGCTTTTAATGTGCACAAATTTCATGCATAGGGCCACTAGTAGTAATAATAAAAATATTGATAATAAAAAAAAGGTGATGAGAATATGAAGAAACCAGAACACTTAACATTTTGCATGTAGGAATGTACAATGGTTCATCTGCTTGGAAAATAGTCTGACAGTTCCTCAAACTGTTAAACAGAGTTGTTATATGACCCATCAATTGCACTTTTACTCCTTAGTAAATAACAAAAGGAAAAGCAAGTGTCTACAAAAACATTTGTACATAAATGTTCATAGCAACATTATTTATAATAGCCAAAAAACAATAAAGCATTTCAACTGAAAATGAATATATAAAATTTGGTATATCCATATAATGGAATATTATTCATTTATATGAAGATACAAAATACTGACACATGAAAATTGAACACCTTATGGTAATTCAAGCATAAAAAGTACATATTCTATAATTTTGTTTATATGAAATGTCTATAAAACACAAAACTTTAAGGGCAAAAATAAGATTAAGGATTTTCTGAAGGTAGCAATGAGGATTAAATGTCAAGAGGGGTGACTGAAATGTTCTAGAATGAATTGTGATGATTGACCAACTCTAAATTTACTCTAAACCAGCTGTGGGCAAACTATGGCCTACAGGCTGGATCCGGCCCATTTGGCTGTTCTATCCGGCCTGCAGAGCCGAAACAGCAGAGGGTTCTCTTGCTCTTTCCTCCGCTCCTTCACCAGCAGCCCAATATGAGAGTGCCAGCATGGTCAGGTTGCTTTTGTTCCGGCCCTCCAGTCCAATTTAAGAACCCATTGTGGCCCTCGAGTCAAAAAGTTTGCCCACCCCTGCTCTAAACCCTTGAGTTGAGCATTTACCGAGGCTGAATATTACAATGGGAAATTTGGCCTCAATAAAATAAAATTTTATATGTATAATAATTTAGAATCAGGCTTCAAGTCAGGAAGGCAGCATAGGTAAACACAGTACTAAGAACTTCCCACAACCACATCAAAATCACAGCTATGCTCCAGAACAACCATCATTCAGAACTTCATAAAAATCTAGCTGAATGGAAGACATAACTAAAAATAAAAAAAGAAGAAACCACATTAGACTAGTACGAAGGGTGGAGACACAGAACCAAATCATCCCACACCCACATGTGGTGGTTAAAAATCAGAAGATGAACCATGTCCAGCATGGCCAGGGGTGAACCTGAAAAGGGGTCATGAAGGATTAAAGAAAACAGAAAAGAGAATACAGTTGAGACCAGGTAGATCAATGTGCCTGGATGAGGAAACAGTGACACAGCCTGTGAGAGGGCAGGGCGAGGCTAACTCCTGACTCCATTTTGTACTGTGGGGCAGGGCAGAACAGGGCCGAGCTATCCTCCATTTTGTGTAACGATCCTAGCCCTCACCCAACCAATCAGGGTCAGCCAAAGCAGTGACATCACCACCCTTATAAAACCCCTGGACTTGTCGAAGTTTGGCCTCTCTTCCACCATGCAGTCGGCGTGAGTGGGACAGAGCCCATGCTAGCATGGAAGAGGCTCTTTTGTTTATTGCATCGGACTCGGCTCCCTGGTGGTCCTTGGGGATCACGAAGTCTGGGCATAACACCTGTAAGCCAAAGCTTTATTTTATAGTCAGCAAAACAAGGGTAAGGTGTTTATAATGTTCTTGTGAATTTCAAACATGCTGCTTTCCTGTTGTTGCCTTTCTCTAAACTCTATCAAGCTTTGTTTAGGCAGCACTTTCCGCACCACCACAGCCCACATCCCTTAGCTACCTAGGACTGCAGGGTTGGACTATAAGGTCAAGCTTACAACCATAGCCTTTTGGCTATAATTATGCTGAGAGGGCTTTGCCCTCCAAGCTGAGACTTGTATGTGGCTTTGCCACAACTCAGTCTGAGGCTTGATCCTATTTAAACACTGGCTGCTTTCCAAATCTCCTACTTTTTTCTGTTTTTAATCACTTCTATTTACATTATTCATCATAATCACTTGGACTTATAAGAATTATTCCAAAGTTTGGAATAATCTAAAATTTTAAGCTACTACAATAACCATAAAAAAAAAAAACTTGCTCCTGTTTACTTGGCTTCAAAAGCTCTAGACCAATTGCACAGCATAACCCAAACATCAAGGACAAAACCCTAATTAATAACAAAACAACAACAAAATAATGTCAATGAAACACAGCAACAAGAGAGAAGCCAAACCATAGATATGTTAACATTTTCAAGACTATTTTCACAAAAGGAAAGCTTCTTTTGCTGCTGGTGTAATATCTACTCAGATTCCTCAGATTTGACTATGCAAGACTTTACAAAAAACTGGCAGCTCACCAATGCAATCATAGCCAGAAACATGTCTGAGGGAGTAGCTTCCACTCCTTGCTTTTCTACCATCTGATGGGCCTCAATTGTCAACTTCTTCAGCTGACCCCATGTTGGCACCTAAGCCCCATGAATAGCCTTCATTATCTTATTTTTCAGCATCGCTATCATCAGGGCAACTCTCAGTCTTTTGAACGGAGAGACAAGGAGCTTCTTTGGGTCCATTGCAGTACCACATGAAATGCTCTGGCACCCAAATTGGCTGTGCTGCTTCCTCTAGTACAGTGTTTCCCAAATTTCTCTCGTGATGAGAATCACCTGGTGGAGTTGTTAAAATACAGATTCCTGAATCCCAACTAAGACCTGCTAAACTAGAATTTTGGGGAACATATAGGTAAAATTGTATACTTAACTAGTACTGTAAGTTAAGTATACAATTTTACTAGTTAAGTATATAATTTTACCTATATGTTCCCAAAAATTCTAGTTTAGCACTTCTTAGTTGGGATTCAGGAATCTGTATTTTAACAACTCCACCAGGTGATTCTCATCATGAGAGAAGTTTGGGAAACACTACTCTAGAAAATTACAAACATAACCTCTGCCTGCATCATTACTGGATCTGATCTAATCCATTGTCCAAACAATATTTCTTTTAGGGAGAGTATATCTTTGTATCACCTCAGGGCCCTCGAGATGTCAAAAAGCTGTTTCTCAGTTAAATTCTTGAAATATTACATTTGGAAAAGCTGTCAAATATATCCAATTTAAAGTTTTTTCCGTACCCTCCCACTTTGCCTCAGGTGGGAAAGATAATGGTTTGTTAATTATAGGCAGGCTTGGCTGGCCTTTGTTTAAACTTCCCTGGTTTGCAACCTTTATAAATTTTACACTTTAACTGAGCATGCAAAGCCCCATTAGGTCCAGTGCCCATGAGCATATAAATTATTAAACATTTAATTTCCTCCTTATTTTTGTTCCTGTACTATATTCTACTTCTAGTTTTCTACTTAATCTGTATCTCAATTTCTGTCTTCTAATTTTCTACTTAATCTATATCTCATTTTCTATATTTTAGTTTTCTACTTAATCTATATCTTATTTTCTATCTTCTAGTTTTCCACTAAACTTGTTATCTTCTCATTTTCTATCTTCTAGTTTCTAATCTTTTTCCAAAATTTTATCCAATGACTTCTAAATTAACAATTGCATATCTTGAGCTAATAATGCCATTAAGAGTGATTTGGCTTTAAATGATGCAATCTTTTCTGTGCCATGTATTTGAAGGTCTCTCTTAAATCACCTTCAATTTTTTTCTCTTTTAACGATGGCATTTAATATATAGTTTAACTATCTCTAAATTCCTTTAAATGACAATTACCGTATTTGCCGGCGTATAAGACGACTTTTTGGCCCTGAAAAATATGCCTCCAAGTGGGGGGTAGTCTTATACGGCGAGTATATAACAAACTCTGTATTTTTTAGTGGAAATGTTAGGGGGTCGTCTTATACGCCCAGTCTCTTATACGCCGGCAAATACGTATTTTTCAGGGCCAAAAAATCGTCTTATACGCCGGCAAATACGGGTATGTTCTACTTATGTCACCTACAGTTTCTTTGTTATAAAGATTAAAAATTTGATGCTAACCAATATCACAGTTAGTACCTTTGCTATTTACATTTCAGTCCTTTTGACTTCCATTTTCAGCTTTATAGTCTTTAGAAAAATGCTCTGGCTTAGCTTTAAGCATCCTGCTGACTAGGACTTCCATCTTTTGCTTTATAGTACTTAGCAAAATTTAAGAAATTTAGAATTTGACTATGCTTCTTTGAGCATTGTTTTAGAGATCCCTTTCCTGAGATCCTGAATTTTCCATGTTTTACACCCATCTGCTACCAAACCTCACTCTCTATCTTACTTTTGCTTTCTGCGCTTCACTGGAGCATCCTTTCACCTTACAATTATAATTCCCCTGTACTCGGGCCCCATATTGTGTGCCACTTGAACCGTGTCCAGCACAGCCAGGGTGAATCTGAAAAGGGGTGGTGAAGGATTAAAGAAAACAGAATAAGAGACTACAGTTGGGACCAGGTAGATCACTGTGCCTGGACAAGGAAACAGTGGCACAGCCTGTAAGCCAAAGCTTTATTTTATAGTCAGATCACACAAAGCAAAACAAGGGCAAAGTGTTTACAATGTTCTTATGAATTTCAAATATGCTGCTTTCCTGTTGTTGCCTTTCTCTAAACTCTATCAAGCTTTGTTTAGGCAGCACTTGCTGCACCCCCCACAGCCCACATCCCTTAGCTACCTAGGACTGTAGGGTTGGACTATAAGGTCAAGCTTACAACCATAGCCTTTTGGCTATAATTGTGCCGAGAGGGCTTTGCCATTTAAGCTGGGACTTGTATGTGGCTTTGTCACAACTCAGTCTGAGGCTTGATCCTGTGAGGCTGCTTTCCACAAAAAGGGATATCTGGGCTGTAGAAGTCTTCCCTGAGGATCAAGGAGACTCATTCCCATACCAAACCTCCTCCACCGCCCCCATCCCCAACCCAAAGCCCATGGTTCTAGTGCTGGGAAGAGAAGTCCCTTAAACTTCTGGCTATGAAAACCAGCAGGGATTGTAGTCTTGGTATGCCCTATGTTGTTTGTTAAGGGGTCCCCAGCTATAGATTGCCTTTGTTTGAAGCTTTGGCTTTACCAGGTATCCCCAAGCAATGCATAAGTAGCAGTCATTTGTAGATCTCTTCATAGCTCATACCAGGTGACCCTGGGCAAAACACAGGCAGTGGCTGACCTTGGCCTGAATGTCCTGGGATGCCCTAGAGCAGTGTTTCCCAAACTTTTGACATATGGGTGCCCCTTCTATAATTTTCATAACGCTGAGTACCCCTCGTCAAAAAAATGGATGTATTTTAATAACAATCAAAATATATTTATTTATTATTTTTTTTGGTACATACACAAAAAATAATGAACAAAAAATAAAATTATTCATAATAAAATATAAATAAAAGTTATATTATAAATAACATTTATTTGCACACCAGACCATCTCACACCTCACAAGACTGTCTTGACTTGACTTATAAGAACGCAGAATTAGGCGCAGCTAAGCATGGTGCAGTGCATATCCCCACTAAACTCCGGTACAACGCGTACCCCCACCAAACTTCCCGTACCCCTGAGGGTATGCATACCACATTTTGGGAAACACTGCCCTAGAGATCGAGTTCATGGTGGGCAGCTTCAGACTGAAACAAAGCACCACCTAATCACCTTCAAGATGGGCACAGAGGGCAATTTCAGTGGGCACCAGAGCCCAGATGAAGTGAGCCCTGCGCTGTGAGGTGTGCCCCTGCACATATACTGCAATCACTGCAAGTTCTATCACCCTGGAACTAAATTATTTCAATTGACAGCAATCAAGGCTCACCTACAACAGGAGGATGCAAACAGTACACAGGCAGGGATGCACCTGAAGTGCCCCACTCAGGTGGACTGGGAGGCAGTGTTACTAGGCTCTACAGGATCCTTACTACATAAGGCCACTCTACCAAGACCAGAAGAAGTCCCAGCTCTACTGAATACATAGAAACAAACACAGGGAGGAAGCCAAAATGAGGAGAGAAGGAAATATGTCCCAAATGAAAGAACAGAACAAAACTCCAGAAAAAAAACTTAACAAAATGTAGACAAGTAATATACAAGATGCAGAGTACAAAACTTTGGCCATAAGGATGCGCAATAATCTCAGTGAGAACTTTAACAACGAGATAGAAACATAAAATTGAGATAGGAAACATAAAAAGAACAAGTCATAAATTAAGGATACACTTCTTTTAAAAAATATTTTTATTGATTTTTTTTTTTACAGAGAGGAAGGGAAAGAGATAGAGAGCTAGAAACGTCGATGAGAGAGAAATATCCACCAGCTGCCCCTTGCACACCCCCTAATGGGGATGTGCCCGCAACCAATGTACATGCCCTTGACCGGAATCAAACCTGGGACCTTTCAGTCCGCAGACTGACGCTCTACCAATGAGCCAAACCGGTTTCGGCAAGGATACACTTTTTGAAATAAAAAATATATTAGTGAAAACCCAAAGTGGAGTAGATGAATCAGAGGATCAAACTTTAATTTTGAAGATAAAGAAGCAGAAGACACCCAATATGAAGAGCAAAAAGAAAAAAAAAACAATCCCCCTAAAATAAGGATGGCTTAAAAAGCCTTTGAGATAACTTTAAGCATGCCAACACTGGCATCATGGGGATTCAGGAAAGAGAAGAGAGAGAGCAAGAAATTGAAAATTTATTTGAGGAAATAACGACTGCAATCTTCCCAGATCAGGTGAAGGAAATAGATGTACAAGTCCAGGAAGCACAGAGTCCCAAACAAGATGAACCCAAATAGGCCTATGCCAAGGCACATCGTAATTAACTGCAAAGATTAATGACAAGAAAGAATCTTAAAAGCAGAAGGAGAAAAGCATAGTTATCCACAAGGGAGCTCCTATTAGACTGTCAACTGATTTCTCATCAGAAACTTTAGAAGCCAGAGTGGAGTGGCAACAAATATTCAAAGTGATGAAATGCAAGGACCTATATCCAAGATTACTCTACCAAGCAACACTATCATTTAGAATCAAAGGACATATAAAAAGCTTCACAGACAAGAAAAATCTTAAGGGTCATCACCACCAAAACCAGTATTATAAAAAATGTATTTAAGAAAAAAAAAGTAAAAGTTCAAAAATATGAATAATAAAATGGCAATAAGAACATATCTATCATCCATGTTCCTTGTGGCATTTATATATATAAAAGCCTAGTATGCTAAGTGTGCAACCATTTGTTTGATCATTCAACCAGTCCCTATGATGTGCACTGACTATCAGGGGCAGACACTCCGAATGGTAGGTTAGCTTGCTGCTGGTGTCCGGCTGATCAGGACTAGGTGAGACAGGCTATAAACTCCCTGGAGCCATCCCACGGTCTCTCCCCAGCCCCAATCATGCATTAGTGGGGTCCCTTGGCGTTTCCTGTGCCATCTCACAATTCAGAACCCCTCAGGGGATGTCAGAGAGCCAGTTTTGGCCCATTACCCACAGGCAAGGGACTCCACCAGTGCACATATTAGTGCATCAGTCCTCTGGTTATTTATCATAGCCAAAATATGTAAGCAATCTAAGTGTCCATCAATAGATTAATGGATTAAAAAGTGGTGTATATATGCAATATGTGAATAAGACTAAGCCATAAAAATGAATAAAATATTGCCATCAGCAACAACATGAATAAAACTAGAGGGTATTGTGCTGAGTTAAATAAATCAGAGAAAGACAAATGCCATATGATTTCACTTAAATGTGAAATCTCATAAATAAGATAAATAAATAACCAGAACAAAAACAGACTCATAGATAGGGAGAACATTTTGATGGTTGCCAGATGGGAGGGGTTTTAGGGGATGGGTGAGAAAGTTGAAGAGATTAAGAATTATAAATTTGTTCTTGTCCAGAATGGCTCAGTTGGCTAAGCATCATATAATGCACCAAAAGATTGCTGGTTTAATTTCTGACAAGGGAAAATATCTGGGTTGTGGGTTTGGTTCCCAGTGGGAGAGCATATGGAAGGCAACTGATCCATGTTTCTCTCTTATTAATGTTCTCTCTCTCTCTCTCTCTCTCTCTCTCTCTCTCTCTCTCTCTCTCTCCCTCCTTCCTTCCCTTCCTCTCTCTAGGCATATACTCAGGTGAGGATTAAAGAAAAAGAAAGAAGTATTAATTGCTAGTTACAGAATATTCATGGGCATGTAAAGTACAGTATAGGGAACATAGCTAATAATATTGTAATAACTATGTATAATGTCATATAGACTAGAGGGTGATAACTTCATAAGTTATATAAATGTATATTCACTGGGTTAGTGAAACTAATATAATATTGTAGATGAAATGTAATTAAAAAATAAAAATGTAATAAGAAAATACTTTAAAATATAATTTATCCATAAATATAATATTTGTGCTTAAAATCCTTATTAAATATAATAATTTTTAAGTAGCTATGAAAACTAGTTTCTCTGTGTCAATATGTTAGTATTCTACAATATAGTGTATTACTTGAAACCTTGATGAAATTTGACATTTTTCTTCTTTTTAAAATTATGCACAGAACTTTGAAGCCTCAAACTGTTGTATTGTCAATCAGCTAGCTAAATACAAGACACTTTAACAAACCAAGTAATTAGGAGTCATCTTTTGCACACAGGTTCAGAGCAGAATATCTTTGTCAAATTCTGAACACAAGAAGAAGTATTCCCTTTTTATATTCTTCTAGGTCTTTGTGTAAGTTATTTTTGTAGACAGATTGTAACTTTGAGTATATATCATAACTAACAAACATTTGTCATATCTATACAGACAACTTATAACCTTGAGTACATATCATATCCATACAGATACCTGTAACCTTGGATACATAATGAACAAACACTTGGCATGAGAATATTGGAGTTATTATTAGTATCAGCCCCTTTAGATGGTTAGCTTGCAAGGTCAGAAGTTAAGTTTACCTTTTCTATTATTTAAATTAAAAAACAAAGTTATTGTAACAGAATAAGAGATTGTCTAAAAATAACAGAGTTGACTTATGGAAAAGGGACTAGCAAGAAATAGCAGAGAACTTCAAAACAGCAGTTTAAACTAGCAGTTTTCCCAAAGGAGGGATCATTACTATGCTTCAAAACTACTTTTAGAAGAAAAATTATACTTGCCTATTCATCAGAGATGTAATTTTCAATAAAAATCCAAAAGAATTAAGCTAAAACATGAACAATTACTGTCAAATGCAAACAATCCACACTTGAAAGCTGTTGCTCTAAATAGTTCAAAAAGGAAGAAGATATTGACATTTACAATCTCCAAAGACAGGCTGTTTCTCAGTAATTCTATTATGAGGAATAAAGTTAGATAATTCAGAGAAATTACTGAAACGTTATTTCAAATAATTGTGCATGAGTCAAATTTATTAGCTAGTAAAAGTAATTATGTAATAAAAGCTTTCTGTATAATAGATTTCAGAACATCAGAGTAGAGAATCTCTAAAAGGAACTTTTAACTACACTATCAAAAACAAAATCCCACAGAAAGTCATATAGTTCTTATCTGTAAGAGGCTTAAAACATTAATATTAAATATTAATCATGTTTCTCAACACTAAAGCCATACTTTCTTTAAAATGCTTCCAGAATGAATTTTAGATTAATAACATTTGTATCTCTTCTCAATATGTAAATTATATTTACATGGGTGCATCAGTTAATAAAGCAGTGTAGTGGTTAAGAGCACCTTGGAATCTAGCAGACCATCAATAATTTGCTTTACATTCTTATATAATTAATTTCGTCTTTTTGAACTTTAATTTCCCTGTAAGTAAAATGGGGATCATATTAAGCTATAACACAGAATATTATGACCGCATGTATTGAAAGCAAGGCATCCTATATAATACAGAGGGAATATGGTAATTTGTCCATTATGGTGTCCAAATCACAACCAGTCAAAGGTGTGCGTGCACAGGAGCTGGGGGGCAGGGACTGGGGCAGGGACTTGTGCCACTAGGACATGAGGCTGCTGCCAGGAGCGGCCCCCCAATAGAAGTGCATGAAGGCCCACAGTGCTGCCAGGCCCAGAGGGGGCACATTAGGATGGGAGCAGGTCCTTGGCAGAGAGCTCTCAACACTTTGGTGCTGGTGTCTGAAGGCCTGGAGAGGAACGGTGAGCAGATAGGCAGTTAGGGGGATCAGACAAGGACGGGAGAGCAGTTAGGGCCATCAGGCTGGCAAAGGACCAGTTAGGGGCATCAGGCAGCAGACAGGTGAGCGCTTAGGAGCCAGTGGTTTGGGATTGTGAAAGGAATCCCAGATTGCAGAGGGTGCAGGCCAGGCTGAGGGACCCCTCTCCCCATGCACAAATTTCATGCACCAGGCAACTAGTATAAATATTATTTACAAACTGTATTTATACCTTATGCATTATGGATAATATGACTTTCAATTACACTGTGAGTTATGACAGACAAGAGTTTCAATCATTTATTTGCACTCAAAGGAAATTATTTCCTCTTAAATTAATTATTTTGCTTATCTAAAATGTCTTCACATTTAAAATATCTATAATAATAAAAGTGTAATATGCAAATTGACCGAACGGCTGAACAGCAGAACAACCATCCAGACAACCATGCTATGACACTCACTGGCACCAGGCCAGCCAAGGCAGGTGTGATGTAATTGGTCAGGGGCCTGGCCATCACCCCATTATCATCCCTCACAGGGAGGCCCAGGCCTCAAGGCCAGTGGAGCAATCAATTGGGGGGCTCCACGATTGCCCCAAAGAGGGAGGCACAGGCCACAAACCAGCAGGCTGCGGCAGGTGGGCAGGGCATCCCTCTGTGGGAGCAATCCATTGTGGAGCCCTGGCTGGGTGGGCAGGGCCTACTTGTGTATGGGAGATCCATTGCGGAGCCACACGATCGATCATCCATGCAGAGGGAGGCCCAGGCTGCCTGCTGGTGGCACTGCACTGGGTAACCTGGGCTTCCCTCTGTGAAGGCAATCTATTGTGGAGCCCCGCCAGGTCAGTAGGGCCTACCTCTTTGGGGCAGACACCCCACAGAGGGAGACTCAGGCTACCTAGCCAGTGGCGCTGTGGTGAGTGGGCAGGGCCTCCCTCTGTGGGGTGATGGATCACTGGACTTCTGGACTGTGAGAGAGTGCAGGCCAGGTTGATGGACCCTCCCACACAGTGCACAATTTTGTGCACTGGGCCTCTAGTATAACAATATCTTCTTGAAGTGTTCTTGTGAGAATTACTTGAAATTACATATGCAAAATGTCTGAGATAGTTCCTGTGATGTAGTAAACACTCACATTGAGTTCTTTTCTTCCTAATTTGAATGACTGAGCTAGTCTCTGAAGAATCTGAAAAGCATTGTAAATAGCCTAAGGCTAATGCTTGATGGCAGAAAAGGTCCTTAGAACCTAGTCTTGGTAATCAGGAGATGCCTTAAAAAGTTATTGCTAAGAAATAACTGAGGACATCATTGTCTTTTCAGTCTGCTCACTGATTTAAGCCATTTTGTGTAGCTATTCCCTCTAGTCTAGAAACTCTTACAGGCTCTTTTAGTTTTCTCATCTCTAGATGAGGGTTTAGCAACATTGTCACTTTTGCCATTTGGGCTGGGTAATTCTTTGTTGTGGTGGACTGTTCTATGAATTACAGCATGATGCTAATAGCACTCATCCTAGGCTGATGCGACACTAAGTCCCTTCACTTCTCTTTTGGCCCAACTCCTTCAAGGAGAATAGCATATATTTTTGGTCTAAAATATTCTTAATGGGTCAGTTTGACAGTTATATTTGGTATTGCCTAATGTCTTTCACTTCTTTTAATACAGTATTCTGTACATTCTAATATGCATTAGAAAGAGATAAAATTCAGATTTGACCTCCACATTTGACAATTTTAGTCAAAATTGTCATAATTTGAACACACAGTAGCAATTGTTTGGAAAAGACTGATAAAGCTCAATCCTTCAGCTTCTCTTGATGGTTATAAACAAAAATACATCAACAAAGCTGGAGGACTTATACTTTTAGATATCAAGTTCTATTATAAAGCTATTATAAGTAAGATAATGGGATATTGAGAAAAATAGAGAGTCTAGAAACTGTCTCATGCATATATATTCATATAATTTACACAAAAATGACACTAGAAAAAAACATGTCAATAAATAATACTGGGTCAATTGGACAGTCATACAAGAAAAAACATCTAGATCCCTACCTCACATTATAGATAAAAATTAATTCCAAACTGATTACACATTCAAATTTAAAATAATTCAGTTTTGAATAGTTACAGAATCAAAAACATTTTCATTATGAAATAAAACAATGATAATTTGGACTATATTAAAAGTAAGAACACCTATTTTTCAAAAGTCACCATTAAAAGAGTGAAAGAGAACACACAGAACAAGAGAATGTATTTACAATACTTTTATCCAAGAAAAGACTTGTATCCAGAATATTTGTAGGATATCAATAATTAAAATGATACATGAGCCAAGAGAAAATAGACCAAAATATGATTTTATGAAAAGAGATATGCACATGATGAATAAACACATGAGAAGAAACTCAACTACATTTGTCAGTGAACTACTACTACACATCCACAGAATCTTACACTTTGCAATGAGTAATAAATCTAATACAAAGTTAGGATGTAGACTTAGGACTCTCATACTGTTGGTAGGAGTGAAAGTGATACAACTATTCAGGAAAATTCTTTGTCAGTAAGTATTAAAACTGAATTAATATATACCCAGACCCAGCAAAGACACTTTTAAGTATATCTAACAGAAATAAAAACACAAATTGACCATAAAACATGTACTAAAATATTTATAGTAACTCTTGTTATAATAACTTTAGACTGTAAACAACACAAATACAGATCAATAGTAGAATGTTGTATAGTCACACAAGAGTGTTATATAACAATGAGAATAAATTACAACTGCAAACAACACATACAAAATTTCACGGAAAGCCAGAAGCCAAAAAGTTCATTATATATGACAAGAGGCCTAGTGCATGAAATTTTTGCATGGGGGGGGGTGTCACTCAGTACAGCATCACCCTCTCCAATCTGAGACCCCTCAAAGGCTATCTGACTGCCAATTTAAGCCTGATCCTGGGATAAATACACACCCAGACCCAGCAAAGACACCTTTAAGTATATCTAACAGAAATAATAATGCAAATTGACCATAAGACATGTACTAAAATGTTTATAGTAACTCTCATTAAAATAAATTTAGACTGTAATCAACCCAAATACAGATCACTAGTAGAATGCCAGGCCTGGATCCCCCCAAACTGTCCTCTCCTGCAGGCCTGATTGCCCCCAACTGCCCTTCTCTGCCAGCCCAGTCACTCCCAACTGTCCTCCCCTATAGGCCTAGTCCCTCCCAACTTCCCTCCCCTGGTGGCCTGTTCTCCCCCCAAGTGTCCTCCCCTGCAGGCCTGGTTGCCCCCAACTGCCCTCCCCTGTAGGCCTGGTCCCCCCACAACTGTTCTCCCCTACAGGCCTAGTCTCCCACAACTGCCCTCCTCTGCCAGCCCAGTCACCCCTAACTGCCCTCCCTGTTGGCCTGGTTGTCCTCAACTGCCCTACCCTGCAGGCCTGGTCCTCCCCAACTGCCCTCCCCTGCAGTCCTAGGTCCTCCAAAACTGTCTTCACCTGTAGGCCAGGTCATCCCCAAATGCCCCCATTGCCAGCCCAGTCACCCCCAACTGCCCTCCTCTGTAGGCCTAGTTTCTCCCAACTGACCTCCCCTTATGGCCTGGTCCCCCACAACAGTCCTCCCCTGAAGGCCTAGTCCCTCCCAACTGTCCTCCCCTAAAGGCCTGGTCCGTCTCAACTTCCCTCCTCTACTGGCCTGATCACCCACAACTGCCCTCTTCTGTTGGCCATCTTGTGGCGGCCATCGTGTGTCCACATGGGAGCCACACGATCGATCATCCATGCAGAGGGAGGCCCAGGCTGCCTGCTGGTGGGACTGCACTTGGTAGCCTAGGCTTCCCTCTGTGAAGGCAATCTATTGCAGAGCCCTGCCAGGTCAGCAGGGCCTACCTCCTTGGGACAGTAAATAACCCCACAGAAGGAGACTCAGGCTACCTAGCCAGTGGCACTGTGGTGGGTCTGACACATGGGAGCAGCAATCTTGTGTGTTGAAGTGATGGTCAATTTGCATATTATTATTATTTTTTTAAGATAGGATTTCATTTATATCATATACTAAAATATGCAAATTGTTAGAATTCGAGTTTTTACCCTTGTGAGTGTACATGGTGGTTGTGGTTATGAAAGATTATAAGGAGGACTTCTGATGTCCTAATAATGCTCTATTGACTATGCTAATTACTTAGGTATTTATTTTGTTAAAAATTTCTAATTCTTTTGTATGTTGATTAGATTATATATAAAGATGAATGTATGCTTTCATAGCTTCAGATTTTATCTTCAGCTCCCCTACCACATGCCAATATATATTTTAGCCAGTTAATTTGTTCTAGTTCCATCTAGTGTCAAATCTACAGTCACTCCCACTTAGGTTGCTCATTTGCTTTGGCTCATGAGAAAGATCTACTTTTCTTTTACATCAGCTTATTTGTTTGCTCTAGCTCAATCCTTTGCCAATTTTAAAATCCTGGCTTCATTTCTGTTTGCAATGAAATTCTATATGTATGATTGATTTAATCATTTTGACTAGAAATACGGTAGTCTCCCAACCCCTTATCCACAGAGAATATGTTCCAAACCCCCAGTGGATGCCTCTAAACTGCAGATAGTAGCAAACCCAATGTACACACTCTGTTATTTTCCTATACATACATACATACATACATACATACATACATAATGATTACAAAGTTTAATTTATGCCTAATCTAAGGCATAGCAAAAAAACTAAAACAACAATTAACAATAAAATATACAAATTACAACAACCTATATTTATAAAAGCCATATATGCTAATTGTCCCTCTGACCATGCCACCATTCTATCAGTCACTATGATGCGCACTGACCAACAGGGGGCAGATTCTCCAACCAGTAGGTTAGCTTGCTGCTGGTGTCTGGCTGATCCACACTGGACGAGATGGGCCAGACATGCCCTGGAGCCCTCCTTCGGTCTCTCCCTAGCCCCAAATGTGCACAGGTGGGGTCACTCGGCCTGGCATGTGCCCTCTTGCAATCCAGGACCCCTCTCAGGGGATTTTGGAGAGCTGGTTTCAGCCCGATCTTCACAGACCAGGACAAGGGACCCCACCGGTGCATGAATTTGTGCACTGGGCCTCTAGTACATTTAATAAGGTTTATGGGAATGTGGGCTGTCTCTCCTTCAAAATATCTTATTATACATTACCAACCCTATTTATTTTTTCTTAATATTGTTATTGATTTCAGAGAGGAAAGGACTGGGAGAGATAGAAACATCGATGAGAAGGAATCACTTATTTGTTGCCTACTGCATGGTCCCCACCATGATCTCCTGGTTCACAGGTCAAAGCTCAACCACTGGGCCACACTGGCTGAGCTCTACTAACCCTATTTCTTATGATGATGTGAGATGATATAGTGCCTATGTAAAGGGATGAATTGAGGTGGATGATGTAGACTTTGTAACATAGTGTTAGACTATTATAAGGATTATTTGAACACAAGTACTGTGATACCACAAGAGTGAATATGATAACCAAGATGGCTACTAAGTGGCTAATAGGTGGGGAGCTTATACAGTGTGGAAACTCTGGACAAAAGATGACTCATGTCCCTTCTGATGGAAGATGAACATAAGAGATTTCATGATGCTACTCGATATGAAGCACAAATTAAAATTTATGAATTGTTTAGTTCTAGAATTTTCTATTTAATATTATCAGACCACAGTTGAGTACAGGTAAAGAAAATTGCAGAAAATAAAACCATGTATAAAAAGGTACTGCTGTATTACTATCCTCTTCTCTCAATTTGTCACCTCACCTCCCTGTAAGGAATAATGAAAGTAAAAAGGTTGAACTGTTAAGTACAAATAAGCTTGAAGGCATAGTGTGTAGTCACCTTTCTTTTATTTATTAATACAAATATAAACTTTCCACTTGCAAAATATATGTGAAAAGAGTCATACCAAACACTTTATATTATATAAATGCAAATGAGTTTTCCAGCAGCCTGCTATATTGTTCTACAATATATATAATGGTTGATTTGTTTGTGTGTGTGTAAATTTGTTTGCTATTAATACTTGAAAAAAAAAGAGGTAATAGAAGACTTGGTCTGAGACATAATTTCTCATTATTAAATATTTTTATATATTTAATTAGGTAAATTAATAATATCAATGAATATAAAGTCTGAATTGCTATGTTTTCATTTTAAATTCAATTCAATGTACCAGTGATAAAATTAAAATAATTGAAATTTATAACTCTAATATTTTCCCTTGAACAAAATTTTTCTGATGTAATGTTCCAAAGCCTGTATCCATACCTAATGTTCTTCTCCTTGGTTTTTGCACATATGTAGTATGAAATTTATACTTTGATCTCAGGAGTAGATTGAATTTTCAGCAAAATACATAAATATGTAATTATAATCACATATTATAGCACCACAATTATGTTAGATTTTGAATTTCAAATACTTTTCTTCCATAAGCTCTTTAGATATCACACCAGATAGGTTTTAATATAAAATTTTCATAAAATTTGCCTTCCCCTCGCAATCTAGAATACTCTAAAAATTTTAACAATTCGTAGTCCTCACAGAAACCTATGCACATGTGAGGCCCTAAAGGCTAAACTTCATTTACTTCTTGATAAATCTGCTTATGATCATCAGAGCATTATTCAGAAAACCTAACATTGGAAAAAATTCATCTATCCATGTGTATATTGTGGACAGCCATACAATGGAATGCTATACAACAATGAAAATAAACAAATAACTCCTATATACAACATCTCACAACTATAATGTTGAGTAATACAATCTATATAGAAATGAATATACTATACGATTTAATTTCTACACAGTTCAAAAGCAGATATAACTAATCTGTGGCAATAGAAGTTCAATTCTGCTTTCCTCTGGGGAAGAGGAGAATAGAACATTTTTGTAGGTAGTAGAAAGGAGGCTTTTGAAATACTCAGATTATTCTCATTTTTTAATCTGGATACTGCTTATATAGATGTGTTCACTTTATAAAAATCCATAAAACCATACATTTAAAATTTTGATATATTTATTCTTATATATTACACTTTAATTAAAAGCCTATTAATATTGGATCCAATATGGTGGTGGGTTTGGTGGAAGTTACATTAACTTCCTCCCAAGACTAAACTGTAATTATAGCTAAAATATAGAACAATCAACTTGAATAACCAAGAATAGCTGAACAGAAGTGTTTTTTATAGAATATATTGGAGTAACATTGGTTAATAAAATTAGATAGGTTTCAGGTGTACAATTCGATAATACATCATCTGAATATTGTATTGTGGGTTCATCACACAATCAAGTCTCTTTCCATCACCATTAATCCACCCTTTACCATCTTGTACCTCCTCTCACCTCCACGTAATACTATGTACTGAAATTTATATGCTTTTCTAAATAAGAGCCTATCAATCCCAATAAAACATGATTATCTGAGCACTGAAATAGGATGATGGGAATGATTTATTCTTGCAGCACAGAAGCATTATGTCAACAAGGTAATTAAAAATGCGTGTTTTATACTACTTTCATATTTTAAATTTTGAGAATTCTGGTAACTATTCTACACATTTCTTCATTCGTATTTCAAGTGTATGAGATGTCATTTCACTATTTTATTCAAGAGTGAGATTTATTCTGATTAAATATTTAAAAATCATGAATACTTTAAATTCCTAATTTTTAATTCTTTCTTAGTTTCTCTTTTTATACACAGTATCACATAAAGTGCACACTTAACACACATTTAAGAGGTAGCAGAATATCCAAGCTTTAAAAAGCACTGAGATAATATTTTTTTCAGGCTAGGATGTTTTAAAATGTGACTATATCACATTGTATCACAAATACGTGTGTGTGTATCTCTGTGTGTGTAGTGCTTGGATATATATATATATATATATATATATATATATATATATATATATTCTCCATTTGACAAGTGATCATCCAAATGGTTATCTATAAGAAGCCAGTATTCTCCACACCAATATAACTACTCAAGAATAAATTGCAGAAAGCAGAACTGCTATGACTATTTGTAGCACTTAACAGGAATTCTGGCAGCATGGAATTAGGTATGAAAAATCCACAGAGGGACAGGGGAGCTCAGTAAGAGCATAGCAAGAATAGCACGAAAAAGGAGACACTTATGGACATAGAATGGACAAAAGTTGCAGATGGGTGTGGTAAGAGAAAAACAGTGTTTTACTGCTGTCTGATGGAAGGGTAACTAAAAAGAAATATATGACATTGCAAGAGCACAGACAAAGAAAGAATATTTTATAATGATTTACAGAAAAGAATAATAACATAATTACATCATAAAGCTATGTGACATTGATTAAATTTTGCGAGGAATACAAAAGCCTCTGTAATACACATAAAAAGCACATGGAGAACAAAGGATAAAAGGTAGAAAATGAGATAAGAATAGAACTATTATATTTACCTACTTATCATCCTCATTCACTGCAATCTAAAAAAACACCCACATGAATATTTATAGAGACCTGGTGCATGTAATTATTGCACGGGGTATGAGTTCCTCAGTCAAGTATCTTCTCCAATCTGGGACCCCTCGAGGGATGTCTGACATGCCCCTCACAATCCAGGACTGCTGGCTCCCAATTGCTCACCTGCCTACCTTCCTTATTGCCCTTAACCACTTCTGTCTGCCAGCCTGAACACCCCCTAACCACTCCCCTGTAGCCCGATTGATGCCTAACTGCTCCCCTGCTAGCCTATTTGCACCTAACTGCACTTACCTGCAGGCCTGGTCACCCCTAACTGCCCTTTCCTGCAGGTCTGGTTCTCCACAACTGCTCTCCCCTGAAGGCCTGCCCCCCCCCCAACTGCCCTTCTTTGCAGACCTGGTCACCCCCAACTTCCTTCCTCTGCAGGCCTGGTCACCCCTAACTTCCCTCCCCTGTAGGCTTGATCACCCCTAACTTCCCTTCCTTGCAGACCTGGTCCCTCCAAACTATTCTCTTCTGCTGTCCATCTTGTGGTGGCCATCTTGTTTCACATGAGGGCAGCCATCTTATTGGTTGGAGTGATGGCCAATTTGCATATTACTCTTTTATTAGATAGGATAGAGGCCTGGTGCATGGGTGGGGGCCAGATGCTTTGCCCCTAAGAGTGTCCCAGGGTTTGCTTGGGGTGTGGGGTGGCCTGGTTCAGGGGCCTGTGGTGGTTTGCAGGCCAGCTATGCCCCCCAGTGACCCAAGCAGAGGCCTTGGTACCTGGGATTTATTTATCTTCTATAATTTAAACTTTGTAGCCTTGAGCGAAGGCCAAGGCAGGCCAGGGCTATAGAACCTTGGCAGCTGGGGGAAACTCAAGCTTCCTGCTTTCACCAGCTCTTTGCCTGCTGCCATTTTTGTTGGGATATATTTATCTTTTATAATTGAAACTTTATAGCCTTGAATGGAGGCCTGTGCTGGCCAGGGTGTGTGGAAAGCTTGGCTTTCTCCATCGCTGGGGAAATTCAAGCTTCCTGCTCATTCTGTGGCTGCAGCCATCTTGGTTGGTTTAATTTGCATACTCACTCCTGATTGGCTGGTGGGCATTGCTTTTGGTTATAGCAAAGTGATGGTTAATTTGCATATTACTCTTTTATTAGATAGGATGAGTTGAAATAGTAAACTTATCTACTTAGTAAATATGTTCATAATTTATATATAGTATATTAAATTAATCTCAATTCCCTTTCAGTTTGAAATTTCAATTAAAGAGTAATAATTTGAGATTATAGAATAAAAGTACCTATATTTAGTTTCAACATATGGGCCATCTGTTCAATAGACAGACTGTCACTGAAACACCTGGTTTCTAGCAGACTCAGTGGAAAGAATTAAACCTTATATCTTTATCTCCTTCTTAGAATATGATTATAGATGATACATTTTTAAATATTTTTCAACCATCTCTTTTTAACTTTTAGTATTCATCAGAAATCCATGTGTATCCTATATCTCTTCTCACTCTACTTCCCTGATGGGTCCCCTGGGGAACACTGAACTGACATTGTCAATGATGATATATCACTGATGAATTCTCCAATGCCACCTAAATTTCAAAAATCCAAGAACAATGTTATCCAATTCCTTTACATTTCTCCTATACTATTCCATTGCTATTTTTCTGTATTTTACTTGATATTCTCACCACTGATTCTATTTCTCTTTATATAAACTTCAGTGTCATTTTTAACTTTCCTCTTTGCTTTACATTAGAATAAAAAGGTCACTCTTGTAGATTTTTTCTTCTCCTCCCCTTCATATCTATTGTTATTATCATAATTTGGGCCTTTAATGTCACTTGCTATTGTGCAAATCTCTAATTACAATCCCTACCTTTAGACTCTCCCATTTTAATACATTTTCTGTATTGCTGTCAAAGATCTAACTAAAATATGATAATATTATTCTCTTGTATGCCTTATTGCAAAGGACTCAGATTCCTAATTTGACATATTAAGGCCTGTGCAGTTTAACCAATATTTAACCTTTTAACCCTCATCTTCTGCAATTTTTCTAGTCACCCCATTACCCCCCAATACGAAATAACTTCATTCTTACAACATACTATTTCTTTCATATCTACATGTATTTAACCCTTTCATCTATTTGTAAAATTAATATTCACCCTTCAAAATTAAATCAAAAGCATCCTTTCTATAAAGCCTCCTTAAACATTTTTATTTCCCTAGCTGGTTTGGCTCAGTGGATAGAGCATGCAGACTGAAAGGTCCCAGGTTTGATTCCAGTCAAGAGCACATGCCTGGGTTGTGGGCTTGATCCCCCAGTGGGGGGCATGCAGGAGGCAGCCAGTCAATGATTCTCTCTCATCATTGATGTTTCTATTTCCTCTCTGCTTTTCTCTCTGATATTAATAAAATATGTTTTAGAAAAATTTTACTGCCATAATTTATAAACAATACCATATACCAATCACAAGTGCTCAATTGGTTATGACAATTTACACCCTGTAACTGTTATGGCTGGCAGGACCCTGTCGGGGCAGGGCTCCAGCCCAGGGGAGGAATGATGTAGCATGATGCACTTTATGTTAGAAATGGGCTGGCTCTGTTTGGAGTCCTCTGCTTCTTCTAGTCTATTCTTGATGCTTTCTATTGAGTTCTTCATAGTAGCGATGCCATTTTTCATTTCTTCTTGGTTCACCTTCATTTCCTCTTGGTTCTTCTTCAGATCCTCTTGGTTCTTCTTCATTTCCTCTTGGGTCTTACTCATATTGTCAAATTTGTCTTCTATTCTTTTTAGCCATCATATGATCATTACTCTGAATTCTTGCTCTGGTAGGTTGCTTGCCTCTAACTCGTTTACTTCCTTTTCTGGTGGTGCCTGATTTTCTTTTCTTTTCTCCAATTTTTTTATTAAGGTATTATATGTGTACATATCTTACTATGCCCCCCCTCCCATTCATGCCCTCCCTCCCCAGAGTTCTGCGTTCATTGGTTGTACTTATATTCATGCATACCAGTCCTTCGGTTGTTCTCTTATCTCCCTCCAGGTCTCCTTCCCCTCCCCGCTGTCATTTGACAATCTGCTTGTTTTATGGTGACTATCTCAGGACCACATGAATAGAATCCGCTCCTCAATCGCCAGTAGGTAGCTCCGGGAAGGGACCCAGCTGTGGGTGCTTCCCTGTCAGGGGCACCCTGATCAGCAGATCCCCAATTTTCCCTGGTGATCTCCTGTCTCTTTGCTTGCTGAGAAGCAATCCCAGCAGGACCCTTGGCTGCTCTCTCTTTCTTCTTCAGGACAAGGCTCAGAACCTGCCTTCCTGTTCTTCCGCCATTTTCCTCTCAATCTATGGCTGTTTTTTTTTTGTTTGTTTGTTTTGTTTTTTTTAATCAAAACAATCAATGTGGTACAATTTGGGGTTTTAAGGCTTCAACAATTTTTTTCTCTCAAAGCAACACTCGACTTCCCCTAAGTGGGACATATGCCCTGCCACCACCCCAGAGCAACACCCCACCAAATTACAGCCTACACTGCTGAGACCCTCATGGTGCAAAATGCAGCCCACAGCCCATCCTAGCCCAGAAACGGTTGCTGTGGATGCCAGGTAATGATGTCAAGTAGCAATGCCCAGTTTACCTCTCCCTAGCAACTAGCCTCCTTGGAGTTTCTTCAGCCCAGGAAAACGACTTCTTTATAGCCAGGTGGAAAATTTCACACTTTAACAAAATGTCTGGGAAGATTTTTCCTGTGCCTCATCTCATTTGATCCTCACAGAAGTCCTGGAGTAAGTAGATAAGAGACTCGGTGGAATCCTATTTTCTTTTCATTAGTCAGAAAATGGAGATTTAGAAAGTTTAGAAACTTAACCTGACTGAAAAGAAGTAAGAAATGGTGGACCTTGAAAATGACTTCAGGTTTTCTTACTATGCATAATATACTAGTAGGCCATTAAATATTTTACCCTTTGTTCTCCCAGAGTTATCTACAATAATAATGTACTTCATGTTGATATTTACTGCTGTGTTGCTGAAAATTCTCTAAAAGAGAAGTTGGTATGCTTCACTGGGCTGGAAACAATTCAGCTAAATCAGAATGCAGGTCTAATTAAGCAATATATATATTTATATATATATATATATATATATATATATATCTATATATATCTATATATATATATATCTCTATATCTCTATCTCTCTCTCTCTCTCTCTCTCTCTCTCTCTCTATCTATCTATCTATATATATATATATATATATATATATATATGGCTAAGTTGACTCGCACATGCATCATACATATAAAGCTCTCACTGGCCCATGTGTTTCAATCTATTATTGTAGATCATGAGTTTGGTTGACACTTCTATTATAGAGAAAAGTTGAATAGTGATATTAAAATATTTTTTTCTATTTAACTTCCTGTCAATGTGCATGAAATAATGCACTGGGTCACTAGCATTTTATAATAATAGTTAATAAAAAGTATAAAGATGAGGTCAAAGCCATAGATACTTGTTTTGACTTTTTAAAAAAATTATCTTTATTGTTGAAAGTTATACAGATGTATCCTTATTTTCCTCATTGATGCCATATAGCCAACCCCCTCCCCCCACCTCAGGCCTTCACCACACTACTTTCTATGTCGTTAGATTATGCATATATGTATATAAATTTGTTGGTTAATCTCTTCCAACCCACCCCCACTTTTTTGTTTTGATCTTCAGTTCCCAAAGATTATTAAAAAGAAATGATACTCCCATATGTGAATCTTTTCATTTTAAGAGGGAATCATGAGATTTAATTATATTATGGCCTGTTCTATCTAATCCTGTGGTATTCTATTTCTGAAGTGATCACACTTTGTCAACATATGGGATAAACCATAGACTTCTACTGAGTGACTGAATGGAAAAGATTGAGTCAAATAAACAAAGAATGTAAATAATGATATTTATGCCATGACGAAAGCTTTTTTTTTTAAAAAAGTGGTCTAATAGAAACTAGTAAGATATCTGACATTAGGTAAGAAATTTTAAAATAATCAATGTTTCATAAACTTACTGTTAGGAACATTCTTGGATTCCATTATGTTCTGCTTGGGGCTCTCACCCCTCTTTGTGATTGTTCTGTTATTCTCATTACTAGAGGCCTGATGCATGAATCCACACACTGGTAGGGTCTGGCTGTGGGGAGGGGGCATGGGAGGTTAGTTGGCTGGCCCTGCCCCCTGGTCGAACTCCAGGGACAATTTGCATATTAGCCGTTTATTGCATAGGATAGGTTTTATGATTAAGGGCTTTTGGCTTTGATTAAACCACCTCACCCAGTTTCTAGTGGACCACCTAAACAAGTCTGACCTGGTCTGACCTATTACTCTGACTGACCCATATTAAATGAGTTTTAGAGGTAAAATAGGCAGGTTTAGGGGATTTTAAAAATAAGGAGGTCCATGGGGGAGGACTCCATAGGTAAGGGCTTGGAGCTGCAAAAAGGCATATGTTCAAAGAGAGAGAAAGAGAAAAAGAGGTACCACAGGATAAGGGGAGAGGAAGACAATGATTTACAGAAGATAGGGAAGTGACGACAAATGGAAGAAAGAGGAAACAAACTTTCACAGAGGATAGAGAATGCTGCCACTGAAGGGAGAGAAGAAGAGAGGGGACTACATGGGGTTTGAGCTTTGAAGCTGATGTAATTACCAATCAGAAGGAACTATCAAAAGACAAAGAACTGCAGCCTCCATAAGCACTAGAAAAAGGGGCCTTGTGGATTACCCCCTTTTGGAGCCCTTCCCAAGTGGGAGTCTTGTTTCCAATAAATTTCCTCCCTTTAATCTACCATCTTTTGTCTGTGGCTTAATTCTTTCGATCAACCTGGTCAAGAACCTGGGAATGAAATCACCCTTGCATTCTGCTCAGGGAAAACCACCTGACTTGCTTAAAAGAGACATAAATATCTCACTCCCTCTGCTCTGCCCTGCTGATGCCATTTTGGTCTCAGCCTTTCTGCTAGAAGATAACAATAAATTTATAATTCTTTACTATCTTGGCCTTGTGCATTCTTCCTTTATTGTCCCTAGCACTTACATGTCATTTTTTTTTAATTTGAAAAAATTCTAGACTATATTTTAAGTGCCATATAGAGCCATAGAAAAGTTTTAAAGGAAAGCAGAGTTATCACATGATCAGACATATATTTTAGACACATAACTGGCAACAGTAAGAAGGATAGAGTGGATGATGGAAATATTGGAATTAAATAACCTAGTTAGGAGCCTTGCTGGTAGTATAGGTCAGAGAGCTGGTGGCTTCAACTATACTATTTTTGGTGGAGATTAAGATAAGTGGACCAATAAAGTGTTTTGGACTTGCTAAATGACTTCAGTGAATGAAAAAAAGAGGAAATTAAGTAGTCCTAGGTTTCTAATTCTAGTGCATCAATATCAAGATATGATTCAAAGCTATGGTCAAGTTGGAGAGAAGGTCAGGAAATGTGAATTTACTTCAGAAAGCAATAAGGAGACTAGATGAAGTGAACTACTCCATCAGTAAAGCTGATTATAATGAAAACAATCGTATTACCTGAACAGTACTAGTTCATTTTCTGAAACTGTGCCATATCCCATAGGTAAAAAATGGCATCCTGCATTTAGAAACAAACCAGTAACAAAATATTTATGGAATTCTTGACACAAACTAAAAAGTATAAGAAACCGTTAAGGGAAAATTCAGACAACTAGAGATATAGAAGAAAATGTGAATTAACAACACAATGGGAAATATGTACAGAGATGAACATGACTAATATATCTTGAGTGGCTGTAGCAGAATATTAATATTGGGCTAAATGGAGAATATGGTTTGCTTCCAATATATCTACAATTACTAAGATAGGAGAACATTAAGGATTCTGCTTTCAGAAATTTGGCAGAATTCTCTACTTCCCAATGCTCTGCTTACACAAAAAATTACTTGTCCCATTCTAACACATTTTTATTAAGTCTCTATTCATATATAGCAAATAGGTTAATTTTCTTGTTAAAATATATAGCATATTGAGAAATTACTAACAGAATATTACCTAACAGAATCCAAGTCCTACCATATGAAGTAAAAACTGGCTAATATGGGGAATCTCTTCATTAGGAATTAATTAACTCAGGAGAAAGTTAACATTTTAATGGAAATGTACATTCCTGGAAATATTCAATTAAGTCATCCTATTGAAACTGGATAACAGATGGTTACTTTTTCTTTCCAACTGCTTAGGTTTCATTAAAAGGCACCATCTATAAAAACAAATTACATACCGGTATTAAAAAAAAAAAAAAACTATTTCACTTTTACTGCTGTGTCATTCTACACCAAATTTGAGCCAACATCTTCCTTGTATTTTGGTAGAGAAATGTATAGATGATCTGACTGTTGTCAATAACTCTGATATTTGAAATTTATCACTAAAATATCTGAACCTTTTAATACAAACCAGAGGCTTTAGACTGAACATGTAAACTTAAGAAAAGAAAAGGAAAAGACAAAATCCTACCCGATACCTGTGGGTGTTTTTTAAAGCCCCAGGATAGCCAAAACTGGTTTGGCTCAATGGATAGAGCATTGGCCTGTGGACTGAAAGGTCCCAGGTTCGATTCTGGTCAAGGACATGTACATTGGTTGCGGGCACATCCCCGGTAGGGGGTGTGCAAGAGGCAGCTGATCGATGATTCTCTCTCATCAATGTTTCTAACTCTCTATCCCTCTCTCTTCCTCTCTGTAAAAAAACCAATAAAAATATTTTTTAAAAAGCCCCAGGGTAGCCAAAATATAGACCACCCAAGCCACATCTATTACATCTAAAGAACTGGGTAGAAAGAGAGTTTCTGAATGTTTTCTCAGTGCTCTCTCTTCACTTCCTGCCTGACCTCTCAGATCATGGTAATATCCCATGTGCTGTTATGGCTTTAAGTTGCATCTACAACTCATATTGACTAATGATGAAAAAAGTTTATTCTATTTAGATGGGTCTAATTAAGATTCATGTTCTCAGACTTTCTTGCTCTTCATTTTAGATTTGATTTTTTTGTACAGTTAACACACTTCTACATTTCAGTGATGAGTTTTAAAGATTGGTTTGGCATTCAGACAGTGTTCTTAATTAACAAAATGAGAGCTATTTAGTTACTCTCAGTATAGGCAGCAGAGTCTGCTTACATATACTCACTTAGCACAAATTCACTTCATTAAGTGTGAAAAGTGTTATAAAATATCTTGTATATACCTTTTTGAGTGCTGAACATGTATTTCAAAGTATACAAAGGGGCATTTTCTAGCTAAAAGATTTAATTAGAAATAATATGTATTAACATCTTATTCAAATAAGACTAGTTTTCATTGGTGCTGGGCTAAGTATGGTAGTACATTAAAAGAAAAAAAATACAAATTCAGCTCTAAAAGCCAAAAATAGCACAAGCAATTAATTATAATCAGAGGCAAGTAAGTGTCATAGAAAAAGCAACACTGGAGCAGAATCTTGAGGGATGATTGTTTTCACAAGGCAAATGCTATATGGGTGGAATTACAAGGGAATTTCAGGCTCATGAAATAGAGAAAGCAGATACCAAGGAATATCCAAAGTTATTAAAGATTCAGAGAATAGGAATTAGTGTAGTAGAGCTATACGTTGCATGTTAAGGAAGCAGGAGCAGATTGAATGTCAGAAATCCAATGTGAGACAGGGCCAAATTATAAAGATGCCATTAAAGATGCCAAAAAAGGGAACATATAATTTATATTGTAGACATTAAGGAGAACCTGAAATGTTCAGTCAAGGGAATTACATGCTGAAGAGTTGTGTTTTCAAAAGAATACTCTGGCAGAAATGTAAAGAATGGATTGGGGATGGAAAACAATAGAGACATGAAGACCAATTAGGTAGATGGCAGAAGAGGCTAGGAATCAGATCTAGGGAAGAAGGAGTGTGGGAAAAATAAGGAACGCAAATGATTCTGACAAATAGAAGCAAGACTTGGAGAATAATATTATATCGGGAAGAAGAGAAAGGAATCAAGCAACTATAACTCCTATGTTACTAGCTTGATTTACTTAGTGGGTAGCACTACGCTTTTAATCAGCAAAATGAATGTAAACAAAGTATGAGGTCAGATTTGAAATGGTAATGAATTCCAGTTTGGGAAAATTTGTGTGACATCCAGCTAGACATACAGGTCTGGAGATATAACTAGAGACATAGCACTTGGGTATAAGGATGGGAGCGTAAGACCATCCACAGAAAAAATTATGGGGAGAGAAGAGAAATGGCTTTAAAAACCTTAGGGCCCGTAAATATTTAGAGAAGGATTAGAGGAAGTGAAATCAGAGAGAGAGAATGAAACAAAACTAGCAGAGTGCAGAAAAACCTGAAAAGAGCACTAGAGAGAGAGTTCCAAGGAGAAAGGCATAGAGGTCCATTGTCAGAGCACAGCAGGGTCCTGCTCAGCACTGCTGCTTGGAGTTGTTCTGAGTCCATATATTCCTCTAAATTCTTCCTGATTATGCCAGGGCAGGTGCTTCTCAAACCCTGCCCACTTTACTAATTGTTGGGAACTTAGTCCAAGTTCCTCTTTTATTGTCTTCTCACTAGTTACAGGTGTTGGGTCCGAGCCCCTCTGCTTGGGACTGGACCTCCATGGATGCCGGGTCTTAGGGGAGAAGCCATGAGAAGTTATGGGCATATAAGAATTAGTCTTTATTGCAGAAGCCAGTGGCCACATAGCAATCAGACAAGACAATTCTTCACAGCAAAGTCCATATAGGTAGGCATCCAGACACTGGCTGCTGAACACATATTTTTCTCACATAGTAGCATTAGTCTCTGTAACCACAGTTATTATCTGAGCAGCCGCACATTGCCCCAGACTCACCGCCTTACATTATAGTGGCACCTGAGCTGTCCCTTAGAGCTACAACCTCAATAACCTCTCTGGCTCAGAAGCTTCTCCTGTCTTCCCCACTCAGCACACTGGTTGGTTAACATGGTAGCTTTATCTGAGCTCTATGTGAGCTCTAGCCTTACATCATAGCAGTACCAGCTCTCAGCTTCATCTGAGCTCTCTAGCCTCTCCTGCACACATAGGAACTACATTCTCTGTGCCTATTGCCTCTGCTTCTTCACACATTCTCCAGCCCACTGGTTGATCTCTAACTTGTATATTATTACTTAGATAAAGAAGGCTAGTTGCCAACAGTGACATCAATCATATTTTGGCTACAGAAGGGCAGAGTTTGCCGTGTGTCCTTGCACCTGTTCATCGTATCTTGGCCTTGAGCACCCTGATTAGGTTCATGCTCAGAGCGGCCTTGGCCATTCTGGTGTATTGACAACAAGGCCTCTGTGCTCCCATTGGCCTTGACTATCCGGGGACCCTGGCTTGGTTCCCACATCCATCTTCATAAAAATTCAAAATAGCAGATGTTTGATCAGAATCCGGCTTCCCGAATCCTCAGCCAGCTGTCTATTGCCAGTATATTCACAAACTACATGTATACACCCAGTATCAATAAAATTCCAGGAATATCATTATGCTTTAATTTTAGCAAAGACTTGAACCAATATCATGGAAAGACTAACCTACCTACTGAGCTGGGCTGAATTTACAGGAGCTGAAAGTATTTTGACCCTGTGCTCAGTAATGAGGTAGAAGCACACTAAGTACCTTGTCTCCACACCTTTATCATTTGACCACCAATAACAAGAGGAAATATCAGTAAGACCCCTTTTCCCATGGCCTCGGTTTCCTTCTCTCTTTCCAACAGGACCCACCTTGGTCAAAACTGAACTGTAACTAGGTTTAAGCTAAAACTATGTGTAAACTTATTTAAGGATATACTTCCATTCTTTCTGTCATATTCAACTAAAGATGGCTAAATTGTCCAACATATAGCTTACCAGAAATCCTATCTAATAAAAGAGAAACATGCAAATTGACCGTACCTTCACTAAGCCTACCAGCCACACCCACCATCCAATCAGGGTGAGTATTCAAATTAACCCAGTCAAGATGGCAGTTAATTTGCATATCCAGGCCAGAGCACAGACTGAAGACAGCATAGAAAGAAGCCAAGTGCTGCAGAAGAAACAAAGCTATGGAGAAGCAAGCAAGTGGGGCAGGAGAAAAGGGGAGAAGGGAGAGAAGCAGGCGGGGCATCGACTGCAGCAGGAAGTTCTATTGCAGGAATTTTCCTGCAAAGGGCCTCTAGTAGAGATTATAAAACATCCATCAGAAAGGAGCAACAACATAAGAAATCATAAAATGCCTCACACTTGACATCTCCTTTTAGCCTGTGCCAATTGTAAGCCCCTCCTGTTTTCAAAGCAAATCCCATTACATTAGGGTGTCTTTTTCTCTGAGAATTTTTCTTATTTGTTCCTTTGGAACATATTCCTTTGTCTTCTAATTTTTATTTTTATTTTTTTACTTTCTGTGTTTATATAAATTAGATAAAATAGCACGCTCTCCCTGAAGCTTGAAGGAGAGGCCTTATGTAGAAGTGACTTCTATTCAGATAGCATGCACCAGGTAGTTTTGTCAGAATGGTTGGAGCAGAGTGGATTTGTGGCAAGGGCTTCAGTATGCGCTGGCTGACATGGACTGGGGCAGAGGCCTATGAGGGTGCCCAGGAGCCGAGTGTCTTAGACTGCAGCAGGCACTGGCTGAGCTGGCCAGGGGCCACACTTTTGAGGCCATGCAGAATGACTGTAGTGCTTAGATCAAGCCCCCAGACCATCTAGGTGAAGGGTACATAAATCATGGCACTCACCAGCACTTCGGATTCAGGATAGTTCCCACAGATCCCAGAGAGTTCTCATAGTTCCCCAAACACTTTGTCAGGCACCTTACTGTTAGTAAATGGATTTTTTACTTAAAGGGTACAGTCTAGGTGCCCTTTAAGTCACAGTTTTATTGCTGTGCCCCAGAGCAGGCAAGTTTGTCAATATGGGCCTGTCAGTGATACCCCTCCCTACTTAGGCCATTCTATCTGGGTAGGGTTCCCCTACTTAACGTGTCCCCATCTCTTTTACCCTTCTCTATGTAATCTCTCTCTTATTCATTGTGCAAAAGGTGTTCAGTCAGCCCTCACTGTTTTTCAGGAAGAATTGCAGGTGTATATTCAGTGTGTCCATAGGAGGAGGAATGTTTGGGTCTTCATACACTGCCATGTTTGAACCTTCCCTCTCCTGTAATTAATATTTTTAACTTCCAAAAGTATGGTCTTTAACTATTATGCATTTTAAATCTATTTTTTACTTCATTGAGTAAAAATATCAAGCTTCCTGCATGATATTGGTTTTTTGAAATGTGTTCAGGTTTCCTTCATGATTTGGCACATAGTAAAATTTTAAAATATTGTATTAAGTTTGAATCAACCATATATTCCATATTTCTTCTCTGGAGGAATATGTGTATATATACATACATGTTAGATCAAGCTTATTATTTGTAGTTTTTCTCAATACTTACTAATTTTCTATCAGCTAGATCTATGAGTTTAGATCTGTATAAAAATTTCCCCCTGTAAACATGGTTTTCAACTACTTCTAAATATGCCAGTTAACACTCGATTTTAGAATTGGTTTTTAGTGTATAAAAGCATATACCACTGCCCAGCCTGCATGGCTCAGTGGTTGAGCATCAACCCATAAACAGGGAGGTCATGGTGATTCCCAGTCAGGGCACATACCCAAGTTGAGGGTTTGATCCTCAGTGGAGGGCGTGCAGGAGGCAGCCAATCAATGATTCTCACTCATCATTGATGGTTCTATCTCTTCCTCTCTGAAATCAATCACCATATATATATATTTTTAAAAGCAGATACTGCATACCACTTACATCTTCTTCGTAGCTTCATCCTGTTATCACAACTTGATGTTCCTTCTTACCTTAGTTAATACTTTATGCCTTAAATACAGGGTTCCCCCCCCCCAAAAAAAAAATGTATACACACTTTAACAGCTGATTTCTATTACATTTTGAAAATGAAATATATTTTAATAAGAACTGCCTTTATAATTATTCAAAGTGTATATATATTTTTGGAGACACCCTGTATTATCAAAAAGCCCCATCCTCTCCTCTCACATGCAGCCTCAATTCTGATTTTTTTGTTTTAACTTGTTTAACTGTATTTGAATCCTAAAATAATAATCTATTTAATTTTGTATGTTTTATTATTAAATAAATAGAATCATATTTTTGTAACTTCTTTCTATCACCAAATGTTATGACTAAGATATTCATTGATGTCAGTCCTTCTTAGTTCATTCATTTACATTGTTGTCCATTATAAAAATATACAAAAATCTATTTTCCACAATGAATAAACATTTTCTTGTTTTTAGAATGTAAGCATTAACAGAGTACAGTTAGAAAAATTTTCATAAACATCTCTTGATATGCATACATTAAATTTTTTCTTGGGGGTTGGCAAATTATTGCTGTAAAGGTACAGATAATACATACTTTAGGCTTTATGGACCACATATGTTCCCAACCACATAGTCTTCTTTTTTCAACACCTCTTTAAAAAAGTTGGAATTCGTAGTTTGTAGGGCCTTACTGAGGCATAATGCAGGACATATTTGTCCATGGCCCATACTTTATCAGTCCCTATAGAGCAAATATTCAGTAATAAAATAGCTGTCAAAGTTTTATATTTTTGCCAACATGTGGAATGTGAAATTGTATCTCATTGTCATTATGATGTAATGAAACTGAACATCATTTCCAATGTTTATTGGCCACTTGGGTTTCCTCTTCTGTACAATGACTACAAATTTATAACTTTGGTTCATTTTTCAAGTGGATTGCTTTTTCTTATGTCCTGCATATTAGTCCCTCCTGAGTTATATGTGTTGCACATATCTTGTCAGTTTTTAGCTTCTTTACTGAACAGAAACTTAAATTTAATTTAAATTAACTTATTTACTCTTTCTTTATTGGGTATAGTTCTTGTCCCTTATATTGTGTTCTAAAAGTTTTTATAATAATAGCCTGAAGTCTTTAATATCCATGGAATATGTTTTTATATACAATGTGATGTGGGAGTGCAATTTCATACCTTTTTATTGGAAAGCCTTTTTTTTCACTTGAACTGAATACTGATCTGTTGTATGTTAGGCTCTCAAAATTAATGCTGCAATTGCAAACAAATCTCAGTGGCTTACCCAGTTTATTTCCTGCTCACGTTACATACTGACAGCATGTCAGCACTGGATCTCATCTACTTTTTACTTTTTAAAAATGTTCAAGGTTCAAACTATAGGAGCAGTCTTTATTTGGGACCTGACATAATTTTTTGGCAGTAGAAAAGTATTTGTCAAACTATTTAATGAAGTTTTTGTCACTATGGTTATACTAGAGGCCCAGTGCATGGATTCGTGCACTGTGCCGTCTCCCAATCTGGGATCTCTCGGGTGATGTAGGATTAACAATTTTGGCCCGATCCCTGCAGGATGTAGTAGCGTGCAAAGTGGCAGGTGGCCAGGGAAGAGCTCCGAGTCCAGGCCCAGCGCCACTCTGGACCTGCTCATCCAGGCCCCACTGTGCCTGCCACTGCCTCAACTTGGTAGCACTGCCATGGAGGTGGGAGAGACTTGGGCTGCTGCAGCTACACTCGCCAGCTGTGAGCCCAACATCTGGAATCCATCAGTCAGCTGAGTGGTGTTCCCACTCTGGGAGTACACTGACCACCAGGGGCAGATCCTGCATTGAGCATCTTCCCCCTGGTGGTCAGTGCACATCATAACTACCAGTCAGACAATCAACTGGTCAAACGGTTCACTGGTTGCTTAGGGTTTTATATATATAAAACACCGTGTTTCCCCGAAAATTATACATCCTCCAAAAATAAGACCTACTTAATGGAAACATAATACATCCCCTGAAAATAAGACCTAGCGCATCTTTGGGAGCAAAAAATAATATAAGACACTGTCTTATTTTCGGGGAAACAGGGTAGACTAGTGGCCTGGTGCACGAAATTCATGCATGGGTGGGGGGTGTCCCTCAGCCCAGCCTGCACCCTTTCCAATCTAGGACCCCTCGGGGGATGTCTGACCGCCAGTTTAGACTCAATCCTATATACACTTCCATTGTAGCACTTCTTTTTCTTTTACTAAATTTATTGGGGTGACATTGGTTTATAGGATCATATATGTTTCATGTATACATTTCTGTGATACATGACTTTATATTGCACTATGTGCCTACAACTCCAAATCAAATAATCTGCTGTCACCATATATTTAGTCCTCTTTACCCTTTAACACTCTCCACCCTCTTCCCTCTGGTAACCACCATACAGTTGTCTGTGTCTGTGAATTTTATTTTTCATGTTTGTTCATTTGTTGCTTTCAGTTTTATATCCCATACTAGAGGCCTGATGCATGAAAATTCATGCACTGGACGGGGGGGTTCCCTCAGCTGGGCCTTCCCCCTCTCACAGTTCAGGAGCTTGCAGGGGTGGGAGGAAATATGGCAATAAGGGGAAGGCGATGCCCCTATCACACCTCTGCTGCTGCCACTGTCAGCAGCACAAGCCTCAGCTGGCCCTGGTTACCTGAGTCTCAGGTGGCCCTGGGCAGCTGGGCAGCCGACATTGGAGGCTTGCTTGCACCTTGGGCCAGCCCTAGGCAGCTGGTCAGCCACCATCCAAGACTTGCCTGGGCCTTAGGCTGGCCCTGGGTGGCTGGGAAACTGACATGCGAGGCTTTCCTGTGCCTTGGGCATTGGCTGAACAGCCACCATCCGAGGTTTGCCTGTGCCTTGGGCAGCTGGGGGGCTGAGGGCAGGTCCAGCCACACAATGTGCCTGCCGCCCCCCCCCACTCCTGCTGGACTGAAAGGACCGTGGGACTCTGTCTGGGCTGAGGGGACTGGGCACCGCAATCTTGTGGCTATGGGTGCCACCATCTTTGTGATGGCATGATGATCAATTTGCACATTCCATCTTTATTAGATATGACTAGTGGCCCGGTGCATGTGATTTGTGCACAGGAGAGGGAGTGTTCCTTAGCCTGGCCTACACCCTCTCCAATATGGGATTGGACCTAAATCATTAGTTGGACATCCCTATCACAATCTGGACAGCTGGCTCCTAACTATTCACCTGCTTGCCTGACTGATTGCCCCTAACTGATTCTGCTGCCAGCCTGATTTCCCCCTAACTACTCCCCTGCTGGCCTGATTGATGCCTAAATGCTCCTCTGCTGGCCTGATTGCCTCCAACTGGCCTCCCCTGCTGGCCTGATCACCCTCAACTGCCCTCCCCTGCTGTCTCTATTACCCACAACGCCCCCCCCCCCAGCCATGATCTGCCTCCTCTGCTGGGACCTGCCTCCTCCATGTTGCATGGAACTGTGGGACCCCCAGGCCTCATTATACAGAGCGGCCACCAGGCCCTGCCTCCACTGTATGCATGGCCATCCTGTGGCTGCCATCTTGTGGTGGCCATCTTGTGATGACATCAAATGCAAGGGACACCTAGGCTTTTATTAGTATAGATAGTTACCATTGTTAAATCTTCTGTCAGGGTGGTGTACGTTTGCTCACATTTTATTGGCTAAAGCAAGTCATGTGGGCAATCCCAATATTAATGTGGGATAACTTATAAAGAGGCAGTGAAAGTTATATGGTAATGAGTGGGCACATGTAATTATCTTATAGGGAGGAGAGTAATTTGGGGAAATAATAATACAGTTTACTATAACATGTGTGAATTTTTTTCTGGGCTCTCTATTCTGTTCTTCTGGTCAGATTATCTATCCTTATGCAACAGCATATCTTTTTTAAAAATTATGTTTTTATTGATTAGAGAGGAAGAGAGATATGCTAATGATATGCTAAGGCTTTTCAACTGCTTGCTTTGATGTGCACTGACCACAAAGGGGCAGACAGTCGACCAGTTGACCAGTTGCTATGACATGCACTGACCACCTGGGGCAGAAACTCTGACTGGTATGTTAGCTTACTGCTGGGGTCCAGCCAATTGGGATTGAGCGAGATAGGCTGGGCACATCCTGGAGCCCTTCTATGGCCCCTCCCTGGCTAGTCAAACCCCGCATCCCTTCCTGGCTCTGATCATGCACCAGTGAAAACCCTTGGCCTGGCCTGCACCCTCTCACTATCTGGGATCCCTCAAGGGATGTCAGAGATCCAGTTTCAGCCAGATCCTGCAAGCCAGCTGAGGGATCCCCACTGGTGCACAAATTCGTGCACCAGGCCTCTATTCAATGATGAAGAAGAACCATTGATCAGCTGCCTCATGCATGCCCCACACTGGAGATAGAGCCTGCAACCTGGGCATGTGCCCTGAATGGGAATCAAACCGTGGCCTCCTGGTTCATAGATTGAAACTCAACTGAGCTGGCTAAGCACACACTATCTTAATTAGTATAATTTTATAATAATTGTCAAAGTTGGTTAAGGCAAAGCACCATCCCTTGATATTTTTCTTTTAGCAGTGTCTTGACTCTCCATGGCCTTTGTATTTTCATATGTATTTAAAATTCACTATTCATATTAAATATTTTTAAATATTTCATATTACTAAACATAGTGTCTTGGGATCCTTCTGCCTATAGGGAGTATAAATTCTGTTCACCTCCTTTATGCATTAAGTTTTATATAGGGCCAGGTATGAGGTGGCCTGAGGCTTTTCGGTACTACCTGTAGCTGGGATGATAATTTTGTTTAATTCTACATTGTGGTATAAGAAATGCTTCTTTTCCATGGATATAAGCCACATTAAACAATACCAACTTTACCCCTTACAGAGATGATTTTTTATATCCATTTTTTTCTATATCTATAAATATTTTAGTGACTTCCAATCTCAGGTGTGGAAAATTGAGGTATTTTATAAACTCAACAGGGAGAAAGAATAAAATTGTTTCTTCTAAAAATTGTATAATGTACACAGTTCAGCTTTTTCAATAAGTAAATTATATTTTAGGAAAATTACAAATTCTTTCCAAAGTCTCGTGCCCAGTCACTCCTCTCTCCACTCACATAAATTACTCTTATCATCTATTACTCCCTTTGTAGTATCTTGGTCTATTCCTGCCCTCATCCTTCACCTTCTAGCTCTCTTATCTTTTTTTTTTTTGCATCCCTTTGCTTTTGCTATACACCAATTCATCCTGTTTTACCTTCTTCAATCCTCTCCATCAGTCCCCTGGATCCACCATAAAGACCCAATGGCTATAAATTACAGAAGACACCATAAAAACCCAATGGCTATAAATTACAGAAGATTTCTTTCTTAAAATAGTTAAGGGCCCAGATAGCATGGCTCAGTGGTTGAGTGTCAACCCATGTACCAAGAAATCATGCTTCAATTCCTGGTTCTGGGCTTTATTCCCAGTAGGGGGCATGCAGGAGGCAGCAAATCAATCATCAACGTTTCTAGCTCTGGCTCTCTATCTCTCTCAAAATAAATAAATAAATAAATAAATAAATAAACAAACAGACAAATAAAACTTTTCAAATGACGCAGCTATCATGGTAAATGGTTTGGTAATTCCTCAAAAATTTAAAATAGATTTACCATATGATCCAGCAACTCTACTCCTAAGTATAGACCCAAAAGAACTAAATGAAGGGAATTAAACAGATACATAAACACAAATGTTCATAATGTTCAGAGTAGCATTATTCACTATAGCAAAAAGGTGAAAATAAGCCAAGTGTATTTCAACATCTGAATATTGAATAGCCTATCTAATAAAAGAGTAATATGCAAATTCACCATACCTCCACCACACCCACCAGTCATGCCCACAAGACAATCAGGAGATAATATGCAAATAAACCCAATCAACATGGCTGTGGCCACAGAGAGCAAGAGAGAGGCTTGGGTTTCCCAGGCAATGGAGGAAGCCAAGCTTTCCACCTGCCCTTGCTGGCCTTGGCCAGGAGTCTGTCCATCAGAGCCAGCTGGGGTCCCCAGCAGGTGATCAGAGCCAGCTGGGGGTCCTTGCCTAGGGCCCTGAGCCTCCAGCTTGCAGCCTTGGCCAGGGGCGGAGCTGGGCAATTGAAGCCAGCTGGAGGAGCGGAGCCAGTGATTGGAGGGAACTAGGAGGGTGGGTGGGGCTTGCCCACTCCCTAAAGCTTTAGGCCTTGGCAAGGGTAGAGCCGGAGATCAGAGGAGATAGGTGTGAACTACAGAGGAAGCACCTTTTCTGACCACTCATTGGCTAAGCTCCCTGTATGCCACTGGTAATATTTTTAGTAACTTGGGTATAAGAATCCAAAAAGGCGATCTAGGGCTTTCTCACCACACTCCTGGAGAAAAAAAAAAAAAAAAAAAAAGCATGAAGGTTTGCTGTTGGAAGGCTAAGAAATGTCATAACCTGCCCTAGGCAGTTTGGCTCAGTGGATAATGCCTAGGTTTTCCAACTGCAGTGTCCGGGTCAGATTCTGATCAAGGACTTGTACCTAAGTTGCAGGCTCCTCCATGGCTGGGGCCCATGCAAGAGGCAACCAATCAAAGTATTCCTCTCACTTTGATGTTTCTCTCTATCTCGCTCTTTCTCTTCCACATTCTCTAAAAATCAATGGAAACATATCCTCAGGTGAGGATGAAAGAAAGAAAGGAATAAGAAAGAAGAAAGAAAGAAAGAGAAATAAAGGTCATATCCTATGAAAGAGACATCTTGAAAATGCCCAAAGAAAGTTGTCATTTTTTCATGGTTAATGGAGCAGAGTCTGTGTTGATGAAAACATCTTGATGGCTACGATGACTGGCAGTGGTTGCAGTAGAGGGGTGATGAGGCTGGCACCTTTCCCTGATCAGCCTGGTTGTCTCTGACAAAGGGAGGCCAGATTGTGGTAGGACATCCCCTGAGGGCTCCCAGTATGTGAGAGGGGGCAGGCTTGGCTGAAGGGACCCCCCCCCAAAGTGCATGAATTTTGTGCACCAGGTCCCTAGTATGTGTGTGTGTGTAAGATGTGTATATATGTATATATATATATGTATATATGTATATATGAATGTGTGTGTATCATATATACACAGTGGAATCATGTGTATCATATATATACAGCAATAAAAAGGAAATAAATTTAATACATCCCACAATATAGTTAAACTTGGAAAATAAGCCAGACAAAAAAGGATAAATATTATATGACTAGAGGCCCAGTGCACAAATTTGTGCATGAGTGAGGGACAATTAGGCTGGGCTGGCCAATAGGAAGGGCTGAGGGCTATTGGCAGGCCAGGGGAGAGGCTGCAGGTGGGTGTCTAGCTGGCTCCACCCCAGATCTGGGTTGGGGGTCAATTAGGGGCAGGGCGGGCTGGGGGGAGGGGCCACGGGCAGTTGGCCAGCCAGCCCCACCCCCTGGTCTGAACTCTTGGTTGAACTCCTGATGGAGGAGGCAATTGCATATTAGCCTTTTATTATATAGGATTACATGTATATGAAATATGTAAACAGGAAATTTATAGACATAGAAAGTAGATTATCAGTTACTGGGGATAAGTGGCAGTTTGAGAGGAAAAAATAGAAATTATTCCTTAGTGGGTACAGATTTTCTGTTTTGGATGATCAAAAAGTTATGAAAATGAGTAATGATAATGGTTGCATGACAATGTGAATGTACTAAATGCCATTGGATTGTGTAGCTAAAATGGTTATGGTCAGAAAATCTGTATTATATATATTTCACCACATTAACAAATTGAAAAAATAGATAAGGCAGAAAGAGAGTGAATAATAATTAACATTTTCCTTTCAAACACGTCACATTCATATATATGTATAAAATTAGGCCAACCATTTCACTTCTCTAAACTTCACCTTCATCATGTTAAAAGGGGATATTACATTGCCAGCCCATAGGGCTGGTTTGAAGTTCAATTGAAATTTAATGTGTCTGAAATGCCTAGGATATAGTATGTGATCAGGGCACTTATCACTTTTCAATTTACAATAAGCATGTCATGTGATGCAAATATATTTTTCATATTAACTGATGAAAGTGACATTGGCTGAGATGGCTGTGAAAACAAATCATCTGGGAAAGGGATTTTTGTCACATAACATCAACTATGGCCTAACTCAGCCGTGGGCAAACTACAGCCCGCAGGCTGGATCTGGTCCGTTCGGCTGTTCTATCCAGCCTGGGAGCCGAAAGAGCAGAGGGTTCTCTTGCTCTCCCCTCTGCTCCTTCACCAGCAGCAGTGTTAACATGGAAACGTTAGGAAACACGGCTGCAGATCCTTCTTCTGAGTGGGCAGATTTATATCCGCCCATTCAGTAGAAGGAACAACCTCTAAATCTTCCAGAGGCTCCTTGTAATGTCCACCATCACCCTGAGAATGCATAGACAGGTTATCATGGTGATGTAGGGAAACACGCCCCTGGCGAGCACAGTATCAGAGCCTTTCTGAGGTAAGATTAAGAGCTCTACTCAAACACACTTTTTTCCTGTTCCCACATTCTGTACATCACAATGACTTGTTAATAAAACAACAAAGACTTTCAGCTTTTAGGGCTTGTATCCACTGCAGTTTTTCCCCCACTGCAGACGCGAGCAGCAGGGAAAAAGACACACAGAGGACATGTCACACTAGCCATGCTGCGGCTGCATTTTTTTGCTGATATGGATGCAGTATCAGTAACGCTACCGTGGCCACTAACTGCATGTGTTAAAGGCAAAACAAATGCATTTTGCGCTGCGTTTGCTTCTCCCCCCCTTGCACCTGTAAAAATGCGTGCTACAGGGCATTTGTGTTAACATGCACCACTGCACATTAGCATCAACGCAAACACTCATTCCACTACTGAATCTAGTCTTGTTCCAAAATATCTCAGGCCTACGGTTTCTTTATTCTCATTGACACCATCATCACCTGGACTGCAGAAAAAGGCTCTGAATTGCTCTCCTACTTCTCTAGATTCTCTCTTTGATTCCATGTAGAGTAACTAGAGTGAACCTCATGGTATAGATTGAATTATCTAAGCCTGGTTTAAACTCTTCAATGGTTTTTAACTTTTAAAAAATATGTTTTATTGATTTTTTACAGAGAGGAAGGGAGAAGGATAGAGAGCTAGAAACATCAATGAGAGAGAAACATCGGCCAGCTGCCTCCTGCACACCCCCCACCAGGGATGTGCCCGTAACCAAACCAATGTACATGCCCTGGGACCCTTCAGCCTGCAGACCGATGTTCTATCCACTGAGCCAAACCGGTTTCAGAGGTTTCTAATTTATTTTGAATAAAACCCAGACTTCTTCATGTTTCTATGCAACCCCATTCATGATCTAGCCTTCACCTACAATCAAGCGTTATCTCTAACTTCTCTTCCATCACTTATTTTACACCATCCACCCCTGTCTTCATTTCTTAGATATGCCAAGGCCTTTGCCATCTTAGAGCCTTTGCACATACTGGGGCTCAGCTTGAAACATACTTGCCCATTCTTCAACAGATTCCTGTTAAAATGTCACTTTCTCAGAACAAGTTACTTTCAGATTTAGACCCTATAATATAAAATATGTTCTTCATATTACTCTCAGAGCACCTGCACACTGATTTATGTACTTGTTTTTGCCAGTTTCTTATTTAATCTCTATGAAAACTGGAATGAGAACTGTTTTAGTCACCACTTTATCTATAGCACTGCTGTAGTGTCTGATGACTTTAATAAGTATCTGAAATGATTCAATAAAAAAATAATTGGTAATAATATGGTACATATTAATATCTTTGTGTATTATGGATATGTATAATTATGGATGTTGATTTGCCATGCATCAAATAATTACATGAACATGACAATACATTCTCATTTCACTCAGTTAGAGGGTATTACTGAAAATATTTTAATTTACTCATAGACCATGACCATTACATATTCACATAAGAGCAAAACGAAGCATTTTATGGGGGGGGGTTGTGGCTGAACAATCAATATAAGTGGTCTTGGGCTTCTGGCATGTACAGCTTTTTTTTTTAAAGTTTTTATTGATTTTGTAGGGAGAGGGAGAGAGAGAGAGAGAGAGAGAGAGAGAGAGAGAGAGACAGACAGACAGACAGACATCAATTGGATGCCTCTAGTATGCACCCCGACCAGGGATTGAACTCACAACCTGGGTATATGCCCTGAGCAGAAATAGAATTGGAGACCCCTTGGTGCATGGGACAATGCTCCACCAACCGAGCCACATGAGCCAGGACTGGCATGTGCAAGTTTTAATAATTCAGTAAAGAACAGAGGAGTCATTCCCAATGAGACCTTCAAAAAATTAAATGCTCTGATGGTCTGGTCACATTGCATCATCTATTTTTTTCCCCAATAGTCAGTTTCTCTGAGTTAATCCTCCACTTACATCCAAAAGTGAGTGTGTGCATGTGTACACATACACATATACACACACACACACCATACTCATGCAGGTTTTCATTAGTATCCACAGTCTTATTTTATTTAAAACTAAAATTTTATTTATGCTTTATAATTGCATCTCTATCGTTAAATGTATAGACAGTACATTGGCGACAGAGGTCATGTTAAATAGTAACATTCAAGGAGCTGTAAGTAGGAGGCTAGCATAGGTGAGTTTTAGAGGGTATTTCTGTGGCACTCATTTTATGACATTTTTTAATGTTTCACTGGCTAAAGTGTCTGCTGCTGCCCAAATCGAGACTTTCATTATCTGTTGCTCTATAAGCCCTTTACCTTGGTGTAATTGACAACAGAAAGCTACACAGCCAAGTTAATTAGGTTTTTCATTAAGTTTTTAGCCCTCTTATCACTCGCTTTCAATATGATGGAGTGTTTTCAAGTAACAAATTTAAGTAAGGATTGCATAAACTCAATTTGGGAGGCTCACATATCTTTTGGCCAGCATTCATAAAATTGGGCTGCCATCAATCAAAGGGGAAGGAATAGTTAGAATAGGATATGTTCTCCAATCGAAAGTAGTTTAAAATGTGCTATTAGGGCAATTCAGTAGTTGATTTGGTTTAGGTGACTTAAAAGGCACCAAGCCTTTAGTACTCAGGCTTTCATATTAACACTCTTGTGCTTGAAAGCAGCTCATATCAAATCACATAATCTTAATATAATTGCCAGCTCGCTGTGCAAGAAAGCATGGATTGAAGTAAACTCAGGCTATAAACTGTTAATCCAAGAAGAACCTTTGGCCATCACTTAGTCCAAGAGTTTTAGCAGACATTCTTTCCTCAAACACTTTTTAAAGTGGAAGCCATAAATGTAAAATAGGATTCATATTGATGACAATAATAGCTAACACCTAAGTAGTGTTAACTGTATGCCAAGCAGTGTTCTAAATTCTACAGATCTTAACTCATTTAATCCATCCCAAAATATTTATATATCAACATTGTTATTTTATAGATGAGACAAAAACACACAAGAGGATTTAATAAAATGCTAGGATGCAGTAAATCAAGGGTTGGAATGTTGGCAGCCTTGCAGTTTACTTGTGCCCACTAGTCACCATTGCCTCTCTAAGAAAAAGGAAAGCTCTTTAAGTTGGAAGAGGAAGAAAAGTCCATGTTTTGATGGACCCAGGAGTGATGTCAGTAAATTATCCTCTTCACCCATAATACCTATTCCCACCAGGAATTGACTAGATAGCTAAGTGGCCAACATCAACAGAAAAGATAAAAAAGTATTAATAATCATATCATCCAAGACTCCCAGAGAAATAAAGGCTTTATCAGTCAGAGGTTGGTAAGTGGCAGGCTTATGAGAAGGAAACATCTATGCCTTAATAAGAAAGAGGCTACATTTCTAAGGAGTTATTGGAAAATTGGTTGGATTTGAACACTAACTAGTACTTGCAAGTACCACCCTCCAAAAAAGGGTCTGTATTTCTAAATTTGTTACACTGTGCCCTATGGGCCTGATATCAACTTCACATCCATGAAGTATCTAGGTGTCACTTAAGGAGCTAGGGAACTGTGGAAAGGAAAGTGGGAAAACCTCGGATGGTCATATTGTGGGTGAAAGAGGACTAACCCTAAGTGGATATCACAGCTGGTGGGTCCTTCTCTTTATAGCCCCTCATACACATTCTCCTTATTCCCTAAAAAAATAGTAGAATAGTAATTTTCCTTATAGATGATGAGATGCTGGGGTCCAGAAAAGTGAAGTTGCTTGTTCAAGGTTCACATTCAGGTTCAAATTCAACCCCAAAATGTTACTTCTAAAGTTGAGTTGATATTGTTGTTCTTTTTTACTATCATTAACTTGAAATGCCTTCTGAAAGAAACTCTTTGGAAATAGGTAGAAAAGTTCACACAGTTGGTAGATATTATTTTATTTTAATGAGTTTATTTCTATACGAATGATTTGCATTTGTTTAATTCATGGTTTTGTCCATATATAATAATATGAATGATAAACTTCAATTACTTCTGATACATCTAAAATTAATCTTTATTGATAAAAGGGAAACCATTATTGGAGAACTAAAGCAATTTTCTTTCTTACCACTAATTAACTGATCTTACTTACACTGTTACTGCCTTTTTGGAAAATAAAGCAAAATTAATTTAGAAAATGTGCCAAATTAGCAAAAACCCTTTCAAACAAATGTCATTCCAATATTACTGAAGAAGATATTTGCTTATTGAAAATAAAATCTTTAAAAGAGAGTTTTTTTTATTTCTTCATTATCTGAAAAATGAGAAACTGATGAGGTAATTTGATTACTTTTTCGAATATTAGGTAAGACCAAAGTGCCAGTGCAATTGTGCAGGTTAGAAGTATTGTATCTATCGTATCCTTTACAGAAACATGAGTACATTTCTTATATGCATGTTTAACAAAAGTAGAACATGGGTCATAAATACTTGTACAAGTAGAGGCATAAATATTTTTTTATTTTCTAAATTGTGAGATATATGCATACATTAGATTACATAAAACATATGTAAAGTTTAAGATAATTATAAAGCTAATATATGAGTAAACCAGATGAATAAATAGAACACTCTCAGTGCCCCAGAAACCCCATTTATTTCTTTCCCCAATCACATTCCTCTGCCTATTTTATGGAGGTAACAATTATGTTTTATTTTTATAATAAACACTAGAGGCCTCATGTATGAAAATTCGTGCACTTGGTGGTGGTGGTGGGGGGGGGTGCCTCAACCCAGCCTGTGCCCTTTCACAGTCCAGGAATCCTCAGGGGATGTTCCTACTGATTGATGGCTTAGGCCTGCTCTCCTCAGGGAGCAGGCATAAGCTGCAGTCTGGCCTCCCACTAGGGGAGGTAACTAGGCGGGCGACCAGGGGATTGTGCTGCCCTCATCACCCTACCACTGCTGCCACCAGGCTGACCAGGGGACAATGCCATCCCCATTTACAGCCCCCTCCCACCCCGTGGCTGCCACCGGCCTCCCACTGTAGGAGGTGACTGGGTAGGCAATCAGTGGATGGCATTGCCCCCATTACTCCGCCACTGCTGTAGCCCGGCCTCCCTCTGCTGGAGGCTACTGGACTGGCCAGGTCAATCAGGGGATGGTGCTGCCCATCCCCATCACCCCTCCACCACACCCCCCTTTGCCATTCCCTCCCTCTGCCTACTATCACATACTTTGGCTGGCCTGGCACTGCCTGCTTGCTGGCACCACCCCCTGCAGACTAGTCATTCTGCCATTCAGTTGACTTGCATATTAAACTTTTATTATATAGGATTCCTTTCTCCTTCTTTATACTTTTACTATCTATGTATGAATTCTTAAACAGTATAGTTTATTTTTCATCTGGTTTTGGACTTTATAAATGGATTATTATTTATATGATCTTATTTCACTCAGTGTTAGATACATTTAATTATTCCATTGTTTTCATTGCTGTGTAATATTTCATGATCTGAACACACCACAATCTTATTAGTCAGCTTTAACAAGTAACACTAACCATTAGAACCTTTCAAAAGCAAAGGTTAACTTTTCAATCACATTATATGTCCTTTGAAGCTTCGTTTCCCCTCTGTTTTACATCCTCTTCATTATAGGACCTATGTTGGAAAAGCAGATCTTATATAAACCATTACTGGTCTCATAAATTGGTAAAAGGGAAAGATGGAAGTTTACACAATGACTCTTGACTCTAAATGATTCTGCTTGGAAGTGGAAAGTATCACTTCCACTCACATTTTTTTTAGCAAATCACATGGCCAAGCCTGATAGGAATAGGATGGAGAGTAATATCCACACACAAGGACAGGCCTAGTAGGGAGCAGTAGATATCTTGACTATAATGCCATCTATAAAAACAACCTAAGTACCTATTTTACTGTGGATAAATTTGAGTTGTTTCTCATTTGGGGCTACCAACTCCCTGGGTTCAAAGTCTATCTCTGTCACTGACTATCTGACACTGAACAAGGCACTCTCTATGCCCTTGTTTTCTGCCATTTTAAGAATATACTTTCTAACTACCCAAAAGCTTGTTCTGTAAGAGAAATAATATAATTTATGGAAAGTTCTTAGAACACATTATGAGTTCAATAATCATTTTATTTTATTACATCTTCACTAGACTGTGAAGCTCACAAAAGAAGGCAAGAAGTATAAATTTATTTCTGTTTTACCACTTCTTAGCCAAGTACTTGATACATAATAAGAAATCAATTAATGTTGACTAAACATATGAATAAATAAAGAAATGAATAGACAAAAGAACACCAAGTTTTCCTTCAGGTAATACTATTGGTACATCACCTTGATGGACTGGAATAAGAGAGATGAATATTTAGGTAGAAGAATCTTAGAAGCACTATTAGTTTGCCCCTGTTTGGACAATAAATATATCATACTCTATGTCTAAATAGCAAGTTCAAAGGACTTTATATACCTCAGGTATCGGTATGAGTTAAAATTGTCCTAACTCCAGAGAAGATATTTATCCCATTCCTTCAATTAGTTTTTTCTTCTATGAAATATATATTCTGCTTTGTGTACCATATGAGATACTCAGGTATACTTGGAGGGGAATTATCAACTCACCTTCAAGTCTAAAACATATATACAAGATCCAATTTTAAAAAATCCACCTACCTAGGCTCTCCCTTCTCTGAAATAGCACTGCATTTCAGGCTCACATATTTATTTTTTTAGGTACATTCCCAACTGCATTTTAAGTTTATTCAGTCAGGAATACATGATGAATAACCCATAGTGAGTTTACCAAGACAATCATGACTTCATGTAATTTTGTTCTTTTTTAAGGCAGTATTATATATACTGTATTTGCCGGCGTATAAGACGATTTTTTGGCCCTGAAAAATACGTATTTGCCAGCGTATAAGACGACTGGGCATATAAGACGACCCCCTAACATTTCCACTAAAAATACAGAGTTTGTTATATACTCGCTGTATAAGACTACCCCCCACTTGGAGGCATATTTTTCAGGGCCAAAAAAATCGTCTTATACGCCGGCAAATACGGTAGATAGGTGATAGACAGATGATAGATATACATTGATACACTTATTTTCTACCTTTGTAAAACTTTTAATAATTACATTCTCAAATTTAGGAAGAAAAATGTTTTTGTAAGATTTCATTTAAAGTCACTATGTTTAGTTCAGAAAATGCAGTCATAAAGATCATGCTTAACTGATACTCTGTCAATATTTCCCCTCTCCTTCATAAAACCCTGATGAATTATTTTAACAGTTATATTATATATGTTTCTTTTAACATTAGCAAACTCAAATTAGTTTTAGTAGCATGTGGTATAATTACTAGATGATACTAAATAGCTAAAAAGATATAAGATAGAGATACGTAACAGTTAGATAGATGATAGATATAGATAGATAGATAGATAGATAGATAGATATAGATAGACAGATAGATAGGCATTTTTTTGTGCCTAATATAAATGTGAAGGGGGATGTTTGAAAAATTAGTGTTTAAAAATGTAAACAAATGATAATTGTATATTATTATCTCTTATATAGAACTAAATTTAAAAAATCAAGTGTGGGGAGATCCAAAATGGTGATGAGTAGGGAGAAGCTACATTCACTTCCTCTCAGGACAAAACTGGAATTATAAGTAAATTATAGAACAATCATTGAAAAAAACAAAACAAATGAAGACTAGCTGAACAGAAGTCTTATAACTAAGGATTTGCCGAATAAACCATACTAAGTCTATTAGGAAGATGGAGACCCAAATCAGGCTGGCCCTCTTCCCATAGGACGTAGCTGAGTTTCCAGAGGGATATGTCAGCTGCAAAGGAATCTCCCTTAGAAGCATAGAGACTAAACACTAACCAGAGCAACAGAGCCAAGAAGAGGCATATAATATGTGGCTGTGTAAGCAACAAGGTCTCTGTCCATCACAGAGAGAAAGGAACCCATTAAAGACACAAGCAACCTCATAAAGTGACAATACAATCATTTTTTCATAGCCCTTCACCCTGAGCTCAGGTGGAGTGATCTAGAATCATGTGAGGAGAGACTGGGGTTTGTGCCTCTGGAGAGGAACTGAAAGGAGCTTCCAGGTTCCCTGTATCCAGTCATTCTCCCAAACCACAGACACCATCTTTGTTGGCTGAAGCACTTCTCTGTGTGATATCAACTTTGAAGAAAGCAATAGCCCCAGCAGAGACTGTGCCATCTTGAATGGGAGAGTGGCTATGATCAAAAGCCTAGCCTTACCTTCAATCAGGCAGAACTTAATACCTCCCAGGACCCTACAACCACAACATCCAGGGACTAGCTTCAAACCCACAAACACCGGGTCTCAAGTAGTGCGAATACCCAGACTCCAAGGTGCTCTGCACCTTCTCACTGAAAGGTCAAATTTCTCCCAGAGAAAGGTGAAGTCTGTGATCCAGGCTGAAGGGAGAAATGCACACAGTGAGATCTAGGGGTTCAGAGGAAGTCTGTGCCTCATAAAATCCGCAGACCTTGGGGCCTGTGTAGTCCACAATTGTGGAAGGGGATCCACAGGGCTGCTGACAGAAGGGACCTCTAGAAATCAACCCATAGCTGGGCTGGGCACAAAAAGGCAGCCTGCAGCTTTACCAGTAAACTGGCTGCACTATGCCAGGGGAAAAAGACTTGCACAGAGTTGTGATAAATACACCACAAAAAGAATTACAGGCCAATATTACTGATAAACACATATGCTAAAATCCTCAACAAAATTCTAGCAAACTAGATCCAACATTACATTAGAACAATCATATATCATGACCAAGTGGGATTTATTTCAGGGATGCAAGGATGGTACAATGTCTACAAATCCAAAAATATGATATATCACATAAACAAATTTGGAGATAAAAATCATATAGTCATATAAATTGATGCATAAAAAGCATTTGATAAAATCTAACACCCTTTCTTGATAAAAACACACTCAGCAAGGTGGGAATAGAAGGATCATACCTCAACATAATAAAAGCCATATATGATAAACCCACAGTCAACATAATACTCAATGGGCAAAATCTAAAACCATTTCCCCTAAGAACAGGAACAAGACAGGGATGCCCACTCTCACCATTCCTGATCATCATAGTACTGAAAGTACTAGACATTGTGATCAGACAAGGAGAAGAAATAAAAGGCATCCAAATTGGAAAAGAAAAAGTAAAACTGTCTTTATTCACAGATGACATGATACTATAAAGAGAAAACCCCAAAGAGTCCATCAAAAAATGACTAGACCTAAAAATTATTTGGCAAGGCAGCAGAATATAAAATTAACACCCAGACATCTATGGCCTTTTTATACACCAATAATGATATTACAAAAGGAGAAATGAAAAAACAATAACATTTACCATTGCACCAAAAAAATTAAGATTCCTAGTAATAAATTTTACCAAGGAGACAAAGGACCTGTACTCGAAAAGCTACAGGACATTGAAAAAAGAGATAGAGGAATACATAAACAGATGGAAGAACAAACATACTGTGTTCATGGACTGGTAGAATCCACATAATTAAAATCTCCATACTACCCAAAGCAATCTATAGATTCAATGCAATACCTATTAAAATACCAATGTCATATTTCAAAGATATAAAACAAACTCCACATAAATTCATCTGGAATACAAAAAGACCCAGAATAGCCAAATCTATTTGAGAAAGAAGAACAAAGTTGTAGGGATCACAATACCAGACATCAAGCTATATTACCAAGCCATGGGTCTCAAAACTGTCTGGTACTGGCTCAAGAACAGACATGTAGACCAATGGAACAGAATAGAGAACCCAAAAATTGAACCAAGCCATTTTATTCAATTAATATTTGACAAAGGAGGCAAAAGCATACAATGGAGTCAAAACAGTCTCTTTCATAAATGGTGCTCCGAAATTTGGTTAGATACATGCAAAAAAAATGAAACTAGATCACCAACATTCACCATACACAAAAACAAAATCAAAATGGCTAAAGGACTTGCATGTAAGATGGGAAAACATAAAAATCATATACAACTCCATAGGCAGCAGAATTGCAGACTTATGTTGCAGCAATATCTTTACAGACATAAATCCTAGGGGAAGGGAGATTAAGGAGAAAATAAACAAATGGGACTATATCAACATAAAAAGCTTCTGCACAGCAAAAGAAACCATCATCAAAACAACAAAAAAGCCCATTGTATGGGAGAACATATTTGCTAATGTTATCTCTGATAAGGGTTTAATCTCCAACATTTACTGGGAACTCATACAACTTAACAAAAGGAAGATAATCCAATCACAAAATGGGCAAAGGATCTAAATAGACACTTTTCAAAAGAGGGCATTCAGAAAGTAAATAGACATAAACTTGCTCAAAGTCCCTAATCATCTGAGAGATGTAAATCAAAACAACAATGAAGGACCACTTCACACCTGTCAGAATGGCAAATTAACAGATAAGTGCTGCAGAGTCCCTCCCAAGGGGCCAAGAACCAACACACCCTATTTCCAGCTTCAGACAACATTAGAACAAGATGAAATAAGCTTGAAAAGTGGCATATCCAAAGGGAAATATCAGCAGGCACCAAACATGTTGAGGTAAATTCTTCTTTGTGTGTTAGTACCTATATGGCAGTTTATACATTGTAGTTAGGTTTAGCCACATAGTCAGCCAGACTGAGGGTCTATCTCATGCATTAAAGGGCCAATAGAAACAGGAGGAGAAGTAGGAGGAGGAGAAGGAGAGAAGAAAGAAGAACAAGAAGACAGTTAATTAAAAGTATAAAATGGCAATAAATATGTACCTATCAATAATCACTTTAAATGTAAGTGGTTTAAGTGTGCCAGTGAAAAATATTAGTATATGAATGGATAAGAAAATAAGACTCATATATGTACCCTCTACAGGAAACAATCTCAGAAACAAAGTCTAAAAGTTAAGGGATGGAAAAAAGATATTCTATGAAAAGGAAAAGGAATAAAAGCAAGGGTAGTAATACTCATGTCTCACAAAATAAGACTTTTCAACAAAGGCCATAGTAAGACACAAAGAAGAACACTACATAATGAGAAAGGGATCAATCCAACAGAAGGCTATAACCCTTGTAAACATTTATGTACCCAACATAGGAACAACTAAATATGTGAAATACCTATTGATGGACATAAAGAGAGAGATTGAGAGTAATACAATAGGAAATTTTAATTCCTCCTGATATCAATGGATAGATTTTTCCAACATAAAATAAAAAAGGAAATGACAGCCTTAAATGACATATTAGGTGAAATGGATTTAATTAATATTTTCAGAGCATTTTACCCAAAAGCAGTAAAATATTTATTCTTTTCAACTACACATGAAACATTTTCTAATAATGAATGGGTTAACAATGAGATCAAGGAAGACATCAAAAAGTATCTTGAAACAAATGAAAATTAGAATACAACAACCCAAAATATATGGGACACAACAAGGCAGTCCTAAGAGAGAAATTCATAGCATTACGGGACTACCTCAAAAAACAAGAACTATCTCAAATAAGGAGTTTAACGTTACACTTAAAGGAACATAGAAAAAGAAAGCCAAAATTGAGTAGAAGGAAGGAAATAATAAAAATCAGAGCAAAAATAAATTAAAATACAGTCTAAGAAAATAATACAAATGATTAATGAAGCGAAGAGCTATTACTTAGATAAGATAAACAAGATTGACAAACCTTAAATTAAACTAATCAAGAAAACAATATATTGGATCCAAATAAGTAAAATCAGAAATTAAAGAAAAGTAACAAGTGACACTAAAGAAATACAAAATATTTTATGAACAACTATATTCCAATAAATTAGGCAATCTGTAAGAAATGAATAAATTTTTAGAAACATGCAATCTCCCAAAACTAAATAAGGAAGAATCAAAGAATCTGAATAGACCGATTACAACTAATGAAATTGAAGTAACATACCCAAAACTCCCAACAAACAAAAGTCCTGGACCAGATGGTTCACAGGTGAATCTTATCAAGCATTCAAAGAACTAACATGGAGAAACCAAGATGGCAGCTTAAGGTAAACACCTAAATGCAACCTACCACAACAATTTAAAAATTTTAACTGGAAAACAGAGCAAACATCACCCTGAACCACCAGAAGCTGGCTGAGTGGAAGCTCTACCATCTAGAAAGGGAAGAGAAAGGATGCTGAGTCTCAGGAGCTGTGGAGGTGTGGAGATCTGTGCACGCAGAAAGGGCAACCACCAAATACACTGCTGGTTTACTCATGGCATGCACATTGAGAAGGTGGGCAGCTAACGCGCTCTAGCTTTCTTGTTCAGGAGGAAAACAAAACCTCCCTATTTCACCAATGGCCAGCTCCAGTCAAAGAGAAATTGGACTGTCAGGCAGTGGGCAAAACTCTCTCAGAGGTAAGTGTGGCCAGCAGCCATTACTGCGGGACTCAGGAAAAGGATCCTCTTAGAGCTGGGCTGATGGGAAACTAAGCTTGTCTATGCCACCCGAGACTCTGCCCCATCCAAGTTGAGCACAGAAACCCTCCCAGTGGATAGCTTTCTCATTCAGGAGAAAAACAAAACCTCCCAACTCCACTGATAGTCACCTCTGGTCCGGGAAGAAAGTGATGGTCAGGGAGCAGGCAAAACTCGAGAACAGCCTTCCCCCAAGTGATGCGCATGCCAGCAGCCAGTATGGTGGGACTCAGCGGATAGGACCCTCTTAAGGCGGGGCTGACAGGAAACCAAAGTTTGTCTGTGCCACCCCAAGACTCAGCCCCATCCAAGCTAAACACAGAAGCCCTCCTAACTGAGACACTGCAGATCCTCACAGCCAATTGGCTTGGAGATCAACTCTCCCCAGTGCTACCAACAACAAGAAAGGCTAAAAAACAAGAATGTACACACAGCCCACAAAGGACTGCACCAATACTGTCCACCTCAGGTAACTGGGAAGGCTGAGCCACTGGGCACTGCTAGGACACCTAGCACACAAAGCTACTCCATCAACTCAGGGAAGCAGCTAAAATGCAGAGAAGAGGCAGGCCACAAGAAAAGGAAATGGAGGAAAGTAAAAGAATAGACATAGAGTTCAAAACCACAGTTATAAGGTTTTTCAAGAATTTCCTAGAAAAGGAAGATAAAATAAACAAGACCTTTGAGAATATGAAAAGGAATCAACTAGAACTCAGTGACTGAAATAAAAAATATTATACAGAGTCCTAAAAACTGGAAGATCGCAAGAATGAAGTCAAAGATTTGGAACACAAAGGGCCAGAGGACACTCCTCCACAGAAGCAAAAAGAGAAGAGAATCCAGAAAGTTGAAGATAGTGTAAGAAGCCTCTGGGACAACTTCATGCAAACCAATATCAGAATTATGGGGATCCCAGAAGAAGAGAGAGAGCAAGATACTGAAAACCTATTGGAAGAAATAGTGACAGAAAACTTCCCCCACCTGGTGAAAGAAATAGACTTACAAGTCCAGGAAGCGCACAGAACCCCAAACAAAAGGAATCCAAAGGGGACGACACCAAGACACATCATAATTAAAACTCCAAGAGCAAAAGACAAAGAGAGAATATTAAAAGCAGCAAGAGAAAGCAGTTAGTTACCTATAAAGGAGCACCCATATGATTGTCAGCTGATTTCTCAACAGAAACTATGCAGGCCATGGGAATGGCAAGAAATATTCAAAGTGATGAATAGCAAGAACCTACAACCAAAATTATTCCACCCAGCAAAGCTATCGCTCAGAATTGAAGGCAAGATAAAGAGCTTCACAAATTAAAAAAATGCTAAAGGAGTTCATCACCGCCAAGCCAGAATTATATGAATTGCTAAAAGGGGTTCTTTAGGAAAAGGAAGAAAATAATGATAAAAATTATGAACAACAAATATGTAACTATCAACAAGTGAATCTAAAAACTAAGGGTATTAAAAAATCTGATGAACAGTATTAACTGGTGAATATAATAGAATCAGAGGTAAAGAAAGGAAATGGACTGATGATTCTTGGGGAAAAGGGGAGCGGGGGTGGAGGAAGAGACTGAACAAAAATTGTACACCTATGGATGAGGACAGTGGGGGTGGGGAAAGGGCAGAGGGTGGTGGAGGGGAGCAATGAAGGGAAAAAAGAGGAACAATTGTAATAATCTGAACAAAGAAGATTTATTTAAAAACAACAACAAAAACAAACAAACATGTATGCTTCTCAAACTATTCCAAAAAAATTTTCAAGAGGAGGGAAAATTACCAGGCTCATTCTATGAGGCAAGCATTATCTTAATTCCAAAACCAGATAAAGTCATTACAAAAATATTGTAGGCCAATATCCCTGATGAACATAGATGCTAAAAACATCATGAAAATATCAGCAAACTGAATCTAGCAATACATTAAAAAGATTATACACCATGATCAAGTTGGTTTTATTCTGGGGATCCCAGGTTGGTAAAATATCCTCAAATTATTAAATGTGATACACAACATAAAGGTAATGAAGGGTAAAAACCACATGATCATATCAATAGATGCAGAAAAAGCCTTTGATAATGTCCAGCATCCAGTTAATAAAAAAACTCTCAGCAATGTGGGAACATACCTCAAGCTAATAAAGGCCATATATAATAAATCCACTACCAACATTGTATTCTACAAGTATTTCCCTTAAGATCAGTTATAAGACAGGGTTGTCCACTTTTACCTCTCTTATTCACCATAGTACTGGAAGTTCTAACCACAGCAATCAAACAAGAAAAATAAATAAAAGCCATCTAAATTAAAAAGATAGAAGTAAAACTGACATTATTTGCTGAAGTCATGATACTGTAATGTCATAAATATAGAAATTTAGATAGATAAATCAAACATAAATAAATCCATTCCTTATAGTCAATTAATATTTGACAAAGGAGGCAAAAAGATACAATGGAGTAAAGAGTCTATTTAATAAATGGTGTTGTGAGAACTGAATAGATAAATGCAAAAAAAAGAAAGAAAGAAACTAGAAGATTTTCTTATTCAATATCCTATCTAATAAAAGAGTAATATGCAAAGTTACCCTCAATCTGCTACACCCACAAGCCATGCCCACCAGCCAATCAGGAGTGAGTATGCAAATTAACCCAACTAAGATGGCTGCAGCCATGAAGAGAGCAGGAAGGCGGCTTGGTTTTCCCTGGCTATGAAGGAAGCCAATCTTTCCACAATTCCTGGCCAGCTCAGGCCTCCTTAAGGCTACACAAAGTTTCAATTATAGAAGATAAATAAATCTCAACAAAAATGGCAGCAGCCTCAGAGCTGGAGAAAATAGGAGGCTAGGGTTTACCCTGACAAAGGAAGAACCCAAGCTTCTGTAGCCCTGATCAGCCTAAGCCATCAATCAAGGCTACAAAGTTTCAATTATAGAAGACAAATAAATTCCAACAGAAATGGCTTCCACTACATAGCAAGCAGAAGGCTTGGCTCTACTCTAGGCTACAGTTTCAATTGTAAAAGATAAATAAATCCCAGATACCTGGGTCTCTGCTTGAGTTGCAGGGGGGCGTGGCTGGCCTGCAAACCAGCACAGGCCCCTTGTCCAGGCCCCCCCATGCCCCAAGGGACCCCCCACCCTGATCGGGACACCCTTCAGGGCAAACCATCTGTCCCCTACCCATGCACCAGGGCTCTAGCCTATATAATAAAATGTCATAAATATAGAAATTGGTAATATGCAGACTGACCATAACTACAACACACAAAATGGCTTCTCCCATGTGATCAAAGATGCTGCCTCCATGTGGACACATGATGGCCACCACAAGATGGCCAGCAGGGGAGGGTAATTGGGAGGAACCAGGCCTGTAAGGGAGAGCAGTTGGGAGGGACCAGGTCTGCAAGGGGAGGCAATTGGGGGCTACCAAGCCTGCAGGGAAGGGCAGTTAGGGGTGGCCAGGCTGGCAGAAGAGGGAAATTGGGGTCAAACAGGCTGGCAGGGGAGCAGATAGACATGAGGCTGGCAGGGGAATGGTTAGGGGGTGATCAGGCTGGCAGGCAGAAGTGGTTAGAGGCAATCATTAAGGCAGGCAGACGAGCAGCTGGGAGCCAACAGTCCTGGATTTTGAGGGGTTTTTCCAACTGCTCAATTAGGCCAGATCCCACCAGAATCGGATCTAAATGGGTAGTTGGATATCCCTCGAGGGCTCCCAGATTGGAGAGCGTTCAGGCTAGGCTGAGGAACACCAGCCCACATGTACAAATTTCATGTCTGGGCCTCTAGTTTTATATAATAAAAGCCTAATATGCTAAGGGTCCAGTTGCCCAGTCATCTGTACAACCAATCTAAGCATAATATACTAATTATATGCTAAGGCTACTCAACTACTTGCAATGATGTGCACTAACCACCAGGGGGTAGGTGCTCTGACTGGTCATTTAGCTTGCTACTGTGGTCTGAGTTAGATAGGCTGGACATGCCCCAGAGCCCTCCCATGATCCCTCCCCAGCTGGCCAATACCCCATCCCTTCCCAGCCCTGATCATATACCAATGGAGCCCCTTGGCCTGTCCTGCACCCTCTTGCAATCCAGGACCGGAATGTAGGAAAGCCAGGTCAAGGAACCCCATTGGTGCACAAATTCATGCACCAGGCCTCTAGTATAAGAATAAACTAAAAATGGTCCCCGGGGGGCCATGTGCCCTGGGTAAGCCGTACCCCCCAAAGGGGAAGGGTATCCCGGGTAAGCCGTGTGTCCCAGGGGGCCAAGTGCCCCGGGTGAGCCGAGTGTCCCAGGGGGCCGAGTGCCCCGGGTGAGCCGAGTGTCCCCGGGGGGCCATGTGCCCCGGGTAAGCCGTACCCCCCAAAGGGGAAGGGTATACCGGGTAAGCCGTGTGTCCCAGGGGGCCAAGTGCCCCGGGAGAGCCAAGTGTCCCACGGGTCCGAGTGCCCCAGGTGAGCCGAGTGTCCCACGGGGCCGAGTGCCCCGGGTGAGCCGAGTGTCCCACGCGTCCGAGTGCCCCGGGTGAGCCGAGTGTCCCAGGGGGCCGAGTGCCTCGGGTAAGCCGTACCCCCCAAAGGGGAAGGGTGTCCCGGGTAAGCCGTGTGTCCCAGGCGGCCAAGTGCCCCGGGTGAGCCGAGTGTCCCACGGGGCCGAGTGCCCCGGGTGAGCCAAGTGTCCCAGGGGGCCGAGTGCCCCGGGTGAGCCGAGAGTCCCAGGGGGCCGAGTGCCCCGGGTGAGCCGAGAGTCACAGGGGGCCGAGTGCCCCGGGTGAGCCGAATGTCCCAGGGGGCCGAGTGCCCCGGGTGAGCCGAGTGTCCCAGGGGGCCGAGTGCCCCGGGTGAGCCGAGTGTCCCAGGGGGCCGAGTGCCCCGGGTGAGCCGAGTGTCCCAGGGGGGCGAGTGCCCCGGGTGAGCTGAGAGTCCCAGGGGGCCGAGTGCCCCGGGTGAGCCGAGTGTCCCACGGGTCCGAGTGCCCCAGGTGAGCCGAGTGTCCCAGGGGGCCGAGTGCCCCGGGTGAGCCGAGTGTCCCAGGGGGCCGAGTGCCCCGGGTGAACCGAGAGTCCCAGGTGGCCGAGTGCCCCGGGTGAGCTGAGAGTCCCAGGGGGCCGAGTGCCCCGGGCGAGCCGTGTGTACCAGGGGAAGCAGTGGGACCCAGGGGAAGGGGCGGTGAAAACCAGAGGAGGAGTGGACTCTATTCATATGGTCCTGAGATAGTCACCATAAAACAAGCAGACTGCCAAATGACAGCGGGGAGGGGAAGGAGACCTGGGGGGAGATAGGAGAACAACCGAGGGACTGGTATGCATGAACATAAGTACAACCAATGAACACAGAACTCTGGGGAGGGAGGGCATAAATGGGAGGTGGGGGGGGAGCAATGGTAAACTATGTACACAGAAAATACCTTAATAAAGTAAAATTGAAAAAAAAAGAATAAACTAAAAATGGATTTATTATACCTTTCAGAATGGCCATCACCAATAAATCCACAAATAACAAGTGTCGGTGATGATTTAGAGCAATGGTTCTCAACCTTTCTAATGCTGTAACCCTTTAACACAGTTCCTCATGTTGTGGTGACCCCCAACCATAAAATTATTTTCTGTGATTTTGATTCTTTCCAAAAATTGGGACTTTTTTTTTTAAAATGCCATAGGACGCGGGACAAATTGTTAAAAATCGGGACTGTCCCGCCAAAAGCGGGATGTCTGGTCACCTTAGTTATGTCATTATCTCAAAAAATTAAAAATGGAACTGCCTTATCACCCAGCCATTCTACGTCTGGCAATTTATCTGAAGAAGTGAAAAATACTAATTCAAAAGAATATATGCTCATTAGTGCTATGTTCATTAGTGTCATTTACAATAGCAAAGATTTGGAAGCTGCCCAAGTAGATGAGGGAATATAAAGTATATTTACCCAATGGAGTACTCTTTGGCCTTAAAAAAGAAGAAAATCTTACACTTTGTAACGGCTTGGATGTATCTTGAGAGTAGTATGGTAAGTGAAATGAACCAATGAGAGAAAGCCAATTAGATTACCATATAGTTTAAGTAACATGGAATCTATTGAACAAAATGAGCTAATAAGAAAAATAGAGACAGACTGAGAGAGAGAGAGAGAGAGAGAGAGAGAGAGAGAGAGAGAGAGAGAAGGCTATCAGCTGTCAGGCCAGGAGCTGGGTCATGTGAGTGGTGTGACTGAGTAAAAAAGAGAGTAAAAAACTCATGGATACCACAACAGTGTGGTGACTGCCAGGGAAAAGGAGGAGGTAGGGTTGAGGGAGGTGGAGGAAGGTATAATGGGTATAAATGGTGATGGACAGAGACTTAACTTTGGTTGGTGAACACACAGTACAGTGTACAGATTAATTGTTTTAGAATTGTTCACCTGAAACCTGTATAATTGTTTACCAATGTCACCACTATAAATTCAATAATATAGAAAAATTAGAAATCTGTAAAAATCAAGTCTGTTCATTGTTCCCCAGAAATAAAACATCAGTAACAGCCATAATATTTTAAAATCAAATGCCTGCTTAACATTTTCACTTGGATGGTTCACAGACATAAAAAAAATTTAGCATACTTTATATGGATCACTTGATTATTCCCCATGTCATACATATCTTTATCTAAGTAAATGGCATCATATTCCTCTAAGCTTGAAATGTGAGTTAACATAAGATTTACCCTGTCTCCAATCTTTACATCCAATCCATTAATAACACATGCGATTCTACCATCAAAAATATCTTGAATCAACTTCTCTCTATTTTTATTGACACTTATACAGGCAGCTATCATTTCTCTTTTCCATAGCATCCCTGTTACCCTATTTTCTAGTTTTGTTTTCCCCTGCATCCCATTTTACTCTCAGAAGTAACAATTATCTGAGAACATACATGTTTGCCAGAAGCCAATCATTGTTGCACTAGTAGAGAGGTGTGAATGGGGAATCTGGAAGGCTGGTTAACTTTAATTGCTCTGAAAGGTCAGGTTTAATAACTAACTCACTGTTTGTTTGAGACATTGGTAGTTGAAGCAGCCTCCCCCTGTTAGTCTTATGATTGGCTATTATTGGAATTTCCTGCCTAAGGGATATGGGTGTATCCCATAATCTTAATAAGAGGGATGGCAAAGCCAGAGCAAGTAGTATTCTCTCTTGGGCTTCCCCCTGGCCTCATTTCCCAAATTGATCTTTTCAAGTCTCTTTTCATTTGTGTGTGGCCTTCTCCAGAACCCTGAACTGGAACCCTGAACCACTCAAGACATGAAAGGGGTTTCCACACATGTCAATTCATGCCATTTCCCTTACTTAAATTCTTCAGTAAGTTACCATTGGAATTAGACAAAAAGGCAAGCTCCAAAGTAGGCTTAGAATTCTTTACAGCATATAGTCCATACCAACTTTCCAACCTCATCTCTTGATGCTCACTTTCTCCATGCTCACTTTATTCCAGGTATTTTCATAACACATTCTCTAGTATTTACCTTCATATGTATAAATAAACCTGATTATATTGCTATTATTTAACTATTCACTTTTAGATATTATTTGTCAACTAGAGGCCCAGTGCACTGGGTGGTGGTGGTGGTGGTGGTGGTGGTGGTGGTTTCCTTTAGCCCAACCTGAACTCTCTCTAATCTGGGACCCCTTGGGGATTTCTGACTGCCAGTTTAGGCCCGATCCATAGGGTCCAGCCTAAGTCGGACATCTCTACTCACAATCCAGCACTGTTAGTTCCCAATCGCTTGCCTGCCTGCCAGCCGGATCACCCCCTAACCACTTCCCTAACAGCCTGATTGATGCCTAACTGCTCCCCTGCTGACCTGTTCACCCCTAAGTGCCCTCCTCTGACAGCCTGATTGCTCCTAATGGCCTCTGCCTCGGCCCCCACCATTGTGGCTTTGTATGGAAGGACGTCTGGATGGATGTCCAAAAGATGTCTTCTCTCATTAGCATATTACCCTTTCATTAGTATAGATAACATATATGCCCCTAAAAAGTTATATTATTTTATACGCTTAAAATTATACAGGACATTCAACCTCTTTTACCCTGTTTTTTTTTTTCTAAATGTACCTTATTGTTTTTTTCACAGATAGGAAAGGAGAGGAATAGAGAGTTAGAAACACTAATGAGAGAGAAACATCAATCAGCTGCCTCCTGTACACCTCAAACTTGGGATGTGCCCAAAACCAAGGTACATGCCCTTATCTGGAATCAAACCTGGGACCCACAGGCTGATGCTCTATCCATTGAGCCAAAGTGGTTAACACCCACACCATCCACTTCTGTTTTTTTTTTTTTTTTCCTTTTTAGATTATCCACATTTGTAGATATGGCATTAATTCGTTTTCCATTGAGTTTTAGAGAAAATGGAAGGGAGAGGGATAGAGGGAGAGAAACATCAATGTAAGAAACATCCCTTCAATTGCCTTCCTTAGGAGCCCTGACCAGGGATCCAACCTGAAACACAGGTATTTGCCATGTATATTACTGACCTGGAATTGAACCTGCAACGTTTCAGTGCACAGGACCACGTTCATGCTCAACCAACCTATCTACTTCAGCCTGGCTGTTATTCAATTTCTGGAATTTTATTTCAATTAATTCTCACAAAGTCTGTGGTTTAGGTAATATTCATATTTTGCTGATGAGAAAAAGTACCAACCTCTTTGTTTTGAGACATTATTCTTCCCTCATTGCTGCATATCCTGCCAGTCCTAGAAAGGGTCTTAACCAGTTTCACTGGGTATCCAGAGTCAGAAGCATTCTCCTCACCACTATCCACTCCAAAGCCTCCTCTGCACCAGTAATGACGCTGTCCTGGAGGGCACAGAGGCTAGGTAATAGAGACAACGACAGGATTTGGACCACTGGAGCCACTGTATCCATCTCTCCTCTCCATGCTGGAGAAGGTGGGACCAGCAACTTCCAGCAGCACCAAACTTCCGGATAGGCCAAGGTATGCAGAGCTAGCTCTTGTAACACTGTAAGTGCTTCAGTCTCTCCCTCACAAGAGCTGCTGTCGCCCCTGAGGTTATAGGGCTGCCCTGTAAGTCCTCTGCACACCTCCCTTCCACGGCAAACATGGTAGTGGACTCAGCGATGGAATTGCTATTTTTAGATACTTTTAAACACCCCAGCACTGAGGTAAGACATGCACAGATATATTTAGAAACCATCAACAAAACAACAAGAAAGCCCACAGTATGGGAGAACATATTTGAAAATGTTATCACTGATAAAGGTTTAATCTCCAACATCAACAGACAGCTAATACAACTTAATAAAACGAAGATAAACAAGCCAATTAAAAAATGGGCAATGGACCTAAATAGAATCCTCTCAAAAGAAGACAGAAGGAAGGCCAAGAGGCACATGAAAACATGCTCTAAGTCACTACTTACTCGAGAGATGCAAATCAAAACAACAATGTGGTACTATCTCACACCTGTCAGAATGGCCAACATCAACAAATAAACAAACGACAAATGTTGGCGAGGTTGGGGAGAAAAAGGAATTCTAGTGCACTGCTGGTGGGATTACAGGTTGATGCAACCACTGTGGAGAACAGTATGGAGCTTCCTCAAAAAACTTAAAATGGAACTCCCATTTGACCCAGTAATCCCACTACTAGGAATATATCCTAAGAAACCAGAAACACCAATCAGAAAGTAAATATGCACCCCTATGTTCATAGCAGCACAATTTAAAATAGCTGGGATTTGGAAACAGCCTAAATGTCCATCAGCAGATGATTGGATCAAAAAACTATGGTACATCTACACAATTGAATACTATGCTGCCATAAAAAAGAAGGAATTCTCATCATTTGCAGCAATGGATGGAATTGGAGAACATCATGCTGAGTGAAATGAGCCAGTCAATGAAAGAGAAACACCACATGATCTCACTAATTTATGGATAATAAAGAACATTATAAACTGATGAACCAAAAGATAGATATAGAGACAATAAAGCAACGAGCAGGCTGTCAAATTACAGCAGGGAGGGATGGGAGATCTGGGGTAGATAAGAGATCATCCAAAAGACATGTATACATGCAAATAAGTACAAACAATGGACACAAAACTCTGGTGAGGGAGGGCAGGGGGGCAATGGTAATATATGTACACAGATAATAATTTAATAAAAACTATTTTAAAAACACACACAAAAAAACCACTGGAACTCTAGGAACCTCGGGGACCTGGCCCCTAGAGTCTGCCCCACCCACATCAGCTGCGGAGACCCACCTTTTCCTGGTTATGAAGAAGCCCAGGCGAAACTTCCGGTCTTGCCCACCCCTCCCCCCCCCCCCAAGCGGAAGAGGTGCACTGCCTTGGTTGCTTACTCCTGCCTGGTGACTGGGGCTTGGGCAGGCTGGTCAACTGATAATGCACCTTGGAAAAAGAAAAAAAATAGAATAGTGCCTAGATACTAGGGGTACTTAATAAATATTCAATTAACTAAAAGAAAAAGAAAAGAAAAGAAAGAGAACAAAAAAGAAGGTAGAAATATATGTATATGGTGAGAAAACTCCAAAAAGCCAAGTACTAATCTTGAAAATGCAAAAATATCCAGAGAAGAATGGAAACAACAAACAACAACTAATCCAAAACATTCAAACAACAAACACTGAGATGAATTTGAGGCAGAACTTATTTCCAGAAGGTAAAGTCAAAGAATTGAATGCATAGGGAAATGGCTACAATTTAGTATAGAGGAGGTATAAAGAGAATGAGAATATAAGAAGAAAAGTAAAAAACAAAATACAAAACAGAAAAAAAATATCTATATATCTATATTAAAATATGTGTATATAGAAATTTTATATATATGAAAATTTATATATAAGAAAATTTATATATATATATATATATATATATATATATATGCATACACATTCTTTTCTCTTTCTTTTTCTTTCTATTTATGTATTCATCTATTCTTGGAAAAGGAGAATAGAGAGTAGATAGGCCTGAGTTGGTGATTGAAACTAATTAAGCTATTAGTAAAAGAAGAGAAAAAACGAGGAGAGGAAAATCAGAAACAAACAAACAAAAAACAACACAGAATAAATCTAACAATCAAACAAACAACAAGACATAAAGAAAGTAAATGAAAAAAAGGAAGGAAAATATTAGGCTACTGGAGAATTAAAAGAAAGAAGTGTTCATAGATGTGGAACAGGGGAAATAAGTGTGCATGGACTTGGAATAGGGGAGAGGAAATTAGATATATGAGTAAGATTAATTTTTAACAGGAAGTTAAAAGAAAGGATAGAGAAAAACTAAAGCAGAAATAGGGTAAAAGAAACAGGATGAAAAAGGGGAAGATTGAGGAAGAGAGTGTTGGCATAAAGGAATAATTGAGATAGAGTAAAATAATGCTAAAATAAAACATGTAATTTAGAACACTAATTCAAAAGTAAATTAAATTAAAGAAAAAATAAAATAACAAACTTTAAAAAGGTAAAATAATCCTATCTAATAAAGAGGGAAAATGCAAATTGACCCTCATGCAAATTGACCTGTAGCCACAAGATGGCAATGCCCATTCCCCTTTAGCCCCACTGGAGTCCCCCAGTTCTTTCAGCCCTGCTGCTGAGAGTGGAGAGTGGGATATGGTGGCTTCATTTGTGAGGTGGTGGCAGCAAAGCCCCCAGGCCCCACAGAGAGTAGACATCTGGGTGTGGGGGCTTCATTGCAGTGGTGGTGAAGCAGCCATGCCGCACAGAGAGAAGAGAACCTCCGGTAGTGGGCTTAAGTCATCAATAGAACATCCCTGATGGGTCCTGGATTGGAGAGGGTGCAGGTCGGGCTGAGACCCCCCCCCCTTGCATGAATTTCATGCACAAGGCCTCTAGTAGTAATAATGACAATTAAAAATAAAATATAATAATAAAAAAGTAAAATAAAGTGATAGAAAAATTAGTTTCTTAAGTAAAAGATAAAAAATAAAAAAGTGAAGTAATGAAGGTCCTTCACTTCAGCGGGGCTTCAATAATCCATGGGGGCTGGTTTTAGACCCCTTTCTACTGTTACTGCCTGGCACATCTATTTCCTGTCAGGTAGTTAGTACAGTGTTCAAGTTCCCTGAAATGCAACACTCCTATGTATCATAAGCCATAAACTTGTTTTCAAGTAGGCAAGATTTCTTTGTTCACTTTGGTTCTCTGCCTCCCTTCAGTGGTATTTACACAAGAGTCAATTTCTGACACAACTCCTTGGTGGCAGTGTTTCTGGATTAGTTTCCAGGAACAAATGGCTCCTCAACCCAGTGTTTAGACTCTCATTTCCCTGCCACATTTAATACTAGTTTGAAGGGACGGACTGACCCAGAGCTGTTTCCTGGTTGTCTCTCCCCATTCTGCTCCCCAGTTTCCACAAAAATCACCTTCCCTTGCAGTATTGGTGAGTGTTTTTATTTTTATGTTTTAAAAATATATTTTGTTGAATTTTTACAAGAGGAAGGAAGATAGACAGAGAGTTAGAAACATTGATGAGAGAGAAATATAGATTATCTGCCTGCTGCACACCTGGGGTGTGCCCACAACCAAGGTACATGCCCTTGACCAGAATCAAACATTGGACCTTTAAGTCCGCAGGCTGATGCTCCATCCACTGAGCCAAACCAGATTTGGCTTGGTGGGTGTTTTTAATTGAAAGATACTATGCACTGGGTTTAATAAGTAAAAGCAAGGAAGTTATAAAGATCAAGCAATGGTGCCGCCTAGCATCTTTCTCCCCACAGCACTGTGCAGCTGGTATAGAACTTCAGGCTGCCTTTCTGGGCACTGTCTCCCACAGCTGTGGGCTTAAATCCAGAGTCCCCCTCTCCCAGAAGCCCTGTGGATCCCCTTCCACATTCAAGGGCTACACTGACCCCAAGGGCCACAGATTTAGTGTTATGCAGTCTCCCTCTGAGACTGTAGTCCCCACATCGCACGTTTCTCCCTCCAGCCTGGATCCCAGATATCTCCAGGTGATCTCTGGCCTTTCTGTCATCAGATTGCCTCACCATCTGTTTTTAATTCACCGATTCCCGGTGAATGTTATTCAATTCAGCCATTCCTTCTATCTGCTCTGTGAGAAGTGCAGGACCTATTTGTGTATTTGGCTGCCATCTTGTCTCCCATGCCTGGGGAGGCTAGAGTCTCAGTGTTCATGGATTTGCAGCTGAATCAGCTGGTCCTTGGGCATTGTGGTTGCAGGATCCTGGGAGGTATCCAAGTTCTCCCCAGTTGAAGGTTAGGCTGGCCTTCTGATCACAGCCATCCCTGCTTCAAGATGGTACAGTCTCTGCAGCAGTGCTGGCCACTGTGGGAGAGCTTTCATCAGTAGTGGAGGCTGCCCAGCCAGATGAGTCTGGTCCACCAGTCCCTGACAATCCTGTGGAATATACCGGTAACTGTCCCTCATTCACAAATACACACACTCCCCACATGTCACTCACTCTCCTTTGGCTCTCTCACTTACTATCTTGCAACCTGCCATTCCATTGGCTGCCATCTTCTATTGTTAGAGATATTCTTATATATTCTTTGACCATGTCACTTCTTTTATTGTTCTTTTTGAAATTTTATGTTTCAGATGTTACAACTCCTAGATTGATGCTCTTATATTCTTGGTCATCATTTCCACATATTTTTGACTTTTTAATTTATTTTCCCGATTTGTTAAACTTTATTTTCAAAGAGAGAAATTAGATGGTACTTATTTTGTCTTATTCATACTAGAAAGTAATACTTGTTGAGCATTTATTATGTTCTACAAACTCTTATAAGCACTTCCCATTTATTAATTTATTAAGTCATTACAATAATTATATGAGGTGCCTTTATTATATTCATTTTAGGTGTGAGAAAACTTGACCAGAGGGAGTTTAAGTAACATGACCTGGGCACACAACAAGTTAAGTTTGTGAATTTCCTTTTCCTTAATGCAAAGGCCTATGTTGTTATATCCTTTAATCACTATATTATAACTTTTAATTACTAATGTTTAATTTTGATTTTTTCCATCTGCTTTCTGCATAACCCTATTTCTTTTTAATTCATTCTTTTTGTTTTGATGTTCACTTTTCATACTGGAACTTTCCCTCAAGTGCTAAACCTTGATTTTTTACTCAGATTTAAGAATAAATATGAGTAAAAGTTTATTGATTGCTCTGTGTTCTTGAGAAAAGCTTTTCAAATGGTGTTCTCTACCATATGCTTATTAAATAAAGACATAGCTGTTTTATTGGTGTCTCCAGATTGACTCTATCTTTAGACTTTTCTTCTTTGGCTGGATAGTTCTCTAGAGATAAATCATCCTAATTCTTGCCTGGTGAATTTAAATGGGCCTGCTAGCTTTCTCAAAGTTAGCTTAGGGAATGGTCTGAGGATCTATTCAATTGCTTAGTATGAAAATTTCCCCTAATGTTTCTGATTTCAAAATGGTCCCACTACCCTCCACTGTATTTGGGATTCTCAAACCCAAGTCCCTGAAGTTAAAATTGCTTAGGGAATATATTTCTAGTTTTTTGCTTAAATCGATTTATTGGTGTGGAGGGAAAGTGCATGTTATGATTGCAGTTGATGTGTTTCTTAAACACAAGGTAATCCTATTGACATTTGCCTTACAGAACTACCAGTATCATGTGCCTCAGTCTCTGCCTCTTTTCTAGGTTCTAAAGCACATGTTTGTTTGATTTTTACTTCTTAATTCTGTCTCCCACCACAAACTTTGTCTCAAACCCTTAGCTTTGAGTTTCACCTTTCTTCCCTCACTTTCTTCTGTCATGCCTTACCATTCATTGATCTGCTCTCCAGTTTCAAAAATTGTGTTAACTTTTTATCCACTCTGCTATTCCATTTTTTCTTGTGGATATGTCTTTTTATTCTATTAGTGGACTTTAGGGAGGAGCAGAGATTAATGCATGTTCACTATGCAGTATTTGACTGAAAGTTTGCATTGACTTTCTTGATAGATGAAAAATAAACTGTAGACAAAATAATTTCATGCCCCGCTACCATTCTTAAATGAATTTGTCTATTGACTGAACTCAGCTGGTTCTAATGATGACAAAATTGTAATTAAAAGTCTTTGTAATGATCAGTTATGCCTACCTTGTTCTTTGGTTGAAGCCATACATTACGCTTCATCCCCAGGGGAGCTCATAAATGTGTTCTAAGGTCTATAGCAGAACAAGGTGAAAGTCTATGCAAATACATTTTATTTCCACCCTGCAGACTAAGAAAAATGACTCACAAACACTCCTATGGATAATAGTTTTAACAACGATTACTAAGGAGCTAGCATAGCCTTAAAAAAACAACCAGAGATTCCTTTTGTATTATCACAATTCTCAAGAGTCCCATTTCCCTGAACACGTGGAGTCCTAGAACTGACCTGAGAACACATCCAATCTGCCATGTAGCTTACAATTACTCTTTTTTTTTTTTTTAGTGTTTTGGGAGCTATGGCTAAATGCTGAGAAATAGCAGCAAGACAGAAGCTAAGGCAATGTTAGTGCGCTTAGAGACAGTCCTCTCTGCTTTTTATTGTCTTGCAGAGTAAGAAGAGTTATTTAGAAACAATACAGAAACAATAGAGACCTGGGGCCCATTTAAAGCTTTGACTTGACATTGGAGATATAACCTATCTGCGGTTCACACTGATGTTTTCAGTTGTTTCATCTAGAAACAGGAAGGATAGAGTCATCTAACTAGTGTTGACACTGCTGCATGTGTTGATGCTGTGCACTTTAACACTCCACATGATCCTTAGAGCTTTTTGTCTGCATTTGCATTCCCCGTTTAAATAACTTTGACATAATTAAAAAGTAACAATGTTTAACTCTTTTGAGATGAATACATCTCAGCAGTGCTTCTTTGGAAATCAGCTTTATTTAATTAAAACACAATAAATGTCTCGTCATATCTAATTAAAATGCTTTTTGAAAGCAGGTAATTTACATTGCAATTATCTCTGTATTAATAGCTTGACAATTATCTGCATTAGTGTGGAAGGCTCTACAAACTCAAGTAGAATACATAAATGACTTTTTAAATAATTTTTTACAAATATCTTTAGAACTTTGATTTGATTGCTTCTTGTCCTTCAATAAAACAGCTTTAAGTGTTGCTGGTTCAGTTCTGGTCAAGGACACATACGTTGCTTGCAGGTTCAATCCCCGGCCCTGGTTGGGACATGTGCAGGAGGCAAGCGACGAATGTGTTTCTCTCATTGATGTTTCTCTCTCTGTCTCTCCCCATCCCATTTGCTCTCTCTGGAAATCAATGCAAAAAATAAAATATCCTCGGGTGAGGATTAACAACAACAACAAAACAGCTATAAAAAAATCATTTTTGACCTCCAAATCCAAAATTCAATAGTACTGCCTTGATCCTTATGTTGACATTGCTGACTGATTCATTCTTGAAACTCTTCTCTTGTCTTTCCATGATTCTCCACTCTTCTTGTTTTACTTCTACCAGTATGATCACAACTACACCCACACTCTCACCATGGGGACCCTCTTTTTCCACACACCCTTTCTATATAAATTTCTTTAGACTTGTCCTTTATTCTTTCATAGATTATGTTCAAGACCATGTTATCTTACATATATAGAATATCACATTAGACTCCTATCTGGCTTCCTACCACCACATCTTCTCTACATATTATCACAATTATATTTCTAAATATAAAACTGCTTATAATTTACTCAGAAACCCTGAACAGGCTTTCCAAGACATAATGTATTTAGAGGCCCAGTGCACAAAATTCATGCACAGGAGGGGTCCCCTCAGCCCAGCCTGCACCCTCTCCAATCTGAGACCCTTTGGGATCCCAGGGATCAGGCCTAAACTATCAGTCGAATATCCCTCTCACAATCTGGGACTGCTGGCTCCTAACTGCACACCTGTCTGCCCGGCTGATCACCCCTAATTGCCCCCTTTGCCAGCCTGATCATGCCTAACCACCTCTGCCTGTCTACCTGATCACCCCTAACTGTCCACCCCTGCCAGCCTGGTCACCCACAACTGCCCCCCTCTTGGCCTGGTCAGCCCTAACTGCCCCCCCCCCTGCTGTCCTGGTTGCCCCAACTGCCCCCCTGCTGTCCTGGTCACCCTCAACTACCCCTCCTGCCGACCACGTCACCCTCAACAGCCCCCCTGCCAGCCTGGTCACCCCTCATTGCTCCATTCTGCCAGCCTGGTTTCCCCAAACTGCCCCCCCACTGCCCTGATAACCCACAGCTGCCCCCCCCCAGCTGGCCTGGTCACCCCTCACTGCCCCCCTCTGCCAGCCTGGTCACCCCATACTGCCTCTCCTGCCAGCCTGGTTGACCCATACAGCCTGCTATTCAGTCATTTGGCCATCCCTCACTAACCTCCCTTGCTGGCCTGGTCACCCCACACAGCCTGCTGGTCAGTCGTTACTGCGAAGGCATCCTGGCCAATTTGCATATTACCCTTTTATTAGTATAGATTAGTATAGATATCCATGTTTCTCCATATTCTATAAAATTATCTCAGTACTCAGTTTCATCTATTACTGGAGGCCCTGTGCACAAAATTTGTGCACTGGAGTGTGTGTGTGTGTGGGGGGGGGTGTCTCTCAGCCTGGCCTGCATCCTCTTGTAGTCCAGGAGCCCAGAGGAAGCAGGCCTAAGTTGTCACTTTGACATCCGTCTCACAGTCTGGGCCTCTCGCTCCTTTCCACCCACCTGCTCTCTGGTCCTTATTGCTCGGTTCGCTGCTCTTTAGCACTGCCACAAAGGCAGGAGAGGCTCCCACCATGGTCACTGCACTTGTCAGCCATGAGCCCGGCTTCTGGCTGAGTGGTGCTCCCCCTGTGGGAATGCCCTGACCACCAGGGGGCAGTTACTGCATTGAGCATCTGCCCCTTGGTTGTCAGTGCACATCATAGTGACTGGCAGTTCTGGTTGTTCCACTGTAACTGTTGCTTAGTCTTTTATTATATAGATTAATCTGTTCAGCCACCTAAGCTAAGGGATTGTTGCCCAAACATACCACTCACTGTTTTAAGTATGTTTTGCTCAAGTCTCTTGTAATCCATAATGCCTTACTATTATCCTTTACTCATGCATGTATATGCTTTAAAGATTTTACTGAAAATCAACTTGATTTAAGAGCATCTCTTTATCCAATATATGATTTACAAATATTTCCTCTCTTTCAGGAGGTTCTATTTTCACAAAAGGCACAGTGGTATGAGTTTCACACCATTATTTTTTAATTTTATAAAGTCAATTTACATGTTTTTCTTTTGTCACTCGGCTTTCAGTATTATATAAGAAAGCTTTGACAAACTTAAGATTACAAAAAATTACACATGATCAAACTGCAGAAGTCAAAGAAAAATAGATAATTTTGAAAGCAGCAAGCAAAAAGCAACTCATTATATACAAGGGAATTCCCATTTGACACAGTAATTTTTCAGCAGAAATCTTGCATGCCAGAAGTAAATGGGTTAATATATTCTAAGTGCTGAATGAAAATTAAAATCTGCTTACCTATAATACTATATCTAGCAAATTTCTCCTTTAAAAACAAAGGGGAAATAATTTTCTCAGGTAAACAAATGCTGAGAGAGTTAATTACCAGTAGGCTTACCTTATGAGAAATGCTAAAAGGAGGCCTACAAGTTGAAATGAAAGGATTCTGTGCAACTTCATAAAATCATATGAAAATACAAAGCTCAATGGTAAAGGAAAAATATATACAATTGAAAGAATACTGTAAGATTGTAATAGTGAAGCATAAAGCACTTTTACTTTTGCTATAAAAATTATAAGACCAACTATAAAAGCTATAATTATTAAAAAAGTGTTCATGTATATAGAATATATGACATAAACTGCAACTTTGATAACAAAGTAGAATATAGGAGTGCAAAGGGTGAAGTTTTCAATACAACGCAAGCTAATTTGTTATCAGCTTAAAATAGATTATTACAACTCTAAGTAGTTTTATGTAAGACCATGATAGCCACAACAAAACACCAATAGAAGATACACAAAAGAAAATGAAACAGGAATCAAAGCATATTAAAACAAAAATCAAAACACAAAGGAAAGCAGCAAGAGGAAACAAGAAAAAAAGCTACAACATAGACAGAAAACAATAAAATGCAATAGCAACTCCTTCTCTATGAGGAATCAGTTTAAATATAGATGGATTAAACTCCCCAATCTAAAGACAGAATGGCTGAATATGGAAAAAAAATGAGATGCAATTATATTTCATCTACAAGAGACTCACTTAAGATGTAAAGATACATGGAGGCTAAGAGTAAAATTATGTAAAAATATATTCTATGCAAATAGTAATTGAATGAGAGCAGGAGTGACCATACTTATAATAGACAAAATAGATATTAAGTCTAAATTTGTCACAGAGAAAAGGTCATTATATAATGATAAAGGATCAATTCATCAGGAAGCTACAACAATGGTTTTGGTTTTTTTAAAAATATTTTTTATTGATATTTTATAGAGAGGAAGGGAGAGAGATAGAGAGCTAGAAACATCGATGAAAGAGATACATCGACCAGCTGCCTCTTGCACACCCCCTACCGGGGATGTGCCCGCAACCAAGGTACACGCCCTTGACCGGAATCGAACCTGGGACCTTTCAGTCCACAGACCGACGCTCTACCACTGAGCCAAACCGGTTTTGGCTGGAAGCTACAATAATTGTAAATATATTTGCACCTAACAGCAGGACAACCAAATATGGGGTGGGACACAAGTAGTTTTATAGTTGTTTCTATAGAAAATAATAAAATAATAAATATAATACAGAATAAATTGTTTTGTGTACTCACTATTGTAAATTTACTTTTGCCCCATAATATAAATGAAGTAAGCATTGAGAGACTGAGGGAGAAATAGATTGAAACAAAATAATAGTAGGAGACTTTAATACTTCACTTTGAATAATAAAACAACCCAAAAGAAGATTAATAAGAAAAGAGAACTTGAAAACCACTATAAATCAGTTGAACCTAATAGATACAGCAGATCATTTCATCTACAAGTAGAACACGTAAAGATTTTCTCATATACACATAGGAATATTCTCAGGATACATTGCATGTGAGAATTTAAAAAATAGAAAAAAAAACCCATTGGGTTGTTTTGAAAAGATACACAAAAGTAACAAACCCTTCCCTAGCTGGTTTAGCTCAGTTGACAGAGCATCATCCTGCAGACTGAAGGGTCCTGGGTTCGATTCCAGTCAAGGGCATATGCGAGGATTGCAGTCTGGATCCCCAGTAGGGGAATGGAGGATGCAGCCAATCAATGATTCTCTGTCATCAATGATGTTTATATCTCTCCCCCTCTCCCTTTCTCTCTGAAATCAATAAAAATATATAAATAATAAAATAAACGAAAAAAAACAACAAAACAAAAACAAAAAAACAAAACTGATGAAGCCAATAGATTTGACTCTCAGTTTAAAACAAAAAATTAACAAACCCTTAGCTAGACAACGACAAAAGAGAGAAGACAAAAAGTAAAATAAGAAATGAATGAGGGGACATTATAACATATGTTATAGGAATAAAAAGATATGAGACTATTATGAACAATCATATACTAAAAAATAGTATAAAAGAAAAGATTAATAAATTCCCATATATATAAAGTTACCAAAACTAAATCACAAAAAATAAAATATCTAAGCAGACCTATTACTACTCAGTAATCAAAAACCTCTCTAGTATATATGTACCACTTCTTTTAAAAAATATGTTTATTGATTTCAGAGAGGAAAGGAGAGGGAGAGATAGAAACATCAGTGAAGAGAGAAAATCATTCATCGACTGCCTCCTGCATGTCCCACATTGGGGATAGAGCCCTCAATCTGGGCATGTGCTCTGATCAGGAATCAAATCTGTGATCTCCTGGTTCATAGGTCTATGCTCAATCACTGAGCCATACCAGATGGGCTGTAGCACTTCTTTTTATTCCAATCATCTATCAAAGGACACTTTGGGTATTTCCATGTCTTGGTCACAGTTAATAATGCTGCAGCTAGCATATGGATGAACATGTCATCCTATATAATAAAAGGCCAGAGGCCATAAGCATTACCACCTGAATGACTGCTTGACCAGTCTCCATGAGGTGCATTGACCACCTCTCGGTCCCTCCCCCATGGCCCATGTGAGGAGAGATGGGTGGGTGAGTGGGGCATCTGGTGTGGCAAACAGCAGCTGTGTGTGGGGGTATGTGTGCTACCATGCACAATTTTGTGCACTGGACTTCTAGTTGCAAATAAATGTTTTCAAAATTTCCAGGTAGATACCCAGAAGAGAGGTTGATGGGTCATGTGCTAGCTCTTTTCTTACTTTTTTGAGGAACCTTTATACTATTTTCTATAGTGGCTGTACCAGCTTACATTTGCACCACCAGTGAAGGAGGGTTCCTTTTTCTCCATAACCTCCCCAACCTTTGTTATTACTTGTCTTGATGAGAATGGCCATGATTCTAACAGGTGTGAGGGGATAACTCATAGTTTTGATTTGCAATTCCCTAATAGCTAGTGAAGTTCAACATATTTTATATATCTGTTGGTCATTTGGATGTCTTCCTGGGATAAGAATCTATTCAGGTCCTCTGCTCAGTTTTTAATTGGATTGCTTGGTCAGAGCTTTTGTTTGCAAATATCTTCTCCCATCAGTTGGTTGCCTTTTGTTTTGTTGTTGGTTTCTTTTGTTGTTCAGAAGCCTTTTAGTTTGATATAAGTCTAATCCCATTCATTATTTTTGTTTCACTGCCCTTGCCTTTGGGTTCAAATTCATAAAATCTTCTTGAAAACCAGAGTCCATAAGTTTAATACCTATCTTTTCTTCTCTGTAATTTACTGTTTTAGGTCTTATATTTAGGTCTTGGATCCATTTTAAATTAATTTTTTACTTATTGTTTTTATTTCAATCCTTGCCTGAGGATATTTTCCATTGATTTTTATAGTGGAAGAGAGAGTAAAAGACAAAGAGAAATATTTATATGAGTGAACCATATCAATTGGTTGCCTTTTGCACATGCCCCAAACAGGGCCTGGGCTGGGGAGGAGGATGCAACTGAGGTATGTGCCCTTGACCAGAATCGAACCTGGGCCCCTTAAGTCCATAGGCCGATGCTCGATCTACTGAGCAAAACTGGCTAGTGCTTAAATTAATTTTTTATATGAAAAAAACACAGTAGTCTAGTTTCATTTTTTATATATTTGGCTTTCTAATTTTCCAAGCCCTATTTATTGAAAAGGCTTTCTTTCTCCATTATTTATTTTTGGCTCCTTTGTCAAACATTATTTTGCCCATATATATGTGTTTCTGGGCTCTCGATTCTGTATGTCTGTTTCAGCTATATATATATAAAAAAAGAAAATCTGCCATTTGTGACAACATTGATGGATCTCAAGAATATCATGCTAAGTGATTTAAGTCAGAGAAAAAGTTAAGAACCAAATAAATTCACTTATATGTGGGATATAAAGCATAAAGCACCAAATTAAAAAACAAGAAAAACCAACATAAACTCATAAATGCAGATAACAGTTTGGTGGTTACTAGAGGGAATGGGGGTTGGCAGTAGTAAAAGGTAAAGCAGGTCAAATATATGGTGATAAATTAGGATTTGACTTTAGGTGGTGAGCACACAATGCAATATACACATGATGAATCGGAATTGTTCACCTGAAACCTACATGATCTTGTTGACCAATATCACCCCAATAAATTTAATTTAAAAACTCCCAGCAAAGAGAAGCTCAGGACTGGATGGTTCACTGGAGAATTCTACCAAACATTTAAAGAAATATTAATACTTATCATCCTCAAAATCTAAAAAAAGAAGAGGAAAACTTCAAAATTCATTTCATGAGGTCAGGATTACTCTGATAGCAAAGCCAGATATACATACTACTAGAAAACTATAAAATATTATTGCTGGTGAATATTGATGCAAAAATCCTAAAGATAATAATAGTACATCACATTTAAAAGTACATTAAAAGTTTTATACAACATGACCACATGGGTTTTATCCCTGGGATGCAAGGAAGCTTCAATATATCAAAATAAATAGATCATAGCTAGCTAGATAATAGATATATAGATATCAATGTAATATGCCATATCAACAGAATAAAGGATAAAAATCTCATAATTATCTTGATTAAAAATGCATTTGACAAAATATAGTACCCTTTGATGACACAACCATCAAAATAGAATAAAATTTTTAACATAAAAAGGCTGTATATAAATAGCCCACACCTTACATCATACTCAGTGGTTAAAAAATGAAATCTTTTCCTCTAAGATCAAGAACAAGGCGAGGGTGCCCACTCTTGCCATTTCTATTCAACATAATACTGAGAGTCCTAAACAGAGCAATTAGTCAAGGAAATAAAGAGAATCCAAATCACAAAGGAAGGAGTAAATTATCTGGGTTTTTGTTTTGTACTGTTTGTGTGTGTGTGTGTGTGTGTGTGTGTGTGTGTGTGTGTGTTTTATTTTTTGCAGATAATATAAACTTATATATAAAAAACCTAAAGCTTCCACACACACACACACACACACACACACACACACACACACACAAAATGTTAGAATAAATGATTTCAGCAAAATAGCAGGACAGCCTGGCTAGTACTGCTCAATGGTTTAGTGTCAACCTATGCACCAGAAGGTCACAGTTAGATTCTGGTCAGAGAATATACACAGGTTGTGGGCTCAATCCCCAGTGAGGGAAGTGCAGCAGGCAGTAAATCAATGATTCTCTCTTACCATTGATGTTTTTATCCATCTCCCTTCCTCTCTGAAATCTCTCTCTCTCTCTCTCTCTCTCTCTCTCTCTCTCTCTCTATATATATATATATATATATATATATATATATATATATATATACAAAATTAACACACAAAAATCAGTTACATTTCTATATATTTACAATTCAAAAATTGAATTAAGAAAATAATCCTATTTATAATAGCATCAAAAGGAATGGAATACTTTACCAAGTATCCTTGAAATAAACTTAACAAAGGAAGCAAAAGACCTGTATACCAAAAAATTAAATCATTGCTGAATAAAATTAAAGAAGATACAAATAAATGAAATAAATGAAAATATAACCCATCTTCATGGACTGGAAGAGTTAATATTACTAAAATGTTCACCACTACCCCAAAGGATCTATGTAGATTCAATGAAATCCTTATTAAAATCCCAATGTCATATTTTTTAATATATTTTAACTGATTTTTTACAGAGGGGAAGGGAGAGGGATAGAGAGTTAGAAATATCGATGAGATGAGAGAGAAACATCGACCATCTACCTCTTACACACCCCTCCGGGGATGTGCCTGCAACCAAGGTACATGCCCTTAACTGGAATCAAACCTGGGATCCCTCAGTCTGCAGGCCCATGCTCTATCCACTGAGACAAACCAGTTAGGGCCCAATGTCATATTTTGTAGGAATAGAAAATAAATCCCATGTTGAATCTCAAGGGATCCCAAATATCCAATAATATTGAGAAAAACCAACGAAGTTGGAGATCTTACACTTCATGATTTTAAAACATATTATAAAACAAAAGTAATCAAAAAAGTATGGCAATAATGGAATATTATTCAGTCATAAAAAGAGGAAATCCTTCCATTTACAACAACATAGATTGACCTTGAAGGCATTATGCTAAGTGAAGTCAGAAAGATAAAGCCCAATTCTATAGGATCTTACCTACATATAGAATCTAAAGAGAGAGATAGAAAAAGAACTACACTCATAGGAAAAAAGATCACATTTGTGGTTACTAGAGGTGGGTAGGAAATTACATAAATATAGTCAAAAAGTAAAAATTTCTAGTTATAGGATGAATCAGTATTCGGGATGTAATGTGCAGAATCATGACTATAGTTAACACAGCTGTATGATATAGAGTGTGGCAAAATTAGGTTTACAGTTGTAAGCAAAACACAGAGTTTATTTTTGTATTATTACTTATTAATTATCATATTACTAGTAGCCCATCACATGATATTGTGCACAGTACGCCACCTGCCACTTCCATGGGAGTCTGTGGGAACTCCAGCTTTCTGCTGGGAGCCATGCGGTTTCCGCCGGTGGCTGAAGGGACCCTCACTGCTTCTGTGGGAGTCGGCCCACCATTTCCTCTCTGGGCCTGCACTCAGCTGAGGAGGCTACTGGCTGCCGTTATGACGATGAAGGCCCTCTGTCGCTGTGGCAATGAAGCAAACATTCTACCAGGCCACTCATATTGCCCACTCTCAGCGGCAGCCCCCACAGGACTGGCGACTCCAGCCAGGCTGAGGGGACTGGGCACCACTGTCTTGTGGCTATGGGCGCTGCCATCTTTGTGATGGCATATTACCCTTTTATTAGATAGGATTTTCTGAGCAAAAAACTATAGATCTAATTTTGCCACACCTGTATATCTGAAAGTTGTTAAGTTAACCCTAACCATTCTTTTCATAAGAAAAAAAGTTTTTTTTCCTTTTATTTTGCATCTATATGAGATAATGTTGAATAAACATATTGTGGTAATCATTTCATGACATATGTCAGTCAAATCATTTTGCTGTATTCTTTAAACTTATGCAGTGCTGTATGTCAATTATATCTCAATATAACAACAAAAAAAAACACACAAAACAAAACAGTATGGTATTAATGCAACAGAATAGAGAGCCCAGAAATAAACCATTATGTATAAGATCAAATGATCTTCTACAATACAATAAGGAAAGAATTGTCACTTTAACAAACTGTGTTCATAAACCTATATTTTATACAACAAGGAAAGAATTGTCACTTCAACAAACTGTGTTCATAAAACTATTTCTCTGTGCAAAAGAATTAAGATGGACCCTTAGTTTTCACCATACAAAAATTAACTCAAAATGGATTAAAGTCTAAAACATTAAAAACCTGAAACTTTTAGAAGAAAGCATAGGGGGGAATCTTCATGACATTGGAGTTGGCGATATTTCTTAGGTCTGATACCATAAACACAGGCAACAAAAGCAAAAATAGACAAGACCATATCAAACTTAAAAACTTTGGTGGAGCAAAAATTAATGAACAGAGTAAAAAATCAACCTATGGAATGGGAGATTATATTTGTAAAACATGTAGCAGATATGGGTGTTAATACTCAGAATATATAAGAATTCCCACAACTCAATAAAAAATAAAGTAAAATAACCCAATTAAAAATGGGCATGAACTTGAGTAAATATTTCCCCAAAGATATACAATGGCCAATAAGCATATGAGAAAATTTCAACATTACTACTCACCAGGAAAATGCAAACCAAAATCACAGTGAAGTATCACCATATAGCAATTAGGATGATCATTTTTTTTTTAAAAAAAGAGAGAGAAATATCACCTGTTGTGGAGGATACGGAGTAATTATAACCCTTGCACACTGTTAGTGAGATTGTAAAATAGTACAGTGTCTATGCCAAACAGTATTGGAACTACTCTATGACACAATAAGACCACCTCTTGATATATATCCAATAGAATTGAAATCCTGATCTTGAATAGTATTTTTTCCACAGCCATGATCACTGCATCATTATGCATAATAGCCAATATGTAGAAACAATATAATGTCCATCAATAGATGAATGAATAAAGAAAATGTAAAATGTAACATACTGTACAAAAAATGGAATGTTATTCAGCCTTAAAAAAGAATATCCTGTCAGTACAATATGGATGAAACTTGAAGACATAATGCTAACTGAATAAAGGCAAATGTAAAAGACAAATACTGCATGATTCTACTTATATGGTATATATAAAATAATCAAACTCAAAGAAATAGACAGTAGGTTGGTAGTTGCCAGGGTTAGGGGTAGGGGAAAATGGGGAGTTACTGTTCTGTGAGTTTGGGTCATGCTAGGAAGAAAAGTTTTAGAGATCTGCATGCACAGAACAATGTGCATAAAGTTGGCAATATTGTATTGTACACTTAAAAAATTGTTAAGAGGGTAAAAAAGGTTTTTAATAATGTTGAAAATTAAATAAAAACTTGTTGATATCCACAAAAAAAGAGTAAAAAGTACTTCTATAAATATTTAGCCTTGTAAACCATTAAAATGTTATTATTTTTTAAAAATCCATAAGATGTGAATTATTTTTGAGAAATTCTTGGCTTAGTTGTTAAGAATCCTTCCTAATCACACATTTAAGTGTTGCAAAGCAATTGATTGTGATAAACAAAGCTCATCTAATTTGTTAACATATGGGCCCTACATTTATGTTCGTAAGACAGAAGGCTTTAGCTTTCTTGGCACTTGGTCCTCTTTAGCTAGCTCTTCAGGATCACTGCCAGAGTTGTGTGAACATTTTCTAGACTCTGATGAAATAGAGTTAGATAGCACTAGCTTTACAAAATCCTTCTTTATTACATTCAGCACAGTGAACATATACAATTGTTGCATGTTATAATATACTGCTCACTGTCTCTTATCAATTAAAGCATTTTTAATCCAGGCACTAGCTAAAAATGCCCTACATTTTCCAGAGAAGGTATATGCAAATGAAGTGTCACTAAATCTAAAGTGTAATATTTAATAGCCAAAGCAATTAAATAGATGTATTACAGGAATAATCTCTCCTATATTCCATGACTTAAAATGATGATTACTTTGTCTTTATAGTCTTATGATAGAAGTCAGATATGATGCCAAAACAACATTGAGACTAAAATATTTATGGTCCTAATTCTGTCCCCAAGTTCAAGGAAAATAGGCCTCTTGGGGTTGTCAAATAGTGTCCTTGAAAGATTCCTTCAAGGAAATGTTCAGCAAGATATATGTTTACTTTCTATCTTCATAAACAGTAATATATATGTATAAAAGGCTAAGTGACTGGAAAACTGGCTGGTAGGTATTATGTGCACTGACCACCAGGGGGGCAGAAGCTCAATGCAGGAGCTGCCAAGTGACAGCAACTTTGCAGAGTGCCCTCTAGCACTCCAGGATCGCTCCAGGGATGTTGGACTGCAATTTCAGCCCAATCCCTGCAGACCAGGCCATGGGACCCCACCTGCCGGAGGGACCCCTCTCATTCTGCAGATGCCCTTCGAGCCCAGATGCCACTCCTGGTGCAGCCAGCCTAGTGTGGATCATAGGAGGTTGGCTCCCGGGTGTGTCTGGCCTGTCTCGCCCTGTCCTGCTCTGACATCCACCTTCTAATTAATTTACTTTCAATGTGCACGAGTCCATGCACCAGGCCTCTAGTTATAAAATAGATTGCTTTTTGAGATCCTAAGGTCAAGAGATAGAAGATGCTGTGTACATACCTTTGGCAAAATCACACATCTTTGATACCACTTGGCAAAAATTTTACTCTTTACACATATAGAAAAAAATAAATTTAGAATCATGTAATAACTGTAACATTGTAGATGTTTAGCTTTGATGAAAAAGTTTCTGCAATTTTGTCCTAATTACTAACTGCAATCCTTTCCAGATACCATGCTATTCCATGATTCCTTTTAGCCATCCCAAATTAACAGTCTACTATTTCACAGTGCTGCTCAAAGATTCCTCCTCCATAGCTTTGTAGACTGATTTATGCCCATTGACAGTGCTTTTTATTCAAAAATTCTTTCTCTTTCCTTCATCACATCCCTTTTAAATACACATTATCCCAGATTGCAATCCATCTAATAATGAGAAAAGCATCCAATTGTGCTAGTTCATCAAAAACATGACCTTTCAGAATTGGGGAAGACAAAATACTTGGGAATCTTTTTGGTGATGACCTAAATTCAAATCATGCCACATCAGAAAGGCCTGTTACTACAATGAGCTTTGATAGTAAAATTAAGGGCTGATTAATAGCATCTATCAATATAAGTCTCAAGGAATTGGACCTTTCTAGCTACAAACCTCTAGCTTTCTCTGGTTCTCAAATAGAACACAACCATCCCCAATTTAACAGGAGATGAGCATTCAATTATTTTAACTAGTACCATAGGTCTAATAATTTTGTCCTTTTGTCCTCAGTACTATAGATCTCATCTGGAACTCTTATGATTCCAAAATTAAGAATCCAAACATGCATCAGAAAATTATTTAAGAAACCTTGTTTTAATCGTTAAATTTTGAGTTATACTGAATAACCATTCTCTAGACAGAGCTGAAAGACCAAGAAGAGGCAATCATTTACCTACTAATAATATTCATGCTTTTAGTTTAAGAGATATTATTGCCTCCTTTTACTGACGGTTCTTAAGTTGTCTATTCCCTTAAGCATGTCAACTATCACCCCTAAAAACTCAGGATTAGAGGTTTTGTACTAGGTGATAAATTTAAAGAAAACAGTCTTTTTCTTCTATCAGAATTCCATTATTTGGCATTGATTGCAATAGAGTGTAATTTTTCTCCAAAGATGAGTCTAGAGTACATGGTGAGGTAGATTAAGAGATATTACTATTATAATATAAAAGAAGAAAGAAAAAAATATGAATGCATATGTCAACAGATTTCTATTTTGAATAGTAAGGAAGAAGTTACACAAATATAGGAACTGAACAAGCCTGTCATTTACTGTTTAGTAGTTGTAATTCTAGAACACTCCTCAGTACACAAGAGCTTTCTATGATAGCATGCTATATTCCAAGTTCTATAATGATAAGAATGATGCCTGTTTTGCTTATCACTATCTTTTATATCCCTAAAGAACTACACAGTGCCCAGCATATTGTAGGCATTCAATAAATCTACACTAATAAAAGAGAAAGATGCAAATTGACTGTACCTTTGTGACATCCACCAACCAATCAGGAGTGAGTATGCAAATTAACCCAACAAAGATGACAGGTTAATTTGTATACACAGGTGCCAAGAGGCTGGGCACAGGATGCTTGTGTCATTGCCATGGCGATGACACAGGCCTTCCGCACTTCCCCAGCTGCTCGGGCCTCTGGGAAGCATGGGAAGGAGGAAAAGCGGCTCTGGGCCAGAGCAAAGGAAGAAAGGCAGCTCCTGCCAGAGCAGAGGTGGTGCTAGCAGCCAGGGGAAGAAAGGCCCATTCTTACAGGAATCTTTGTGCATCGGGGCCTCTAGTATGTATATAATGATGAAACTGAGACATAATGTAATTATTTTCTTGGCATGTTCACCTCTCTTTCCAGACTTTTTGCACCCAAGGATGATGTCTATATTCCCAGGATCTCAAAGAGTATCTGGCATATGCTTAATTTTTGCCCAAATGGACTTAATCACATATCCCTTGTATCTCTTCAGATCCAACTTTAACTGGGTATCCAAGATACCTGGAATCATGAATTCCATTCTGTTTTTGTTTTGTTTTGTTTTGTTTAACTTATTATTGACAGTATTACAGATCTCCCTTTTCCTTCTACCTCACACTTACCCCTCCCAGGCCTTCACCACACTATTGTCTGTGCCCATGGGCTATCCACTCTGTTTTCATCTACAACCTTCACCAGAGCTTTGCATGTCTTTGGTCTCTAAAGTACTAAATACCTTCAGCCAAAATATGTGGTTTTGTTTGTTTGTTGCCTTGATTTATGAAAAAAAATCTGCTTCTCTGAAGGTCCTCTCCCAGGCTCATGTGATACTCTGAATTTTAGACAAAGCAATACCATGAATTCATATTTATACTGTTTCAACTTATTTTTCAGCTAAACTCATTACCACTTTTTCTCTTTATTAGGTACATGTTGTTTTCTTTCTTTTCCAAGATGTCTAATTCACATGAAAATTAATAGGTGTCTGGTTGTGATCTGGCCTCTGTCAGGTTAGTCCCTGGCTCCTTGGCCTACCTAGGTTAGCACTCCAGAAAACACATTTTAAAAAATATGGTTTTATTGATTTTAGACAGTAAAGGAAGGGATAGAGAAAGATTGATGGGGTGCTTCATGCACATCCCCTACAGGTGATCGAGCCTCCAACCTAAATTGCCCCAACCAGGAATCAAACAGAGGACCTCTTGGTGGATGGGATGATGTTCAACAAACTGAGTTACATAGGAAGAGAGAGAAAATGCATTTTTACAGAATGTATACAATAACATAAAGTAGTTAACTTTGCTACATTGAAATTATGACCAATTTTTACTTAGTTCAAATGATGCATAGCATGATCATGAAAAAAAAGTGGTTCCAGATAATTTTAAGACACTTTTGATCAGTTGCTCTGAATGTGAGTGGTAGACTCATTGGCAGTGGTAGCATGGATTAAGGAGATGGGAAGAATAAATCTATTTAGGGCTTACAAATGCCTAAGAAAATCAAACAGCCCTAACTAGTTTGGCTCAGTGGATAGAGTGCTGCCTGAGGACTGAAAGGTCCCAGTTTCCATTCTGGTCAAGGGCATGTACCTTGGTTGTGGGCACATCCCCAGTAGGAAGTGTGCAGGAGGCAACTGATTGATGCTTCTCTCTCATCAGTGTTTCTAACTCTCTATCCCTCTCTCTTTCACTCTGTAAAAATAAATAAAATATATTTTAAAAATAGAAAATCAAACATTGTCTGTAAATGAAATTCATTCGTGACATGATATGGCTGGTTTCTTTATTCTGCTTCCTCATCTCATGTCTACCAAAACTTCCTCCAAACCCACTCCTATTAAGATAAATAATTGATATACTGCTGGTGGGAGTGCAGAGTGGTGCAGCCACTATGAAAAACGGTATGGAGTTTACTCAAAAATTTAAAAGTGGAACTTCGTTTAACCCAGCAATCATACTTCTGGGAATATACCCTAAGAATCTCAAAACATCAATCAGAAAGAATATGTGCACCCCTATGTTTGTAGCAGTGTTACTTACAATATCCAAGATCTGGAAATAGCCCAAGTTCTCATGAGTAAATAAGTGGATAAAAAAAGCTGTGGTACATTTACACAATGGAATACTATTTAACTATAATAAAAAAGGATCTCTTACCCTTTGCAAGAGGATTTATGGACCTGGAGATTATTATGCTGAATGAAATAGCCAGTGAGAGAATAACAAATATCACATGATCTCACTTATATGTGGAATCTAATGAAAATAAACTGACAGACAAAATAGGTCCAGAGGCATGGAGGCATGGAACAGACTGACAGATCTCAGAGGAGGTATGGGGGGACTGGAAGAGATTAATCAGGGAACATATATGCATAGCCCATGGATACAGACAATCATGTGGTGAAGGCCTGGGGTGGGCTGGGGGTTGTGAGGAACAGGGAAAAGGGGGGAAACTGGAAGAGGGGGACATCTGTAATACTGTCAACAATAACTAATAATAAAAATTTTTAAATCTAATTGATAAAAAGTTGAGATATATCAACTGAAAGGATTTAGAAAGGTAGGCTATTAGACTATAATCATGTCCATACATTTTAATCAGCAAGGAGTAGAGGAGGTGTCTCAAGATTTTACAGGACTAGCAGGATAAAGTTAGGATACCATTTAAAGGCAGATATTTGTGCTCTTCTTCAGGAGAAACTCCACTAATGGCCTTTCTATTGGCTTATTCTACACAACCCAGAGTTCATATGGTCCTGCCTTCTCAATTGTTTATAATTTAGATTTGATTCCTAAGATCTCTGGAGAACATACTTTTATTCAGTGGTTCCCTACTGTCACTCACCAAGTCCCATTCACCAAGCAATGTGAGTAAACTGAATAAATATATAAACCATTTATGTGTATTAATAGTGTTTATGATATATGCTTTCATAGTAAATAAAACAAATTTCTTTACAAGGTTTACTAAGATCACTACAGTTATTCATCATTGTGTATTTAGTCAATTGACATATGCTAAAGCTTAATTACTATTGTGAGTTTATTAATATTTATAGTAAAAGGTGACCTAAGAAGGCAAAACAGTAGGCATTGCCTATTTTAAATTATTTTATAGGAAAAATTAAATGTAGACCACAAATAAAAATCCCCATACTCTATTAATGCTCTACCTACTATAATAGTATCTTACAAGCACACTGCATACAAACCATTGAACCATTCTTAATTGTTTGATATTGTAATATTTGAGCTTCATATTAAAAGAAACCAAGTGTCCAGTGTGTGTGTGTGTGTGTGTATCTTGCCAAAATACTAGAATGTTCCAGTCTCATGACTGCAAATACATTTTATTTTGTTTGCTAACTCTAATCAAAGGCCAAAGGCCATTTACTACTTGGAATATCACTCAGATGTGGACTATTTCACAGTCTATGAAATATGCAAATTATTCAACTTAGTTTACAATGCCACCAGAATATGAGATCATCCTATATATCTAATCTTGTTATCACTTCACTAATTCATATATTTTATTCACTTATTAAAATGTATTTTATTGATTTTAAAGAGAGGGGGAGAAACATCAGTGTGTGAGAGAAACATTGACTGGCTACCTGCCACACACAAACACTGACCAGGGATCCAGCCTGCAACCTGAACATGACCCCTGACCAAGAATCAAACTGGTGAGCATTCAGTGCACCGGACAATGCTCAACTAACTGAGCCACACTGGCCAGGGCTCCAACTCATATCTTTAACATTTGGCAGTGTGATCATGAGCCTCTCTAACACATTATACTCATTATTCCCTCCATGCACTAGCTTATGTTGTTCCCTCCCATTTGGAATGAATGTCCTGTTCTTTCTATTCAACACAATCTAACATTTCTATTCTAATTAGATCATTTATGTGGCAAAAAATTAGCCTTTCAATTAATATCCATAAAGCATTGGGGAAAATTACTTTAAGAAAATATATCTTATATAATAAAAGCCCAATATACAAATCTACCAAATGGATGAATAACTGGTGGCAAGGCTGGTCCCTATGACATGCACTGACCACTAGGAGGCAAATACTCAATGCAGGAGCTACACCCAGCCTACAGGCCCCAGGACAGCCATAGTGGGGTGGGTGCCAATGGGAGCTCCCCAATTTCCCCACAGAGGGAGGTGACCTGCGAGGGGCAGGGAGGGGCAGAGCCAGTGAGCAGGCAGCACCAGGCTAGCCAAGATGGGTTCCAGTGCGGGGCCCCTCCATTGCCCCACCAGTTATCCCGCAGATTGGCCCTAATCTCTGGCTAGGCCTAGGGACCTTACCCATGCATGAATTTTGTGCATCAGGACTCTAGTATTATATAAATTAAAACCTGACTCTCTGAAACTAAAACTAAAATTATAATTTGGAAGCTACCAGTTAGAGATAGCTCTTAGAAATTGGCTATTCTCTTCATTAATCTCTTTTTTCTTTTTTAAATCTTTATTTTCAGACTTTGATAACAGATTATTTTACATATATATGTAGTACCCATCAAATTAGTTGAAAGCCTTAATAGAACAGACTGCCTTTTGACTCAGATTAACAACTTTCCCTGGGCCTCTAGTATGCCAGCCTCTCCTGCAGATTTTGGTTATATCTTAGTGGTTCTGTTTCTCTGGACGACCCTGACTGACACAGCAGGCAGGGTAAAATAAACAATAACTAAGGTCTATGTTAGGATGAGGAGAATGCATTAGAGTGGGGTTTTCCCCCCTTAGAATTACATGAGCCTGACATTTGTTTTAGTTTTATAATAAACATCAGTTGTTATAAAATAAAATTGTATAATTATGAGATTTATAGTAATGTTCAAACCAAAGAACACAACTTTATTAACATTATATACTCCCTATATAATAAAAATAATATTTTCTGACTTTTGCTAAGTTTACATGCAATTCACTCAGACATTTTCTGAGTCTTATGCCAGTTTCCCTGTCAGCTCCAATGTGGAAAAATGGGGAAGGAGAAAGGACAGCAGAAAGAGGCAGCATTTGTCTTCATACATTTATAATGCTATTAGAGGCCAAGTGCATGAAATTCATACTTGGTGGGGGGGTGTGTCCCTCAGTCCAGCCTGCACCCTCTCCAATCTGGGACCCCTCGGGTGATGTCTGACTGCTCATTTAGGCCCAATCCCAGTGGTCACCCTCTCAAAATCCAGGACTGCTTGCTCCCAACTGCTCGTCTGCCTGCCTTCCTGATTGCCCCTAACCGCTTCTACCTACCAGCCTTATCACACCCTAACCACTCCCCTGACAACCTGATTGATGCCTAACTGCTCCCCTGCCAGCCTGTTTGCCCCCTACTTCCCTTCCATACAGGCCTGGTTACCCCCAACTGCCCTCCTTTGCAGGCCTGGTACCTCCCAACTGCCTCCCCTGCTGGCTATCTTGTGGTGGTCATCTTGTGTCCACATGGGGGCAGGATCTTTGACCACATGGGGGCAGCCATCTTGTGTGTTGGAGTGATGGTCAATCTGTATATTACTCTTTTATTAGATAGGATAGAGGCCTGGTGTATGGGAGGGGGCCACCTGGTTTTTCCTGAAGGGTGTCCAGGATCAGGTGGGGGTTCCCTTGGGGAATGGGACAGACTGGGCGAGGGGCCTGCGGTGGTTTTCAGTCTGGCTACGCCCCCCCAGAAACCCAAATGGAGACCCTGGTATCTGGGTTTATTTATCTTCTATAATTGAAACTTTGTAGCCTTAAGATGAGGCCTGGGCTGGCCAGGGCTGTAGAAACTTGGCTTCCTCCATTGCTGGGGGAGTCCTCTCTGCAGCCCCATGGTTGCCGCCATTCTGTTGGAATTTATTTATCTTCTATAATTGAAACTTTGTACCCTTGAGTGGAGGCCTGGGCCAGCAAGGGTGTGTAGAAAGCTTGGCTTCCTCCATCGCCAGGGAAATCCAAGCCTCCCTCCTGCTTGTTCAGTGGCTGTAGCCATCTTGGTTGGAGTTAATTTGCATACTCACTCTGATTGGCTGTTGGGTGTGGTTGTTGGGTGTGGCTTATGGGTGTATGGGAGTGATGGTTAATTTGCATATTACTCTTTTATTAGATAGAATATAGCCCCAACTGTTTCTGAGCTTCCGGCTCAGATGTTATTAGGTTTACATGTTAGCTTTCCTTAGCTATCTTATTACTCAATATTTCTAGTCAATTCAAACACCCAGACCGTTTTCATACCTGCTGCTTTTTAACTGCCATACCCATTCTATACTTGAACAGTTGTGATTGAGAAACAAATTAAGTATCTTTACAAAGTTGAGGATATTTTTGAAATTTTATTTTGATAGTTTCAGTCCATGATATTAAACTCTCCTGATCTCTTGAATTCCTGAATCTTAACTGCTGCCCTTTTACTCAATTGGCTATCTTGTCATGAATATACCCCTCTAAATAATTGAGAAAAACTGTTTGGAACAAATCAATAATACAGCCATCTTAAAGAAACTTCTCACTGTCTATGTTAATATAAACTATTTAATTAGCTTTGTAGACCCACTTAAGTTACATTTGTATCTATTTTCAATACCTCCTTCCTATCCAAAAGTCTACACAGGTAGTCTAACCAATTCTTTGCAATATTACATTTACTTATTTATCTATAGAATTATGTAAATTGTATAGAAATATACACTGAGTGGCCAGATTATTATGATCTCTGAATGCATAATAATCTGGCCACTCAGTGTACTTTTCTTGAGTACCTTATTTATTTGATATCAAAGATACTATAAATCGTGCACCTGATCAGTTTTTCCCTTTGTACTGGCTGATAGAAAGCTCGGAGCAAAGAGATGGTTGATCTCAAGTAAAAGTCTACAATACTTTTGATACCCATTTGAGGTACAAATACACTGAATAGCCAGATTATTATGCATTCAGAGATCATAATAATCTGGTGACTCAGTGCATATGATACCTTGTACTAGCCTCTATTAATTTCCCTTTCTCAATCAATAAATGCCATATCAATACACTGGCAAATGATGGAAAATCTTCACTTTAAACACTTAAGAATGAACTAGCAACAATACTACCACTTCATATTGCAAAAAGATTACATTGTGTTGATTGGAGGAGTGGAAGTGGCAGGATGGAAGGGATAAATGGTGATGGAATAAATAAATAAATAAATAAAATTTTCACTTGTTGCCAAAACTGGTTTGGCTCAGTGGATAGAGCGTCAGCCTGCAGACTCAAGGGTCCCAGGTTCGATTCCGGTCAAGGGCAAGTACCTTAGTTGCGGGCACGTACCTTAGTTGCGGGCACATCCCCAGTAGTGGGTGTGCAAAAGGCAGCTGATCGATGATTCTCTCTCATTGATGTTTCTAACTCTCTATTCATCTCTCTTCCTCTCTGTAAAAAATCAATAAAATATATAGTATTAAAAATATTCACTTATTATTGACTGTCATTGTTTAATTATCTCCATTTGGCACACAAATTGACACATTTTGTTATTATTCCCATTTTCACAAAAGAGTAAACTGAAGCTCTGAACAGTAGTTGATTTATCCAGAGTCACAATGCCAATAAGTGGGGAATATAAAAACAAAGCACAGACCATCTGGCTCAGAGTTTTATTTTTATAGTATAATAAACTGCCTGACTAGACAAAAATTTTTCCAGGTGAATACCTAAGAAGATTAAGAATTTTAAAATGGAGACTTGAATTGGCAGTGGTGAACACACAATACAGTGTTCAAATGATGTGTTGTGGAATCATCTACCTAAAACCTGTATAATTTTGTTAACCCGTGTCATCCCAATAAATTCAAAAAATAGGAAAAAATTAAATGACAGAGTAAGATGATATCAAGCCATTCAAAACTAGTGTACCTTTTTCAGAACTTTTACAAAACAAGGTTGGCATGTATCCATTAACTCCAAAAGTTATATTAATAAAATAGTGGTTTAACCCTCAGTAGAAGAAAAACACATCACCTGTTATTTTTGTATAAACTGGCATTATTGTGGTAAAAAAGAAAGACACATTTATTTAAAATCTTTAGAAATAATTGCCCAATGATTATCTCAATCTTGCTTTGGAGGCTAATCTACTAAAATTTCTTATTTGTTATTTTATTTTTTGAGTTTATTTTAATAAAAATGTATCTTTATTGTTTAAAGTATTACAGATGTCACCCTTTTTTTCTGCCATTCGACCATCTGCACCCAGCACCAGCCCCTCCCAAGTGTTCACCACACTATTGTCTATATCCATGGGCTATGGATATATGCATGTAAGTTCTATGATTAATCTCTCCCCACCCCTGACCCCTATTTTCCCTTTTAGATTCAACAGTCTGTTCCATGATTTTATGTCTCTGGATCTATTTTATTCATCAATTTATTTTGTTCATTAGTTTCCACATAGGAGTGAGATCATGTGATACTTATCTTTCTCTGACTGGCTTATTTTTCTTAGCATAATACTCTCCAGGTCCATCCATACTGTTGCAAATGGTAAGAGATCCTTCTTTTTTATAGCTGCATATTATTTCATGGTGTAAATGTACCATAGCTTTCATATGCACTCATCCAAAATATATAAGGAACTCATACAATTCAACAAAAGAAAGACAGATAATCCAATTAAAAACTGAGAGCAATAGGACCTAAATAATATTTGAAAAAATGCTCAAAGTCACTAATCATCAGAGAGATGCAAATTTAAACAACAATGGGGTATCACTACATACCTGTCAGAATGGCTACCATCAACAAATCAACAGATGGCAAGTGATGGTGAGGATGTGGAGAAAAGAGAACCCTCGTGCACTGCTGGTGGGAATGCAGACTGGTACAACCACTGTGGAGAACAGTATGGAGTTTCCTCAAAAAATTAAAAATGGAACTGCTGTTTGATCCAATGATTTCACTTCTAATAATATATCCTAAGAAACCCATAACACCGATCAGAAAGAAAATATGCACCCCCATGTTCACAGCAGCACAATTTATAATAGCTAAGATATAAAATGTATTCTTAAAGATAAAAATCAATAATTAGAAAAAAAACAAAGATTTTATGTTTTTACGGTCCAAGTGTCAACATGTATTCTTTAGGTATGAGCCTTTAATCCAGGGATTAATTGAATTTTCCTTTACATTTCTGATATCAATTTAGAAATGGCCTAAGTATCACTTCTCTAATTGCTTATTGGTACATTTTCAATTATCACTACTGTCATATACTAAATTATAGATTCTAGGCTCAGAATACAATTCAGGTACCTTGATCATATGTCAAAAATATGGATAATTTGGACTACCAGGGATTAATTCATTTAAAATAATAATTCTTCTGTTTGACACAGCATAGAAATAACCTTGGTTATGCCTAGAGACCCATGCCAAGTCATAGTACACTTTATATTTCACCAAATTAGGTGAAAGCAAATATATATGTGTCACACTGATAAGCTTGCCAGTCAAAAGTCAGAGGTCTTGCCACTTTGGACTCTCCCTGAACTCTGCGAAGAAGATAGCTTGTTAAGTACATATGAGTATGCTGAGGTTAATCTGAAATGTAAAGTCAAGCTAGATAAAATGACTCCATCAAAACCACTACTACTTAAATCATAAAACAAATAAACAAACAAACAAACAAACAAATAAATAAATAAATAAAATAAAGACACTACTACCAGCACATTCTAGATCTTATTTTCTATGTTTATAATTTGTTTCTCTAATTTTTCTTCCTCCTCATTTAGGATTCCTACTTATTTTAACTTCAATTTGGGAACATGCGTCTAACGTCCTTATTTCATGCTTACTATACTTGGATTTCTAACTTCTAAATAAGTTGGCATTTTTACTCAATACTTGACTATACTTTGTAAAAATATTTTTATTGATTTCAGAGATGAAGCGAAAAGGAAAGAGATAGAAACATCAATGACAGAAAATCATTGGTCAGCTGCCTTCTCTAGGGCCCCTAGAGGGAAGGGAGCCTGAAACCCAGGCATGTGCCCTGATCGGGAATCGAACTGTGACCTCCTGGTTCATAGGTCAATGCTCAACCACTGAGCTTCACGGAATGGGCACTTGGTTACACTTTTTGTTTTGTGGTTTGATCTTGATGTTCTCTATTCCTAGACTAGATAGTGAGGTTATGACGACTCTGCCATAGTGCCTTGGCAGAAGAATCTTACTGTGAGTACCTGTTGTTGTTGTTGTTTTTATTAAAAAATATATTTTATTGATATTTTACAGAGAGGAAGGGAGAGAGATAGAGAGCTAGAAACGTGGATGAGAGAGAAACATCGACCAGCTGTCTCTTGCACACCCCCTACCTGGGATGTGCCCGCAACCAATGTACATGCCCTTGACCGGAATCGAACCCAGGACCTTCCAGTCCGCAGACTAACGCTCTACCACTGAGCCAAACTGATTTTGGCAAGTACCTGTTTTGTTATGATCTCTTTAAACTAACTGATGTTTATTACGTAAAAAGTACATTTATCCCAGCTTGTCCAGGAAGAAGGCTGGATCACTTTAGGATTGCAAACTCTGGCATCAGCTTCAATAATCTGGGATTGATATCTGTTAGCACTTTACTTTATCCTATTTACTTCAACACATGTTGTGGCAATATGAGATAAAACATTCGAGTTTGCATGCTTTATTTATCTATATAAATGATGAAGTCAGCAACAAATGTTAGTCACAGAGAACAAAAGCTATTTGCAGGAAATTATTTAATAAATAGCTTTAAATAGCTAAAGATTCATTCATCTTTTGAATAGGTATGAACTATATTGCTAGAGTGAATTTACAGCATTCCAAATTTCCTTCTAGCCTTCTGGTTCTATAGTCCTATTTGATTTGTCAATGGAAACAGTCTAGTGAATATAAATCAAATTGCCAATGCTGTCCATTTTGGTGTAACATAAGCATTATAATTCATTTATCATCAAAAATTGAAGGTTTGAAATAAAAAAAAATCAAGTAAAAAAATTGAAAGTTTGCAGAAAAATAAAAGCAATGAAAAAACATTTAAGCAGGTCTTTCTGCTTACAGCAAGGTAAACAACCATTGTTGTTGTTTTTTTTTTTTTTAAAAAAAAACAATTTGTACCCAAGAGATTCATGCAATAAAACATAGCCAGAGTAGACTTTGGATTTTTATGGAAAACCATATGAAGTATTATCTCTACCTTCCACAGAGATAGAAAAAAATAATAGGATTTTTTTGAAATATAGGGTTTCTGAGACAAATATCTGATAAAATTGTCAAAGACAACTTCCTGATGACTTTTAACTTAGTTATCTTGGGTTTTGTCCTTTTTGTCTATTTTCAAAATTAAAATTTCTCGCATATGAATTACAATTATTTCTGTGTATAAGGCTAAAATGTTCAAGGGCAAATAACTGTGTCATCTCCATCTTTATATTATATTAAATAAATTACAATAAATGTAATCTCTGTTGAACAAGTAATCATCCAGCTAATAAAAATAAACTATAATCAAATCAGTAATGAACTACTATATCCTCATTTCATTAGGAATCTTGGGAACTATCAAAACACTGAAAATATTACCACCACTAAGAACTTGGCCTAGTAAGGAGGACACTTATGTTCAGATGGGAAGCTTCTACTTATCTCTGTACATCATCAGTATTGTCTCCCTGAATTTATAGTCAGTCTTAATTTTTAAGTTTGATCCACCATGACTCAATATATTTCTTTCACCCCTACTTGAGTTCACTTCTTTCTTTCTTTTGAGTGTTCTTTTTCACCTTATTCTAACCTAGCTATTGCTATCCTGCAGCTATGGGAGACTAAGCAGTTTTACAGCTACTGAAATTTATGAAGTTTTGTTGGGATTATATTGGTGTCAAGCTACATTTTAGAAATGCATTTCTAAAGCTTAGTCTGTCGTGTGCTACCTTAAAGGGATTTTTCTTTCTTAAATTAGTAGGCCTATCTTCCTCTTAATTCTTAATTTGAATCCCAGTTCTTTTGTTTGGTTCCTGTTTACAGATTCTGAATATCCATGTGAGATACAACCTTTCTGGGGTTTTCTAATATCTCTCTAAACTCTACCATTGACCATTTGGCTACTTTTATTGTCCTTTGGAAATCTCTGCCAATAATCGCCTATTCCATTTTCTTCTACCAAATCTTCTTCCTCCACAAAGAATACAAGATGGGTAGTTGCAATTGAATTTGGTCAGGACTTCTTTTCTCTCACCTGAAAACAGAGATTGACCTTTCAAACTCTAAAATCTATCTCTAAGCTTGTGATTCCTTCATGCATCCTTTCAGTCTTTGTTATAGTTGAAAACTGTCATGTTTTTCAGGAAAACTGCAAATGAATGACAAAATGATGGTTACTAGGAGATGCAAATGACTGCTTTTCAAGTCTCCTGATTTGGAGCTTTTATCATGAGGCTAAAAGCCATAAAGACAAAGAGGACATTAATTGAACATAAAATGAGAGACATAAAAACCAAGCTGAACTGTAACTTCCAGTTTCCTCTGACCTTAGTTATGCAATATACATTTGATGCAACTGGGCTCTGTGAGCCAGAAATGAAGATAAATGTCCTGTCAAGGAGTTCGAATATTTGAAACCTTAACTGCCCCTGAAAAATCCAACTCCATGAAGAATATAGGACAGCTATTATTTTATCTATTTGTCAGATAATAAAATGGAAGCCTAGAAAGCTTTATTGGAGGAATCCAAGGGAAATCATACCCCAGGTGATAGAGTCCTGCTTCCTAGGCTAGTTCTTTCAACTACACATTTAGTCTCTGTCACCTCTGAACAGGCCTTGAAAACTGCACAGCTAATGAACTTCCAAATCACATCTCTCCTTCAAGTGTTCATTACATTTCTAAATCAAAATGCATAATTATATTATAGAAATAATTAACATTATGTGGGAAAAATCATTACTCTCAAAGTTTTAATCAGCAGTGAATTGTGCCTCAGATAAACTTCATGAGCTGTGACATTGCCATTATACAAAGATATATTAAAAGTTGATGCAAAAAAAAGTTGATATAAAAATCATTTGAATAGGAAAATTTTGTGAATGGACATTTTAATATGGAAATTTATTACTGCCACCACTTTTGTACAATGTTTCATGGCCTGAATTAACTTTTTTAAAAGCTGACTTTCCTAGTTCCACTTGATGAACTTTCTTGCACCATGATAATCATCTCTACTTAATCTTATTCTGACATTTGAAAAAACACACATTCTGACTATGTAAATTCTTTGAGAATTATCTTGTTGCCTAGGCAGAAGTGTGGACTGGCACGTGATTTTGTTTTGTTTTGTTTTTTGTTTTTAAAGGAAGGGAGTGTTCTTGTGCAAAAGCAGTACTAATCCATCTGCAGCGTTTGACAGGACTGAACTATTGAGTGTTGACAAGGAGTCAAATGGTCAGCAAATCATACTGATGGTTACTTATTATTTTTAATGTGTGTTTTCTTACAGTTTGTAATGGTCCAACAGTACACCCACACTCAGCATCTGAGACAGTTATAGATGTCTCCAAGACATCTGTGGCTGGAGTCTGGTGTGTTACTTACTGCAGTAGCACAAGGAGAAGCTAAGTGGAGTACTGCTTATGAGCTTGGTCTATTGGTAACTTGTGCCTGTGCTTACATATTGTAAATGCATGGTAATCAGTATATCAGTAAAGAAGGAAAACAAAGTCAATTATTTTGTATAAATAAACTGAGTGGCCATATTATTATGACACCTCATCAGTACTTTGTTGAGCCACCTTTTGCCTTCAATACTGCAGTGATTCATCTTGGCATTGACTCCACAAGATGATGAAAAGTGATGTGAGGGACCTGACACCATGCCTGAATAGCATTGTCCAGTTCTGTGAGATTTGATGGTTGTGGAACCAGCTGCCTGATGGCTCTTTTAACTTCGTCCCATAAATGCTCAATTGGATTGATATCTGGTGATTGTGGGGGCCACCTAAGCAAGGTAAAGTCTCCATCATGTTCTTAAAACCACTCCTGCACAATATGAGCACTGTAGCATGGCACATTGTCTTGTTGGAAGAAGCCATCTCCATTGGGATACACCATCAACATGATAAGATGAACTTGATCAGCAAGGATACTTAGGTATGTTGTACTATTCAGACATTGTTTCACATGAATTAAAGTGCCCAAATCATGCCAGGAAAACATGCCCCAAACCATAACACTGACGCCACCAGCTTGAAGGGTTGACTCATGAATATGGGGTACATACTTTCATGCTGTTTCTGTGAAATTCTCACTCTGACATCTGCATGATGCAACTGGAAACGTGATTCATCAGACCACATGAGTTCTTTCCAATGCTCAACTGTTCAATCCTTGTGTTCCTGTGTGAATTGGAGACGTTTTATCTTGGTAACTGTAGACAATAAAGTTGTTTGAACAGGCCTTCAGCTTCCATATCCCATATGATGCAGTGTATGGCTAATTTGCCTACAGATGTCAGGTGGTCATAATAATCTGGCCACTCAATATATATATTGATTTCAGAGAGGAAGGGAGAGGGAGAAAGAGAAATAGAAACATCAATGATGAGAGAGAATCACTGATTGGCTACCTCCTGCATGTCTCACACTGGGGACTGAGCATGCAACCTGAGTATGTGCCCTGACCAATAATTGAACTGTGACCTAGTGATTTATAGGTTGACACTCAACCACTGAGCCATGCTGGCTGGGCCAAAGTCAATTCATTATATTATACTTTTGTATCACATTCATATTATAAATGCCAGATGATGAAATGGTGTTAGATTAATTAGTAACAATAAGTGTTGATTACTATTTGGAGAAATTTATTGCTGAAAGGGAGGACAATAGAAAGGAAATATTCTAAGGGAGAAGCAGAGTTCAGGGAAGATGAGGAGAATTAGGGTGGGAAAAACTTAGGCATGCTTAGAGGCTAATAATGGAAAGAGAAACCAGAGAAGTTAAAATAACAAAAGAGAGATAGAAATTGATAATGTCTGAGATTTTACACTTATTTACCAGTCTGTTCCTGTCTCCCCACATCACTCTCATGCCACTATCTTTCTCAGCTTATAAAAGTCCATCCCTTCAGCCCTAGTGGGTTTGGCTCAGTGTATAGAGCATTGGCTAGGAGACTGAAAGGCCCTGGGTTCGATTCCAGACAAGGACACATGCCCAGGTTGTGGTCTCAATCCCCAGTGAAGGCATGCAGTAGGCAACCGACCAATGATGCTTTCTTATCATTGATGTTTGTATATCTCTCTCCCTCTTCTTTCATCTTTGAACAATAAGAATATAAATAAACTAGGGGCTCAGTGCATGAATCCATGCACCTTGAAAGGAACTGTGGGCCACAAAGGGTGGGTCTCAACCCATCCTCCATGCCCCTGCCTGGCCCCTCCCTCCATGGCCCTTGGGCCCATCTACCAGCAGTTCCACTCCTGATGTCATTGCTCCCACATGCTGATAGGGCTGGCCCCATTCACCCACTGACAACATGAAGCGATTGGGGTCAGTGCCAGCAGCAGGTGCAAGTGGGGCTGGCGTTGTCAGCAGGTGCAAACAGTGGCTGCATCTGATCATCCCTCAGGAGTATGGGGAGGTGGAGAAGCCCTCAGGGTGATCAAGGATGACAGCTGCCACTTGCACCCACTGATGGTGCCAAGTGATCAAGACCGACACTGGGCACTGGCAGTGGGTGTGAGGGGTGACTCTGATGCTGGATGCGGGTGTGAGCAGAGCCAGCACTGGCAGTAGGTGTACATCTTGGGTGGGACTACGGCACATGGGAGCAAAGAATTTTCAGTAACCACTGGAGGCTTGCCCTGATGACAGTGGCTGGTGCCCCAATTCAGTCTGGCACCCCCACTCACCTACTCCACTATCCCACCACTGCCAACACCCACCATGTTCTGCACACACCCCCTGGTGGTCATCACACGTCATAGCAACCAGTTGTTAGGTTCTATTGTTTGGTCTATTTGCATATTTGCCTTTTATTATATAGGATAAGTAAGTAAATAAATAAAATTCCATCCTTTCAGTTTCTCAAGTCAAAAATCTAGGATACATGAAACCCATTAGCAAAACCTGTCAATCCATATCCAAAAAGAAAATCCAAATCCAACCACTATATATAGCTACTCCCTTGCATCCAGGCTACCCACATCTCACATTTGCAATATTCTCCTAATTGGTCTACATGTTTTTACTTCTGCATTACTTCATAATTCATTTTCCACACTGGAACTAAAATTCTCTTTTAAAAATTACATAACTCCCATGTCTACTTTTTAAAGCACTACAATGGAACTCATATCCTATAGCCTTCAGGGCCCTGTCTGATATAATCATTACTTACCTCTTCAACTTCATCTTATATGAGTCTCCCACGTGTTCACTAGACTTGAACACACTAACCTTACTTCTGTTCATCAAGTATCAAGCTTATTTCTACTCCTAAAGCATGCATATGTGATTTCCTCAGATTTTCCTATATCCAGTTCTCTAGGTCTCAGCTCAAATGCCATTACCAAAGAAAGACAGGCCTTTCTGGACCAGCTTGTTTAAAATAGTCCATTACACCCAAATCACCTTCTTGTATATCTCCTTATTTAATTTCCTTTATGATCTGTACCACCTCCATTAGATGGTAAGTTCCATGAGACATTGACTTTATTCTATCTCATTTGCTAATGTATTCCCAGCTCCTAAAACCATGCCTAGCAAATATAAATGTCTATTGAATGAATCAGTGAATGGGGGAATAAGTGAATGGGGGAATAAGTGAAGCCAAGACTACATCATCAATAAAATAGGAAGAATAATATCATACCTTCTGAAACATAAGAAGGATAAATTAATGAGCAGTGGGAAAATGAATAGGTGGAGCACAGAGGATTTTTTAGGGCAGTGAAAGTACTGCCCTAAAAAATTATATGATATGAAAATGGTGGATACTTGTCTTTATGAATTTGTCAAAACCCATAGAAAGTGCAACAAGAGTGAACCTCATGTAAACTATAAATTTTGGATAATAATAGCATCTCAATATAGGTTCATTGATTGTAACAAATATCTCACTCTGGTAAGGGATATTGATAATGGAGAAGCTGTGTGTGGGGGGGGGAGGATTTTGCTATGAATCTAAAAATAGTCTATTTTAAAAGTGTTAGTAACTAAAAGAGAGAGAGAAAAGAAATAGAAGTTAGGAAGAATACGGGTAGATTTAGAGGTAGGAGATTCATACAAGTTATTTGAAGATCAGCCAAGTAGGGTACACTATCAATTTCTTTTTGTTCAGCAATACATAAGATGTTCAACATTTACCTAATGTATATTTTCTGACACAGATAATGTTGCCATCAAGTTTAACTCTAAATTTCCTTATATGAGTTTTTCCTTACCTATTAGTTATTCCATCTATATGATGTTTGTTACATACTTTACATTTTGAAGAACATTTGCTTTAATGAAAAAGGTGAAAATAAGAGAGATGACATAAGAGATCTTTTCTGTTGTCTGCTAACATCATCTGTAAACAGAGGTGAAAAAACTATAAGCTTGCACCTATTTTGTACTTAACTCTCATTAAATTCCTATGCATTCATTAAACAAATCCTTGATTAGATGTTACCACCATCAACTTCACCCCACATGTCCCATTCATGTTCTTTTAATCTAAATTCCAGCATTCTCCTTTCCTCTTATTTTTCTTTGTCAATGTAAGAGACACGCAAACCTGTAGAGAATTTCTATAAGCATTTATTTGAGCCAAAACCAATGACAATTGCAAGGAAGCAAGATCTCAAATGCTCCAGAGAATGAGTTTTGCAGTTTCTCTTGTGAATTCGAAATTACAGTGGGAACATAAGGAAGGTTATATGAAGGTAGGAGAAAGCAAGGTGGGGATTGTATTACTGGAGTGTTAACAAGATTATGTGCTCTCTTGAGAATATATTAATCTAAATGCACAGAAACAATGATGGCTTGCTTAAGGCAGAGATAAACCTTTTACTAAAGTAGTGATATGCTTGGGATGTGACTAACCACCATGAGCTGTCCAGTAAGGAATTTATGATCAGATAACTGAGAATTTCCGTAGAATGCCATTTTCTGTCCAGATTTCCTTCACAAAATGTACAATTTTTGGAATATGGTACTCCATTTGAGCCATTTTCCATTTTCACAGTTTCTGACCATGAAATCATACTTATCTTTTCTCTAAACTTTCTGAAAATTGCTTTGATAAATGAGTAAGGCAGTATCTGAACATGGCCTATCTACCTTTTGCTTTTTATTTCATTCCCTCTATACCCAGTTTCTATCTATCACTTATAGGATACTAGAACCCAGGTTTCCAGACTTCTAGTCCATTACTGTTATCATTATAACACACTTTGCAAAGCAGATTAATAGTTGTTTAACCCCCCTCCTCTAAGATTTTCAATCTTTTGAAAATCTGTAAGCAAATTATTTACCACATCACTACAGTGTGAATTTTCTTGGCATAAGAGAGAAATATATATATATATATATATATATATATATATATATATATATAATAGATGATATATAGATAGATAGATGGTAGATGATAGATAGATAGATAGATAGATAGATAGATAGGTCTCACATCTCAGGGTTTCCATGGCTACCCATTTAGTCCCCTGTGACTCAATATAAAGTTAGACTCATGGCTAAGATTTATTACAACAAAGGATACAGTGCAAGAACAGCAGGAAAATTATATCCCTAGATAAAGGGTAGAGAGATGAAAAATAAGCTTCTTGTTCTCTCTCTGTGGGGATTGCATGGATGCTTATTAAAAACATCTCCAACTGCAAAGTGCAGGGATGTGTGAGAGATGTCCTTGCCCAGCAAAGCCCAAATGAGTCTAGGAGTTCACAGTTCTTAAAGGGAACTGTTCTTGTAGGCATGTACCTGCCATGGGGTCAGCCATGGTGTGAACCCCAAAGCATTCACTAGGTGCACATCATGAATCTTCATATTTACTGTAAGCATGCTGACAAAGGGATCATCCACTACCTAAGAAATATAGATAACATTATCCTGTAACTTTGTAAATATTGCAGCAGATTATTTCTCAGAGTCATTGCCAAGGTTACAAAAATAAGTAAGATTTGAATAAAACAGATCTGAGTTTAACACACACACACACACACACACACACACACACACACACACTGAGCTCTATGTGTGAGCATATTCTTTAATCTTCATAATAATCTTAGAAATGGGTATTACAGTTTCCCCAGTTTACAGGTGGGGAAACCAAGGTGTACTTGTATACAGATTAAAGGATAAGTAATCAAGTCACATAGATAGTACATTTTTTTAAAATATAGTTTATTGATATTTTACAGAGAGGAAGGGAGAGAGATAGAGAGCTAGAAACATCGATGATAGAGAAACATCGACCAGCTGCCTCTTGCACATCCCCTACCGGGGATGTGCCCGCAACCAATGTACATGCCCTGACCGGAATCGAACCTGGGACCTTTCAGTCCGCAGACCGACGCTCTACCACTGAGCCAAACAGGTTTTGGCCAGATAGTACATTTTAAAGCTGAAATCTGAGCTCCTGCTCTTCTCACTGCATCATACTTCAAGGTCAGCTGAGCTAAGAACAAATAAATGAGGACCTGCCAGATTGAAACAAAGGCATTCAGAAGCCTCTCTGAATCCAAAGTGTTTGTAGAAGTTCATGATTGCCCCTGACATTCAACTGATGTTGATTGAAATGCTCTTCTGAGTCACTTATAAAGGAATGGGTTTGTTCTTCCACCAAAGAGACCTAGTGTGTTTTTTATCCCACATGTAATGTGGTGCCTCCAAGAACAACTGAAAATTGGCATCCTTTTTTGTTAAGAGTGCAGAGTTCTCACTATAGTTCTCAATTCTATATACAGCTTTCTAAAACCACCTTTAGGCGATGAAGCAAGACCAGTGGTTGAAGGAGGAAGGGATATCTAATTTAAGGCTTGCTTGCTCATCTAAAAACAAATAACTGGGTTATGCATTGAATGTGTCATCTGTTTACAGCAAATTATCCCCAGTGCTTTGGTTTAAAGCAAAAGTCACCTAGCTACAGACAGGGCTAAATCTCACCACAGACTGTTTTCGTAAATAAAGTTTTATTGGAACATAGTTGCATCCATTTTTTTCAATGTATTATCTATGACTGCTTTCATGACACAACAGGAGATTTGAAATGTTGGGATAAAAAGCTTATGTCCCACAAAGTCTAAAATATTGACCATCTGAACTTTTATAGAAAAAGGTTAGTCCTTAATTTAAGGGAAAAAATCGATCTGCCTATGGAGTTCTATGGGACTGTCTCCTGAGGCCCTCAGGCCATAAATCACTTTTTAGAGGTTTCTTCTTGGCAACAAAACATGTTTTGTGTTTGATTGGTAAACTCTCTTAATTATCTCAGTTTGCCTAGAGAGCCTTTGCTAAAGGGTCCTTAGTGATTTAATTTACTGATAAAGAATGTACTTTTTACTTTGCTTTTATAAAGTTCATTTGAGATTTTAGAATTAAACTTTGCTTTTCTCTTATTACTTTAAAAAATAATTATTATTTTCATTTTAGAGAGAAAGGGCTAGGGTCCAGCACACCACCTACTGGGGATGGAGCCTGCAACCCAGGCGTGTGCCCTTGACTGGAACTGAACAGGGGATCCTTCAATTCACAGCCAACTGACTCTCTATCCACTGAGCAAAACCAGCTAGGGCATCTGTACCTTTTTATAAGATTAAGTGAAAGGAAGCTCAATGGGGCAAAATAAAGAATCTGAGACATAGCTAATTCAATTGATCTACTTTATATCAAGAGAAGTTTTCAAAAGGCTTTTCTCAGTGTTCAATTATTTCTAAATTGCTTCTCCTATCATTAAAAAAATCAAGAAGAAATTAGCTAAGGTTGGCATTCTTTCTAATGAAGTCTAATTATCGTGGTGATAGAGGTGGTCAGCCTTCTCAAATTACCTCTTTAAAAAAAGATAGTTAGTTCCCACTCTAACACATAATCTACAAAAATCCCAGAGGTCCTCAAAAACCAGTAAACTCACCCTGCCTGTATTGAACTAAATTATTCTTGGAGAAGCTACATTGGTACAAGAAGCCAAATAAATCTTGAGACTGAGCTTATCTATAGCTAGATAAATTTCATTCAATAATTGGCCTTTTAAAAAACAAACCACTCCTAACTGAGTACCAGAATCAATTCAAATAACCTCTATCATACTGGCCAATTCAATACAATTTACCTTTCTCTTGCTGTTAGAAATAGTTTCTGCAAAAAATACTTATTCCAACTCAGGGAAACAAAAGGTTTCCTGATTTTCATAGTCTGAGTTGGTAAGCAACTTGTCTACATACACATTCTTCTCTGCTTAAAGCAACCAAAGTTCATTGTTAACATCCATCATGAGTACTTTTCATTCATGGAAGCACAATCAGTGTCTTGAAGTGACTGTATTAAAGTAATATACAAATCTAATATCTTGTCCTAACACATTCAGAAAATCTGCTTTCTTTCCTTGTCTTTCAAATCAAATACAAAAACAAACACAAGAAATGAGTACATTCTTTATTTCTACAGCAGCCAAGCAAAACACAAGTCATACAAAATCATAATGCCAAGATAAGAAAAAAATATATAAAGGACTTAAGAAAGCAAATATTAATTTTGAAAATGATTAAAATAAAACTATAATCACATCTCATTTTATTCATCTACATCTGTTTAACATCTAAAGTGTGCAACACAAAGCCCATTTCAATGTTCAAGTTAATAAAAGACAAACCAATTTTAAATATTTCTACTGACTATGGTAATTTTTTATTAATTTCTTTATTGAATTAATAAGAACATGTTTTTATTAATTTCTTTATTGAATTCACAATAACATGTTTGTCCTCAACCCCCCATTCCAATCCCCCATCCCCCCTGATGCCCCCACCCCCTTATTGTCTTTGACCACTGGTTAGGCTCATATGTGTGCACAAAAGTCCTTTGATTAATCTCTCCCTTTTATCCCACCCTCCCTTTGAGGTCCAACAGTCTGACCCATGGCTCCTTATCTCTGGGTATGTTCTTGTTCATCAGTGTATTTGAATATGGTAATTTAAACTATAACATAGAGAAAATTATAAAAAAAACACACATATGAAACTTAATATAAGCTTGATGTTTTGCTATTAAGGATGTGTCTAGTTAATGTGAATAATAGACTTAAAGAATTTCATATTATTATAACTATATAAATGCATTGTAAGTTCATAGACTCCCATAGATTATTATAACCTAAATATGTGACTATGGTATCTATACTAATAAAAGGGTAATATGCTAATTAGACCAGATAGACTGGACATCTTCCAGACTTCCTTCCAGACAAAGTCATGGTGGCAGGGGCTGAGGCAGAGGTGGTTAGGGGAGATCAGGCTGGCAGGGGAGCGGTTGGTCCATCAGGCAGATGTGGTTAGGAGCCTCCTGGATAGCAAGAAGGTACAGGCTGGGCTAAGGTACACCCCCATGCACAAATTTCATGCACCGGGCCTCTAGTATAAAATAAGTAAGCATTTGAGTGTGCACGTGTGTGCATGTGTGTGTGTGTGTGTGTGTGTGTGTGTGTGTGTGTGTGTACATGTGTACAAATATGGGTGGCTGTACCAGATTTAAAAAACAACAACAACAAGGTTTCCCTTTTCAAGAAAAAACTAGTTTGAGCATGAGAATATACCCACCTGAAGAAGTTAATGATACATGTTTAAGTGAATAGTACACTCATGATAATCCATATGCACTACAGTCAACTGAATTTTTAGGGATAAGTATGACCTTGATAAGCAGAGAGGCAGAAATGAGCACAGTATGTTCAAGGGACAATAAGGTCTCAAAGTGAATGATTATATAAATCTTTCAATCAAATGGAACTAAAATGAAAGACAGGTGTGTACTTAATTACAAACTAGAGGCCCAATGCATGAAATTAGTGCAAGAGTAGGCCTTCCTTTCCCCAGCTGTGGGCATCAGCTTCCTTTTGGCACCCAGAACCCAGGCTTCCCTCTGGCTGTTGGCACCTGGGACCCAGCTTCCCTCAAGCTGCCAGACCTGGGACCTGGGATTCCCCTCCCTGCTGGTCAGTAGCCTGGGTCTCCCTCTCTGAGGCAATTGTGGAGACCCCTCCTGATTGATTGATTTCTGCACTGGACCTCCCTTTTTGGTGCAATTGTGGAGCCCCCTGATTGCCCCACTGGCCAGTGGCCTAGGTCTCCCTCTGTGGGGCAATCATGGGGCTATGGCTGGCCTCAACCAATCGCATCGCACCTGCCTGGCTGGCCTGGTGCCAGTGGGTATCGAAGCATGGTCCTGAATGGTCGTCCAGATGATCGTCCCATTGTTTGGCCATTTGGTCGATTTATAGATTGAACTTTTATTATATAGGATGTTAAATTAAAAGGAAAAAAGATTTTTTCATAACACACTTCTAATAGGTGTAAAAAGTCTTTGAGACAACATATGCAATCTTCTTTGTTGTTCTTCTCTTTTAAAAGTTACCCAATTCCAGCTCTGATTCTTCTCCTAATGAGAAAAGTGCTTCCACTCATATCACCAAAGGCTAGTCTTAGAAGACACAGCTGATAGGTACTTAATTCTTGAGAGTAAATATGGGCTAAATTTTGTTCAAAATTCATTTAATGGCAAATCTCTGAAATCAAATCAGAAAGTTGGAAGTTTACCACAAACTTTTCATTACATTTAATCAATGTTGGAGATATGGGAAGATTGTAAATAATTCACTTAGCACACTGCTCTTTCTTTACTCACAATTTTGAAAATATGTTACAATGTACGTATAGTGCTGGGCTCAAGAGCAGGTCTACCTAGGGCAATCCCTGGTTTTACACCATATGTAATTTCTGTAGACACCACTGATTTTACAACTTAGAGGAGAGATAAATAATAATTTTAATAAATCCTTTATTAAAATATAATATATTGGATGTATACTTACAATGAAGACAATTCCAAAAAACCATTTCCTACTTCAACAATGTGAACAATCCAAGTAAGCTATGAAATCACAACTTTTGAAATTCTTCAAAGAGCTCAGAAAACAAGACAAAATTAAATAATCTCCAGAAAGGTAGAAGTACTTCCAAGTTAAGTTGAAGCTCATGACTACTTTTATATTTAGCAGGTAGAGGCAGGCAGACATAGACTAGTAAGGAGAAGACAGCAAGAGTGTTTTTTTTAAAAAATTTTTAATGACAAAATATAGGCAGACATGATAGATCAGCATGTTCTGCAAGAAGCAACAAATAGAGTAAATGTGCCATCATGTCCTGCCCACCCACCAACTCTGCCATGATCTTTTACTGAGAAAGTATGCTAAAGGCAGGCCAAGGCCAGAGAGCTGACAGAAACCATTTTGGTAAACTCTAACCCTTACTGAGTGTACTCTGACTCTCTGCAGACTGACAGAAGATCAGCCAGATTGAGATGCCCCATAGTATTGGAGGCATGGGGTAGGCATCTGTAAAGCAAAGAGAACAACCTGTAGCTCCAAAGACTGTTAACAAAGTTGTCGAGTAATAAAAAAACTTCAGAGTCACACTACTGCTCAGATTTCCAGAAAAACAATCCCATCCTGAAAAACAATTTAATCTATTGGTAAACTGAACTTAAATAAAATTGAAGCAAAGACAAAATAGTTAAGAGAAACAAATTGAAAAATGACCAAGTTGCTAAAATTAACAAAAAAAAAAGAACTCTAAAAAATACAATATTGAAGGATCTAGTGGAAAACGGTAGACAGCATACATTAACACAGGGGAAATTTAATTTGATAAATGGAAAATGGAAACATAAAATAACATAGTGGGAATGTTTACAGTGAAAACTACAATAACAAAAAGGAAGTATAAATTTGATGAGACTTACTGCAGGTGAACACAGCATGGTAAAATATCACTGAATTTGAATAAAGGTTAAAGAAAAGCAAGCCAAGCAAATGAGATCTGTGGTATAATATTACATAAGATAGCATGTATAATTAGAGGCCCAGCGAGAAGTAAAAAATAAGGCAGAAGAAATATTTGATAGAAGCAGCTGGAACTTTTTTTTAATGAGGAATTGTATCAAACCATAGAACTAAGAAACTCAGCTAAACTCATGTAGAATAAATACAAAGGAGCCCACTCTTGAAGCACTTTATAGCGAAATTATTTAAAATCAAAGATAAAAAGTTCTTAGCCATAAAAGTAGGAAAAAAAGGCACACTGTGTAAAGGGATACAATGACAAGAATGCTCACTGACTTCTTGATACAAATGACCCAGCACAGAACAAATGGAGCAATTTATATATCTGTCAAGTACTGAGGGGGAAAACTGCCAACCAAGAATTCTATAGTCAGCAAAACCATCCTTCGGGACAAATGCATTTTTAGATAGACAAAAACTAAGATAATTCATCTTGACCAGATATACAATAAAAGAAATGCTAAAACAAGCTCTTCAGCCTTAATAGAAATGCAATTTTGGGGAAATCCAGGTTCACAGGAAGAAATGGAAAATAGCTGAGAGAGTAAACTTGGATAATTACAAAAATAATTTTTATTTTTTTCTGGATTATATAGGTGCGTTTTCCGTTTCTTTAAAGGTTGATTAATTCATTAAAATGAAAAAAAAAGTAACTATGTGTTGCTAGCATATACATAGAACATAAATAAATAAAATGCATTAGTAAAATTATGACTTTGAGGACACAAAGGGAAGAAAGGTCTAAGTGGAACTATCCTATTGTAAGATACAATTTTCATAAAATGGTACAAAATTATTTGAAATTATCTTTAATAAAGTAAATACAGATAGTATAATCTCTCCAGCAACCAGTAAAATAATAAAAAGTAATAAAATTAAGGAAATATGGGAGGTAAAACAAAATATTATTTAAACATTTGAGAAATGACAAAGAAGGGAATGATGAGAAACAAATGGCAAATGGGTTAAATAAAACAAATACCACATAGTAGACTAAAACAGAAACTGAATGCTTATTTTAAGAGGTAATTAAACACTGAAATTCAAAAGAGACTAAGAGATTCACTAAAAAAGTGGACCCTAACTATATGGAATTTACAGAAGCACCCATCTATAAAAATACAGACAGGATAGAATGAAAAGGCTGGGAAACTTTACAGCATACAAAAATGAAGCATAAACAAGCTATAAGTGAGATCACTGGGTCAAATAGGAGTGATTCCACTTCTAGAAATCTATTCCTAGAAACACCATTCAGAAAGTATATATGCACCCCTATGTTCACAGCAGCACAATTTATAATAGCTAAGATTTGGAAACAGCCTAAGTGCCCATTAGCAGATGAGTGGATTAAAAAATGGTATATCTACAGAATGGAATACGACACTGCTATAAAAGGAAGTCCTACCATTTGCAACATCATGGCTGGAATTGGAGAGCATTATGTTAAGCGAAATAAGCCAGTCAGAGAAAGATAAATATCACATGATCTCACTCATTTGTGGAATATAATGAACACCATAAACTGATGAACAAAAACAGATCCAGAGATAGAGAAGCATAAATTAGACCGTCAAGCCTCAGAGAGAAGGCAGGGGAGTGTGGGGGTAGTGGGGAGAGACCAACCAAAGGACTTGTATGCATGCATATAAGCCTAACCAATGAACACATACACCAGGGGTGTAAGGGCATGAGTAGGGAGGGGATAACAACACATATGTAATACCTTAATCAAGAAAGAAAATTAAAAAAAGAAATAAAGCTAGAGTACTGAGTATTAGAGAAAATACTCTTTAAGAGCAATCGCATTGCTAAAAATAAATAGAAACATTTCAAAATTTTCAAACGGTCATGAACACATAATTATAAATGTGTATATACCTAATATCAAATAGGGCTTCAAATATATGAAGCAAACCCCAGGGGGCCATATTCCCTGGGTGAGCCGTGTGCCCCGGGGTGGGCCGTGTGCCCCAGGTGAGCCGTGTGCCCCAGGGGGTTGTGTGTCCTGGGAGAGCCGTGTGCCCTGGGGGAGACATATGCCCCGGGAGAGCAGTGTGCCCCAGGGGGTGGGGGCAGTGTGAACCTGGGGAGTAGCGGATTCCATTTGTGTGGTCCTGAGATAGTCACCATAAAACAAGAAGACTGTCAAATGACAGCGGGGAGGGGAAGGAGACCTGGGGGGAGATAAGAGATCAATGGAAGGACTGGTATGCATGCATATAAGTACAACCAACAAACACAGAACTCTGGGGAGGGAGGGCATAAATGGGAGGGTGGGGGGGTGGTAAGCTATGCACACATATAATACCTTAAAAAATTATGAACAATAAATATGTAACTATCAACAAGTGAATCTAAAAACCAAGGGAAGAAAAAATCATGATGAACAATATCAGCTGGTGAATATAATAGAATCAGAGGTATGGAAGGGGAGTGGACTGATGATTCTCAGGTAGATGGGGAGTGGGGGTTAGTGGGAAGAGACTGAACATAAACTGCGCCTATGGATGAGGACAATGGGGGATGGGAAAAGGGCAGAGGGTGGGATGGAAACTTGGTGGAGGGGAGCAATGGAGAGGGGGGAAAATGAGGAACATTTGTAATAATATGAACAATAAAGATTTTTATTAAAAATATGTGAAGCAAAAATGAACAGAACAAAGTGACAAATTAGATGAATCAAAATAATAAGGATTTTGACATTCATTTTTCATAAATTGATATGATGATTAGCTAAAATTAGTAATAATATAGATATCTTAGTAACAGTATTAAACTAGAACAATTGGCCTCAAAAAAGCATTAGAACTGATTATAAACTGTCAAATTTTTCAACTATCAATAGTATGCTCATGCAAATATATCATATGATAGCCATAAACTAATTCTCAATAATGTTAGGATTGAAAGCATAAAGAGTAAGTTCTATGATCACAAAGTTAAAAATTATAGCTAGCAATGATATTAGCAGGCAACAACAGTAAGGATCCCTAGAAGTTCTCTCCTTATATAAACAACAGAAACATTGGTAAAAATGCATAAATAAAAATAATAATATTTTAATTGTCAAAATTAACACTTTCAAAAGTTTGTAAATTAACAAAAGGCTTGCAAAAATCCAGAGAGTATTTATTCAAGAGAATCAGCTAAATCTCTGTAAGAACAGAAAGCCCTGAGGCATTTTAATCTGCCCTAGTTATAACCCCTCTTAAAGAACAATCTGACACACACATACCAAAAAGAATCTTGAGTCATACCTTGCACTGCATATAAAAATTTCCTCAAAATGGAATCATAGAGATCAAATAATAGCTATTGTAAAATAGAACATAGGTGAAAATATTTTTGAACTTCGGTTAGGAAACATTTCTTAAATACCATACAAAGGCAAAACACATAAAAGGAAAAAAATAATAAATTGTACTTTATCAAAGTTATAAAAAAGTCTGTTCTGAGAAATAGGATTTTAAGCCCAACCAGTGTGGCTTGGTAGTTCAGCATCAACCTATGAACCAGAAGGTCATGAGTTCTATTCCCAGTCAGGGCATATGACCAGGTTGTGGGATTTGATTCCCAGTGTGGAGAGTGCAGGAGGCAGCCAATCAATGATTCGTTCTCTTCATTGATGTTTGTATATCTCTCTCCCTCTCTGAAATTATATATATATATATATATATATATATATATATATATATATATATATATATTAAACCATGAATTATTTTTTTTAAAGAAATAGACTGTTAAGAAAATGAGTGGGGCTATACTCAGGGAGAAATACCAGGATTTTTGTGATTTTATTCTGTCCTGATATTTTTTTCTGAGTTATTGCCAATGTTTTGCTATTGTCAAAATCATTAGGGTCATCTCTATCCTAGCTAATAATAGAGTAATATGCAAATTGACCATCACTTCAACAGACAATATGACTGCCCCCATGTGGTCAAAGATAGCCATCCTCATGTAGACACAAGATGGCCAGTACAAGATGGCCAGCAGGAGAGGGAAGTTGGGGGCAACCAGGCATGCAGGGAAGGGCAGTTATGGGTGACCAGGCTGGCAGGGGAGGACAGTTGGGGACAACGAGGACTGCAAGAGAGGACAGTTGGGGGGTACCAAGGCCTGCAGGAGAGAATAGTTGAGGGCAACCACACCTGCAGTGGAGGACACTTAGGGGTGATCAGGCCAGCAGAGGAGGGCAGTTAGAGGTGACCAGGCCTGCAGGGGAGGACAATTAGGGGAAACCAAGATGGCAGGGGAGAGCAGTTAGGGGTGATAAGGCTGGCAGGGGAGTGGTTAGGGGATGATCAGGCTGGCAGGCAGAAGTGGTTAGGGACAATCAGACAGGCAGGCAGGTGAGTTATTGGGAGCCAGCAGTCTTAGATTGTGAGAGGGATTTCCGATAGACTGTTTAGTCCTGATCCCAGTGGGATCCCAGATTGGAGAGGGTGCAGGTTGGGTTGAGGGACACAGCCCATGCATGAATTTTGTGCACCAGGCCTATAGTATAAGTATATGTTTGACAATTCCTTTTCATATCTCTAAGTTTTATAACTAATAGTGGAACTACTGGGGTACATGATAATTCTATGTTTTGTGGAACTGCCAAACTGTTTTGCAGTTATTGCATCATTTTTCATTCCCACCATCAATATATGAGGGTTCCATTTTCTCTATATTCTAGCCAGTAAGATCTGTTACTTTTCATTTTTCAAATTATTATTATTGCCTGCTGGAAAACAAATCAGTTTCACTAAAAGAGAGATGTTAACAGGAAGCCAGGAAGGCTGCTCTAACCACTCACCCTTTAGTTAAGACATTGTTAGCTGAAGCAGCCTCCACTTTGTTTGTCCTGTGTAAGTTTCTGTTATTTCCTGTCTGATGGCTACATGTAAATTTCTGTATATGTTGCCTAAGATGTTTTCCCCAAAGCCTCAATAAAAGGGGATGGCAGGGCCAGAGCAGTAATAGGTCTCCCACTAGAGTTGGACTACCGCCTGGCCCCCCATATCGCCAAATTGAATTTCTTCAAGTCTCAAGTCCTTTCATTTGTGTACGGCCCTTCTCCAGAACCCGTGCCAGAACCAAAACCTAACATTATCACTGGTAATAAAATGTAAAGGGAACTGGCCAACCATGATGGCTCTGAATGGTCAGAGCTACTAACTCATTGACTCTAGGTTGAGTCACTAGTGATAAAATGTAAAAAGAACTGTCTAACCCAGACCAAACATTGTCATTATTGTTAATATGCAAAAAGAGATGGCCAACCTCAATGGCTCTGAAAGGTCAGAGCAATTAACTCATTGTCTAGTTGAGGTAGTAGAGCTTGAGGCAACTTTAGTTTGTTAATAGTATGTAAATTCTTGTTAATTTTCTGCTGCTGGAACTTTTCCGCCTAAGCAATGTCTTTGTCTCAGAATCTCAATAAAAGGGAATGGCAAAAGGCCAGATGGCGGTGAATCTTCCCACTAGAGGTGGACTCCCCGCCTGGCCTGCATTTTCCCAAATTAACTCTTTTCCAGTCTCTTCATTTTTAGTGAACGGCCTCCTCCAGAAATCGGACCCTGAGTGTGGGCCCTGAACCACGCTGGTCGTGGTAAGGGTTCCCACAAACCCAAACCCTGAATTGGAACTCTTTCCACGTGGGCCGTTAAAGAGATTCCTATAATTGCCCTCATAGTGGGTGTGAAGTAGTATCTTATCATGGTTTCCATCTGTATCTCCCTAATAACAAATACACTTTTTATGTGTTTGTTCCCCATGTGTGTGTTTTCTTTAGGTAAATTTCTATCAAAGTACCTTGTACACTTTACATTTTGTTGTTGTTTTTCTGTCATTGAGTTTTATACATTCTGGAAGCCAGGCTCGTATCAGATGTATAACTTGTAAATATTCTCTCCCATTCTGTAGGTTCTTTTCAGTCTTGACTATTCTATGATGCAGCAATCCCACTTTGCAGTATATATCCAAAGGAAACTAAATATATATTTGTAAGAGATATCTGCACTGTCATGTTTATTGCAGCACTATTCATAATAGCCAAGACATGGAAACTGTGAACGAAAACAGCCATTTGCTGACCTGATGAGCTCAGGGAAGGCCTGCGTGGCAGTCTTGCAGACTGAGAGACCTGAAGTAACCACAAAGGATGGTTTGAAAATTAAATATCTAACTACAAACAGGTTATAGTGGGCAGTCATTTTCTAGGCCACTGTTTCCCAGACAAAGATCAGCTTTGATCTTTACTGAGCCCATCTGCCTTCCTGCCTCTAAGATAACCTATCTGTGAGATGTCTGGGTAACTTGTGTAACTTCCTTCTTACCCTGGACCCCTCAGGGCACAACAAATGGCCCACCGGCTTGCTTTCTCCCGCCTCCTTACTCCATCACCAATGAATATTCATGTAACCCACCTATGTCCCTCCTTTGATTTCTATGTATAAATACAGAAATGTAACCGCCATTCTCCGGAGCATAATCTCAATCCGTTGAGGTTCTGCTTCCCGGCAATTGTCGACAGTTTTGGCTCAAATAAACTCACAAAAAATTCCTTTACAGGTTTCAATGGCTTTTTTCGTTAACAAAACAAACTAAGAGTCCATTGAAATATAAATGAATAAAGAGAATGTGGTATATACATAAAATGGAATATTATTCATCCTTAGAAAGTATATCTTGCCATATGTGACAGCATAAATGAATCTGGAGGTTATTATACTAACTGAAATAAGCCAGTCACAGAAAGGCAAATACTTTTTTATTCCACTTACATGAGGTACCTAAAATAGCCAAATTCATAGAAGCAGACAGCATAATGGTGATTGCTATGGGGTTGGAGCAGGGAGCAATGAGTTGTTACTCAATGGGTATTAAGTTTCAGTTATATTAGATGAACAAGTTATAGACATCTGCTATATAAAATAGTGCTTATAGTTAACAATACTGTATTGTACACTTAATTTATTAAGTGGATAAATCTCATATTAAGTATTTTTACCACAATAAGAAAATATTAACTCAGGTAAATTATAAAGGATCAGATAGGCAAAGTTTCATAGGATAAATGATCTTTACTTTGAGATTAAAAAAGCATTACCATTCTCTGGATTTATATTTAAATTTATTTCCCCTTGATGGGCACACAGTTTTATAATATTTTCCCCTTCCCTTTATAGATCCCTACCTTAATGTGTGTAGTAATTCAGTAGATCACCAAGATCCTGACTGGTCTGGTCTTCCTTATTTGGACCTGTTCCATCTTACCAATGCCCTGACTCCAACTTCCATCTCCCCTCAAATACCATTCTTCTCATCAAAAATTCCCTGTTCAGTGTCTCGGGTGGTAAGTGAAGGGGGAGTTAAGAAAAAAAAGATTTGGGGTTTTTATTATTATTGTTTTCTTTCTTGAGATCGAGGTGAGGCTAATTCTTAACAAAGGAATCCTGACAATATTATGTTGTAAAACCTCAAATAAACCCTCAATGGCATACCATTAACTATCTACCCACCTTCTGACTCCTTAATATTACATTTAAATTCATTTACAATATACTCCAACTGACCTTTCTAGCACGAATACTATTTCACCAGTTCATGAAGGTTTCTGTCTCAGCGACACTGTTTCACATATTGTGTACTCAATACATTCAAGTTCTTCCTCACTCCTTACATCTCACTCCACCCTAACATTGCTACTTCTTCCAAGAAGTCTTCCCAGTCCCACCAGCTCACTTGGATATATTCATCCACTGAACTTGCATATCTAATACCACACACATATCCCCTTAACTTAATACATATATGGCACATTTTAACAATTTTCTCTCTCTCTAATGACATTTTAACCTTTTTGAAATAAGCATTTTGTGTTCTCCTATGTTGCAAACAATCTGTTGGACATATAAAAAAGGCTTAGTGAATATGCATTGTGTTAAACTAGTATTCTGCTGCCATCCTAAATGTTTTCTATAGTTATGTCATTGTCATTTTTGACTTTCTTTAAACAGATGCAGACGACTATTTTGACCAAAGTTATAATTGCAAGGTTTATTTTATTTGGGTTTTGCCATGGAACAGACTGACAGCTGTCAGAGGGGAGGAGAAGTGGGGAACTGGATGAAAGAAGTTGAAGGGATTAGCCAAAGAACATATATGCTTAACCCATAGATACAGACAACAGTGTGGTGATGGCCAGAGGGAAGGGGAGCAGTGGCTTGATGGAGGTGGGCAAAGTGGGGGAAGAGAGATAGGGACATTTGTAACAGTATCAACAATGAAAATAAAATTAAAAACACAATTAATTAAAAAAACAGTAAAGATCCAGTCAGATTTTATTAATTAACAAATTATATCTATTCTCACACCTATATACTCTTATTCTTCCTCTGAAGAAAATAGAGAAACCTGATTTAACTTTATGGTAAGAAAAATAGACCTATTCAATGCCAATTTCTTAATTGCTCACCTATATGAAAGTTCACATTGAATGCCATATTTTGATTTGATGAAAATAGAGAAAAGCACCTGGAAAATAATATATACTTAACTGGCACAATGAAAGATAGACTTGTATCATTTAATTTGCTTTTAGAGCTCTGCAAAATGTAGCCATCTAAAAACATTTATGGATTTCATAAATGTGCTAAAGCCTTGATTCAGTACTGAATCAGCTATTACCATGCATGGATTTTATTGTCATATTAGAGGACCAGTGCACAACATTCACAGCTGGGACCCCTTGAGGGATGTCCAAATGTTGGCTTAAGTGCCCACCCTCACCCCCCCACCTCACCCCCGCTGCTGTGCTCATGGCTGGTGAGGGGACCCTCTCCTGCTGCCAAGATAGTGCTAAGGAGCAGCCAGCTGGCTTCTGGTTGAGCAGCATTCTTCCTGTGAGAGCACACTGACCACCAGGGGGCAGATCCTGCATTGAGTAAGTTCTCCTTGGTGGTCAGTGTGTGTCATAGTGACTGGTTATTCCACCTTTTGTTTGATTTGCATATTAGGGCCTTATTATACAGGATTTGTATTTCAATGAATAATTTCCATTGAGTAGTAACTAATGAAATTCTAAAAACAGGTCATTAGACATTGGTTTCAACAAATGGCATTTGATGTAATAGACTTCTGAATACATTGGCATGGAGTATAGCTGTTTCTAATACTAACATGAGTTGTCCTAGTAATAAAAAAGATCTGGTATATGTGTGGAGCACCACAGCTTCAAAGAAGCTTAGTGTATGATAATTACTTCAAATGGTATGAGAAGTAGGTTCTAAAATCTACCTTCTTTTGAATATTTGATAAATATTGTATAATATCTGATATCTAAAATAAATAAAGATATTATTTGCCAATTGAATTTTATAACAAGTTATTAGTTGGTCTGAGGATAAAATACATCATTAAATAGAGATGAAACTATCATTTCTACTTATGATCATGTAACAACTATGTTACATTTAGATGAAAATATGGAAGTAATTAAAGCAATGTATTTATAGTAAAAATAAAATGTATGATTAGCGCCGAAGCTGGTTTGGCTCAGTGGATAGAGCGTTGGTCTGCGGACTGAAAGATTCCAGGTTTGATTCCAGTCAAGGGCATGTGCATTGGTTGTGGGCACATCCCTGGTGTGGGGTGTGCAGGAGGCAGCTGGTAGATGTCTCTCTCTCATCGATGTTTCTAGCTCTCTATCTCTCTCCTCTCCCTTCCTCTCTGTAAAAAAAAAAAAACAATAAAATATATTTTTTAAAAGTATGGTTAGCAAAATAGCCTAAGTAACCTACAACAAAGCAAACTCACTTTGTCTTATACACATTCAGATATTTTTTTTTTAAAAAAATCACTATTTGCTTTAAATTTCCCCAATCAATGTCATTTAAATTAACAATATATAAACCTTAGTATGGCCTTCACACTATGACAGGGACCAGGAATGCAAAAAAAAAAAAGGTACACTTCCTCTTCCCGACCTAAAAAGAACATATAGTTTAGCAGAAGATAAATGTTTAAGGAAATTTTGCAGTGTAAGTTATAGACATCAGTTCATTTTCCGGCAAAATAGTAAATTATATAAATTTAAGTTTCTCCCTTTACAAATCACTTGGAGATTTAAGTAAAGTATAACAAAGAAAACTTTCCAGAATTTGTTAAAGATGTTTATCTTCAGATTAAAGACAAATATCAAGTTTTAATCAATGTGGAGAAGGTAGGTATGGAGGGATCATAGTGAAGCTAAAGAAAATCAAAGACAAAGACATTTTAAAAACAATAAAAAAAGTTTATTGACTTCAAAATATTGTCATTCAGACTGATATCACTCTTCTAATCAGCAAGAATTGAATCCAGAAGACAGGGATTTCTTAATCTTATCTAATAAAGAGGGAATATGTTAATTATCCTCAAGCCACTGCAAAGATGGTGGTGCCCACAGCCAATAAGGAGGAAATATACTAATTGACTGCCACGCCCTCAAAGATGGAAATACCCACAGCCACAAGATGGCGGCACCCAGTTCCCTCAGCCCTGCTGGGACTGCAGGCACGCACCTGCCTCCAGAGTCAACCAGTACCCTCAGCACCCCAGCTGCCCAGGACCAGCCAGAGCTTCAGGCAAGCCTTGTATGGTGGCTTCCCAGACGATGCCCGAGGTGCAGGCAAGCCTCGGATGGCAGCTGCCCAGCTGCCCAGGGCTGCCCGAGGCTCAGGTACCAGGGCTGGCCAAGGCTTGCACTGCTGGCAGTGGTAGCAGCAGAGGTGTAATGGGGCATCGCCTTCCCCTGATCACCAGGTTATCCCACACCGTTGAGGCCTCCCAGACTGTGAGAGGAGGTAGGCTGGGCTGAGGGACCCTCCCTCCAATGCATGAATTTTCATGCACCAGGCCTTTAGTATTGTAATAAAATGTTGAAAAATACATGGAAATGATAAATATCCAATTTCTAGTAGTGGCTCCCTTTGAGTGAAAAATGAGAGAGTCCATTAGAGAGAGAACATAGGGTGTTTCAAAGGTTTGGGTACTGTTTTATGGCTTGAGCTTTATATTAGATATCCTGGAGCTCATTGGTTTTTCTTTAACATATTTTAAATATTTATTTTAGAATATCCTTTTAAAAAAGAAAAAAGAGCAGGTATAAAAGACTGACAGAGTTTCAAGAGTTAGTCAGAATGTCAAAGATTTAAGGGTCAATAATGTCAAATAATAATCATGGCAATGAAGTCACATAAATTAAGAATTAGGAAATAATTTTAGTGAAGTGGTTATAGTGGAAGCCTAATTACAACAGGTCAAAGAATATATGGGGGGGGGGGAGGAAAATGGCAGAAGAACAGGTAGGCAGGTTCTGAGCCTTGTCCTGAAGAAGAAAGAGAGAGTAGCCGAGGGTCGCGCTGGGAGTGCTTTTCTGCAAGCTAAGAGACAGGTAAACACATGGGGAAACTGGGGATCTGCTGATCAGGGTGCCCCTGACAGTTAAGCACCCACAGCTGAGTCCCTTCCCTGAGCTACCTACAGGCGCAGATGGGGAAATTTCGCCATCTTGACGGGAAGAGGTTTGTGTCAGAGGCCAGAATATCCACAGCCGCAATGATCACCAAGCAACTGTGAGCCCCAGAACACTGACCACAGTCAGCATGAACACTTAGACTCAAAGGAGCGCTCCACCCCAAGGTGAAAAGGTCAGATTTCATGGAGATCCAGTGAGTCCCCTGCAGCACAGTAGCCAAAGACAGGCCCGCTCGTGTGCTCGTGCGCCAGGCACATGGAGGTTGGAGGACTAGGGGGGGTTTAAAATAAACCCCCAGGTTATGGGCTGGAGTAGCCCCTGACTGGCATGCATGCATATAAGTACAACCAATGGACACAATACACTGGGGAGGATGGGCATGTATGGGAGATGGGGGGGGGGGGCAAGGGTAAGCTATGTACACATATTATACCTTAATAAATTTTAAAAAATATATATTATTTTTAAAAAAGAATGTATGGTGGGCAACCTACACACTGAACTAATAATACCTTCCCTTTATGTAACTAGAAATGTTGCATGGATTATCACATATAAAGTAGATATGCTAGCTGAATTCAAAAGTAATGAAGGGAAATTCCCATGTGACAGAAGCTTACTTGTAGGATAGTGAGCTATTGCTTTGTAATATGAAGAGTCTGAAGACACAGATATACACCTTAACAATTGGAAATAAGATTTTTATGTTTTCACATGGGCTTTCTGGAATAGGGAGTTTTTATGAGTATTTTTAAAAATATTTTTATTGTTTTTTAGAGAAAGAGAGAAAGGAACAGAGAAATAGAAACATTGAAGATGGAGAAACCTCATAGATCAGCTGTCACCTGCACACTGGCTGTCAAGACCGCAACCTGGATAAGTGCCCTGATCAGGTATCAAACCAGTGACCTCTTGGTTCCTGACTCAAAGCTCAACTACTGAACCACACTGGCCAGGCCTGAGATAGGGAGTTTTAAGCAAATCCACTGAATGAAGCTGGGGAAGGGGAAAGGGAGATTCCATTCATATGCACATAGAGGTAATAAGGTAAACTCTCATATATGAGATTTTAGATTTTAAAAAGGTATGTGTGGCACATCACAATATCAGCTATGGGAGATGGATAGTCTGAACTCAAAATATGTAGGTTGTGCCAGAAATAAAAAAGTAGAGACTTTTTTGTACATTTTAAATTTGTATTTAATTTATTGGGGTGACATTTATTAATAAAATTACAGTTTTCAAGTATAAAATTCTATAATGCATCATCTGTAGATTGTATTCTTTATTCACCACCCAAAATGCAGTCTCATTGCATCATTATTTATTCCCACTTTATCCTCTTCCACCTTTCCCCACCCCCTTTTTCTCTGGCAGTAACCATATTATTGTCTATCCATAAGGGATTAATATAAATTTGTTTCTAAGATATGTGAAATTCTTGGGAAACCTGTAATATGCAAATATGTTGGCTTTCTAAAACTTTTTCTAAAATTTAGAGCACATAGACATCAACTATAAGATACTTTCTAAATACAGCTCATCAAAATAAAAACACAAGAAAAGAATGGCCCACTGTGATGGACCCAGAAAATAGCAGAATAAGATTTTAAATACATTGAGCAAATAGAACATATATAAGTTATAAAATAACTAAATATTAGGAGAGAAAAATATAACCTATGAAGAAAGCAAACAATATAATTAGAAAAAGAACAAGAACAGATAAATTGGTTGCAGATTCTAATAAAAATGTTGGAAATGAAATAGTGGCATTGTAATAAAAAATGACAACAGATGTGTAAATGGATAATTAGACAAAGATAAAGAAAAATTTTAAATTGGAAAATAATTTCGGGAAAAACATACCCAAACACAATATTAACAGGTGAAGAAATTAAAAAGTTTAAAGAGAATTGAAAATATACAGAATACAGAATGAAAACATATAATATTTTAATTAGGTTTTCTGGAAGAATACTATTAAAAAAACATTGAAGGAAATTGAAAATCATACAAATAAGTGGAAGCCTATATTGTAATCATGGGTAGGAAGAATTAACCACTAAAATGTCCATACTACCCAACATAATTTATAGATTCTAAGCAAATCCTATTAAGATAACAAGTTGTAGTACACAGAAATAGAGCAAATATTCCAGAAATTTGTATGAAACCACAAAAGACTCAGAATAGCCATAGAAATCTTGAGAAAGAAGAAAAACGTTGAAAGATTCACACTAATTTTAAACTATATTGCAAGACCATAGTAATCAAAACAGCATGGTAATGACATAAAAACATACAGATCAATGGAACAAAATAAAGAGCCCCAAATAAAACCACATCTTTATGGTCAATTAATATTCTATAAAAGAGGCAAGAACATACAATTGAGTAAAGAGAGTCTATGCAATAAACGGTGCTGGGAAAATTGAAGAGGTAGATGCAAATAAATAAAATTAGGCCACATTTGTACACCATGCACAAGAATAAACTCAAAGTTCATTGAAAACTTAAATGTTAGACTTAAAACCATAAAACTCCTAGTAGAAAATATAGGCAGTAAAATCTCAGGCATTTCACACAGCAATATTTTTTCCTGATAAATCTTCCTGGGCAAGGAAAACAAAAGAAAAAACAAATAAATGGGAATTAATTAAACAAAATAAATTTTGCAAAGCAAATGCAACCATCAACAAAATCAAGACAACCCATTGAAAGGCAGAATATATTCACCAATGATATATCTAATAAGGGATTCATATTAAAATTTATAAAAAACCTATAAAACTCAATACAAAAAAAAACCCCACAAAAAACACCCACCAACAATGCCTTTTGGATTACAAATTAAAACCAAAATGAGATATCATCTCACACTTTAGTACACTGCTAGTGGGAATGCAGACTGGTGCAACCATTATGAAAAACAGTATGGAGTTTTCTTAAAAAATTAAATATGGAAATGCCATTTGACCCAGTGATCCCACTTCTAGGAATATATCATAAGAAACCCAAAACACCAATTGGAAAGAATGTATGCACCCTTATGTTCACAGCAGCACAATTTACAATGACTAAGATCTGGAAACAGCCCAAGTGCCCATCAGTAGATGAGTGAATAAAAAAGCTGTGGTACATTTATGCTATGGAATACTATGCAGCAGTAAAAAAGAATATCTTACCCTTTTGTGACAGCATGGAGGGACCTAGGGAATATCATGCTAAGTGCAATAAGTCAGTCAGAGAATTACAAATATCACATGATCTCACTTACATGTGGAATCTAAGTAACAAAATAAATTGATGAACGGAGTAGATCCAGAGACATGGAAGCATGGAACAGAGTATAGAATCTCAGAAGGAAGGCAGGGGAAGGTAGGTGGGTGGTAGGTAATTAATCAAAGACCTTGTATGCATATATGTATAACCCATGGACACAGAAAATAGGGTGCTGAAGGCCTGGGATAGGGGGCAGGCAGGAGTGGAAAAAGACATATGTAATACTTTAAACAATAAAGAATTATTTAAAAAATAAAATAAAATGTTACACACACAATATCTATCAATTATTCACACATTCTTATGTAAGTCTTAAAATTAAAATAAAAGGCAAAAATTCTTCAAAAAATTTTAAAAAATAAAAAGTTACGGTGCATTTACATGATGGAATACTACTTGGGAATAAAAAAGGAGGAAATCTGGCATGGCTAGTGTGGCTGGCATGGCTCAGTGGTTGAGCTTCGAGCTGTGAACCAGGAGGTCAGGGTTTGATTCCCAGTCAAGCCACGTGCCCTGGTTGCAGGCTCAGTCCCCAGTGTGGGGCATGCAGGAGGCAGCTGATTAATGATTCTCTTTCCTCACTCTCCCCCCTCTCCCTTCCTCTCTGAAATCAATAAAAATTAAAAAAGAAGAAAATTTTACCCTTTGCAATAGCATGGAGGGACCTCTAGAGCATTATTCTAAGTGAAATAAGCCAGTCAAAGAAAGCCAAGTACCATATGATTCCACACATCTATGGAATCTAAGGAAGAAAATAAAGTAATAGACCAAATAGAGATAGACTCATAGAGAACAGACTGACAACTGTCAGAGAGAAGCTAAATTGTGGGCCTGAGTGAAAAAGTTGAAGGGATTAAGTAAGAAAAGAAATTCATAGACACAAACAACAGTATCATTTTTACCAAGGGTAAAGGTGGGTAGGAAAAGGTAAAAGAGGGTATAAGGCAGCTGTAGGCAAACTACGGCCCGCAGGCCAGATCCGGCCCATTTGGCTGTTCTATCCAGCCCACGGAGGGTTCTCTTGCTCTCCCCTCCGCTCCTTCACCAGCAGCCCAAGATGAGAGTGCCAGCATGGTCAGGTTGCTTTTGTTCAGGCCTTCTGGTCCAGTTTAAGAACCCATTGTGGCCCTCGAGTCAAAAAGTTTGCCCACCCCTGGTATAAGGGGATAAATGGTGATATGTAGGAGACTTGACTTGGGATGGTTAACATCCAATACAGATTATGTATTATATAGAAGTTGCACACTTGAAACCTATGTAATTTTATTAACCAATGTCACTACAACAAAATCATTTTTAAAATCCGATTAAAACATGGTCAGAGAACCTGAATATACTTCTCCAAAGAGGACCTACCAATGGTTAACAGACATATGAAAAAAATGCTCACTATCACAAATCATCAGAAAAATGAAAATTAAAACCATAAGGAGATAGCACCTTACACTTGTCAATAAATCAACAAACAAGTGTTGGTGAGGATGTAGAGAAAAGGAAACCCTCATATGCTGTTGGTGGGAATGCAGACTGGTGCTGCCACTTTAGAAAATAGCATGGAGTTTTCTCAAAAAATTAAAAATGGATCTTCCTTATGACCTAGTGATTCTATTTCTGGAGATTTATCTGAAAGAACACAAAACACTAATTCAAAAGAATATATGCACCAAATTTTACATGGCAGCATTATTTACAATAGTTAAGGTAGGGAAGCAACTGAAGTGTTCATCAATAGATGAATGGGTAAAAAGGCTGTGGTACATATACAATGCAATAGTACTTGGCCATAGAAAAGAATGAAACCTTACAATTTGCAACAGCATGGATAGACCTAAAGGGTATTGTGCTCAATGAAATAAGTCACTCAGAGAAAAAAATACCATATGACTTCACTTAAATTAAGAACAAAATAAATAAACAAACAAAATTAAAGCAGACTCATAGAAACACACACACACACACACACACACACACACACACACACATACACACACAGATATCTGGTGGTTGCCATTGGGGATGGGTGGTTCAGGCACTGAGTTAAAGAGGTGAAAGGACTTAATAGCACAAATTGATAATTACAGAATAGTTACAGGGAAGTAAGTGAAGCATAGGAAATATACTCAATATTGTGATAACTATGTATAATGTCAGGGGGGAATATTAAGGTGAACACTATGTATATGATTGTCTAACCACTAAGCTGTGCACCCAAAAACAATATATAATAAAAAATAATTTAAATAGAATAAAAAGAAAAACAGGATGTGTATAAATATAATTCAATATTAATTGAATGAAAAATAACAGTATTTTATTTTATCAGGGAAGTAACCATCATTCACTGCCAGTCAGAATGTAAACTGGTACATTCACTATAGAAAACATATGGAGGCTCTTCAAAATATCAAGACTAGAGCTACCATATGATCCAGCAGCCCCTCTTCTTGATATATTCTCTAAACATTTGAAAACATTTCTGCACAAAGATATATGCACCTCTGTGTTCATTACAGTATTATTCATAGTGGCCAAGACATGAAAACAACCTAAGTCCTTTGATAGATGATTGGATAAGGAAGATGTGCTACATATACAATGAAATATTACTCAACCACAAGAAAAGATGAAATACTGCCATTTGCAGCAACATGGGTAAATCTTCTGAATACCATGCTAAGAGAAAAAAATCAGACAGAGAAAGTAAAAAACTATATGATTTCACACACATGCACAATGTAAAACTAAAAGAAGCAAATTAACACATAAGAAAAACAAACAAAAACTCATAGACACAGACAACAAACAATATAGTGCTTACTAGAGGAAAGGGATTGGGAGATCGTAAAAAGGATAAAGGGGATTGAATATATGGTGACTGAAGATTCGATTTTTGGTGGTGGTCACATAATACAATATGTAGATCATATATCATAGAATTGCACACTTGAAACCTATATAATTTTATTAACCAATGTCACCCCAATAACAATTTAAAAATAAAGTAAAAACAAGATAAAACTAAAATACAGGACAGTAGTAACTTTTAAGTTGGAGATCGATGGATGAGTCAAAAGATTTCTCAATCTTTAGACTGTTCAAGAGAAGCCTAGAAATAGTGACTAACAAGATTACACTAAGTATGCATCTTACATTTTTAATGATAATCATTCAAAGAATGGCAATAGAGTGTCTTTCCTCCTACATTGTAAGAAGGGACATGAAAAACGTATAAAGGAAGTGATAAACTCCTGGTCATCTAGTTAAGAGGCTGGAAATAAAAGGACTGGAAAATCACAGGCAAAGAGGTCTGGAACGGGAGGCATATGAACATATGGGAATGGGCACTAAAATAAATGTAACGAATTTTGGTATTACATTAATGCCCAGAAGAATGCACCCAACATAGAAGAGGCATTGGCAGGAGGCATTATTTTCTTTAAGAGAAAATAACTCAGCCAGGTATAATTAGCCCACCTTTGTCATTAATCACCATGGAAATGGCACAATGGGCACATGGACAGAGTGAACAGAGTGGCAAAGATAGAGACTATATATTGGCCTAACAGCATAGCCTTCCACTTTTCGAGGCTAGTTCAGCTAGTGCTCCATATGAATCTAATCTGTCAGCAACAGAGACCAATAGGGAACTCCTGCTAAATAGATCTATACCTCAAGGAGAACAGCCAGCCACTTGGCAAAAAGCCATCTATATTGAGTCCCATCTATCCAAGCAAGTCCATGGTTTGTCTTCAGAGCAATGATATATATCTAATCCAGGTGTAGATTTTCCCTTTCCTGTCTGAAAGCCTAATCCAGTGGTTGGCAAACCGCTGCTCGAGAACCACATGCGGCTCTTTGAAGAAGTGTTAGAACCACTTCTTCAAAATAGACTCACTGAAAACTGACTTCTGCGTATGGGCCACAACGTTTCAATCACACTGTACGTGTGCACCCACATGTGGTATTTTGTGGAAGAGCCACACTCAAGGGGCCAAAGAGACACACGTGGCTCGCAAGCAGTTGTTTGCCGACCATTGGCCTAAGCCAACAGTACCATTCAGGAGCTTAAGGAAGCTCCAATCCATGGACATGGAATCCTCTACAACAGTGTTTCCCAAAGTGTGGTATGCGTACCCCCAGGGGTACGGGAAGAGTTTGATGGGGGTACTCGTTGCACTGGAGTTTGGTGGGGATATGCACTGCACCATGCACAATTAGCTGCGCCTAATTCTACGTTCTCATGAGTCAAGTCAAGACAATCTTGTGAGGCGTGAGATCGTCCGGTGTGCAAATAAATGTTATTTATAATATAGCTTTTATTTATATTTTATTATGAATAATTTTATTTTTCATTTATTATTATTTTGTGTTTGTACCAAAAATTAAAAAATATATATATATTTTGGTTGTTATTAAAATACATCCTTTTTTTGACTAGGGCTACTCAAGGTTACAAAAATTATAGAAGAGGTACACATATATCAAAAGTTTGGGAAACACTGCTCTACAACATAACATCTGACATCTGACCAAGGTATACACTTCAAAGCAAAGCAGGTGCAGAAATGGCTTCATAGAACATTCAAGTAACTTTTCAAGGGCACATCTAAAACAAAAGCTTGGATATGATGCTCTGCAAAGAAAGAGTATCATCCTCTAAAAAGCAGTAAAATGTATTAAATTAGAGACCTCTATATAGCATTGTTGTTTCAATGCTATATAGTGTCTCCAAGAGGAGTATTACATGAATCCATAAACCAGGGAGTAGAAGTTATCTCTTCCCATCACTTCCAATGAGGAGGACTTTGAGTTTTATATCTTCACAATTCTAGATTCTTTATGGTTAGAAGTCCTGGTCACCAAAGGCTGTGAAATCTTATCACTGAACACATTTTTTTTTTGCATTTTTTGAAACAACAATGTTAAGCCAGGCCAGTGTGGCTGAGTGGTTGAGCATCAACCTATGAACCAGGAGTTCACGGTTCAATTCAAGGTCAGGGTACATGCCTGGGTTGTGGGCTCGATTCCCAGGGTGGGGCATACAGTAGGCAGCTGATCAATGTTTCTATTTCTTTCCCCCTCTCTCTTCCTCTCTAAAATCAATAAAAACATATATTTTTTATTTTCTTAATTAAGGTATTACACATGTAACATGTTTTAATAAAAACAGATATGTTGAAATGTAATTGATATACAACAGACCTCACATGTTTAAAGTGTACAATTGGAGAAGTTTTGATATAGCTATGTAAGCATTAAGTATTTACTCCAAGTGTCTCTTGGCAATCTCTCTCTCTTTTGCCCCTCATAACGTTCCCCAACAAGCAAACATTAATATGTATTCTGTCACTATAAATGTGTTTTCATTTTCTGGAATTTTTATAAATGAAATCATACAGTATAAGCTCTTTTCTGACTGACTGAATTATCATGGCATCTTTGTTGAAAACCACTTTTGCATACATATGTATAAGACTATTTCTGAACTCTTTATTTTTTGTTCCATTGAACTATTTGGGTATCTTCATAACAATACCACACTGACTTGATTATTAAAACTTTATAATAAGACTTGATAAACAGATAATGTTAATCTTCTAACTTGTTTTGTTTTTAAAATATATATATTTTATTGATTTTTTACAGAGAGCAAGGGAGAGAGATAGAGAGTTAGAAACATCAATGAGAGAGAGTCATTGACCAGCTGCCTCTTGCACACCCCTTACCGGGCTTGTGCCCGCAACCAAGGTACATGCCCTTGACCAGAATCGAACCTGAGACCTTTCAGTCTGCAGACCGATGCTCTACCACTGAGCCAAACCGGTTTCGGCTTCTAACTTGTTTTTCCTTACAAAAGTTGTTTTGGTTATTTTAGGTCCTATGCATTGCCATATGAATTTTAGAATTAGTGTGTCAATTTCTCCTGGGATTTTGCTAAGCTTTGAGTTGAAACTATAGATAAATTTTTGGAAAACTGATATTTTAACAATTTTGAGTTCTACCCATAAATTCTGGCCACCAAGAAATGTGCTGCCTAAATCTTCTGCTTCATGGAACTTAGTTGACAACAGCTTCAGCTGTGGCCTTTCTGGATCCACAACAAAATTTCGTAAAGGCCACACTCTTACCAAGCAGCATCTAACAAAAATTTAAGCATGGGAGGGAAACATGCAGGCCTATTCCTGCAAGACAGGGTCTAATCTAATGGGAAAATTGGGATCAAAGAATACCCATCAGAAAAGCCAAAACTTTTTCAGAACAGCACCACAGTCTGAGATTCTGCCTACTTACATCTCTCTTTATTTCCTTCCTTTGCATATTCCTGGAGGGTCCATGCTTGCACGGTTTGAAGATGCTATCTGCTTACAAATTGTTTCCTTTAATCTTAAATAGGCAGTTCCCCTAATGAATCTCTTATATGTCTAATCCTGTCTTAGCATCTGCTTCTTGGAGAATCTGAACTAATATGTGATGAAGATTTGTGGTAAGTACTGCTGCATAGTCAGAGCTGGACAGTGAGACTGTAGTGCAGAGAGGAACTGAGCAGTAGAATCACTTTAGTAGTAGAAAGACTAAGTTGTCAAATTCTTCTACTCATATGCTATGAATAGATTGTTGCATAACAAAGCTTAATTTCAGAATAGTGCTCAGCATCCATTTTTTTGCTTTTCTTCCTGAAAAATTTATTGCTCCTGAGAAACTCACAAATCCATCAATTGCACATGTTGGCTGAGGAATATTTTGCATTATTAAACAATTCATATTATTCCTAAAGGTCTATATACATCTGCCCAGGCATGACATTGATAAAATATAATACCAATTATTTTCTTTGGTTACAGTTGCATGCCAAACTAAAAATATGTGAATAATTTTATTTTATACACATATTTAATGAAATGTACATATTTTTAGAAAATTAAATAAAATATGTAAAATTTACAGTATTTTGATTTTAAAAGGTTGATCTTCATTCTGCTTATTTTTATTAATTTATTTTATAAGAAAAATTACTTTAAAACATGGAAAATAGCCCTGGACTGTGACTCGATTGGTGTGTCATCCTGTACCAAAAAAAAAAATGTTGTGAGTTTGATTCTTAGGTCACAAACCTAGGTTGCAGATTTGATTCCCAGTCAGGACATGTATGGGAGACAATTGATCAATGTTTATCTCTCTCCCCCTTCCCGATCTAAAATCAATTTATAAGCTTAAAAAAACATTAAAACTTATTTTTAATTTATTTTCACTTTCAATTTATATAAAATAGTCAATTGTTTTAAGTTTTGAAAACATTTATTTATAATCTTTCAAATCAGAGCTACAAATAGAATATAGGTTATTTAAAAATATTGATTATAAACAATCTATTAGTGATCATTCTTCAAAGAAGTAAGAAAAAGTTAATGGAACAAATATATACTTACTACTTATGAATTATGTATTTATTTTATTACTGAAACACAACCTGACTATAAACAAAAAGTCAGATATGCAAAATGATAATTTAATTCAATAGTTCTTGGCATTTTACTAACTTTAAGCATATGAAAATCATATTTATACATATATATTTTGATTTTATTAATAAGAAGGTATAGTAGTCAAGGTAGGAGATAAAATACTTCACTTAAACTTTTGTTAGCCCTACATACAACTTTTAAATAGTGTAAATATAGCTCACAAGTTTCTGTTAGCATGCTTCTGTAGACTCTGTGAATCTGGGGGATAGGCCTGAGTTTCAGTATGCATGTATGTGAGTGTGAGTGTGAGTGTGTGAGTGTGAGTGTGAGGGTGGAAGGATCAAATAGAGGCCTTGTTAAGAGCTCCTGAAGCTGGGGCCTCCTCTTCAGTTCCTGATGAAAGTGAGGGAAAGAGAGATAAACTTTTAGGAGCACAGAGTTCAAGGGCTCCCTTTCCATTTATATCTGTGATACTTTGGAGACCAGGATAGTGGTGGACCGAGTAGATATTCAACTTTATAAAAGCTAAGCTGGCCCTAGCCAGTTTGGCTTAGTGGATAGAGAATCAGCTTGCCGGCTGAAGAGTCCTGGGTTCGATTCCAGTCAAGGGTACATACCTGGGTTGCAGGCTCGATCCCCAATGTGGGCATGCAGGAGGCAGCCAATCAGTGATTCTCTCTCATCATTGATGTTTCTATCTCTCTTCCTCTCCCTTTCTCTCTGAAATCAATAATAATAATAATAATAATAATAATAATAATAATAATAAATAAATAAATAAGCTAAGTTGCCCTGGCCAACTTTCTTTAGAATCACAAGAGCTCCACCTTATTTCCTGATTTCACACTGTGAATTAACCTCTGCTCCTCTGCATATGCAATGCATTTGGCTCTTTTCTTCCACATAAGTCAAATTTTCAGTGACTTCTGACTGTATCTAAAACTAGAAGATTTCTAAAACTAGTGGTTTCACAACTATGTCTCTCATTTATTTCTTAACCACAGAGTAGTTTATCTTTTTTAGCATAATTTTATTTATTTATTTAATTGTAACTTTATATTTTTATTATAATTTTTTTTGTCTAAAGTAGGGGACAGGGAAGATAAGGCATAAACTCATCATGCATTTTTCCCTACAATTTTTTAAAAATATATATTTTATTGATTTTTCACAGAGAGGAAGGTAGAGGGACAGAGAGTTATAAACATCAATAAGAGAGAAACGTCAACCAGCTGCCTCTTGCACACCCCCTTACTGGGGATGTGCCCGCAACCAATGTACATGCCCTTGACCAGAATCAAACCTGGTACCTTTCAGTCCACAGGTTGACGCTCTATCCACTAAGCCAAACCAGTTTCACTCCTTACAAAATTTTTACTAGTAAAAACAGGCCTTTGTGTGAAACCGGTTTGGCTCAGTGGATAGACCATCAGTTTGCAGACTTGAAAGGTCCCAGGTTCAATTCCAGTCAAGGGCAGATACCTTGGTTGCAGGCACATCCCCAGTAAGGAGTGTGCAGGAGGCAGCTGGTTGATGTTTCTCTCTCATTGATCTTTCTGGCTCTCTATCCCTCTCCCTTCCTCTCTAAAAAAAGCAATAAAATATATTAAAAACAAAAACAAAACAAAAAAACAAAAACAGGCCTTTGTCTTTACTAGTGAAATACATTTATTTGTATTCATATCTATTCTTTTGTGAATTTTTGGCTCATAGCCCTTGCCCATTTTTATTGAGATGTTATTATGTGTTATTATATTCTAACAATCACAGATCTGCTAAAGTTCTTTACCTATTACTTGCAATGCCCCTTTGTCTGCCAAATATTTGCAAAAATTTTACCCCAGATTGTCATTTGCCATTAAATTTTCTTTACATGAACAAAGTTTTCAAATGTATGCTTTTTTATTGTAAGTAGTCAAATTACAATATTTTCTTTGTAATTATCTAAATGTATACCCTATAGATTCAATATATTCTGTTGTGGCCATGTGTCTTCTCTTAATGTTCCCTTGTGAATGTTGACTTCTTTGTTTGAAAGGTTTTTGATGCCTACATTCCCTTTAAATAGTGTCAATAACCTTAAAAAGAAAAAACGCTGTCAATTTCTACCCACAGTAAATGTTCAAAGGCTCTATGTATAATGTAGCTACATTATTCTGATTCTCTACTTTATGACTAATTGAATTTTACATGAAAAAGACATTTTGTACAACAGCTAGAGAATTAAAATATTAAACTCCCACTTCTGATCGCTAATTATTTTATTTCTTTTTTTCATGACAGAACTAAAGTTGTCATAATGCAATGGCAAAGTACATTATAAGTAGAAATCACATTACTGTGAATTCAATTTGTACACATCTTTATTAAAGAAAGACACTAATCATAACTTTCCAAAGAAAATACCGTTGACTGAATCATTAGCATTTAATCCTTCTCAATGCCAAGAATGTAGTAATGCTCTGAAGTTTTATAATGTTCTCCCCAGGCAAAAGTTAGCACATTCCTATTAGCTTGATTCCATGTGGATCCTTCACTAAAAATAAACCATGTTCTTTAGATAATTCAATGGTCTCCTCTCAGATTATTGAATTCTCAACTGTACTGTCATATCTACCATTCAAAATGTTATTTCTGTTTTATTCCCAGGTTTCCTTCCTTTTCATGGAGTATAATTGAAAAAACACTGCACTTATAATTAGGAATCAAGCATTAGAATCCAAAACTATCTATTTCCAGCTGTAGGACCTTAGTCTAGTTACATAATTCTTCTGAACACCAGTGTTATCATCATAATTAACAAATGTTAATAATAGAAAGAGAGCAAAGGGAAGGCCAGGCATTATAAACAAGGTCATCTGAGTAGCTTTACCAGAAAGCTACAAGTTCAAGCTCCACAGGGAACCACTGTTTCATTCCCTGAAGATCACTACGGGGAAGGGACAGAACAAAGCGGGAGATGGGTACATGCTCAGTGAAGCCAGAGTAATGTAGGGAAGGTGCTTGCCTATCAGTGTACTCTGGGGAACAATGGATTGCCTAAGGGATGGATCCCATCAGAAACATGTGACATCTTGGAAAGTTTCTGGTTAAAATTCCCAAAGAGTTCCCTCTCCTGTTTCTTTCTTTCTTTGTGACCCCACTCACCCATGTGCTTGCCTATTCTCTCTTCATACATATGTGGTTTTAAGCAGCCCCACATTCAATGGGCTGCAACTGAGAACCAAGCTAAGCTAGCCTAGTAGTAGATTGGACTGTGCTTGACTAGACTCTAATGTGGAAGAGAAATTCTATGCAGTGCCCTTAATTCTGGCCCTACTGAAGACAAGATTGGACTTCTTCCATGGTGATACGGACAGAGATGGGTCCTTGGAGGGGAAACTCATTAAATTACACCATCAATAAAGCTTTTGCCCTGGCCAGTGTGGCTCAGTTGATTGAGCATTATCCTTTGCACCAAAAGGTCACCAGTTCAGTTCCTGGTCAGGGCACATGCCCAGTTGTGGGTTCAATTCCTGGTAGGTGGCTGATTGATATTTCTCTCTCACATCAATATTTCTTTATATATATATATATATATATATATATATATATATATATATATATATATAATTACTGATTTTTTACAGAGAGGAAGAGAGAGGGATAGAGAGTTAGAAACATTGATGAGAGAGAATCATCCATTAGCTGCCTCTTGCACACCCCCCCTACTGGGGATGTGCCCGAAACCAAAGTAAATGCTCTTGACCAGAATCGAACCTGAGACCTTTTAGTCCGCAGACCCATGCTCTATCCTCTGAGCCAAACCGGTTTTGGCATCACATCAATATTGCTTTCCTTCTCCCTTCCTCTCTATATAAAACCAATAAAAATATACTTAAAAAATAAAGTTTTCTAAAAAAAAATAATCCTCCCATAATGGCCTCAAGAATTTGTTTTTTCCTCATGGCACCCTAGAATTTCACTTCCACCAAAGCTGTTATAATTACATGAGAATACATATGCAAAAAGACCCTACCACAAAGTGATTAATTACTAAATGGCATTGAATTCAACTCTGAATTTACCCATTGATTTTGGGAAGGAACTATGATTCAGTCTTAAGCTCTTTATTCTTTTCCTCTTCCATGACATACCTCCTTCGAAGTCTAACTGGTACCCATCAGATACTTTTCTTTATTGGTCCCATCAGTGTGGCCCACTTTTACTACAGGCCAAATTTACTCCAAAATCAACCTGCATTGGTTGATAACTTGCTTTAAAATGTTTCCCATTGTGTATATTCAACTGCATCAAGTAGATGATAACTTTTTGAGGTCAGAGGCTATGTCTTCACTTTTTGAACGAGTTGCTGTAAGAATAATACAATAAACGAGGCCCTCTATAACATGCAATGTTTTAACCCTTCTTAAATAAATTCTGCAACATTCTATCCACTTGAAAATTTGATTTAGCTAATATAATAGCCTCATCAATCAAAGGCAATAAAATCATTCTGCCTTGCCGAAACCGGTTTGGCTCAGTGGTAGAGCGTCGGTCTGCGGACTGAAAGGTCCCAGGTTCGATTCCAGCCAAAGGCATGTACATTGGTTGCGGGCACATCCCTGGTAGGGGGTGTGCAAGAGGCAGTTGGTCAATGTTTCTCTCTCATTGACGTTTCTAGCTATCTCTCTCCCTTCCTCTCTGTAAAATATCAATAATATATATATATATATATATATATATATATATATATATATATATAAATCATTCTGCCTTTTCTCTAGTTTAAATGACATAAAGATTTGCTTTTCAATCTATTACTACTCAAAGAAAGAGCCAGTTGGGCTATAAAGGGGAAGGATAAGAGACAGGAAGTAAACTTGCCTAATGAGGGATTGCTCGTGACAGTGAATGAGAAAAGAGTCCCTAGGCAGTGTGGCTCAGTGATTGAGCATCAACCTATGAACCAAGAGGTCCCTGTCCCCATAGGGCAATTGATGATTCTCTCTCATCATTGACGTTTCTATCTCTCTCTCTCTTCTTCTCTGAAATCAAGGAAAAAAGTGGAATTTTTTAAAGAAAGGAGTCAAATGAGCTGCCTAAGGAAAATGATATATGGAAAACTTGAAGAAGTTCTTATTTTTATAGGTCTAATATGTAAGTGATAATGCAGATTCTGTACAGAAAAAGAAACCATCAAGAAAGCCCACTGTTGCCAAAACCGGTTTGGCTCAGTGGATAGAGGGTCAGCCTGCAGACTGAAAAGTCCCGGGTTCGATTCCTTTCAAAGGCATGTACCTTGATTGCAGGCACATCCCCAGTAGAGGGTGTGCAGGAGGCAGCTGATTGATGTCTCTCTCTCTCATCGATGTTTCTAACTCTCTATCCCTCTACTTTCCTCTCTGTAAAAAAAAAAAAAATCAATAAAATATATTTTATTTAAAAAAGAGAAAAAGTCCACTGCATGGGAGAACATATTTGCCAATGTTATCAATGATAAGGGTTTAATTTCCAATATTTACAGGGAACTCATATAACTTAATAAAAAGAAGATAAGTAACCCAATTAAAAAATGGGCGGCAGGCCTAAATAGATACCTTTTGAAAGAGGACATAAGGAAGGCCAACCAACATATAAAAACATGCTCAAAGTCACTAATCACCTGAGAGATGTAAATCAAAACAAAATGTGGTACCATCTCACCCCTGTCAGAATGGCTATCATCAACAATCAACAAATGGCAAGTGCTGGAGAGGATGCAGATGCAAAGGAACCCTCATGCACTGCTGGTGGGAATGTAGACTGGTGCAGCCACTGTGGAGAACAGTATGGAGTTTCCTGAAAAAACTAAAAATGGAACTCCCATTTGACCCAGTAATCCCACTTCTAGGAATATATCCCAAGAAACTAGAAACACCAATCAGAAAGGATATATGCACCCCCATGCTCATAGTAGCACAATTCACCATTGCTAAGATTTGGAAAAGCCTAAATGCCCATCATCAAGTGAGTGGATTAAAATACTGTGGTACATCTACACAATGGATTACTATGCTGCAGTAAAAGAGAAGGAATTCTTACCATTTGCAACAGCATGGATGGAACTGGAAAGCATTATGCTAAGTTAAATAAGCCAGTCAGAGAAAGATAAATACCACATGATCTCACTCATTTGTGGAATATAATAAACATAAACTGATAAACAAAAATAGATCCAGAGGCAGAGAAGCATCAATCAGACCTTCAAACCTCAGAGGGAAGGTAGAGGGGGGTGGGGGGGGTAAGGGGAAGAGATCAACCATAGAACTTGTATGCATGCATATAAGCATAACCAATGGATACAGACAACAGGGGGTAAGGGCATGAGTGGGGGTGGGGGTCAGTGGGGAATAAGGACACATATGTAATACCTTAGTCAATAAAGAAAAAAAAGAAGTACAAATTGATAATCACGAAATAGTCATGGGGATGTAAAGCACAGTATATGGAATATAGTCAATAATATTGTAATCACTATGTGTGGTTCTAAGTGGGTAATTGAAATAGCAGGTGGATCACTTTGTAAAGTACATGATTCTTTAACCAGTATTCTGTATAACTGAGACTAATATAAATAATATTTAGTGTAAACTGTAATTGAAAATGTTTTTTTTAAATATATTTTATTGATTTTTTTTACAGAGAGGAAAGGAGAGGGATAGAGAGTTAGATACTTAGATCTGCTGCCTCCTGCACACTCCCTACTGGGTATGTGGCCACAACCAAGGTACATGCTTTTGACCAGAATTGAATCTAGGACCCTTGAGTCTGCAGGCCTACACTCTATCCACTGAATTGGCCAGGGTGAAAAAAATTTTAAATTATATATGGAACTGCCTTTGGCCCCGTGATGCCACTTCTAGGAATATAGCTTAAGAAACCCAAAACACCAATCAGAAAGAATATATTTACCCCTACATTCATAGCAACACAATTTCCAATAGCTATGGTAAGATCTGGAAACAATCCAAGTGCTGGATGAGTAGATAAAAAAGCTGTGGTACATTTACAGCATGGAATACTATGCAGTAGTAAAAACGAAGGACCTCTTACCCTTTGAGGTAGTATGGAGGGACCTTGAGAATGTTATACTAAGTGAAATAAGCCTGTCAGAGAAAGTTAAACATCACATGGTTTCAGGTCTCACTCATATGTAGAATCCAATGAACAAAATAAACTTACAAACTAAATAGATCCAGAGACATAGAAGAATGGAACAGACTGTTGAATATCAGAGGGACGGTTGGGGTGGGTGCATAGGTGGGAAGAGGTCAACCAAAGAACTTGTATGCCTATTTGCATAACCCATGGACACAGACAAAAGTGTGGTGAAGGCCTGGGCAGGGACAGGGTGGGTTAGAAGTGATCAGTATGTTTGGGCGGGGAGGAGGGAAGGTGAACATATATAATTCTTTCAACAATAAAGATTTTTTTAAAATAATATTTTTTTATAAAAGAGAATATGCAAATATTCACCTCCCCCAAAAGAAATTCTCTAGTGTACTGGATATAGCACTATTTCAAACAATGTCATTTTCAAAGTCAGTACAGCAGCTCTGAATTATAGTTAATTTTTTTTCCTTTGCCTCCCAAGAAACAACTTCATTAGCTGACAGCAAAAAAAAAAAAATGTAGCATCTAAGACATAACTGAATGTATATATCAAATAAATGGTTACTGACTTCATGCAATACAATGTTCCTTCCCCAGAAATGTTAGACTATATCAATCAGATTTCACAGGTGAACTGAAAGTGATCCAATAATGGATATAATACTATAAGATAAGAATATTTACTATGATATGACCTGCACAGAGAGTAATTATTATTATGATATATTTTATCAAAATACTCTGAAGGGAGCAAAGTGAAAGACAATCCATTACCTCACGCTTAATTTATGCAAAATGTCATATCAAATGAGCCTAAATAACAGGCTACTTTTACACTGCACATTCTAAAAGAAGGGGACTATGGGGCTTTAAAAGGAAAAATATAAGCCTGGTCAAAATGCTAGTAAGTTGAAGAGTTAATAACAGTTGACAGTTATTAAGTGTTTGCCCTGTTTCAGGCACTTTTTGAAACACTATATTTATAACATATTTTCATCATTGAAACAGTCTTATGTGGTTGATACTCTTGGCAACTTTATTGTATATATGTGGAAATTAAAGCACTGAGAGAGACTACGTAATTTGTTCAAGGTCATGCAATAAGTGGTAAAGTCAAACACTGACAGTCTGGCTTCAGAAGCCAAGTAGTTAACTGCTGAGCAGTAGTTGGGAACAAGAAAGCTTAGAAGAAGGGAGAACAATTAGGAAACCTGAGTCATGGTGAAAGGAAATGAGATCTTAAAATAATTATAGATGTTGTAGAAATGGAAATTATTTATTGAAGATGTTGCAGAAAAATTTGGTAGTGATATGAACTAACCTAGTAAAAAAGGACCCGTGGCTGGTTTATGAGAAAAGATGAGTTTAGTTTTAGATGCATAAACTGGGATATCTTGAAGACATGTCGTATATAAATAAATGCCCAGAAGGCAAATAAAAAATAGGTCTAAATCTTTTTAAAAATGGCTATTGACACAATTTTGAAAACATATTTGTATATAAAATTGATCTGTGGACTGAATCTTTGAAATGATCCTTAATCAGTATGTAGAAAAGGAAATTGTATTAGTGTTTATCAGAGTCATAAGAGGAGAATCAAAAGAGCTCAGTGTTCTAGAAACCAAGAAAAATAAATTTTCCAACAGAATAACATGTTCAAAAATGTATAATGCTGCAAAAAATTGAGCAGGATGAGAACGGCCATTATCATTTGAAAAAGCAGTTTCATTAAAGAGGTCAGGATAGAAGACATCACAATTTCATTGAGAACAGATAAATATTAGTGGAGATAAGGGATGATACACAACAGTTTCAAGACATTGAATCAGGAAATACATGTAAATGATAAAGCATAGTGTTAGGGAGGAAATAGGGTCAAAGAAGGACTTCTTTAAACAATTGATTCTTTAAACACAAGTATATAAAGAGAAAAAGAAACCAATGAAGAGAGATACTCAAATTAAAAGATGGAAAAATAATTTATTTTCTCTCCTAAGAAAAATTTAGGATAGGATTAAGATCACAAGACTATAAAGGCAGGAGATGATGAATTCAAGACCAATGCTTTCCAAATGCCAGTTCATGAACTGATTTTATTTATTTATTTATTTATTTATCTATTTAATTGATTTCAGAGAGGAAGGGATATAGAAAGATAAAAACATCAATGATGAAAGAAAATCATTGATAGGCTACATCATGCACGCCTCACACCAGGTGTTGAGCCTGCAAATGGGGCAGGTGCCCTTGACCATTCTCGAACCCAGGACCCTTCAGTCTGCAGGCCGACGCTCTAGCCTCTGAGCCAAACCAGCTAGGGCCATGAAATTATTTTTAAAAAGGCAACATCAGAATCATCCCAAGAGCATATTAAAAAGATTGATTCAGTCAGTGGAAGACAAATACCATATGACTTCACTTATATGTGGAACAACAACAACAACAAAAACACAAAAAAAGACAACACAAAATTTAAACAGACTCATACATACAGAGAAGAGACTGATGGTTTCCAGAGGGGATGTGGGTTGCAGGGTAGGAAAGAAAATGTGAAGAGATTAATAAGTACAGATTGTTAGATTCAAACTAATCATGGGTATGTAAAGTATAGGACAAGGAATAGAGTTAATAATATTTTAACAATTATGTATGGTGCCAGATGGGTACTGCAAATGTGGGAGAGTGGGCACTTTGTGAAGTGTATGATGGTCTAACTACTATGATGTACACCTAAAAGTAATACAAAATAATAGTAAATATAAACTGCAATAAAAAAATTACTTCCTGGGCTTAGCCATCACAGGTTCTAATTCAGTCTGCCTTACTTATGGCCTAAAAACCTTTTTACCTGTTACATAGTTATAGAGCAGTGAACTTCACCTTTATCAGATGAATGCCTCCTTGTCTTAACATATATTTTGTAATGCTCTTTTTGTATAAATCATCAATGCTATAACTGATCACACAAAATTTTAAAATATAATTGTAATGTCTTTACTAAAACATAAAATAGGTTCTAGCTGGTTTGGCTCAGTGGATAGAACATCAGCCTGCAGCCTGAAGGGCCCAGGTTTGATTCTGGTCAAGGGCACATGCCTCGCTTATAGGCTTGATCCCCAGTAGGGGGCATGCAAGAAGCAGCTAATCAATGATTCTCTCTCATCATTAAAGTTTCAAACTCTTTCTTCCTCTCCCTTCCTCTCTAAAATAAATAAAAATATATTTAAAAAATAAAACATTAATGAGATGGAGTTATTTATTAAAAAACACATAAAATAAATTATCAGAAAAGAGCTTTATAACATGACTTGAGGCCCGGTGCATGAAATTCATGCATGGGGTTGGGGGTCTCTCAGCACAACCTATACCCTTTCCAATCTAGGATTCCTGTGGGATTGAGCCTAAACCTGCAGTTGGATATCCCTCTAGCAATTCAGGACTGTTGGCTCCTAAATATACTCCCTTCCAGCCTGATTGCCCCTAACCACCTCTGCCTGCCAGCCTGATTGCCCCCCTAACTGTTCTTCCCTGCTGTCCTGATCACTCCCTAACTGCCCTCCCCTGACAGCCTGATTGCCCCTAACTGCCTCTGCCTTGGGCCCCCTGTCACCATGGTTTTGTCTGGAAGGACGTCCAGAACACGTCTGTTCTAATTAGCATATTACCCTTTTATTAGTATAGACTAGAGGCCCAGTGAATGAAATTTGTGCACAATGGCATGTGTCCCTCAGCCCAGCCTTCACCCTCTCCAATCTGAGACCCCTTGAGGGATGTCTGACTGCTCGTTTAGGCTTGATCCGGCAGTCAGGATCTCTCACAATCCAGGACTGCTGGCTCCCAACTGCTCACCTGCCTGCCTTCCTGATTGCCCCTAACTGCTTCTGCCTGCCTGCCTGCCTGATCACCCCTAACCACTCCACTGCCAGCCTGTTTGCCCCTAACTGTCCTCTCCTGAAGGCCTGGTCACCCCTTACTACCCTCCCCTAGAGGCCTGTCCCCCCCAACTGCCTTTCCCTGCAGGCCCAGTTGTCCCCAACTTCCCTCCTCTGCTGGCCTGGTCACCCCTAACTGCCCTCCCCTGCAGGCTTGATCGCCCCCACTGCTCTCCCTTGCAGGACTGGTCCCTCCCAACTGCCCTCCCCTGCTGTCCATCTTGTGGTGGCCATCTTATGTCCACATGGGGGCAGGATCTTTGACCACATGGGGAAGCCATCTTGTGTGTTGGAGAGATGGTCAATCTGCATATTATTCTTTTATTATATAGGATAGAAGCCTGATGTATGGGTGAGGGCTGGCTGGTTTGCCCTAAAGGGTGTCCTGGATAAGGGTGGGAGTTCCCTTGGGGCATGGGGCGGCCTGCGTGAGGGGCCAGTGGTGGTTTGAAGGCCACCCACGCCCCCTGGAGACCCAAATGGAAGCCCTGGTATTTGGGATTTACTTATCTTCTATAATTGAAACTTTGTATCCTTGAGTGGAGGCCTTTGTATCCATGGCCACAGCTATCTTTGTTGGGTTAATTGTCATACTTGTTCCTGATTGGCTGGTGGGTGTGACTTGTGGGTGTAGCAGAGGTATGGTCAATTTGCATAATACTCTTATATTACATAGGAAAATACATAAATACATCACATACTTCAATATATAAATGTTTGGGCATGAATACATTGAGAACATAATAAAAAGGTTAGGTGCTTGTACCTATTTAAAATGAAGAAGCTTGGATTTAAGAAAATTTGCATTGAATATTGTCACTGCTTTTTATTTATATTTGGGTATAGAAATATATCCTAGGGCACATAAGAAAGTAGGAACACTTTCCTTTTGCAACAGCATGGATGGACCTGGAGGTTGTTATGCTAAGTGAAATAAGCTAGTAAGAGAAAGACAAATACCATATAATCTCACTTATATATGGAATCTAATGAAAAATAAACTGAAGAAATAGAACCAGTGGTATGGATACAAGGAACAGACTTCTTTTTAAGTGCACATGGAACATTTTCTAGGATAAACCATATGTTAGAGCACAAAACAAGTCTCAATAAATTTAAGAAGATTGATCCTGGTTGATATGACACAGTAGTTAAGTGTCAACCTATGAACCAGGAGGTCACAGTTCAATTCTGGTAAGGGTACACGTCCAGTTGTGGGCTATATCCCTGGTAGGGAGTGTGTAGGAGGCAGAAAATCAATGATTCTCTCTCATCATTGATGTTTCTATCTCTCTCTCTCTGCCCCTCTCTTCCACTCTGAAGTGAATAAAATATATTTTAAAACATTTAAGAAGACTGAAATAATATTAAGCATCGTTTCTGACCACATGGTATAAAACTGTAAATCAATTAGAAGAAAAAAACTAAAAATTAAAAAAAACACACAAACACATACAGACTAAATAACACGTTACTAAACAATGAATAAGTTAATGAGGAGATCAAGGAATAAATCAAAATATATCTTGAGACCAATGAAAATGAATACCAACAACCTATGGGACACAATGAAACCAGTCCTAAGAGGGAAATTAATAGCATGACAGGCCTACCTCAAGAAACAAATTTTTAAAACTTCAAATAAACAATCTACCTTTATATCTAAAGGAACTAGAAAAAGAAAAACAAAGCCAAAATGAATAGGGGAAAAAGTCAGATTTGAAATAAGTGAAATAGAGTCTAAAAAACAAGACAATACACAGGATCAATGAAACCAAGAGCTGGTTCTTTGAAAAGAAAAGCAAGATTGATAAGACTTTAACAAGGCACATAAAGAAAAAAGAGACAGGACTAAAAAAAATAAAATTGCAAATAAAAGTAATAACCGACAACACAGAAATAAAAAATATATATATATAAGAAAATATTACGACAACTATATGTCAACAACTTGGACAATGAGGAGGAAATGGACAAATTATTAGAAACATACTAACTTCCAAAACTGAAACAAGAAGAAACAAATATCTAAATAGACGAATTAGAACTAATAAAATTGAAGCAGTAAAAAACAAAAAACAAAAACAAAAACACAAACAACAAAAAACCAACAAATGATTCCTGGAATGGATGGCTGCACAGGTGAATTGTATCAAACATTAAAAAATATGCAACACCTATACTTCTCAAACTACTCCAAAAAAATCAATAGAAGGCAATAATCCCAAGGACTTTTTGTGCTAATTCCAAAACCAGAAAAAACACTACAATAAAGAAAACAACATGAAAGATAAAAATCATATGATCATATAAATAAATGCAGAAAAGCATTTAACAAAACCCAGCACCCATTTTTGATTTTAAAAAACACACAAAACTATCAGCAAAATGAGAATAGAGGGAGCATGTCTCAATAAAATAAATGCCTTATATGACAAACACACAGCTAACATCTTAATAGGGGAAAAAACAAAACTGTTTCTTTAAGATAAGGAGCAAGGCAGGGATGTCCACTTTCACCACTCTTATTCAACATAATTCTGGAAGTCCCAGACACAGCAATCAGACAAGAAGAAGAAGTAAAGGTGATCCAAATTGGAAAGCAAGAACTAAAACAGCCATTTTTTGCATATGGTATGATACTGTATCTGGAAAACCCTAACAAATTCACTAAAAAACTACTAGAACTGATAGTATACAAAAATGAATATTCAGAAACCTGTTATAGTTTTATCTATAATAATAAAAGTGTAATATGCTATTTAGACTAGACAGACAAACGACCTTCCAGATGAAGCTGTGGCTGCAAGGGCTGATCCCCGTGCACAAATTTCATGCATCGGGACTCTAGTACACTAATAATGAACTATTAGAAAAGAAAACTACCAAAAATATTTCATTTATAATTGTATCAAACATAAAGTGACCAGATTGTCCCGCTTTTGGCTGGACAGTCCAGATTTTCAACAAATTTTCCCGCGTCCCGTGGCCTTTTTAAAAAGTCTCGATTTTTTAAAACACCACAAGATGCTGGAAAAAATTGTTGAAAATCTGGACTGTCCAGATCAAACAATAAAATATCTAGGCTGGCTGGTGTGGCTCAATAGTTGAACATCAATCAAAAGATGAACCAGGAAGTCACAGTATGATTCCTTATCAGGGCATATACTTGTGTTGCTGGCTGGATCCTCAGTAGGGGGTGTGCAAGAGGCAGCTGATCAATGATTCTCTATCATCATTGCTGTTTCTATCTCTCTCCCCTTCTCCCTTCCTCTCTGAAATCCACAAAACACATATTTAAAAATAAAATAAAACATCTAGGAATAAATTCAAACAAATATATGAAATACCTGTATTCAGAAATTTATAAGACACTGAAGACAGAAATTGAAAAAGATATAAATAAATGAAAGCATATACATGCTCATAAGTAGACCAAGAATTAACATTATTATAATGTCCATACTATTCAAAGCAATCTATAGATTGAATTAAATTCCCCTAAAAATACCAAAGGTGTTATTTTACTGAACTAGGACAAATAATCCAAACATTTATATGAAACCACAAAAAACCCAGAATAGCCACAGCAATCTTGAGAAAGAAGAACAAAGTTGGAGGAATCACACTACCTGTTATCAAACTATACTACAAGACTATAGCAATCAAAAGAGTATGGTACTAGCATAAAAACAGATACATAGATCGATGGAATAGAATACAAAGCCTAGAAATAAACTTGCACTTATAAAGTCAATAAAAATTTGACATAGGTAGAAAGAACATACAATTGGGTAAAGACAGTTTATTCAAGAGATGGTCCTGGGAAATTGTATAGATACATGCCAAAAAATGAAACTAGACCACCATCTTATAACAATTTGTAATAATAAAAGTACAATATGCTGATTGACTGGACATCCTTCCGGAAAATATTCTGGATGAAGTCAGGGCTGCAAGGGAAGTCCAGGTCCCAGGTGCCAGAAGGAAGCCAGTGCTGGCAGCTGGGGGAAGGAAGGCCTACTCTTGCATGAATTTCATGCATCGGGCCTCTGTATATATAAAAGCCTAGCCATCAGAACTAGAGAACGAATGGAATGACCAGAACGACCAGTCACTATGATGCTCATTGCAGTGGCCAACTGTCCTGATCAGGGCCCTGACTGGCCCCCCAACCTCTTTCATCCTCTTCCCCTGGCTGGCACCACCCCAGATCAGCCCTCATTGGAGCAGGCCAGCCAGTCCCCACCTGTGCACGAATTTGTGCAGCAGGCCGCTAGTATAAGAATAAACTCAAAATGGATTAAAGATTTAAATGTAAGAATCAAAGCTATAAAACTCCTAGAAGAAAACATATGCACTAAAATTGCAGACATTTCTCTCGGCAACATTTTTCTAATATATGACCACAAGCAAGGGAAACAAAAGAAAAAAATTAAAAATGGGACTGCATTAAACTAAATAGTTTTTGAACAGCAAAAGAAATTGTCAACAAAACAAAGACAACCCACTGGGTAGGAGAACATTTTTTTTTACCAGTAATATATCTGATAGGAAGATAATATCCAAAATTTATAAAGAACTTATGCAAAGCAATACTAATAAAACAAAAATCTAATTTAAAATTTGGCAGAAGACCTGAATAGGCACTTCTCCAAAGAAGACATACAGATGGCAACTACATATATAAAAAGATGCTCAATGTCACTACTCATCAGAGAAATGCAAATTAAAACCACAATAAGGTATCACCTAACACTTGTCAGATGGCTATCATCAATAAATCAACAAACAACAAGTGTTGGCAAAGATTTGGAGAAAAGGGAACCCTTGTACACTATTGGTGGGAACGAAAATAATACAGCAACTATGGAAAACAGTATGGAGTGTCCTCAAAAAATTAAAAATGGAACTGCCTTATGACCCAGCTATTCCACTTCTGGGTATTTATCCAAAGACACCCAAAATACTGATTTGAATATATGCACCCCTACATTGATTACAGCATTATTTAGAATAACCCATATATAGAAGCAAGCCAAGTGCCTATCAATAGACTAGTGTATAAAATTGAGTTTGCACATAAGACTGGAATATCATTAATCCATAAAGAAGAATGAAATCTTACCTTACCATTTGTGTCAGCATGGTTGGACCTGGAGGTATTATGTTTAGTGAAATGAGTCATTCAGGAAAAAACAAATACCATATTATTTCATTTATATGTACAGAACAATATAAACAAACAAATAAAACAGAAACATACTCATAGGCACAGAGATCAGGCTGGTGATTTCCAGAGGGAGGAGAGTTTTAAGCCTGGGTGAAAGAGGTGAATGGATTAAGAAGTACAAACTGGTAGTTACAGAATATTTGCCGGGATGTAAAGTACAACATAGGGAATCTATCTATCTATATAAAAGCCTAAGCGACCTTTGCAACCGAAAAAAACAAATGGATGACCGAACAGGCTGCATGGGGTGACCAGGCTGTCAGGGGGCTTAGTGAGGGCTGACCAAATGAATGAGCAGTAGGCTACATGGGGAAACCAGGCCAGCAGGGGAAGCAGTGAGGGATGATCAAAGGACTGAACAGCAGGCTGCATGGGGTGACCAGACTAGCAGGGGGCACAGTAAGGGGGCAATCAGGCCAGCAGGGAGGCAGTTGGGGGTTACCAGGCCAGCAGCAGGGGGCAGTTAGAGGTCATCAACCAGACAGGCAGGTGAGCAGTTAGGAGCCAGTGATCCCGGATCGTGAGAGGGATGTCCTACTGCCTGATCCTGGGGAGAATTCATGAATTTCCTGCACCAGGTACTATATATATAAATAGTTCAACCAGGAGACTGGGAATTCTATCACTCACTATGATATACTGATATGTGCTGACCACCAGGGGGCAGTGTGGAATGAAGAAAAGCCCCAATCCACAGCTGGCAGCTAGGGAAGGGAAGCTCCAGCTGGCAGCCAAAAAGTTCCAATTGCCCCTGATCACTAGCCAGGCTTATGGAATCTACCTGGGCATGCATTTTGTGCACCGGGCCTCTAGTATAGTCAATAATATTGTAATTACTATGTATGGTGCCAGGTAAGTAATGAAAATATCATGGGGAAAACTTTGTACAATATGATTGTCTAATCATTATTCCGTAAACACCTGAAACCAAAATATATAATGCTAAAAGTAAATTGTAATTATAAAATTGAAAAATAAATTAATTTTAAAATATTAAAAAACCCCATAACTTCCCTATGAAGATTACATGGAAAAGAAAGTTAACTATTTAGTATTAGCAGATAAAATTTGGCCATTCAAAAGAAAAAACTGTACATTGTAGATTTCTCTCATATAATTAGGACTTAACATCATTGAGATAGAGATCCATAACTCTGATATTCTAAATTATATGCAGCATAGTGATTATAACATAGAAATTTACTATGCATTCACAAAGTTAATGCATTAAAGCTTACATTTTTAGACCCTCTTCTTTTACCTCACCCGCTTTATATCCGAGTTCAGTGTCTTACAGCAAGAATTAACATCTCAAAAAATGTACAAAAAAATAAGTTTGGCCATTTCCTGTCCAGTCCTGGGCACATGATGAATTATGGTCCATAATGGTTCACTATCTAGCGAAACACTTTCAGAAATTGTCTTAAAATGTGAATGAAATCAAACCTGATCAAAAGTTGCTCCTATTTCTTCATTGCCAGTGAATCTACTTGTTCTTTTCAAGGACATCACTCAAAAGCCCCATTGATCATTTGGAATCCCTCCAGTTTTAGACCAAGAAGAACCCTTTCTTCAACTCAGATACATAGGATATCAAAGTACGTACTCTAATCCTACAGGTCATATTCAAGAAATTCCAGCCTTAGCCAGTTTGCCTCAATGGATAGAGCGTCAGCCTGTGGACTAAATGGTCCTGTGTTCGATTCTCTTCAAGAGCATATGCCCCAGTTGTGGGCTAGATCCTTAGTATGGTGTGTGCAGGAGGCAGCCAATCAATGATTCTCATCATTGATGTGCATAACTCTCTCTCCCTCTCCCTTCCTCTCTGATAACAATAAAAACATGCTAAAAAAAAAAAAAAGAGAGGTTCCAAACCAGTCAGTCCTGTTTGAACTTTAGAGCTTGTTTGAGGATAGAAACAAACGAATAAACAAATTAATCTTACAAAGCAAATAGAAATATTTTTAAATTGCTGATTCTAGTAGCTTCTATGGATCCATAGAATAAAATGGTCTTAAGAATTAAACAATAAAACAGAAAAGAACAAAAGAACAAACACACAGACTCATAGACACAGACAGCAGTATGGTGGTTACCAGAGGGGAATGGGGATCAGGGCAGGATGAAAAGGTTCACGAGGGTAAAATATATGTTTACAGGAGACTAGACCATTACGTGGTGAGCACACAGTGCAATATACAGATGATATGTTATAGAATTGCACATCTGAAACATATAATGTTATTAACCAGTTTCATCCAAATAAATTTAATTTTTAAAATGTTTTAACATTGTACCAGCAAATGTACTTCCTTTGCAAATTTGTGAATTTAAATTGCAACATAAGACTAGCCTTCATGTGGCCTTGTGCTGCATATGTACTTTAAAAAAATAAGCAATCTTTAAGAAAAGTTTCCAGAAATGAGCATCACCGGTAATGAGCTTTTCCAAATGAGGGTACTATATTTAAGAAATTGTGACCGGCAATATTGCAAGCAAGCTGATTAAAAAAGACAATTATAGCCCTGGCCGAGTGACTCAGTTGGTTGGAGCATCATCCCGTATACCAAATGGTTGTGGTTTCATTTCCAAGTCAGGGCACATACCTAGGTGGCGAATTCAATCCCTGGTTGGGGCATATACTGGAGGCAACTGATCGATATTTCTCTTTCATCTCTCTCTCTCTCTCTCTCTCTCTCTCTCTCTCTCTCTCTCTCTCTCTTTCTCTCCCTCTCTCTCTCCATTCCTCTCTCTAAAAATATCCTCAGGTGAGGATTTAAGTAAAAGATTATTATAGAACATGGCAAAGTACACTAAAGGTAAGTATTATTCTTCAAAGTGTTTATTTCAGGTGTGTGTAAGTATGGGTGGGTGTACAAGCATGTATATTTGACAGGATGAAGACTGTAATATACTGGCATTCTTAGTAAAAACAAGTTTGGAAAACACTGCAGTAGATGGTTAGGTGAGAATCTGGGGTACAAGATGATCTTTCCCAACAGCAATGTAGCCAACGAAGATATTGGTCTTTTTTTGGCATATTTATTAGGAACAGACTGGAGTCAAAGAGAACATGGCTTGAGTTCCAACTGTACCATTCAGGTATGTAATTATAAGGTTAGCCTTTGCTTCCTTACCTATAAATTAAATATTTTTGAATTAAATGAGATGCATGTGAAATGCTTAGCATACTCCTTGGCACATAGTAAGTAATAAACAGCAGCTATTACTATTATTTTGATCATCACTAACATATAAGGTTTGCCTGGTAGACCAGAAAAATCTGAGACATAAATATCATGTGTTTAAATATGCATCAAATATCTTCTTTCTTTTCTAAAAAAAATTATTTGCATTCTAAATTTAACAAATTATTTTAAATGTTAGCAGTTTAAAACAACAAACATTTATCATCATATGAAGTTCCTGACAATCAGGACTATGGGATTAGTTTAAATGGGTGGTTCTGGCTCAGGATCTCCCATAAGATGGCAGTCAAGCTATAACCACAGATATAATCTCTAAAGCTGCTGAAATATCCATCAATTATACACTTATGTGACTGTAGGCAGGAGGCCTCAGTTTCTCACTTTGTGGATTACTTCATAGGCCTGCTCATGGCAAAGCTTTCCCAAGAGCATGTGATCTCAGATAGCGACAGACAGACAACATGCCAAAAATGGAAGCCATAGCCTTGTATAAATTAATATTTGAAGTAACATGACATCACCTCTGCCATATGCTATTGGTCAAAAAGTCTAACCCTGGTACAATATGAGAGGAGACTATAAAAGTGTGTAAATAGCCCTGGCCAGTTTGGCTCAGTGGATGGAGTGCCGGACTGCAGACTGGGGGTCCCAGGTTCAATTCCTGTCAAGGGTGTGTGCCCAGGTTGCGGTTTTGATCCCCAGTGAGGGGCACACAGGAGGAAGCCAATCAATGATTTTCATCATTGATGTTTTTCTCCCTTCTCTCTGAAATCAATAAAATATATTAAAATAAAGTATAAAATAAAAGTGTGTTAAATAACTAGAATCAGGGCTCATCACTAAGAAGCCATTTTTGAGGCAGGCTATCACAATATGTATTGAATATTCATCCTTTTCAGATAATTTTTCTAATAAATCTCCCTTTTATTATTTTTAAATATATTTTTATTGTTGAAAGTATTATAAATTCCCCCTATTTTACTCTTTGACCCCTTTTACCTCATTCCCACCCCCCACACCTTCAACACACTATTGTCTGTGTCCATGGGTTAAGAATATTCTAGCTAATAAGGAGGGAATATGCAAATTTACCATCACACCATCAAAAAGATGGTGGTGCCCAGTCCCCTTGGCCCCTCCAGAGTCCCCTGTCCTTTCAGTCCCATGAGTGGGGAGGGGGGCAGGCGTGCAAACCTGCCCTTAGGCAGGTGTGGCTGCTCTGCATACCTGGTGCCACAGTCGCCCTCCCCTTCCACCCCGCTGGGGAGGTGGAAGGCACCAGAATCCCCCAGTCCTTTCAGCCCAGCCAGAGCTGCCCAGTTCTTTCACAGAAAATGGGTTGCCTCTAAAGTTGGTTAAGCTTCTTAGGACAAAAAGCATTCAAAATCTTTGAAAAGGGAATTCCAATATTTATAAAAGTTTGAACTAGACAATTCAAGATAATTTCCATTAAAAACCTTCTATGATTTTGTGATATTAACATTCTGGATTTACATAGTACCAGCTGTATTATATGTAAGCAGATATTATTTAAAGGAATGGCCATTATTATTAAAACAACTTATAAAACCACACAGTTTGTATGTCAAGGACATGTGTTGTGATTTTCCTAATGGCTGGAGTTAATGCCCCTAAACCGGCAATTGGACATATCCCAAGGTTGGAGAGGGTGCAGGCCAGAGAGACACCTCCCATCCCACATGAATTCCATGAACTGGGCCTCTAGTATGCATATAAGCTCTTTGGTTAATCTCTTTCTCCACCCCATTCCCTCTGAGATTCCTCAGTCTCTTCAGGTAAATTTTTAATGAAAATATAATGTTTCCAAGCATAAGTACTTATTGTTTATCACCTGAGTTAGGGTTAAAAGAATTTAAGGAGCCCAAACCGGTTTGGCTCAGTGGATAGAGTGTTGGTCTGCGGACTGAAAGGTCCCAGGTGCGATTCTGGTCAAGGGCATGTACCTTGATTGTGGGCACATTTCCAATGGGGGGGGGTCTTAAGAAAGAATTTAAGGAGTCATCAATTTTGTTAAATATGCATAACACCAGCTTATTTAATTATTAGGAAAATTTTGCATAATCTTAGAGTGTTATCTTTCTTTTAAAAAATCAAATTTTAGTAAAGGAATTTTGAATATACCTCTATGTTTCCCATTACAATATTTTATTCTTTCTATAGAAAAAGTATTTCCTCTAGCTATTACATTCTAAAAATAAATGTTGAAATGTAGGATTTTTTTTTCTGGGTATAAAACCAGATAGTAATATAGGATAAAGACTTCAAAAATAAAAGTCAATGAGGAATTTTTTATTAGCACAAACATTTCAAATATGATGAAAATAGGATGTGAAGTGTCAATATTCTTAATGACACATTTTTTATGAAATACAATATATTAAAATAATTGCAAAAGATTGTATTAATCATAATATAAAAATGAAGCATCTTATTCAGATGTTAATGAGAATAAATAATCAACACCAAGCTAGGAGATCAATATTCCTTCATTATAAGACAAACCAAAAAAAACAAATCACACTTATTTCCAATATGTCTTTTAAATTGAACAAATGCTTGTACTTACTTTTTATTTGACCTTTATTTTGATGTAAAGTTTATTTTGTGTTCAATATCTATACTAATAAGAGGGTAATATGCTAATTATACCAGGAGACCTTCCAGACATCTTTCCAGACAAAGCCAGAGTGGTGGGGCCGAGGCAGAGGCAGTTAGGAGCAATCAGGTCAGCAAAGGAGAGCAGTTGGGGTGAGCAGGCTGGCGCGGGGTGGGAGGGAAGTTGGGGGCAAGCTGGCCAGTGATGGAGGGCAGTTGGGAGAGAGCAGGCTGGTGGGAGGGCAGTTGGGGGCAATCTGGCTGACAGGGGATGGCAATTGGGGGTGAGCAGGCTGGCAGAGGGGGGTAAATTGGGGGCGAGCAGGCCAGTGGGGGCAGCAGTTGGGGTTGATCAGGTCAGCAGACAGTATGGTTAGGGGTGATCAGGCAGGCAAGCAGGTGAGTGGTTAGGAGCCAGCAGTCCCCGATTGCAAGATTGACATCCAATTAAACCAGCATTTGGACATCCCTGAGGAGACCCAGATTGGAGAGGGTGCAGACTGGGCTTAGGGACACACACGCCTCCATGCACGAATTTTGTGCACCAGGCCACTAGTATATATATAATCTTCACCCGAAGATATGTTTTTATTGAACTTTACAGATAGAGGAAGGAAGGGAGAGAGAGAGATTAGTTGCCTCCCATTCATAACCCTGACCGGGGATCCAACCTGCTACCTAGTGTGCTCTGACCAGGAATTGAATCCACAAACTTTTGATGTATGGAATGATGTTTCAAGCAAGTCACTCAGCCAGGGCCCAATGTATATTTCAAATTTGCTCATGAGTTTACTGATATATATTTTTATTTGCAATGCTCTTTTATTTAGACAAAAAAACTATTTCACTTTTACATTACAATATGCTTTAAATGTTTAAAAATTTTAAAATATATTTTCATTTATTTGTGCAATCTAAAGAATAAAATAAATGAACAAACAAAGGAGAAAGAGATTCATAGATACAGTGAAAAAAGTGAGAGTTGCCATCTGGGAGGGGGTAGGGAGGGTGGTAAAAAAAAAAAAAAAAAAAAAAAAAAGGTTAAGAGAATAAGTGTTTTGCCAAAAACGGTTTGGCTCAGTGGTAGAGAGCGTCGGTCTGTGGACTAAAAGGTCCCAGGTTCGATTCCAGTCAAGGGCATGTACATTGGTTGCGGGCACATCCCCGGTAGGGGGTGTGCAAGAGGCAGCTGGTCGATGTTTCTCTCTCATCGACATTTCTAGCACTCTATCTCTCTCCCTTTCTCTCTGTAAAATATCAATAAAATATATTTTTAAAAAGGGAGTGTTTCACTCATATTTATAAAGTCATAGATCAGTTTTGGCTTTTGACAAAATCATGTAATTGACTTTTTGGAACTGATCCATTCTCCATCCCTTCCCCCATGCCTATGCTCTTTGTCTGTGATCTCTAGTTTCCATACTCATTCCATTAATTTTTTTTTCTCTTCAGGCTAGTGTTGCTCAGTGGTTGAGCATTTATCCATGAACTAGAAGGTCATGGTTTGAATCTCAGTTAGGGCACATGCTTGGGTTGTGGATTCAATCCCCAGTTTTGGGCATGCAGGAGGATCTCTTTTTCCCTCTCCCTCCCTTCCTCTCTGAAATCAAGAAAATATATTAAAAATATTTTCTCACACTGAAGCATAAATGACTGAAAATAATTTAAAAGTATATATATATATATATATATATATATATATATATATATATCCCAAGGGATAGAGTATTCATTAAGATAACACATGTAGACTACCTATTACAATTCCTGACACAAATTAGGTAATTGTCAGTATCCCTTTTTTGCAGTTTGGTCTTTCACTACATTTATAAGTCAAAGCTGCCTAAAATTAACTTACACTTTTAAAGAATGCTAACTTCTTTCTGGACAACCTGCTAAAGCATATTATATACGCATTAACAAATTTAACCATTATAACAACTATACAAACTGAGTCTTATTATCATCCTAATTTTACAGATGAGGAACCTGAAACTCAGAGCTTGTCACAGCCAATAACTTGTGAAGCCAGAACCAGGATGAAGGTTTTTTTATTCCTGGATCCATTTTCTACTCTATCTTTTATCCTACTAGTCACAGCAAACTTGTCCTGTACCTCTTAAGAGCTTTGCTTATTCTATGGCTTTTATCCTCTCCCCATCCACCTAGATGTACAAATTCAACACACCACCCAAAAGGCAGTATAAGTGAAAATATACATAACAAAGAGTGAATACTGTACAAGTATAACAGAATCCACTAGTTATGCAGCAAAACCAGTTATCTTATTTTTCAGAAGAATAGAAACAAAAATAGGCAGACATTACATTTCCAAACTTTGGCAGCAGTTACCTGGGCCATATGGCTAATTTTGTTCAATAATATGTAAAATAATGTGATATGTGTAACTTCTGTGAGATTTCAACAGCAACAGCACTCTTACACCTTCATTTCCCTCTAATTTCAAACCTGAAATGCCAGAGACTCAGTTCTGACCATGTGATAGGAACAATTATTTTGAATAAAGATGGTCAAACTTTTTCTGTAAAGGGCCATACAATAACTATTGTAGGTTTTATGGGACATATGGAACATTGCAACTATTCAACTCTGCCATTGTAGCACCAAAGCAGTAATAAACAACACATAGACAATGAGCATGGCTGTATTACAATAAAAATATGTTTATCAAAAAAAGTGGTAGGCAGGCCAGATTTGGCCTACTGGCTCTGATTTGGAATCCTTGCTCTAAGGATGGTAGAGCAATAAGATAAAAGGAATCTCACAGTCATTGAATGTTGACCAATCAGTCTGGACCACTAGCATTTGTTATGCCAGCTTTAACTTTATCCCAACAAATATCATTAATGATAGGAGTTGATGACATCGAGCTTGAATCTGCAATGAAAACATTTAAGTAAAATTATCTAATGTGTCAATATCTTATTAATAGTTAAATAAATAAATAAATAAATACACACAAACAAACATACACACACAAGACAAACAATAAAAACCACATACCCCAAAATAAATAAATAATTGGCTTTCATTTTCCAAATCAGCTACCACAAATTGGGGAATCCAAAATGGTTGTAAACATTTGGAAAGCAGCTGCTGGATGTGGTTAGCTTCACCATAGTTTCTGAAACCCAAATTATCAGAAATTTGGGGATTATCTTTATTTACACATTTAAGAGAAAACCAAGCCTTTGGTTCCACAGTTGAATTTCAGTTATTAAGAGTGGGAGAGTAGAAGAGTATTTAGGGGAGACAACTGGGCTCTCCACCCTCAATACCTGAGTCATATGACAAACACTATTTTGCCTGCATGTGTGATTGTCACTATTAATGAAAATGTGTTAAAAGACCACATCAATCAATTGTACATATTACGAGCATCAATTTATACATGGGAGGGACACTTGATTTTATATAAATTGCAAATCTTAAATTTTCTCTCATCCCATAGTTTGTATTCACTCAACCAATTAATTGACAGATTCCCATGTCACCTCTGAATTCCTTATCAGAACTGATAAATGTTAGGGTTTGGGCCAGTGATGCAGGTTGTGAAGGAATTCACAACTAAAAGAAGAGATAGATATAGATAGTAATTTCATTTTTACTTTCCCCAAAGGGAAAGGGCCAGTGTATTGCTAATCAATAAAAGGGCAAGAAATAAACATAAGTCGGCTCTTTTAAAGCCTTTGGTGTGGTTACTAGGTGACCAGTAAGGGAGGAGGATTTTGGGGTGGAAATTGAACAATATCAGGGGGGGTTATATTTGCTAGTTTTTCATGAAACAATCTGGGCAGGGGCAGATGTCTTAGGGAGGTGTTTTATTAGTATTTTTCTAAAGCCTATAAAACATTCTTAGAGTAAATGTTATGAAGAATTCAAAAGATGCTTACCTGCTTAAAGGAGAGGGGAAAAGGGAATTTTCTACTAATAATCCCTAGGTTATAAAAACAGCAGGGAGGAGGGGTATGTATGTAAGAATATAATCTTGAAAGTAGCTTAACTCATCTACAGTTTGAACAGAGTTGCTAATAATCTTGGGGTTTAATTACCAGGTGCTTCTCATAAACTGTGGAAGGCTACAGCAAAGAAAAATAAAGGTTTTTTTCACACCCCAACAATAAATATGTGCATGAAACAGCCTTCCTCTCATCATTTGGGATCTCACTTTGCAGAACTAATGTCTACATAGTGTCATCTATACCTTCCATCTTGATAGCATCCAGTTCATCATGTACAGTCATTGCTAAATCTAATCATGTGTCCAAATCACCGAGGAAGCCTATTTAAAATGCCTATTTTTAGGTATTGCTTTCAAAGTTTCTATAATAGTAAATCTAGTAAGGAGCCTGGAGAGCATATTTAAAAATATATATTTTATTGTTGTTTTTTTTTACAGAGAGGAAGAGAGAGGGATAGAGAGTTAGAAATATCGATGAGAGAGAATCATCGATCAGCTGCCTCTTGCACACCCCCTACTGGGGATGTGCCGGCAACCAATGTACATGCCCTTGACCGGAATTGAACCTGGGACCTTTCAGTCCACAGGTCGACGCCCTATCCACTAAGCCAAACCGGTCCCAGCCTAGAGAGCATATTTTTAAGAACCAGATGATTATAATGTATCCAATGAGACATTTATCCACATACTCAATTTGGGAAGCACTGATCTAAAAAATTGCAATAAATATATAGTGTGACACAGTCTGAACCCTACATAGGATATTGGTCACAATTTTCCAAACAGATATTAATTCATTGATAAATGGCCTTGGGAGACAATTATTAAATCAAAAAAGTGGGGAAATGTCTGAAACTTTTCTTAACAAAGCTCTTTTTTTTTTCCTATTTACCCATCACTGTCAGATGGACAATTAGTTTTCCATTTACTCAAGCTTATATATGTTGTCTGCTTTCTCCCCTGACCTATCCATAGAAAAGATGTCCTCAAGTTTTACTGCTCTGGTACTTTCAGCTCCTAGAAAGAAGGGACCATGTTTCTTTTATTCCTTTATTCTCCCTGGCAAATGCAATGTTTGTACTCTTAGGCAATAGGAATAATTATAATATTTGCAATTTATATATATATGATAAGGTTTAGTAGCCAGAATACATAAACTAATTTAACTTAATCCTATCTAATAAAGAGGGAATATGCTAATTGACCATCACTCCATCATAAAGATGGCTGCACCCACAGCTGAGGCCAAGTTCCCACAAGGATCCTTAACAAGCAATCAGCAGGGACCTGAGGACATGCCCTCACCCACCTCCATGAGGCTTGACAGGGGACCTCAGGCTATGCCCCCCACCTGGTGGGGCTTCACGGGGGACCTCAGGGTGTGTTTCCCACCAGGCCTATGGACCTCAGGCCATGCCCCCCACCCTGGCACTAGGTCAGGGGACCTGAGGCTGTACCCCCTCCCCTGCTTGGTGGGACTTGACAGGGGACCTCAGGCCTCATTTTAATAATTTTAAAATAATAAAAATAAATAAATAAAACTAATCAATGATGTCCTATTTGCATGATAAATACAACCAATGCAAAAAAAAATAGTAAAGAAAGAAGAATTCACCACAGAGGGGACAGGATTTGAATTGAGCCTTAAAGAATAGGTTGGGTAAACAAATTTTCTGTGCTAATAAGCCTTTTTGGTAGCACAAAATTACATAGAAAAATATATATTTTTCTCATGTAAACTAAATGTCAATGCAGGACTTCTATGGAACACTAATGTGTTTTCAGCCCTCAGATGCTTTATTAGGAAGTGGAGAGAGGGGGGGAAAAGGTTTCAGTTATTGCCACAGAAGGCTTGTTTATGTTTTGTTGAGACAATCATAACTTTCACTTTGCTGTCATTCAGACTTCAGATCAGTTCTGCTTCATTGTAGCTGAATATTTTAAGTAATTAGAGCATTCAGATTCTCCATTTTCTTATGACCAAGACTTCTGCCGCTTCTAAAGTTACATAACTCTTTAAATAAGTGCCTTTGGAATGGTCTGAAAATTCAATATGCATTTTCTATCTATAATTAAAAAAATCTTACTGTTTTTTTTTAAAGGAAACTAAGACAATTAGAGGAGGCTGATCAGGATATTCCATTCTTTAATTATTTTAGCAATGACTAACCATCCCAGTTCTCATATCTTATGACTTTGCAGGAGGAGACATTCTCCATAATTACCATAGGGCAGTCATTATTTATTATTTAATAGTAAAATATCTAAAGAGTTAATATATGTACTAAAGACATAATTCATTTATTAAAATGGAAATAAAGGACAATGATCAATTTCTGATTTCTTATGGTGTTGAATTCTTCATTTATGGGTTTCCATTTTCAGTGTTCTTAGCTCTAGATGTAAATGCCATGTAAATATATGCAATAGCTAGTATCTTTCTAGAGTTCAATATATACTCATAGAATCAGAACATCATCTCTGAAAAAAATTTTGGAGATCATCCATAATTGACCCCCCCAAAATAAAAAATAGCCAAGAGGAGTGAACTAACAATCAGAAGTCAGAAATTCATGCTTCTTGATATGAGTTAAACTAAAGTTGTTGGATTTTAAAATATATATATTTACTTATTTCAGAGAAAGGAAGAGGGAGAAGGAGATAAAAAAATCAATGATGAGAGAGAATCATTGATCAGTTGCCTACTGCACACCCCCTACTGGGGACTGAGTGCGAAACCTGGGCATGTGCCCTGACTGAGATTTAAACTTTGATCTCATGATTCATAGGTTAATGCTCAACCACTGAGCCACATAAGCCAGGTTAGAGTTGTTGTTTAAGAGGGATGTTAAACTGAGAATAGTAGAAGTGCTGGCAATCTAGAAAGCATCACTATAGTTCTCTTCGGCATCATCAGTGGCTATAAGCTTTTAAAAACTCTGAAAGCCTTGATGTCAACTTAAGGTGTATCATCTGCCCTTGCCAAGACACCATGGTATAGTTTTTGGGATATGTCCACACCAAAGCCTTCTGATAGAGGCTATAGGAGGTAATTACATATTTGCCAGCTTCTCTTGGATATTCCAAAATATGATGTGCTTCCTCCCCATTGTAGATCTCAGTTCAGGCTTGCATTCACATACTGATCATACTCCAAAACTGTATTTTCTAGTCTATGTGGTTGCGGGGGCCTGATGTGGCGGGATCTCCCTTTTCCGCGTCCCACACAGAAAGAGAGATGAACGAACCGGTTCTAAGGGGAGGCGGCCAGGGATTGAGAAATATTATAAATAAAGAGAGAAGACACAGAGATAGATTTTAAGCTGGGAGCTGGGAGGGCCGCTGCCCTCCTCTGCTGGAGAGGCAGACTGACGACCTCCTGAGCCATGCAGCACATCTATTTATACTCCAATCCAACAAGGGGGTTTCACAGAAAAACAAGGAGCCTGGGAGGGCCCAGGTCCCACCCACTCCTTCCTCCTGGACAAACACAAGCCAGGAACTAAGAACATGATAAATGTAATGATTCTGCCAATATCCCAGGCCCAGTCAGCAACAATCTAAAGAATGTCCAGGTATCTTCCCATTTGGCCCTCTACATGCGGTCACTGATTAATTGTTGAGATATATCATATAAATATCAAGGAAGAAATCTCAGCAAAAACTTTGTTATTAAAAAATATCAATATGTATGATAAGCCCAGGAAAACATTAAGTGTTCACCAAAAGCTGTATTGAAAAAGACCCAGTAATGGATGACCAATTCTATTTCTCAAGATCCAGTATCCATCAAAGCGCTCTGTACATAACAGGTGCTCAATAAATATATTTAGAATAAATAAAGACTCTGATGAGCCATGTATAAAGGAATTTTGGATTGTAATGTGCACTAAATTTGGAGTTATAATGACTCAGGTGAGAAAGAGTTTATGAGGATTGGGAGATGAAGGTAAAATGGTAAGAGAAGCACATAGATTAAAAAATGCCAGTTATCAGATAAATAAAGAGAATTGAGGACTTTTCTTGGATGTCATTTAAGATCAACTAATAAACTGGATTTATGATGCTATGAAGCATAACAACAATTGAATGAAATAGGACAAGGTACATAATCACACATTATAGTAATTTAAATTTTTAAGTAAAGCATGATTCCTAAGGGCTATATTTTTAAATAATCATAACTGCAAATATATGATGCATCATCAATAGATTTTGTGATTTTAGCATGTACAAAGTATAAATTTGTTTGGCCTTCACCCATGATTTAATAAGCAGTTTAACCAGAGCAATAAAACTTCATTATTTAACTCCTACTTCTCATGTTCCAGGGGATTCTTCTGATATGACCAGAGATTCATGGGAAGTATAGGAAATTTTCATTAATCCATTCATTTGAGGGATATCTACCTGATTCCTGGATACAACTTTACTAAGGGTCAGACATAGTGGCATGAGGACAAGTGTGGTCTTTGACTTCCTGATATAATCTCAACATCACAAAGAACAAATTAAGTCAAAAGTATATGAAAGCTTTGATAATCCTATATAATAAAACCCTAATATGCAAATCGACCAAACGGCAGAATGACCAGCAGAATGACCGGTTGCTATGTTGTTCACTGACCACCAGGGGGCAGATGTTCAATGCAGGAGATTCTCCGTGGTGATCAGTGCGCTCTCACAGGAGGAGCACCCCTCAGCCAGAAGCTGGGCTCATGGCAGGCGAGTGCAGCAACAGTGGTGGGAATCTCTCTTGCCTCCATGGCAGTACTAAGGAGCAGCTAGCCAAGTGGTAAGAAGCAGCAAGCAGGTGGGCAGTAAGGAGTGAGAGTACCTGACTGTGATAGGGTGCAGGCTGGGCTGAGGGATACCCCCCCCACCAGGTGCACAAATTTCGTGCACTGGGCCTCTAGTTGTAAAATAAGAGGCATGTTACAAAATTTTTCATTAAGATAGAAAATACAAGCAAATAATGAGAGAATTATCTCATGGGAAGACTGACCCTTATTATATCTACACTAGAGGCCTGGTGCATGAAATTCATGCATGGGGGGTCCAAACCTGCAACCTCTCCAATCCTGTGCGATTGGGCCTAACTTGGCAGTTGGACATCACTCTCACAATCTGGGACCACCGGCTCCTAACCACTCACCTGCCTGCCTGATAGCCTCTAACCGCCTCTGCCTGCTGGCCTGATGCCCCTAACTGCTCTCCCCTGCTGGCCTGATAACCTCCTAACTGTTCTCCCCTGCCATCCTGATTGCCCCTTAACTGCTCTCCCCTGTCTTCTTAATCACCCCTAACCACTCTGTCTCGACCCCTGCCACTGTGGCTTTGTCTGAAAGGATGTCCATTCTAATTAGCATATTACCCTTTTAATAGTTTAGATTATCTTTTCTTTTCCATACATTTTACAACAGGGTCAGGAATTGCCTTAATTGAAAGAGTCTATATATTTCTCTACAGCAGGTTTGGGAAGGATTTTTAAAGGGCAGATAAAGTCTGACCTTTTCCCTTAGTTGATATGGTTTCGTTATCCTTTCGTAGGATTCTGCACTAATGCTGGAAGAGATAACCAAAGTATCTTAAATCAAGCCCTTTCCAAATCCCTATGATCTCTCATTCATTTACTCAATAAAGTGCTATTGAACATCTATTGTTTGAAAGTCACTGTGATAGATTTTGACAATTACTACAAATACCCGTATATTACTTTACAGATATTAGCAACATGATCAATAATGAAGGAGCAGCAACTACCCTGAGGAAGTTATTTTCATGGCTCTGTCAGGAAGAGCAAGAGTATCTGAATGTGCAAACATATTTTAAATCTGACTGCTTATATCTGCTCAGATCCAATTGACCACATTAGTTACAAGAATTCACCTAGGCAAACTCAATAACATCGGAGAAGGGAAATACACTCCTTCAGTGGAAGAATAGTAGGTAGTAAATATTTTCTGAACAATCATCTTATATTATGCATAGAGTATTATAGTTGAGTTTGAGCATGAAAGCTTCTTTAGCTAGGATGGTTGGGGACAAACTCTCAAAGGAGGCAATATTTGAATTAGTTTCCTAATGTTCAGAAGGTGAGTAGCCATGGAACCATTTGGAGGAAGAGCACTTTAAACAGAAGAAACAAAAAAATTAAATACTCTGAAAAAGTGTGCAAAAACAAAAAAGTCAGTAGAGTGGCTGGAAGGTAGTGAGTAGAGGGAAGGGGAGAGAGAGATGAATTAGAGCAGCACATAAATCATGTAAATTTTGTAAGGTATCTATAAGAGGTTTGGAGCAATTGGAGATCCATTTGCTTTTTAACTTAAAAAACTTCAAAAAATATATAGAGTAGTAAAAATTATATAATAAGCCCCATATAACCATCATCTGAATTCATTAATTATAAATATTTTGTCATATTTTATTCTTCCCTTAAGTGTTTAAAGCAAATCTCAGACTTCATGTTATTTCACCTCTATATACATTTAATATGCATCTCTGAAAAGTATGTTTCTTACATAATCACAGTGTATTATCACACATAACATAGATAACAATAAATATTTGTGGTATCTTATAATTAATCCATTATCAAGCTTATACAATTATGTCACAGATGTCTTTTCACCATCAATTTATTCAAAGCAGAATCTGAACAAGTTCTGCACATTATATTTGTTGTTATTACTTTTTTTTTACCCTAAAGGGATAACACCCTCTTTCTTTCTGCCATTGATTAGTAAATGAATATGTATATTTTTCTGGAGAATGTCCTAATATAATGTATCCACTTCCTTGTGTACCATTTAACGTTTATCTAATTCCCATATTTCTTTAAATGGAAGCTATTTTTTAATTAGATTGAGTTCAACTTTTAGATTACAAAATATATACATAGGCTGTACTGTGTATGTCATCTAGAGGGGACACTCAATTTCTAGGGATCATTTTTAATGACTTATTAGTGGATTCCTGTGATTACAGCCTGATCCTACCATTGTGCAGTTTCCCATTCCTTCACTCAATGCTTTCCCTGATTAAAGATCATTACCCAGATTGATTATTTCATTAAATATCACACCAATAGTGGTTTTTTAATCCTTTAATCTTTCCCTATTTATTGGATAGAATTCCTGGTTGGAAAAGGAGAGATTTCATTCATGAACTACAAGCTATTTTAATGCCCTAAAATACAGTCAGTAGAAGATTTTAAACAGGAGAGTGATATGGTCTGATTTACTCTTTAGATGTGTTGTTGGCTTGAGGAGAGCAGATATAAAGAAAACTAGTCATATAGGTAGTTCAAAGTTGAAATGAGAAATAATATTGTCCTGGAGTAATATTTTAGTATTAGAAATAGTGAGAAGTGGTCATAATTAGGATATGTTTTGGAAGTAAATCCAAGAGGACTAGAAGGATTAAATATGAACTGGGAAGGAAGGAAAAAAATCAATAATATCTCTTAGATTTTTGGCTTAAGCAAGGTGTTATTTACTAGAATGAGAAATGTTTGTGGAGAATTATATGAAAAAGGATAAGGTGGAAAGAATTCAATAGTTGTGTTTGATTATGTTCAGTGTGCTATGTCCATTAGATACCTAAGTGGAGATGTTGAGTCAGCAATGATATCGAAAGTTCAGGTTCAAAATTCAGCTCTAAAGTTCATGGAAATAGATGTATTTTTTTAGAAATACTTTATTGTAGCATCATATTCATTCAGTAAAAATATATATATTATGAGTACTTATAAACTTTGAAGCATTCCTGTATAACCAAAGCTTGAGTAAAATTGCTAAGTTACAAGGTACAAATTTATTGGGGTTTCTTAATTTGTTTCTTTGTTTTAAAATATATTTTTGTTGATTTCAGAGAGGAATGGAGAGGGAGAGATATACAAACATCACTGATGAGTGAGAATCATTGATCAGCTACCTCCTACATGCCTCCTACTGGAGGTTGAGCCTGCAAACAAGGCATTTCTCCTGACCTACAATTGAACTATGACCTCCTGGTTCATAGGTCAATGCTCAACCCCTGAGCCACACTGGACAGCCTGAATTTGTTGTTTTGTATGATATTATCAGTTTTCCAATGTAATGTTATAAAAGAGAAACATGCAAATTAGCCATCACTAGGCTACACACACCAGCCAATCAGGACTAAGTATGCAAATTAACCCAGCAAAGATGGCTGCCACAGAGCTGGAGCAAGCAGAAGGCTTGGGTTTCCCCCAGCGATGGAGAGAGCCAGGCTTCCCGCCTGCCCTGGCCCTGGCTTTCGCTCAAGGCTACAAAGTTTCAATTGTAGAAGATAAATAAATCCCAGATACCTGCTTTCAGCTGGCCCTGGCCTCTCCTCAAGGAAGCACTGAAAACTTACCCAGGCTGGCCACACACCCATAGGGTGAAGGTCCCTGCTGGGGGGCTTGGTCAGCCTGCAAACAGCCATCACCCCCACACCCAGGCTGGCCAGGACCCCAGCGGGAACCCCCTCCACCCTGAAAGGGCTGTGGCCAGCCTGAAAACAGCCATCAGCCCCTCACCCAGGCTGGCCATAGCCCCATGGGGTGAGTGTTCCCACTTGGAAGGCTTGGCCAGCCTGAAAGCAGCCCTTAGCCCCTCACCCAGACTGGCTAGGCATCTCAGTGGGGACCCTCACCCCATGGGGGCATGGCCAGCCTACAAACCATCACAGACCCCTCGCCCAGGCTGCCCCATGCCCCAAGGAAACCCCCTCCCTGATCTGGTACACCCTTCAGGGCACACTGGCCAGACCCCACCCATGCACCAGGCCTCTATCTATATGAATAAAAGGGTAATATACTAATTAGACTGGGAGACCTTCCAGGAGACGTTCTGGACATTCTTCTGGACAAAGCCATCTTGGCGGGGCCAAAGTAGAGGCTGGTAGAGGTCAAGAAGGGAGGGCAGTTGTGGGTGATCAGGACAGGATGGGACAGCAGTTGTGGGTGATCAGGCTGGGGGGGGGAGCAGTTAGGTGTGAGCATACCAGCAGGAGGGTCAGTTGGAGGCTAGCAGGCTGTCAATGGGGGTCAGTTTCAGGTGATCACGAGAGTAGGGGGAGAGGTAGTTTGGAGTGAGCAGGCCAGTAGGCTGGCAGGTGGGGGTGAGCAGGCCAGTGGGGAGGGAAGGTAGGGGCGAGAAGGCCAGCAAGGGGGAAAGTTGGGGGTGAGAACACTGGCATGGGGGGCATTTGGGGGTGCTCAAGCCTGCTGCGGGAAGCAGTTGGGGGTGAGCAAGTCAGCAGGGAGAGTGGTTAGGGGCAATCAGGCAGGCAGGTGAATGGTTAGGAGCCAGCAGTCCTGGATTTTTGTCACAGAGTGATGGTTAATTTGCATATTACTATTTTATTAGACAGAATAATATAAATCTAACATAGAAGAATGGTACCAGTGTCAAAATATAGCAAAGATGAAACAGAAGATAAAGTTTATAAAAAACACAAGTGTATATATTTTGATTTACAGTAAACAAATAATAGTGGCATTTCAAATCTGGGGTGGAAAAGGGGACAGAATATCAATATATGGAAATAGGTTATTTAGAAAATATACATTTTATGTCATATACCAATTAGGTTAAAGCAAAATTTCTCAATGTGTGGCCTGAGGACCATTGGAAATTACTGAGACCCTTTCAGAGGGTCTATAAGATTAAAAACAATTATCATAAAAAAATACTACGGCACCCTGATTGTTGTGGCTCAGTGTAGTTAGAGTGTTGGTCTATGCACTGAAGGGTAACATATTTGATTTCCAGTCAAGGAAACATACCTGGTTTGCAGAGTCTATTCAGCCAGTTGGTAGTGGCGCATGTGGGCCACAACCAACTGGACAATCAGTGTGTCTCTCTCACATAGATGTCTCTCTATCTCTCTCTTCCCCAACCTCACCCCCTTCCCTCTCTCCCTTCTACTTTCTCTAAAAATCAATGGAAAAAATATCTTCAGATAAGGATTAAAAAAATAAATAAAGCATTACTTGTCAGTTTTATTCTTATTCACTCATGTATATAATAACAGATTTCAAGAAACTACCTAATGTGTCTTCTTTATACTTTTGTAAAGGTTTGTAAAAGGGTAAAATAGCAATATTCTTAACACTGAATTTATTTTTGTTTTGGAAAAGATAGTTACATTTCATTAAAAGTATATATCAATATATAATAGAGTTCATATTAAGTGAATATAAATACTTTTTAAATTTCTCAGTTTTAACTTCTAATATGTCAAACATTGATAAGTATAACCTACATGAAAAATATCTTTTAGGGTTCCTAAATAATTTTTTAAGAGTAAAATAAATCTTGTTGTCAAATGTTTTGAGAACCACTGAGTTAAAGATTGAAATACAAAGCAAAAATATAAAAATAAAAATGTAAAAGTTCCATGATAAAACATATACTGATGAGAAAGAAAAGAGCATTTTAAATAACAGCAGTCCAGAATAAGAATAAATATTGATCATGTATAGTGTGATAAATGTTTTATACATTTTTTCATCAAATGTCATAACAACCTCATGACACAGTAATAATCATTATTTCTATTTACAGATGGCAATAAAACACAGATTAGCAAAGTTGTCCATTGTCAGAGTTATTAAATAGACAAGTGGGTTATGAGCACACATCTAGACTCCTAACTACTATTCTATATTGCCTCTACCTGATTTACCATTGCTTCATCCAATATATTTTTCACATACACACTATCTAAATTTAAATCTACAAACTGCATTTCAAGAACATCCATTGTCCTTTCTTAAATAATAAAAGCCATTCAGGCTATCTCTACAGACTGTCTTCTGCAAGGGAGACAAAAGGGATTTCTGTTCTACTTTGCCTGTAATTTTCCCTCCCATCAATTCCTAAGTACAGCATCCAACAAATGGATCAGGGTGAAGAGGAAGAAAAAAATGTTCACATGAATAGCACTATGTCTCTAAATTTGCCAAATCTCAGAGAAATACATTTCTTCCATTTGTAGATCTTTGTTGTTCTTATGTTTGTTATTAAAAAGAGAAAGACATGCCCTAATCAGTTTGGCTCAATGGCTTGTGGTCTGAATGGTCCTGGGTTTGACTCCAGTCAAGGGCACACACCTGGGTTGTGGCCTCAATCCCCAGTAAGGAGTGTGCAGGAAGCAGCCATCAATGGTTCTCTCCCATCACTGATATTTCTATTTCACTCTCCGTTTCCCTTCCTTTTTGAAGTCAATAAAATTATTTTAAAGGTAAAATGAATGGGAAGACAATCTTTATTCAATGAGAAAAAAAAACAATTGCTAGTACATCAGTTAGAACAGAAAGCACTGGAGGCTTGAATAATATTGTGGGCAGGAGCAAAATTAAGGAAATTGTCTTAGTTATCCTAGCAAAGCATTAATAATGTCAAGAGTTGGCTTAATTCAACTAACACTGTTTTGATAAGAGGGCAAATTGAAATATCTAATTTAGTTTAGCTATTTACACTCAAATTACTACAGCAGCTTCTTTCCTGAAACAATGCTAGACAATATAAAACAATATACTCAGAGAATCACACTTTAGAAAAAAACCCATGATACTTTACCTTGCCAAAATAATGAGAAATCCATCAAACAAGTGGAAACTGAATTCTAATCATCCAATTAAGAATTCTGTATTTCTTGAGAGAAACCAAGATGGTGGCATAGGTAAACACCTAAACTACTGCCTTGTACAACAATTTCTAAACTACAACTAAAAGACAAAACGGACATCATCCAGAACCACAGGAAGGCAGGCTGAGTGGAAATTCTACAACTAGAAGAGAAAAGCACAGAGACTCAGAGGAGCTGAGGCAGAGGTAATGAGACACACACAGAGAGAGGACTGGAAACTGAGTGTGTGGCTGGCTTTCTCAAGCAGGAGGGAGACAAAAGTTCCCCACTGCCCTTAACTCCAGTTCCAGGTGATACTCTGGCGACCCAGACTCATTCATGGTGAAACAGTACTGTCAGGAAAGAGAAAAGCACACTGAGACTCAAAGGAACTGTGGAAGGCCTAGGTATCAAGGTGTGCACGTGGAGAGGGCAGGCAACTGAGTATGCGGCTGGCTTTCTCAAGTGGGAGGGACACAAAAGCTCCCAACTGTACTGAACTCCAGTTCTGGGTGAGGCTCTGAGGACCCAGACACATTCAGAGGGAATTTGGACTGTCTGGCAGCCGATGGAACTCAAGGGTGGCCTTCTCTCAGAGGTGCTTGCAACAATTGCCACAGGGCACTGAGACACACGGGCCTATTAAGGCAGGGCTGATGAGAAACCAATGCTGTCTGCTATGCCCTGAGACTTCGCCCATCCAAGCTGAGCACAGAGGTTTTGGTAAGTCTTGTCTCATAAGGATGTCTCCAGCACAGAAGTTCTAGCATAGACACAGCTGATCCTCACAGGCAATTGGCCCAGAAGTTCAATTCCTTCCAGTGATATCAAAAGCAATCAAAGCAATCAAGGCTTAACTACAACAAGACGGCACACAGCCCACAAAGGGGTCACCAAGAGTGTCCACCTCAGGTAAATGGGGAGGCTGAGCCACTGGGCCCTATAGGACACATAGCACAAAAAGCTATTCCATCAACACAGGGAAGCAGCCAAATGCAGAGACAAAGAAACAGATTACAAATGAAAGAAATGGAGGAAAGCAAGCAACTGGATATTGAGTTCAAAACCAAACTTATAAGGTTTTTCAAGAATTTCCTAGAAAAAGCTAATAAATTTAATGAGACCCTCAACGATATGAAAAAAGATCAACTAGAAATTAAGCATACACTGACTGAAATAAAAAATACAGAGACCTAAAAGCAGACTAGGGGATCAAAAGAATCAAGTCAAAGATTTGAAATACAAAAAATCAAAAAACACACAACTGGAAAAGCAAAAGGCAAAATAATCCAAAAAGTTGAAGATAGTGTAAGGAGCCTCTGGGACAACATCAAGCATACCAACATCAGAATTATGAGGATCTCAAAAGAAGAGAGAGAGCAAGATCCTGAAAACCTATTTGAAGAAATAATGATAGAAATCTTCCCCCACCTGGTGAAAGAAATAGACTTACAAGTCTAGGAAATGCACAGAACCTCAAACAAAAGGAATCCAAATAGGACCACACCAAGACATGTCATAATTAAAATGCCAAGAGCAAAAAACAAAGAGAGAATATTAAAAGCACCAAGAAGAAAACAGTTAATTACTTATAAGGGAGCATCCGTACAATTATTAGCTGATTTGTCAACAGAAACTATGCAGGCCAGACAGGAGTGGCAAGAAATATTCAAAGTGATGAATAGCAAGAAACTACAACCAAGATTACTCTATCCAGCAAAGCTATCATTCAGAATTGAAGGTCAGATAAAGAGCTTCAAAAATAAGAAAAAGCCGAAGGAGTTCATCACCACCAAACCAGTATTATATGATATGCTGAAAGGCATTCTTTAAGAAGAGGAAGATGCAGAAAAAGGTAAAGATAAAAATTATGAAAAAATACATATCTATCAACAAGTGAATCTAAAAATTAAGTGAATAAAAAATCTGATGAACAGAATAAACTGGTGAATATAATAGAATCAGAGGCATAAGAAAGGAATGGACTGACAATTTTCAGGGTAAAGGGGTGTTGAGAGTGTGGGAAGAGAATGGACAAAAATCATATACCTATTAATGAGGACAGTGGGGGCTGGGGGTGCAGTGGGAACCTGGTGGAGGGGAGCAACAGAAGGAAAAAATGAAGAACGTTTGTAATAATATGAACAATAAAAAGTTATAAATAAATATATAAATAAATAAATAATTCATTTTTGCCTGGACGGTGTAGTTCAGCTGTTGAGCATCAACCCAGGAACCAATCCTGCACATGCCCAGATTGCAGGTTGGATCCCCTGTGGGGACCATGCAGAAGACAGCTGATTGATGATATTTGTCTCCCATTGATTTTTCTATCTCTCTATCCCTCTCACTTCCTCTCTCTCTAAAAAAACAAAACAAAAACAAAAACCAATAAAAACATGTTTTTAAAGAGTTAATTTGAACTTTTTCTATAAATCTAGCTCCCTTTCCAACTACCTATTACCTTCTCTCTTACCCCCACCTCCATTCACCTAATCTAAAAATAAACCAAAACAAAAAGAACATTGGAAGAAGCCCAGATTTTTGCGGGAATTTTAATATATCAAAATGGTATGCTAAATTTCTTAATCTTTCTGATTTACAAGATGAATTATACATTTTTGGACTTTTTAAAACTCTGATAAATTGTTATTTGTTTAAAAATAATGATGTTTGGTATTACTCCAAGTACTATTTACTAATGAAAGGTTTCAGTATTATAGGTCATGTGTGTTAGATCCCTATCTGTTTATTTAGGAAGTTCCTAAATAAACTCACCAGAATATTCTTTTTAAATGTTTTTATTGGTTTTTTGAGAAAGAGCGAAGGACAAGGAGAGAAACATCAATGTGAGAGAGATACTTTAAGCACCCTGACTGGGGATTGAACCTGCAAACTGGGTATGTGCCCTGACTGGGAATTGAACTAGTGACCTTACAGAGCATGGAATTATGCTCAACCAACTAATCCACACAAGCCAGGGCCACAACATTCTTGATTATGCATCTCTACTATTTCATAATTTACCTGTGGGATCCCTTAACATGACCCGCATGGTTCAGGGCCCACACTCAGGGTCCGGTTTCTGGAGAAGGCTGCACACTAAAATGAAGAGACTGGAAAAGAGTTAATTTGGGAAAATGGGGGCCAGGAGGGGAGTCCACCTCTAGGGGGAAGACTCACCGCTGATCTGGCCTGTTGCCATTCCTTTTATTGAGATTCTGAGACAAAAGACATGCTTAGGCAGAAAAGTTCCAGCAACAGAAAATTAACAAGAATTTACATATGATTAACAAATTAAAGTTGCCTCAAGCTCTACTATCTCTACTAGACAATGAGTTAATTGCTCCAACCTTTCAGAGCCATTGAAGTTGGCCATCTCTTTTTGCATATTAACAATAGTGACCCAACCTAGAGTCAATGAGTTAATAGCTCTGACCATTCAGAGCCATCAAGGTTGGCCAGCTCCCTTTACATTAGGTTTTAGTTCCTGGTTCCTGGTTCTTCCTGGTTCTTGGTTCTTCCTGGTTCCTGGTTCCTGGCATTTACCTGAGAAAAAAAAATCCAGTGTCACGACCTTTCAGCAGAAATGCAGATTCAGTCTAATTTCCTTAATCTGCATTGTCTTTCACCTCTCTGATATACCTTACCACACCAAAAATCAGGGGAAAATATCTCACAAAATCTCTTATAAACCTAGTACCTTTGACCCTATGACACTGCACTGGTTTTGCTATCTATGGGATTGGTTTGAGGCAAAATGCTAAATAGAAACAACTTGTCTTTAAGGCTTCCCATCTACCTTCATTTTCCCCTCTCTTTTTACATAATAACCATTTTGAGCCATCCCACAGGGAGTCCATGCTTTCATATTGCATGTTAAGTGCTCTAATAGACACCTTGTCACCACCAGTGCAAAATTTCACTTAGATTTTTCTCCCTCTCCTAAGTACTCCACTACTAAAATGATCTCTCCTCTCTGATCAAAGAATGGCATATTCTCAAGACAGCTGCTTAGTATTATAAGTAAATCAATTTGGTTGAAATTAATCATCAAAGGTGGAAACAAATAACATGATACCCAATCTTCTTTCCCAGCCTCATCTGGATTATTTGTATTTGTCAATTCATATAAATTTTAATCCAGTATAATTTTGGACTATGTAACCGAGTGAAGACATTTCAGCAAGTTAGGAGATCAAATATAATAAAATGGTGGGAGTAGAAATAAAATGCTCTATCCAGAAGTAGGTAAGAGAAAGGAATGCTGGAGCTTGTGGAAGATGATGGGTAATGTCGATTTTCCTTTTGTTTTTGTTTGTTTAGTTATTGTAACCTGGAGAATGAGCAAACTAGAACTTTCTTGGCTGAAAGGAAGAAGAAAATAAAGGAGGGGTGGGAGGATGGGTAGAGAAGTAAAGCAAAGAGATTTTAAAATTGATAGAGCAAGATCCTAGAGGAGGAATAGAGTGAACAGGTGGTGGAGAAGAGATAGGCTCAAGGGCATAGATTAACCTTGGAAAAGAATCATAACCTTGGAAATTGGTAGAACAATACTGTATATAAATTTATAGAAAGATGGAAGAAAGAAGTGTTGAGGTTCTCTGTCTTCTATGGATGGCAGACTGTTAAAATAATTTGCATATATTGATGTTATGGAGTTGAGAGGAAAGGAGAGACTGAAAAAGCGATAGGGTCTGAAGCAACAACCAGGTAGACTGGAAATGTCACTAGTGACCTAGCTAGTTTGGCTCAGTGGATAGAGTGTTTGCCTGTGAATTGAAGGGTCCAGGGTTTGATTACCATAAAGGTCACATGCCCAGGTTGAGGGCTTGATCCCCCAGAGGCAGCCAATCAATGATTCTCTCTCATCATTGATGTTTCTATCTCTCTCTCCCTTCCTTCCTTCCTGAAATCAATAAAAATATACACTGAGTGGCCAGATTATTATGATATCTGAATGCATAATAATATGGCCACTCCTATATTATATATCCTATATTATATCCTATATAATAAATATCCTATAATATAGGATATATAGGAGTATATCCTATATAATAAAAGACTAATATGCAAATTGTCCCTTTGACCTGGAGTTCAACCAGCAGGCAGACTGGCCAACCACCCATGTCCCCTTCCCCTGGGCATGCTGGCCGGACCATACCCATGCACACATTCATGCACCAGTACTCTAATATATATACACTGAGTGGCCAGATTATTATGCATTCAGCAATCATAATAAAATGGCCACTCAGTGTATGAAGAAGAAGAAGAAGAAGAAGAAGAAGAAGAAGAAGAAGAAGAAGGAGGAGGAGGAGGAGGAGGAGGAGGAGGAGGAGGAGGAGGAGGAAAGAAGAAAGGTCTGTAGGGATAATAAAAGAATTGCTAACCAACACTGACAACTGAATCGTGGTGAGAAGTGTTGAAATCTCCTGTAAGTAGACTACACCAAGCCTTACTTATATAAAAGTTTTTCACTTGTAACACTAATTGCAAGACACCTATGGAGTTATACTGGTGTCAGAATAAGCCAAAGGCAAATGATCTAGTTAAATGGAAAGACTCTGAGCCTGGTTTATGGAGAGGTTCCCACCCTTTATTAATTAACCTTTGGTTGAGAATATGCTTGTGTATTTCCAGAAAAGTCCTCCAAGCCTGTGTGGATTCCTGCAAGGAACATTAAACCTCAACATGGATCCAAGAGAGGAACTGACCAATCTAATGAGGACCTTGCACCTGGAGCCTGATCCTGTACCTGTGGCTGCAGACAATCAACAACTCCAGCCACAGATAGCAGTAGCCCCAAGCAACATGCTGAAGATATCAAATGGGAGGAGAACAACATAGAAGAGGAACAGTCCAGAGATGACCTGGGGGATGGTAAAGAAGCCTTGCCATGCTATCAGTAATCAGTTGTGCAAAGGTGAAGGTTGCCCTGGACAAAGCCAGAGAAGGTCAGACCTGTGTTGTCATTGCCCGCCATTTGTCCATCATCCAGAACTCAAATATCATTGTTGTCATGTAACAGGGGACAGTGATTGAGAAGGGGATCCATAAATAACTGATGACGCGGAAAGGAACCTACTACAAACTAGCTCCTTAGATGCATGGCAGTAATTTAAAAATGACATGAAAGAACTCAATCCTTTTCATTGGATCTCCCTACATTTACCTTTTAACAACCACCACCATCTGTCTTATACTTTTTAAAAATTTAATAAAACTTTATTATTCATATTATTATAATTTTTCTCCTCAAAGCTCCCCTAAACCAGGTTCCTACCCCACCCTATGCCTTTACCTCTCCCCACTGTCCTCATCCATAGTTGTACACTTTTTGTCCAGTCTCTTCCCACACCCCCACTCCCTTTTCCCCCAATAATTGTCAGTCCACTCCCTTCCCATGCCCTTGATTCTATTATATTTACCAGTTTATTCTGTTCATCAAATTTTGTATTCCCTTTGTTTTTAGATAAATTTGTTGATAGATACATGTTTGTTGTTCATAATTTTTATCTTTTTCTTCTTCCTCATCTTTTTTTTGTACTTCCTATTCTTAAAGAACACATTTCAGCATTTCATATAATTATTGTTTGGCAGTGATGAATTCCTTTAGCTATTTCTTATCTGTGAAGCTCTTTATCTGACCTTCAATTCTAATTGTTAGCTTTGTTGGGTAGAGTAATCTTGGTTGTAGGTTCTTCCTATTCATCACTTTGAATATTTCTTCCCATTCCCGTCTAGCCTGCATAGTTTCTGTTTATAAATCAGCTGACAATCATATGGGTGCTCCCTTGTAGGTAACTAACTGTTTTTCTCTAGCTGATTTTAATATTCTCTTTTTGTCTTTTGCTCTTGGCATTTTAATTACAATATGTCTTGATGTGGTCCTTTTTGGACTCCTTTTGTTTGGGATTCTGTATGCTTCCTGAACTTGTAAGTTTATTTCTTTCACCAGGTCTGGGAAATTTTCTGTCACTGTTTCCTTACATAGGTTTTCAGGATCTTGCTCTCTCTCGTCTTCTGGGATCCCCATAATTCAGATGTTGGTACCCTTGAAGTTGTCCCAGAGGCTCCTTACACTATCTTAAACTTTTTGGATTCTTTTTCTTTATGCTTTTCCGGTTGAGTGTTTTTTTACTTCTTTGTATATAAAATCTTTGACTTGGTTCTTGCAATCCTCTAGTCTGCTTTTAGGTCTCTGTATAATTTTTTTTTTTATTTCAGTCAGTGTATGCTTAATTTCTAGTATATACTTTTTCATATCCTCATGAGTCTCATTAAATTTATTAGCCTTTTCTAGGAAATTCTTGAAAAACCTTATAACCATGGTTTTGAACTCTATGTCCAGTCATTTACTTTCCTCCATTTCTTTCATTTGTAATCTGTTTTTTCTGTCTCTGCATTTTGACTGCTTCCCTTAGTTGATGGAGTGGCTTTATGTGCTAGGCATCTTAGAAGGGCCCAGTGGCTCAGCTTCCCCAGTTACCTGACGTGAATACTCTTGTTGTGCCCCTTTGTGGGTTGTGTGTACAGTCTTGTTATAGTTAAGCCTAGATTGTTGTTAGTATCACTGGGGGGAATTGACCTTCAGGCCAATTGGCTGTGAGGATAAGCTGTGTCTCAGCTGGCAGAGCTTCTGTCCTCAGCTTTGATTTGGAGCAGACAGCCTTGGTTTCCTGTCAGTCCCAACCTACGAGGCCGCTGTGTCTCAGTGTTCCTCGGCAATAGCTGCATGCACCTCTGCAAGAAGGCTGGCCTCAGGTTTTGCCCACTGCCAGACAGTCCAGTTTCCTCCTGAATGAGTCTGAGTACCCAAACTTTCACCCAGAACTGGATTCCAGTGCAATTGGGAGGTTTTGTTTCCCTCCTGAATGAGACAGCCATTTGCGCGCTTGCTGCCCACTGTCTTCGAGTAACATGAGTAAGCCAGCACGTATTCAGCCACCCGTCCTTTCTGCATGTGCGAGTCTCAGCACCTCTGTCCTCCATGGCTCCTCTGGGTCTCAGTGTCCTTTTATATTTTCTTCTAGTTGTAGAATTTCCTCTCAGCCAGATTTCTAGTGGTTCTTTACAATGTCCAATCTGTCTTCCAGTTGCAGTTTTGAAATTGTTGTGCGAGGCAGCAATATAGGTGTTTACCTATGCTGCCATCTTGGTTTCTCTCCTCTTGTTCTTATGTTTAATTCGATTCTACACTTGGGGAATGAAGTCTTAAAATGACTTGAGCCCTACAGATGGCATACACCTTTCTAGATTTATTTAGAAAACAAAAAGGGAGAAATGCTGGAGGCTAAAACCAACAGTAGTTAGCATATTAATGCAAAAAGACCCATTGGAAGGCCAAAGGATTTTGATATTAAGCAGGGATGAAAATCAGCATAATATTGCCCTGCTGTGGGCTCAATGGCTAAAGGCAATTCCCTAACCTGATAATCCTTTTACTGTTTATCAAACTTTACCTTTGATATGCCTATATGCATTGCTAAAAGAAAATCTGTGTTTAAGTGACTAAAAGCAGAGGGGACGTAGTTTTGGTGTGCTCTTCATGAAAGAGATACCCCTGGCCCCCAATGCCTTCTAAATTCATATTTGTTGTATAGTATTTTCACTTGTGCATGGCCCTTTATTCAGATCCTGAACCCAACTGTGCAGGTTGTAGCAGTGAGAAAAACATATTTAATGTTGACAAATTGTGACATGATATAATCATCATGAGCAACTTAACCAAGACTGAACAATTTAAGAGGAGAAGCAAGATAAATGGATGACTTAACTCATATAAGTATGAGAACATGTAGGATAGATGAGGGAAATGATAGAAAAACACAGGAATTGGGCGAGGGTGGTAATATGCACATTAGGTAAAGAATGATGGTAAATCACAAATGACTGATATTCTGGCCAAATATGGACTGGAAAGGCTTGGAGTTCTCTGTGAAGCTAAGGATATGTTTAGAGTCAGAGGTAGAAAAACTGAAAAAAGAACATATGATTTAAAATTGAAGAGTTTGAAGCAGAGCAGTTAAATTGTGCAGTTTTGGAATCAGTCAGATCATTGTTCATATCTTTAGTATCTTAATCTACATGTCTGTGTTACTTCAGGTAAATTAATTTGGCCTCTATAGCCTCAGTTTCTTCATCTGTAAAATAGTGATAATAGTAGTGTTTACTCTAAGAGTTGTCAGAAAAAAATATATACATGACTTATATAAAGCGTTTAAATCCAGTGTCTGCTATATAGGATTAATTTTAAAGTATTATAATTGTTAAATTTTTATAAACTATTGCTATATAAGTCAAAGCCTGAGGAGTGACCTTTAAATTGGGGTGCTGGCAACTGGAGTAGACATGTATAACTGCAAGAATGAGTGAGGTGTTGAGTGACAAACATCTGTATGTTTATTTAAATTATTTAATTTAGCCAAAAAGCATAAAACCTTGAGAATCAACTATTAATTTCAAAACAAATAAATGAGTATTATATTCATATAGTCTGACTTTTTAACCTATTATATTGCATAAATCAGCAGAACCTAAATGAGAGAAAGAAAACAATAGACAGTTCTCCAAAGAGGACATACAGATGGCTGAGACATGTGATCATGGTCACTAATAATCAGAGAAATGCAAATTAAAACTACAATGAGGTATAACCTCACAACAATGCGAATGCCAAACAACAAGTGCTAGCAATGATGTGGAGTAAAGAGGACCCTAGTTCACTGTTGGTGGAAATGCAGACTGGTGTAGCCACTAGGAAAAGAGTATGGAGTTTCATAAAAAAAATAAAATGGAACTGTCTTTTGACCCAGCAATCCCACTTCTGGGAATATATCTTAAGAATCCTGAAACACCAATCAGAAAGAATATATGTACCTCTATGATCACAGCAGCTTTATTTACAATAACCAAGATCTGAAAACAGACCAAATGCCCATCAGTGGATAAAAAGCTGTGATACATTTACATAATGTGATACTATGCACCTTTTAAACTGAAGGAACTCTTACCTTTTGCAACAGCATGGATGGACCTGGTGAGCATTATGCTAAACAAAATAAGCCATTTAGAGAAATCATATGATCTCATATGTGGAATCTAATGAACAAAAATAAAGTCAGAAGCATGGGTATATGGAACAGATTGATGTGTGCCAGAGGGGAGGCAAAGTAAGGGAGACTGGATAAATAAGATAATTGGATTAGATAAAGAACATATATGTATACCCATGGACAGGAACAATAGTGTAGTGAAGATCAAGGGAGGAGGAAGTGGAGGTGGATGGATGTGGGCAAGGGGGGGAAGACATAACTACTCCTATATTTTTCCTTTTGAATTAAGTATAAATCCTTTTCAAATCTTCCTCTAACTGATTTATTCACACATGTAAACATTATCATATCACAATTCTATCAATATGAGCTTACAATTATAATCATCTTGAATTTCACTATTTAGCTAGATCAAATACATACATTGTAGGAACAGTGTCTAGGCACTTCAAAGTCACACACTCGCAGTTAGTAGAAACGTAGCTCTTGTCTATCAGAACAATAACAGCTTTTCAGAAAAGAGTGATGTAGATGGAAAAAGACAATTCTTAGTGATAGAAATTCAGTTACTCTTACTATTTCCTTGATTTAATGAATAGTAGATGTTGTTTATAGATTGCTGATATAGGTAGTCAAATAAAGGAACATCTGCTCTGTTTTATGCTTAAGATGGGTAGTCATGGCAACTAGAATGTGGAATCAATATAAAAGCCCAAGAGATGCACAGTAAACATGCATTTCCTCTTTGTTCACAACTACATACACAATGATGAGCCATCAACTGACAAAAATTCTGTCAAGCTGAGGAGGCTAAAAGGCTAATTCCAATGTAACTCTGATATTGGGGGGAGGAGGGCCTAGCAATCTGAATCCATGCCAGCAAGCCCAATGTAAATTCTTTATAACCTATAATTAAGTCACTACCTATTTCCCAGAAACTGGACTTACAGAACTTGTTACAGAGGTAATAAAACTGTGGACAGTGCACTGCCCCAGAGGGAGGTTTATGAACAGTGGTGCCAGGCCAGACCATCAGATAAAGCTTGGAGACCCCCAACACCTGGGGGCCTTCTTGCAAGGCCTGAGAAAAGGACTGGAAGCATAGTCCATATTTGTGGGATAAAGACCACAGGAAGATATAAAAGAGAAGCCCCCTGTATATTATTTTATTCAGAGTTGGAAAGTTAATTCCCTGAGTCCCTGGCATAAATAGTGTCACCCTTTTTCTCTAGAAGCATTGCTTGGGCTTTCTTTGGTCTTCTGCAACAAAGCCAGTTATTTGTCATCATATACAGACCAACAGAAAGTTTTAAATGAGCTATTTCATTTTTATCAATTCATAGACTTCACTTATAATTGAATGCTCTACTATTATTCACTATTACTGTATTAATAGAAGATTTAAATAACTATGGAGAAGATGTTTAGGGGATATTTTAATGAAATAAAAATAATAATCTCATTTAATATTTGCAGGCCCACTGTCATAATAAGCACATGTTTTCTAATTATTGGATCCCTATACCATTACACAGCCTTCCCAAAAAACAATTAAAAGTAAAAAAACAAAAATACCCTGGCTTGTCTGGCTCAGTGGATAGAGTTTCTGCCTTCAGACTGAAGGGTCCTGGGTTTGATTCCAGTCAGGGACACATACCCAAGTTGCAGGCTTGATCCCCAGTAGGGGGTGTACAAGAGGCAGCAGATCAATGATTTTCTCTCATCATTACTGTTTCTATCTCTCCCTCTCCCTTCCTCTCTGAAATAAATGAAAATAAATTTTAAAATGAATGAATAAAGAATAATTCTCACCATCTTATCTCTATGCAGTCAAACCTTGGTTCTACATGTCTCCCGTCTCCAACAATTTGGTTCTGTACCAAATTGTTCACAGAAAAATGACTCCATTGGGGAACAAAACGTCAGTTCTTGACCACACAAGCTGATACCTGTAGGATGAGTCATACTGTCTCAGGGAACAAACAAATGAGAGAATGCCCAAATATTAGTCAGTTTACCACTATACCTAGCCTTGTTAAAGTCCCAGGAAATTGTGCTGTGAATATTTATTGAGAAATATCACCATGACAAAGAAGTAGCAAACCCTGCCATAAACTTGGTTCAATGACAATAGTGTTTCACTTCAGGCAAATGTTAAAAAGCAGGTAAAAACAAACCTCATTGGGTAGGGGTTTTTTTGTTTGTTTGATTTTTTTAGTGAGACAGAGGCCCAGTGAGCCTGAAGCTAATTCTAGTAGAGGAAAGAGACAAGAGAGAAAGTTCCAGAAGCACAGCTACTTGACATTTTTATAGACAGGGACTCTCCTTCCAAACAGTAACATCCCTCCATCCTTCCATTCCTACTCCCCATAATCAGTCATCAGTAGATCTCCACATTAAAGTTAAGTTCTAAATGTTATCACTGATAAAGGTTTAATCTCCAACATTTACAGGGAACTCATACAACTCAATAAAGGAAGATAAAGGATCCAATTTAAAAAATGGGCAATGGACATAAATAGATACTTTTTGAAAGAAGATAGAAGGAAGGCCAAGAGACACATGAAAACATGCTCAAAGTCACTAATTATCCGAGATGCAAATCAAAATGACAATGTGGTACCATCTCACACCTGTCAGAATGGCAATCAATAAATCAACAAATGAGAAGTGCTGGCGAGGATGTAGGGAAAAAGGAACCCTCCTGCACTGCTGATGGGAATGGAGACTGGTGCAGCCATTGTTGAGAACAGTATGAAATTTCCTCAAAAAAGTAAAAATGGAACTCCCATTTGACACAGTGATTCCACTTCTAGGAATGTATCCCAAGAAACTAGAAACACCAATCAGAAAGGATATATGCACCCCTATGTTCATAGCAGCACAATTCACCATAGCTAAGATTTGGAAACAGCGTAAATGCCCATCAGCAGATGAGTGGATTAGAAAACTATGGTACATCTACACAATGGAATACTATGTTGCTATAAAAAAGATGGAATTCTTACAATTTGCAGCAGCATAGATGGAACTGGAGAACATTATGCTAAGTGAAATAAGGCAGGCAATGAAAGAAAAATATCACATGATCTCACTAATTTGTGGAAAATTAAGAACATTATAACCTGATGAACAAAAAGATAGATAGAGGCAGTAAAACATCAAATAGACTTTCAAATTACAGCGGGAAGGCTGGGGAGTGTTGGGGGAGGCAAGAGATCAACCAAAGGACTTGCATGCATGCATATAAGCACAACCAATGGACACAAGACACTGGGGGGTGGGATGAGGGCATGCGACAGGGGGTGAGGGAGGCTGGGGGAAGGCCAATGGGAGTGTAAGGTCCCAAGACCCCCAGTGAGTCCAATGGAGTGGGCGATGACCCCAAGTCAAACGCCGAGACCAAAACTTGATGCAAAAGCAGGAGGATTTTATTACAAGCACAGCGCAGGGGCTCTCAGACAGGCAGACAGCAACCCAAGGGAAGTGCTGGCTGACTGGAGCTCAGAGCAATTGCAGAATATGAGTTTATAAAGGCAAAAACCACACGCAGGTGGGGTTACACATGGAGGGGGAGGAAGGGAACAAAGAAATTCCTCAGGGTAGGGAGTTTCTGGGGACTGATTTCATTCTTGTCTAATCTTCAACCGAAAAGAACTGATTTCATTCCTATCTAATCTTTAACTGTAAAGGTCACATCCTGGAACAGGTAGTAGGGAAGGTCAATTCCTCAATCTTGGGGCCCTTACATTCCCCCCTTTTCTTTTCAGGGAAGTTCCAATCCTGGAACTATAGGTCTCCATCTTGAGAGAGGGGCAGGTACCTCTGCTAGGGACCCGACCGATTTTTCTAATTCGCCTATAGATTTCTCTAGGGTACTTAAATCCTGGTCTATTTGTTGATTTAATTCTTGCTCGCACATTTAGCTTTACTAAGCCTCAGACTTTTTCACTGGCTGGCAAAAAATGTTTTTTACCACAGTACTACAGTTCCCATTAGTACTGTCCTCACTGAAGTCCAATTCCCCTCCTGCCGGCATCAAGTCTCCTCCTGGCCTGTGTGGAACTCAGGCTAGGGATCTCACGGGTGAGGCCTCTGGTTGCCAGGATCCAGGCTGTTTTCTGTGCAGGAGCGGGGAGTGGTGTAGTCAGGTCTGGGTGCTGTCTACTTCAACAGACATGGGCGTGGGCGTGCTCAGGGTAACAGTGTAGCGTCCTTGGAAGGTTGGGGTTACTCTTTGGGCAGTGAATTTCTTTACCCACAGAGTCTCCGGGCCGGAAGGGGTGTACAGGGTCCATGGTGGGCACTGGCAGTGCATCTGGAATAAGCTTATGGGTGGCTCTCTGGGTAAACTGCAGAGCCTGTAAGGACTTGAGCAAGGGAACAGTTACAAATTTTAGCTTTTAGTTTCTCCCTGACCCTGGGAAGGATGGAGAGGAAGTTTACTATACATGATCTCAAAAAGGGGGGAACCCATCCCAGTAGAGGGCACATCTCGTTCATAAGAGGGAGAAGGGCAGGGGTTGGTCCATTTTTCACCGGTTTCTAGGACAAATTTAATTAAACTCTTTAGAGTCCTGCTCATGCCTGTCCTAAGGCTTGAGCTATACTTTGAGATACCTTGCTACAAAGGCTGGGCTGTTATCTGATCCTATGATTACTGGCAGCCCAAACCTAGAGGCAGTTTCTGTCCTAGTGGGGTATGCTTCAACCTGACCTCAGGTGTTTACAAAAAAACAAAAACAAAAAAACAAAAGAATTAGCATGTACTTATATCTTAATGTTGGTGGCTTAATCTCTGCGAAATCCACCTCCCAATTCTCTCCTGGGGAATCTCCTTGAATTCCCAGGGGGACCCTCTTACCTTGCTTAGTATTTACCTGTGCACAGACAGTACTTCTAGTGACTATGCTTTTAATTACCTTATCTAATTTTGGTAGCACCTGTCTTACAGAAGTTCAGAAGACATGGTGACACCTAAGTGGGTAACCTGGTGTAACCAGGCAACTAATGTCTGACATGAAGCCTCTGGGACCAACAGTCTGTCATCTGGTAGAGTCCACCAACCATCTGGTCCTTTGATGACTTGCTTTCTGTTCAGCCAATTCCTCTTTTTGCTTGGTGCAGGTCGGGGTCCGGCAGGGTTACTAAGACTTGTAAAGGCCCCACTGGTTTTGGGGCGTCTTCCTTAGTAGTTTGGTCTGCGGCTCTATTTCCTCTGGCTTTAATTGTCTCCCCTTTCTGATGTCTTTTTGCAGTGCACTATTGCAACTGCCTTTGGGAGTCAGATGGCCTCAAATAAGGCTAAAATAATGTACTTTCTGGCTGGAGTTGGTAACCCTCTTTCCCGGGGGATGGCACTGTGTCCCCATCAACGGGCCTGGATTAAGGCCAAAAGTTCAGGAACTGTGCCCAAACTGTGTGGTCCATGGTGACTACTGCTGCCCCGGCATATCAGATCCCATCCTGTATGTAACTGCTCCCATCCGTGAACAGTACCTCGTCTGGTGATAATGGCAGGACATCTGTCAGTACTGCCTCTGTTACCTCTATGCAGTCATGAATGGGTTCCTCTGGATCATCTGGAAGCAGGCTGGCAGGGTTGATGGCCAGTGTCTTATGGAACCGGACACAGGGCTGGTCCAGGAGAAGAACCTGGCACTGGGTGATTCTGGTATTTGACATCCATCTCTCTGGAATACTCAAAGAGGGCCTCAATGGCATGGGGTGTTGTCAGGGCTAGCTCCTGGCCCAGAGTCTGCTTATCTGCCTCCTTCACCAGCAATGCTGTAGTGGCCACTGCCCAGGGCACACTGGCCACTCTGCTGCCACAGGGTCTAGCTTCTTAGACAGATAGGCATCAGGTCTCTTCCAGGGACCTAGAGTCTGAGTGAGAACCCCTTTTCTAATGCCCCTTACCTCAGTCCTTTGGTGACATCTGGCAAGGCTAGGGCAGGTGCTGAGATGAGAGCCTGCTTTAGCTCCTCAAAGGCCAGTTGTTCTACTTTGGTCCAGTTCAGCGGCTGCATTCCCCCAGTACATGTTCCTTCCCAGGTCTATGGTTCTTCTCGATGTCCCAGGAAAACAGGCAGTTGGTCTGGTGGCTCTCTGGACTGATATCTTCTTAGAGGTCCCATTGGCTCTGTCAAGACTGAATAAACTGCCCCAGTGTTCACCAGTAAGTTAATAGGTTTGCCTCTCACTTGTAAGGTTACCCGTGGGGGCTTAATGGAAAGGAGCCCCGGTCCTGTTAGTCCTCTTCCTCTATGTTAAAAAAAACTCGTGAAGTCTAAGTCTCCCTTTCTTGCCTCTCTAGCTAATCTGCTAGGACATCCTCCCTTGTAGTGCCTTTGTTTCCTACAATAGGCATAATAATTCCTTCTTATTTACTGCTGGCCTTTTCCTCCTTTCAACCTTTCCCTGTTCCCCTTCTCATCACATGTACAACCTTCACAAAAATCTTTACTATTTTAAATTAGCCTTCAAACTTTCTCTCTATGTCTTTCAAAAACGCAAAACCATGCCTTAAACCTTCCATTATTAAAAAAATATTTAGAAAAATGAGAGAGGGAAGAGAGAGCAGACTCAGCCCCCTGTTCCCAGGCCTCCAGCCGCTTGAAATTTAAAGTGACACATTTTTCCTACAGATAAGGATCTCAGTTTCTGATAAGCCTGAAAAGAGGAATGGGGGAATTTCTAACTGCACTTTTAAGCCCCTTAAGCCCCCTAACAGAACACGGTGAAAAGCATCCAAGCAGTCATGGGGGTTTGGGGGTCTCATTGGGGTACAGGGGGGTCACAAAAGAATTTCCCTCCTAGTCAGCCACCCCCTCCAGCTACTCTAAACAATCCCGGGAGGGAATGGACACTGGGTGGGTGGAGACAGGGAGTGGCGCAGGTCCCAGGTGGCGAAGGCGCTGCGTCCACAGAGGCATTTTCATCTGGTGGTCCACTGAGAAAATCACTTGCCTCCCGCTGATGAAGGTGGCACAGGGGAACCGGTGACCCTTACACTGAAATCAGACTCCCTGAATGTTCTGAAAAGTTCTTCTGCTCGACTGTGTTTCCATTAATATTATTGATTTTAAAACCATAACTTAAGAGTTGACACACACACACCAGGACCTAGTTGTCCTCAAAATATTTTCTTTTCTTTCTAAAGATTTCACAAAGTACTGTAATCATTAATCACATCAAATTTAAATGACAAATTGAGATAAACAGTTCTGAAACCGATCCTCCACCACTGATGATAACTGGGTGGCGGCAGGTGTCTGAAACAAGATTCATTTAGTTTTTGAGCTTGCTGGGCAGACTTGGTGACTTTGCCAGCACAAGCTTCCTTCTTGTAAATAGTTAACTTAAGAATTTGGTATTTTAACTTTTTATACCACAATTGTTACAATTTCATACCTTCAAATTAATAAACATACATAGAACTTTTGTTAGGCCGGCCGTTTTCCCTCTGGCAGAAAGCAAGCACCCCTGGGGAAAAAGAGTTCCCCGTGGCCATTTGGGGCAGTTTGATAGCCGTTAGAGCACTTAGTTTTAAACAAATTAAAAGTTTCCTTCCTTCTCCTTTTTTTTCTCTCAGATTTTCACACTTACATGAACAAATAATTATACCCAAGCAGACAAACAAAATATCAAACAAACATCTGTATTTATACCCTTTCAATAAACAAGTAACATAGTGTTTCAGCAAAACAGAAAAGGCACTCATGTTGGACAAAGAAACCAAGACTAATACTCTAGGAACCATGAGGGGAAAGCCATCCCACAGACTGGCATTGACCTGGGAAAAAGCGCGGTCAAATCAAAAGCATTAATATAAGACAGAGACAAAGAACAAAAAGCGATGCAACAAGACACCAGGCCCACACGAACTTACACAGATACAGAATACCAGACCAGATGAGGGATGATATCCCTCCCAGATACCAGACGAGGGATGATATCCCTCCCAGACGCCAGCCCGGCAGGACACACAAGTGCCCGTTGCCGGCCAGCTACCAGAAGTGACCAAGACATCTCGGTCACCACCCGTCCCTGGGGCGTCCTGGGGTGACAGCTTTTCTGGTCGAAGACCCTTCAACCAGAGGTGCCGATTCCTTACGGTACCGACACCCTGACCCAGACAAGGGATGATATCCCTCCCAGATTCCAGAGAACACCAAAAACGAACAGAGGACAAGACAAACACTGATCGACTCCGGAGTCTGCTTACCTCCAAGACTGATCTTGGCGCTTGAGGGGTGGTCGCCCCATCCCGGACGAGCCCCCAAATGTAAGGTCCCAAGACCCCCGGTGAGTCCGATGGAGTGGGTGATGACCCCAAGTCAAACGCCGAGACCAAAACTTGATGCAAAAGCAGGAGGATTTTATTACAAGCACAGCGCAGGGGCTCTCAGACAGGCAGACAGCAACCCGAGGGAAGTGCTGGCTGACTGGAGCTCAGAGCAATTGCAGAATATGAGTTTATAAAGGCAAAAACCACACGCAGGTGGGGTTACACATGGAGGGGGAGGAAGGGAACAAAGAAATTCCTCAGGGTAGGGAGTTTCTGGGGACTGATTTCATTCTTGTCTAATCTGCAATGGTAAAGAACTGATTTCATTCCTATCTAATTTTTAACCGCAAAGGTCACATCCTGGAACAGGTAGTGGGGAAGGTCAATTCCTCAATCTTGGGGCCCTTACAGGAGGAAAAGGAGATATATCTAATACCATGAGTAATAATTTAAAAACAATAAAATAAATAAATAAATAAATAAATAAAGGCAAGTTCTAGTGTGTACCTAAATTTTTATTTTGTATTTATTGTATTATTATTGTATACTTCATTTCCTTTTTGTTAAAATTTATTTACATTTCATGTCCTTTTTGTTTTTAAAATGATTGTGAATTAAACAGTACATTAGACATCTACTATATGCAAGAAAGGTGAACATAGGGAATCATTTGGGGGTCTGCAATGGGTTAATTTAATTTACACTCTTTCTAATGGGAAAAATGATTCATTTTTGGAACAATTCACTTCTCAAACAGCCTTCTGGAATGAATCAAATTTGAGAACCAAGGTTCCACTTATTTTTGCTCATGGCAGGTCATCTCAATGAAATTCCTCCTTTCATTTTTGCAAACTTGAATCCTTTTCATCCTTCAAATTTCAAGTTTAATGCATTCGTCTCAATGATTCTCCCACCAATGGTATGAGTTCCTCTTCCTTTCAAGTTACAAGCAGGTACTCCAATGTCCTTTATGGTCCCTACACATTCTAGTTAACATATTATGACATTTGGAGAGATGCCTATTCTCTTTGCAACATTTAAAACTGCTTTGAGGAATAATACATGATTGTTTTATCCCACAGTGTCACTCTCAGTGCTTTACACATATCAGGCTCTCAATAATTAATCATTGAAGAGACAATGAAGCACATTTCATTATGCAAAGTTAAAAGATTTTCCTGTTTAAAAAAATATTTTATAAATGAGAAATTTACACTTTGACTTTATGACAGATGCATTTCAGTCTTTGTTTTTTAACAACACACTCTCAACTGGAAGCCTATCTTTTTCTATTTCTTAATTTTCCTCTTGCCTTTTAATTTCCCAGACTGCCAATAGCCATTCATAAATTTTGAAGATGATTATCACAGATGAGAATGTAAGAAATATTCAGACCTGTTAAAGAACTTTTTGAGTTTATTTGAGTCAAAGTGTCAACAATTGCCTAGAATCTCAAGGCACTGAGATAATGCTGCAGAGAATGGCAGTTTTGCATTTTTTCAAATATATAACAGAAAACCTAAGTGGGTTATATGAAACTAGAGGCCTGGTGCATGAATTCATGCACTAGTGGGTCCCTCAGCCTGGCCTGTGGGATTGGGACAAAACTGGCTCTCTTACCTCCCCCGAGGGGTCCCAGATTGTGAAAGAGCACAGGCCATGTTGAGGGACCCAGGGCATGTTTGGTATGATCAGAGCCAGGGAGGGACATGGGAGGTTGGCCAGCCAGGGAGAGACCATGAGAGGACTCCAAAGCATGTCTGGCCTTTTTAGCTCACTCCCAGTAGGACAGACCCCAGCAGCAAGTTACCCTATTGGTAGAAGTGTCTTCCCCCTGGTAGTCAGTGCTTGTCATAGAAACTGGTCGCCTGAGGGACTGTCTGCTCCCTGGTCATCAGTGCACATTGTAGTGAGCGGTAGAGTGGCCTTAGCATATCATTAGCATATTATGCTTTGATTATTTGAATGGCTGACTGGTCAACTGGACACTTAGCATATTAGGCTTTTATAATATAGGATTTATTGGTGATAGATTAGGGAGGCAGGAGAAGGGGAAAACTCAGGGATTGGATAAAAAGAAAAATGAGCCTGGTCCCTGTGGCTCAGCAATTGAGTGTCAAAGCATGTAAGAAGAGGTCACTGGGTTTGATTCCAGATCACGGCACAGGCCCAGGTTGTGTGCTCTATCTCATGAGGGGAGTATGCAGGAGGCATTAAGTCGATGTTTCTCTCTCATGGGTGTTTCTATCTCTCTCTCCTTTCCTCTGTAAAGATTAATAAAAACATATTTTTTTTAAAGTAAAATTATATACATTTTTATATTGGTGGGTATAGGATAGTTATAGTGAACAATTAACATTATAAAAATAAGAGACTTCTTTTTCTCCTTGGCTGCTTGAAGATCAACCTCATCATGAATGACACAGTATCTATCCAGACCAGCAAGTTCATGACCAACAGACTACTTCAGTGGAAACAACTGGTCAATGATTTCCTTCACCTTGGAAAGGTAAGAGTACCCAAGACAGAAATTTGGGGAAAACTGACCAAAATGTGTAAGACCACACATGATGTCATCTTTGTGTTTGGATTCAGAACCCACTTTGGTGGTAGCAAGACCACTGGCTTTGGCATGATTTATAATTCTGAAATGTGAAAATTGAACTGGAAAGCATGATGTTCCTCTAGGCAGGATGATTCCCTGGTCCTTATTTGGTGGAGTCAAAGAATGAAATCACAGATAAAAGGTGGTATAGTAAAATGTTGAAATTTGTTGAGAAAGAAGCAAAGATTCCCACATGGAGAGAGGGAGAGAGTCCCACTAAGTCCCTTTTTTCTATGGTTTATAAAGGCTGCAGCTCTTTGTGCCCTGACATTCCCTCTGATAGGTCACAATCCCCTTTAATTTGGTCACTATAGCAACTTTAGAGCTCAAACCTCATGTGAAGTGTGTGAGGTTCTCCTCTTTTTCTCCCTTATTGTTCTCCTATTCTATTTGGGCTTTCTTCTTTCCTCTCTGAATTAGGGGCTTCCTTCCCTTTATCCTGTAAATGTGCAGCTTCTGTAATTCCCAGTGCCCTTATTCTATGGAAATGTACCTTCTGCAGCTCTATAACACTGTGCTTTTTCCATTGACCCCTTAATTCCTAAAATTTCCTAAAACCTGCCTATTTTACCCCTAAAAACTCTTTTCAATTCCTTGGATTACACAAAGAAAAATGAACCCAAACATAGACTTGCAAGCCATGGCCTATATATGAAGACCTCAAGAAAACTGAGAAAGGAATGTGAAGAAAAACCAATGTTGATGCTGGCAAAAGGAGGAGTAAGATTCTTCAGTGACTATCTCAGGTGATTGTGCAGATTTTTCATGAGAGGATTAATAAACTAAACTTTTATGTGAAAAATAAAAAAAAATAACAATCAGGATTTGTAGTCTCTGCCTTGGTGCATTTGTTGTGGCCTAGGGGGCCAGAAAAAGGGAAGTTACCCTCACATTCCAAAGGAATGTTATGGCAGATGCAAAAGACAATAGACAGTCTCAGTTAAGGTAGAGATTGACTTTTGTCAGGAAATATTGTAGCCTAGGACATGACTGCCTGCCATAACTGCTTTTAGTAAAAAAAAAAAAAAAAAAAAAAAAAAATTCATTTCAGACCTTTGTAGTTACTTTAGGTCTCTGAGTTTTCAAGGCTGCCACACATGCTAGTCAGGTTAGCATGTGGCCCTTTTCATCCACACATCCCACTTTTGGTTATAAATTAATCCAAAGAATGCATTTATGAGGTCCATTGTGTTAGGAAAGCTTATTTTTAGGAAGTTTTAGTGTTAATGTTTGCTTTGTTGAATAATGGACCATTCTGAATGGGGCACAACTATAATTTTGAATTGAAGTTAAGGCCAAAATTGTGTTTTTTCCCCCCTAAAATGAAAAGCAGGTAAATGGGAAACAATCAAGTCTTATGGGACTTTATTAAAAGTTATTTTAAAATATTTTAATAAAGGATTATTTTAATGCATGTTATTATAATTTAAGTTTTGTTGACTTTATTTTTTTATATTTTATATTTAATATAACATTTATTTATAGTTTGAGGGCTATATATATAATTATTTTTATAATTTGACTATGAGATGGGTTTTTATTTAGTATGGTGTATTTTTTTCAATTGAAAATATTTAGGTGTTGTTATTAATTTGATTGTTGTTAGTTGCATAATTGAAAGTTCTAATTTTAAAAAATATATATTTTATTGATTTTTTACAGAGAGGAAGGGAGAGGAATAGAGAGTTGGAAACATCAATGAGAGAAACATTGATCAGCTGCCTCTTGCACACCCCCTACTGGGGATGTGCCCGCAACCAGGGTACATGCCCTTGACCAGAACCTGGGACCTTTCCGTCCACAAGCCAATGCTCTATCCACTGAGCCAAACCGGTTTTGGTGAAAGTTCTAATTTTTATGTGTTTTTTCATTGGGTCCAAAAGTATAAGAATATAATGTTGCAAATTATAATTATTTAAAATTTCAGAGGCCAGGAGTACAGTAAGATTTTTATAAGTAATTTTTGTTGTGTCTTAGCACTAGTTTTAGAGGGCCATATAATGTATATAAATATACATTATAGTTTGTTTTTTCATATATTTTATTGATTTTTTACAGAGAAGAATGGAGAAGGATAGAGTGCTAGAAACATCGATGAGAGAAAACCATATACCAGCTGCCTCCTGCACACCCCCTACTGGGGATATGCCCGCAACCAAGGTACATACTATTGACTGGAATCGAACCTGGAACCCTTCAGTCCGCAGACCAATGCTAAATCCACTGAGCCAAACTGATTTTGGCGATTGTAGTTTTTATTAAAATGAAAATAGTTAGTAGACTTTGTTGGGTTAAGGGGTAAATATATCTTATAATTAGGTTTTGGGGTTTATATGTATATTTTTAAAATATATTTTATTGCTTTTTTGTAATAATGTTTTTTTTAAATTTAAAAGAGAAATTATAGAGTTTTATTGATAATATAAAAAGTTATTTTATATACTTTTAGTATTTATTGATAGCTGAGGTAGTTAGGATTTGAAAAATGCTTAAAGAATAAATATAATAATTATTAATGTTAGTAGTAATATTAATTTGTAGATTTATAGGCCTTGTTGGTATTTTAGGATGGCTGCTTATTTTTTACTAAGGACCCAGTGCACAAATTCGTACACCTTGAAAGGAACTGTGGGCCGTGAGTCTGCAGGGGTGGGTCTCAGTCCATCCTCCATGCCCCCCCCACGGCCCCTCCTGCTTCAGCCCCCTGTCCTCTATCTGCTGGCAACCCCACTCCCACTGACTCTACACGCACCTGCTGACAGCACCAGCCCCACTGATACTTGCTGACAACACAGAGCAATTGAGGCTGGTGGCAGCAGTGGGTATGAGCAGGGCTTGTGCCATCAGCAGGTTCGAACAGTGGCTGCTGCCCCAATAGCTCCTCAGAAGCAGGGGGAGGTGGGCAAGGGCACAGAGGATGAGCTGAAACCTGCCCCTGTGCCTACAGCACTGATCACCTTGAGAAGCCCTCAAGGGTGATCAAGGCTAACAGCTACTGCTCACACCCACTGAGGGCCCTTGGGATCAGTGCCTGGAGCCAGCAGCGGTTGTGAACAGCGGGGCCATAGCTAGTAGCAGGTGCAAGTGGCAGCTGCAAGCCATGATCACCCCTCAAGAGCAGGGGGAGATGAAGAAGCCCTGAGAGGTGATTGTAGCAAATATGAGCAGCAGCTCCAGCACTCGCAGCAGTTGTGAGCACCTGGCTGGACCACAGCATGCAGTAGCAAAGAATTTTCAGTAACCATCAGAGGCTCACCCCAATGACAGCAACTGGTGCCCCATCTTGGTCTGGCGCCCCTGCTCATCTGCTCCACCATCCTTCTGCAGCCAATACCCACCAAGTTTGCGCTCTGCCACCTGCTGCCGACACCTGTCATGTTCCGTGTGAACCCCCTGGTGGTCAGTGCATGTAATAGTGACTGGTTGTTCGGTTGTTCCACTGTTTGGTCTATTTGCAAACTAGGATTATATGTATACTAGGGTTCCAGTGCAGGAATTTGTGCACCTTGAAAGAAACTGTGGTCCGCAAGGCTGCTGTAGGCACAGGGGCAGGTTTCAGCTCATCCTCTGTGCCCTTGCCCAGCTCATCCTTCCTTGGCCCCCAGTCCCCTTTCTGCTGGAAGCCCTACTCCCGCCACCACTGCTCCCATGCACTGACAGCACCAGCCCTCCTTGTACCTGCTGACAGTGGGAAGAGATTGGGGCTAGCACCAGCGGCACCATCAGCAGGTGTGAGTAGCAGCTGCTGCCCCGATCACCCCTAAGGAGCAGGGGGAGGTGGGGAAGCCTTCAGGGGTGATCAGGAGCAGATGCAAGTGGCGAGTCCAGTGCCAGCTGAGGGTGCGAGTGGGGCCAATGCTGGCAGTGGATGTGAGTGTTGGGAAGAACCGTGGTATGCAGGAGCAAAAAAAATTGTAGTAACCACCAGAGGTTCATCCTGATGACAGTGATGGGCACCCTGCCTTGTTCTGGCATCCCTGCTCATATACTCCACCATTCTGCCCCAGCTGATGTCCACCATGTTCCACACATGGCCCCTGATGGTCAGCGCACATCATAGTCACCAGTTGTTCAATTGTTTTGCTTTTTACTCTATTTGCATATTGGCCTTTTATTATATAGAATATATATACAGATATAAAGGCTTTTTATTTTGGAAAATGTTTTGATTTCCAATATAGATGGAGGTGAGTGTTAGAGACCGGGCAGATATTTATTTACTGGAGGCCTGGTGCACAGGTAGGGTCCCTAGCCCTGGCAGTAATCAGTGTCAATCAACTTCTCTGGCTCCTTGCCTCCCCCCATCCTCCTTTCCTCACCTGCACTGCCATCATGCGGTTCTGGCCTCCCTGCCTCCTGCTTCCCTCCCTCTCTCAGCATCCTGCCTCAGCTGCTGCTCACTCGCCATGTTCCATGCTATCCCCTGGTGGTTGGTGCATATCATAGTGAGTGATTGAACTCCTGGTCTCCCAGTCAAATTCCTGAGGGGATAATTTGAATATTAGCCTTTTATTATATAGGGGCCTGATAAGGGCCTTTTTAACAATGTCGGAAAGAGTTTAATTTATCTCTTTTTAAAAAAAATATATATTTTTTTATTTATTTCAGACAGGAAGAGAGATGGAGAGACAGAAACAACAATGATGAGAGAGAATCATTGGTTGGCTCCCTCCTGCATGCCCCCTACTGGGGACCGAGCCTGCAACCCAGGCAGGTGCCATGACTGGGAATTGAATCATGACCTCCTGATTCATATATCAACATTCAATCAGTGAACCACACTGGCTGGGCAATTAATGTTTGTTTAATGGACAAACATTTCCAGGTTTTAAGTTGTGGCTATTAAATTTTTTTTTTCTTTTGGGAGTATATTGTGAAATGAATGTTATTAATTTATTAGTATCTAAAAGTTGGTTAATGAATTATCACTAATAATGCAGAATGTTATTTTTTTCATTTTTTTATATTTGAAAAATAAAAAGATTTAAAAATAGTAGTATTTTAAGCAGTCATAGAATAACTATTTTTATTGTTTTTAGTTGTGTTCATTTTTTATTTTGATTATTAGTATTTTATGAAGTTAGTTATTTTTTTACAGTTTTATATTTTTTTTTACTTAATTTAAAGGTATGATCTGTTTAGAAATGTGTAATTCAGTATATGTAAGAATTCTTTCTATGTATTTTTTTTACCCTCATCCAATGATATTTTTCCATTGATTTTTAGAGTATATGAGAGAGGGAAAGACAGAGAGAAATATTAATGTGAGAGAAACACATCAATTGGTTATGTTCTGCATGAGCCCTGACCAAGGTACATGCCCTTGGCCAGAATCAAACCTGGGATGCTTCAGTCCTTGGGCTGATGTTCTATCCACTGAGTCAAATCAGCTAGGGCATTATGGACTTTTTAAAAGATGTAATACATTTATAAATGCATTAGAGTAAAATAATGACTGTCGATAAATGACAAAACTTAAAGTTTTTATTGTAATAGATTTTATTGTAATGTAATTGATAAAATAATTTGCTTTTTGTAGAATATAATATTGTAAGATTTTTTTGGTAAACAATATAAAGTTTAAATATGTATATATATTTTAGATTCAGTTTAAACTTTCAATATCTATATATATATATAAAGAGGTAATATACAAATTATCCAGGATTCCATAACTTCATGACTGCCCAGGAGGAGGCTGCGTGCTCAGGTGGGTATGAAGGGACTGCGTGTGAGGTGAGGCGAGCCATGGATGCCACAGTGGCCTGAGCAGACCTGGAGAGGACGGAGACAGGGGACCTGCCAGCATCACCATAGTGGTCTGAGTAGGCCCAGAGTGAAGATAGGGCCTGCCTCTGCATGTGAGCTGCAGAGGAAACACCTTTTCTGACCACTCATTGGCTAAGCTCCTGGTATACCACTTGCAGTGATCTTGGTAAATTAAGTAATAAGAATCCAAGAAGGTGATCTAGGGTTTTTCCACCACACTCCTGGAGGAAAAAACAAAGGTCCACTGCTGGAGAAGCTAAGAAATATCATATCCTGCCTTAGCTGGTTTGACTAAGTGGATAGAGCCTCAGCCTGCGGATCGCAGGTCCAGGCTTCATTCTGATCAAGGGCATGTACCTAGGTTGCAGGCTCCTCCCTGGCTGAGGCCCAGGTCAGGGCTCATGCAGGAGGTAACCAATTGAAGTGTCCCTCTCACATTGATGTTTCTCTCTGTCTTCCATGTTCTCTAAAATTCAATGGAAAAATATCCTCAGGTGAGGATTAAAAAAAAAAAGAAGAAAGAAATGACATATCCTATGAAAGAGACATCTTGAAAATGCCTAAAGAAAGTTGTCATTGTTTCATGGTGAAGGGCCTGGAGTCCATGTTGATGAAAACACCTTGGCAGCCATCATTGGGAGCAGCAGTGGGGTGATGGCAGTGGCAACTTCCACTGATCAGCCCATTCTCCTCCTACAGGGAGCGGACCTAAGCTGTCAGTAGGACATCTATTGAGGGCTCCCTGACATTGAAAGGAGGCAGGCTGGGCTGAGGGACCCCCCATCAGTGCATGAATTTTGTACACTGGGCCTCTAGTGTAAAGAATAAATAATATTCAAAGCTTTAAAATGTTATATATAGCTTATTGGAAGAATGTATTGAGTATTGGAAATAATTAATAAACTTCCAATGTGTGGACCATAAATATCTGGCATATTATTGCCAGACACTCCCTCAGAGAATTATTATTCTTGGCTTGTGTGGCATCACAGACAGGACATCTATTCCTGAGAGTTCCCTGTTTGAATTTGGCTTTGATATTTTAACACATAATAATCTGGCCACTCAGTGTATGCCCTATATAATAAAAGGCCCCTTGACCAGGATTCGACCAGCAGGCAGGCCTGCCAACCACCCAAGTCCCCTCTCCCTGTCCAGGCTGGCTGAACTCCACCAATGCACAAACTCATGAACCAGGCCTCTAATATTGTATAAATATATATACACTGAGTGGCTTCAGTGTATATATGTTTTATTATGCTTTCAAAGATCATAATAATCTGGCCATTCAGTGTATATAAAGACCATACACATAATTCAAATTATGTTTGCAGAAAAAAATGTAAGATTTTTAATTTTGCTTTTGATAATTTTTAAGAAGCTGGAAAAGAGGAGATAAGGTCTTAATAACCTAATAGGAAGATTTGTTAAGACTCAATAAAAACCTCAACGGCTATGAATGAGAAGTGAAAACAAATAAACTCTGGGTTCTAATCGAAGGAATTAAACAACAGGAGACAGTCAGGCTGTATGTTTTTTATATATAAATTTAACATTTTAATAAACTTTTATACTCTAAAATTTTTACAAACTTTTAAATACTTTTTAAAATTTCTTAGCCATTACAATAACTACTAGTATCTTTAGAATAACTCACTTTTTATTCAAAAATGCATTTTTATATTTCATGCCTTTTATTGTTAAATTGTAAATCAGTGAGCAAAACAGGGGATGCCTTATTAAGACAAGTTTTGGAGACTTTTATTTTACCAGGGGCCTCAGAGGAATATTGTTTCCAGTGTCTAAGCAAAAACATGGAGGAAGCTTTGCCTTTTTATACTCTCCCAGTCCTTTGTCTCCCAAATATGGGATTATACTTCTGGACCTTTCACAGGCTTTGAAAGAAGTCCTATGTAGATATTTTGCAGGAAGCTTGTAACCTGAGCTTGTAATTTGAGATAGTACTTTTCAGATAACTGGAGCATGGGAGTAGCCAGGTACAGCAACAAGCTGCAAGGTCAGATAGTTGAGCTTATTTTCCCTATTATTCAACTAAGCAAGTGTGTTTTAACAGAATCCAAGAATAGCAGGGTTAAATTTTCAAAAGCAGTTTTTACAAAATAGAGGAAACGTGAACAAGATGGTCTTTGCTTTATTATTACTAAGGCCATGTGTTTCCTTTCCAGTGTAATTAGAAATTTAAATTTTAAATTCTCAATTTCTAATAATAACCAAAAGTAAACAACCAGCATTTCCTAGATTCACTTTTATGAATATTATTTTATAAACTTTAGAATATAAGTTTTTATATTAGCAAATATACTCACTTTTAAGAAGGATATTTAACAAACAGATGTTTATTAACAAACCCACTCCATAATCTTTTTGCAATTAAAAAACTAAAAATAAGTAATTTAAGACTTGTCTAGTAATCAATGCTTCAGTATTTTATATTATTTTAAAATATATGTTTAGTAATTTTTATTAAAATGTATTAATTTTAGAAAGGAATAGCTGAACTAAGTTAAATTGATTTGCTTAGATGGCTAAGGTTTTTTTCTTTTGATAAGATCTAACTTCCACTTATTTGTATGTTAAAAGGTGGTCTAGATAAGAGTTCTTGAAGAAGACTGAGGTATTTGCATTTCTAAAGTCCTAAAATTTGGTTTCATAAAGCCAATTATTTATAAGTTTTTTAAGATGAATAGGAGAGGTTTGGGGATGGTAAATGTATTTGGTGGGCTTTTGATGTTATGGCCCTATAAAGACTGCATTTGTAAAACAAGGACATTATTTTTTTAAATATTTTTTTAAAATATATTTTTATTGATATTTTACAGAGAGGAAGGGAGAGAGATAGAGAGCTAGAAATGTCGATGAGAGAGAAACATCGACCAGCTGCCTCTTGCACACCCCCTACCGGGGTTGTGCCCGCAACCAATGTACATGCCCTTGACCTGAATCGAACCTGGGACCTTTTAGTCCACAGACCGATGCTCTACCACTGAGCCAAACCGGTTTCGGCTTTTAAAAATATTTTAATAACTGGGTTACCCCTCAAATGTTGGCAATGAACTAACAAACCCATTTATTCATTTTTGGAATGTTTTTACCTATTTGGTAAAAATGCTAGTATATTTTTTAGTTTATAGATAATACATAACTCAGGGTCACCTCTGAGAGCCGTAAAGGCTTGGATATATGAAACCTCTATTTCCCTTGGGAATGGTAAAATACATCTAGTTATAGTATTAGTTAAATAACTTCCTTTGTTTTTATGGTGGTAGCTTTAGAATGTCATGGGATTTTGACATTCTAAACTTTGAGCATGTTTTCATGTGCCTCTTGGCCTTCCTTCTGTCTTCTTCTGAAAATATTATCTTTAGGTCCATTGCCCATTTTTTTAATTGGATCATTTATCTTCTTTTTATTCAGTTGTATAAGCTGTTTGTAGATGTTGGAGATTAAACCTTTATCAGTGATAACATTTGCAAATATGTTCTCCCATACAGTAGGCTTTCTTCTTGTTTTGTTGATAGTTTCTTTTGCTATAAAAAAGCTTTTTATTTTGATGTAGTCCCATTTGTTTATTTTCTCTTTAGCTTCTATTGCTCTAGGGGCAGTATCAGTGAAGAAGGTTTCTTGGCATATGTCATGGGAGCAGGACACTTGCATTGCTGCCCCAGCAATGAGGCAAGCGTTCCACACTCAGCCGCTGATAGGCCTCTGGGCCATGGAGAGCCTCTGGGTAGTGGGTGTGGAACAGCTAGGCCCCACAAAGAGCTACTGGTAAATGGATCCTTACACAGGACTACTAGTTTGTGATAATATTCAGTCAAACCCAAGAATCCTCTAAGTTGCTTACTTGTTTTTGGAAGAGGATACGATAGGATTCCTCTGAATTTTTCAGGGTTAATTAGTAGCCTGTCTTTACTTACTTTTTTATAGCATACATGTCTTTAAAAATATATATTTTATTGATTTCAGAGAGGGAGGCAGAGGGAGAGAGAGAGAGAAATCTCATTGATTGGCTCCTCCTGCATGCCCCCTACTGGGGATCAAGTCTGCAACCCAGGCATGTGACCTGACTGGAAATCAAACCATGATCTCCTGGTTCATAGGTTGGCGCTCAACTACTGAGCCACACCAGCTGAGCAATAGCTCATCTTTAGACATTAGATAACCAAAGTATTTTACCTTTGGGTAAAGAGAATCAGAGCTTTTCCTATGATATCCATGTCACATTATAGTTAGCTATTCTAATAAGTAATTTATGGTCTTTTGGGACTCTAGTAATTTTCTATAGCAGTGGTTCTCAAACTTGTCTGCACCTTGGAATCAATGGAGCTTTGACAAATACTAATGACTTTGTTCCACCCTAGATGCATTAGTAATTGGTCTGGGGTGTGGCCTGAGGCTTTGGAAATTTAATAGATCCCTAAATTATTCAATTATCTAGCCAAGTTCCCACTTGAATAATTGAATAATTTAGGGATCTATTAAATTTCCAAAGCCCCAGGCCACACCCCAGACAAATTACTAGTGCATCACAATCTCTAGGGTAGAACAAAGGCATTAGTAGTTGTCAAAGTTCCATTGATTCCAATGTGCGGACAAGTTTGGGAATTACTATTCTAGAGCATAAAATTAAAGCACCCACATATTGGATTATAGTGGGTTATCTAGGATATTTAGCATCATTTAATTATCTTTTAATATTTAAGACAATAAGTGGGCCTCCATATATTTCTAGGCATTACTTTCCAAGTAAACTTAAAATCTTCCCAGGTGAAAGCAAAGAGGTATTGACGGTTTTTTGTTTGTTTGTGTTTATCCCCCCCCCACCACTAGAATGCTGAAAAAGGCACTATATAAATCTATTATTAAAAAACATTGGCAGTCACAAAAATGCCTGATAATAAGGTATATAAAGTTAGAACCACAAAATGTCTGGGAATAAATAGCTTAATTAAAAATTCTAAGATTTTGTACAAATTTTCATCTTTTCTTTTCTTTTTTTTCTTTTTTTTTTTTTTTTTTACTGGAATGATAAGAGTACCTTAGAGTCTTGTATCTCTTTTTATGGTAATTTTCATTTCTTCTAAACTATTAATAAGGAAAGGGAGAAATTCCTTCTCATAGTCTGCAGAGTTGACCTATGCCTGTTTCTGTTTTTGTTGTTGTTGTTGTTGTTGTTGTTGTTTGTTTTGTTTAAATCTAATTACAGTTTTCTATAATCTTTAAAGTGGACAGACTTCTCCACAGGAGTTTTCTTGCAAGCCTAATTTAGTAATTCTGTTGTTTTTGCTTCCATGAACCAGTAAGTGTATTAATTGGAATAGGTTAGAATACCCAGAGTTACATGTTCTAACACTTAAATTTCTGTGTGAATCCATCAGGGTTCCAGAGAAAATCAGAAACAATTTCTGGTTCTTCTCTGGCTGAAACCAGTTTTTTTTTTCCAAAGGGAGATATTAGAATTCCTATTTTAATTTTCCCTTAAGTCAGTAGGGAGTGGTAGAGGAAGAAATAGAAGGGGAAGGAAGAAAAGAGAGGAAGGGCAAGTCCAGACAAGGAAGTTCAGTGAGCAGATGATAGAGTGGAGGAGCTAAGAAGCGGGGAGAATTGGCGTGTAGGCATTTATTAGTTTCAGAAGAGTTTGGAAACAGTCTATAAAATTTCTTATTAAAAGAGTTTATCTGTCTCTCTCCCTAAAGCTTCTAATTTCCAAGTTGAGATAATTCAGTTTAATTTTAGAGCTGTCATTTTTACAATTATTGTACGCAAAAAAATTAATTTAGGTATTCAAAGATAACTGTATTTTGGCCATTTTAAGTTGATATTTTCTAGTAAAATTTTCCCATTTCTGTAAAGCACTTATAAGTAAAAAGCTTTCTATCAGTATTAATGAGGTCTGGGATCTGGGAGTATTCAGCCTTGGAGGAACAATTTCTCATGTTAATTTTAATGTTTTGTTTTGTTTTGTTTTGTTTTGTTTTAGATAACTTAAGAGTCTGAACAAATTTTCTAGAGATGTTATGCAGTGGGGCGAAGTTTGCTGTTTATGGGTTGAGCTTCACAAGGCTCTCATTCCTTGATTACACTCAACCTTCTTACAGACCTCGGTTTCTCTCCCCAGTTGTCTAATATAGTTGTGAGTGCTGAGTAGTAGGTAACCAATCTTTATATGTGTGCCCCTGGCCACAAGAATCAATTGTTTAGTTATAGTTGAATTGGAATTTCCCTATGAGGCTCCTGCGCATTGTGAGGAATGACCTCTGATACCTCCACAAAGATTCTTAGTTACCTAAGAACACCCAAGATTCAGACTACACGGAGGATATGCCCCTTATCTTCAGAGGTGTTCAGCTCTCATTTACCCAGCAAATGGTTTTTATTCAGACTCTCAGAAACAAATTCCAGTTGAAAAATCGAAATTAAAAACCAGACTGTCTCATCTTTGCCTGGGTTCTTTCAACTCTTAACCTTAATTCCACCTTGAGGATTAAAAGTAAGTAAGTAAGTAAGTAAGTAAATAAATAAATAACAGCTAAAATAAAGTCAGACTCTACCATAAGCAAAGGAAGGTCCTGGACCCAAGAGACAACTCACACAACTGTCCTAAAAGCAATGGGGAGCTGGCAGGCTCAATGAGCCCTTTTCTGGATCCAAGCACTTTGTCCAGGTTTGAGAGGTGGTCCTGGGTGAGCTTCTTTGGAATCATGCTACACTATGGCAAGTAAATGTCAATGTAAGAATCATTCATTTAAACCTGCAAAGAATTTCTGTGAGTATATTTGAGCCAAACTGTCAGCAATTGCCCAGAAGCAAAATCTCAACACATTGAAATAATACTCCAGATAATGGAAGTTTTGCATCTTATTTCATGCATTACTAGAGGCCCAGTGCACAAAATTCGTGCACGGGGATGTGTGTCCCACAGCCCAACCTGCACCCTCTCCAATCTGGGAACCCTCAGGGAATGTCTGACTGCCTGGCCTAAACATGTAGTTGAACATCCCTCTCACAATCCTGGACTGTTGTCTTCCAAGTGCTCGCCTGCCGGCCTTATTGCCCCTAACCACTTCTGCCTGCCAGCATGATCACACTCTAACCACTCCCCTGCCAGCCTGATCGACGCCTAACTGCTCCCCTGCCAGCTTGATCATCCCCAACTGCCCTCCCCTGACAGCCCGGTCACACCCAAATGTCCTCCCCTACATATTACCTCTTTATTAGTTTTTTTTTTCCTTTAAAATATTGGACAGCCCTAACTGGTTTGGGTCAGTGGATGGAGCAACAGCCTGCAGACTCAAGGGTCCCAGGTTCGATTCCAGTCAAGGGCATGTACCTTGGTTGGGGGAACATACCCAGTGGGGACTGTGCAGAAGACAGCTGATTGATATTTCTCTCTCATAGATGTTTATAGCTCTCTATCCCCTTTCTTTCATCTTTGTAAAACATCAATAAAATATATATTTAAAAAGAAACATTTAAGATTCCTTCATATCTGCCTGGCTGGTGTGACTCAGTGGCTGAGAACACAGGCGGGGTCGGGAGGGGATTTCTGCATGGAAACCCAGGATGGGACCGGGGGGGGGGGGTGTGTGCTATCGCCATATGGTTCTATGAGCCACTGCCAGGCTGAGACCCCAGGATGTGGGCATGGACCCAAATCGCCACATTTGCAAGTGGCTGCAGGCGGGGCAGGAATGTCCCCGCTTCACTATGGTGATGTGGGGACATTCCTGCCCTACCCCCAGCAACTTGGCGCCTGCACTCATTGGCTCCAAGTGGTCAGGGAGTGTTCTTGGACCCCTGGCATTCAGGGCCTAAACACGAGCCTACAGGCTAGGAGCAGATTGGGTCCAGAGAATGTTTCCAGGACCCAGGCCACTCAGTGCTTGTGTATGCAAATTAACCAGCATATTTGTTGGGTTAATTTGCATATTCACTCTGATTGGCTGTGGGCATAGTGCAGGTACAGTCAATTAGCATTTCTCTCTTTTATTAGTGTAGATAATGAAAAGAGAAGCTGTAAGCGGGCTACATGAAATTTATTGGTGTTAGATTAAGGAGGTGGGAGAAAGCAAAGGGCGTCAGAAAAGTCTGGGATTGGATAAAAAGTAATATATATTTTTTATGTAGGTGGATATAGGATAATTAATAGTCAACAAATAGCTGGATAAAAATAACAATGAGAGGACTTATAGTCTCTACTCTAGGGCATTGGTTTGGAAAAAGGAATATTACCCTGACATTCCAAAAGTATGTTATCATGATGCAAAAGACAATAGACAGAGTTAGTTACGGGAAGACTGGTCAGTTTGTCAAAGAAGAGTCTAGCCTAGAACATGAGTAACTGTTATAAACTGCTTTTAGTTAAAAAAAATTAATTTCAGACCATCCTTTGTTGATGGTCTAAACCAACTTTAGTTTCTCTTAGTTTGCAAGGCCACCATGCAGGCCTTCTCTGAGCTTGTCGGGTTAGCTTGTCACCTCTTTTTGACCACACAGATTTTTTGTGTGTCATAAAAAGGGAGAAAATATGAAACCAATTTTCATACATATAGGAATTTGTGTCATAATTCAGAATATTTGCTCGGTCACCTCCTCTCTACCCATAATACCTCTAAATGATGTGATTTGGCTAACTTGTGGTCAGAGCGACAGAAAAGGGGTAGTTTTTATATCGTCAGTTCATTATTTTCTCATTGATAATTACCCAACCATCATTCTGTAAGATATCAGCTATATGAATATTGAAATTAAAAAGCAATGAGGTAGGCTCTGGCTTCTGTGGCTCAGCTGGTTCTATGCCATCCTGTGCACTGAAGGGTTGCCAGTTTGATTCCTATGTGTTCAATCCTTGGTCTGCGTACATGGGTGAGGTGGTGAACAATGTTTCTCTCACGCATCGAGCTCTCTCTCTCTCTCTCTCTCTCTCTCTCTCTCTCTCTCTCTCTTCTCCCCTTTTCCCTCCTCTCTCCATTAAAAATCAATGAAAACATATTTTTTAAAAAAGCAATGAGTTAGTATCCTATTCTTAAATGCTCCTATATTTTATTTATCCTCTTTCCTCTGTCTGAAATATGTGTACTTCCAAACTAAGTCCAAAATTTAACCACCATGTGTCAAATGCTCTCTTGCTTATAATGTCCACCCTGTATACATCAGCCAAAAATGGCTCTCCATCTTTTAAGTCTTATAGCACTTTATCTGTATCCTTTCTTTCTGATTTTTTTTATTTTTTAGCTTGTATTAAACTTATTTACATGTTTATATTATGCCCCCATTAAATGACTCCTTTAGATCAGACATGACATTGCTGTATATTATTTATTTTGTATTGCCCAGATATTGAGTACAATATTGGACACAGAAACAAATCAATAAGTATTTCCTCATTGAAAAAATAAATGCTCTGCTTTCAAATAACTAATTTTAGGCCTAGAGGAATTTAGTGTACATTTTATTTTTTTTCATCAGTAATTAAGTCTTTCACTCAATTAATATTTATTAAATACCTGTTATGTTCTGGACAATATTTCAGGGAACTGAGAATGTGAGAGTAAGGAAAACAAAGTCCTTGCACTCATAGATGTTACATTTTAGTGAGGAGAGACAGAAAATATATCAATAAATATATAACATCACAGGTTGTGATAAATGATGTAAAAAAAAAAAAATAAACCAGTACCAAAACTGGTTTGGCTCAATGGATAGAGTATTGGCCTGTGGAAGGAAAGGTTCCAGTTTCGATTCTGGTCAAGAGCATGTACCTTGGTTGCAGGCACATCCCCAGTAGGGGGTGTGCAGGGGGCAACTGATCAATGTTTCTGTTTCATTGGTGTTTCTAACTCTCTATCCCTCTTCCTTCCTCTCTGTAAAAAATCAATAAAATATATTTTAAAAAACAATGAATAAATAAATCAGCATAAAGAAGAGAGAGGATTGGTAAGGTAGCATTAAAAATAAGTTTGCAACCTACAGGCACAGACTGGGAAATCTCGCCAACTTGACTGGAAGAGGTTTGTGTCAGAGGCCTGAATATCCACAGCAGCAACGACCACCAAGCAGCTGTGAGCCCCAGAAAATTGACCAGAGTTAGAGCGAACACTTGGACTCAAAGGAGCGCTCCACCCCAAGGTGAAAAGATCAGATTTCGCAGAGATCCAGTGATTCCCTCTTGGCACAGCAGCAGAAGACAGGGTTACACATGCTAGGTGCACAGAGGCTGGAGGACTGGCCCGGGGTTTAAAATAAACCCCCGAGTTCTGGGCTGGTGAGACCCCTGACTGTGGACAGGGCTCCTAAGTGGGGGGATATCTAAGAAGCAGCACGTTTGGATCTGAATCCGAGGCATATCTGGAGAGTTTCATGGGAGTACAGTCTGCTCAGTCCTGCCCACCCTCCACCCCCCTCCACAGATCAGGGAAACAGAGAGGGGAAAAAAGCTAGAAAGGCTTCAGACCCCTGGAGATCAACCCAGAAACACTGCCACCCAGAGGCTAAATCACATATGGACTCTAAAACTGCTTAAAAATCAGGACCTGATTACAAGACGGAGAGCAGTGAAACACAGGGAACTGCATTACCACCCAGAATGGGAACAGGCGAGCCAGACAGAACAACGGAGGAAGTGAATGACCTTCATTGCTGCAAATGTTATTTAATTTATTATTTCAATTTTTTAATTGTTTAAATTTTGTTTTTTATTTGTATTAGTTGCAACGTTTACTCAAGAAATTATTTTTTTCGTATTCCCTCACTTGATTTTACCCTTTTAATTAATTCATTTTAATATGCAATCAACATTATTATTACTACTATTTTAACTTTTTTATCTTATTTTCTTTTGTTTATTTTTATTGTTAAATTTTAAGTGTTATATTATTTACCTATTTTGTTTCCTCATTTCCCCCCCTTCAGGATTACTATTCTACAGACTATTTATACCTTTCCTTCTCCAACGCTCTATTCTATCTCAACCCTACCTTTATGCCATCACTCTCTTCCTAATTCTTTCCCTTTGGTGTCCTGCTTATCTTAATCCTTTACTGCTCTAGATTTTCCCTACTCTTTCTGTTTACCCCCTCCTAAAATTTCACCCTACCTGTGTATATCTAATTCCCAACCCCCTGCTCCAAGCCCATTCACACCTACCTTGACACTGTCCTAAAAAACAAAACAAAAACAAACAAAAGAAACAATATTTCTCTCTATCCCTTTGTAGTTGAATGTTGAATGCTAACTATATCAAAGTTTTATGCTTTTTTGTAATATTGGTTTGCTTATTCTTTTTATTTGATTGTATGTTTTTGTTAGCTGGGTTCTAGTCACCTCTATTGGAGGATATTAATATCGCAAACACATTTCTGTTCAGGGCATGGAGTATTGTACCTAGTTGTGTTGTATTTTGTGCCTTTAAATCAACGCATGAGAGAGAGAACTACGTAACCAGATATCCTAAAAAGAGAGATCATGGAGAGGCAAAGAAACAACGCTCATATGAAAGTAAATCAGGCATCACCAGGAAAGGAAGTAAACGAGTTAGAGGCAAGCAACCTACCAGAGCAAGAATTCAGAGTAATGACCATGAGATGGCTAAAAAGAATGGAAGACAAATTTGACAATATGAGTAAGACCAAAGAGGAAATGAAGAAGAACCAAGAGGAAATGAAGGTGACCCAAGAAGAACTGAAAAATGACATCGCTACTATGAAGAACTCAATAGAAAGCATCAAGAGTAGACTAGAAGAAGCAGAGGACCACATCAGTGAGCTACAAGACAAGATGGAAAAAATACCCAATTTGAGCAGCTGCTAGAACAACAAAATTAAAAAACAGGAGGAGAGCCTACAGGAGCTTTGAGACAATACAAAACAAAACAATATTAGAATAATAGGGGTTCCAGAAATAAAGGACGCTGAGTAAGATATGGAAAAATTATTTCAAGAAATGACAGAAAACATTCCTGAGATAGAGGGGAAAAAACCCCCACATAAATCCAATATGCTCACAGAGTCCCAAAGAAAATGAATCCCAAAAGAACGACACCAAGGCACATTATAATTAAATTGGCAAACACCAACGACAAAGCAGAATATTAAAAGCAGCCAGAGAGACGCAGTAAGTTCATATAAAGGAACCCCCATCAGACTAAGAACTGATTTCCCAACAGAAACTCATCAGGCCAGAAGGGAATGGAATGAAATATACAGTCATGCAAAAGAAAGGTCTAAATCCAAGTATACTGTACATAGCAAGGATATCAATAAAAATTGAAGGTGAAATCAGGAGCTTTGCAGCCAAACAAAGACTAAAGGAATTTATCTCCAACAAACCAGCAATGCAAGAAATGCTAAAAGGTCTACTGTAAAAATAAAGAAATAGGAAATGAAAAAGGAACACAGGGGTATAGAATAAAAATGGCATCAAATACCTACCTATCAATAATAACATTAAATGTAAATGGTTTAAATGCTCCCATCAAAAGATATAGGGTAACAGATTGGATAAGAAAGCAAGACCCATTCATCTGCTGTCTAAAAGAAACCCACTTTGGAAAAAAAGACGCCCATATACTGAGGGTGAAGGGATGGTAAAAGGTTTTCCAGGTGGACGGAAATGGAAAAAAAGCTTGGGTAGCAATCCTTATATATGACAAATTAGATCTGAAAGTGAAGGACATAAGAAGAGATAATGAAGGCCACTTCATAATACTAAAGGGAGCAGTCCAACAAGAAGAAATAATCCTGGTAAACATATATGCACCCAAATACATAAAATACAGCATCACACAAATACGTAAAAAAACTGCTGGAGGACATTAAGGGAGATATTAATACAAGAATACAAGAATAGTAGGAGATTTTAATGCGCCACTGTCAGCTTTGGACAAATCATCTACACAAAAAATCAGCACAGAAACATCAATCCTAAGTGATGCATTAGACCAGATGGCATTAATTGACATCTTCAGAAGATTTCACCCCAAAGCCACAGAATATACATTCTTCTCAAGTGCACATGGGTCATTTTCAAAGATAGACCACATGTTGGGACATAGGCAAAGTCTCTTCAAATTCAAGAAGATAGAAATCCTATCAAGCATTTTCTCAGATCATAGTGCCATAAAATTGGAAATCAACTACAATTAAAATAATCAAAGGAAATAAAACACATGGAGACTAAATAGTATGCTATTGAACAAAGACTGGATTACCAGAGAAATCAAGGAAGAAATCAAAAACGTCATGGCAGCTAATGACAATGAAATCACAACAATCCAAAATCTATGGGACACAGCAAAAACAGTTTTGAGAGGGAAGTTCATATCGATACAAGCCTATTGCAAAAAATCAAGAAAGAATGGTAACAAATTATCTAACCCTACAACTCAAACAGTTAGAAAAAGAACAGCAAGAAAGACCCAGTGTAAGCAGAAGGAAGGAAAGAATAAAAATCAGAGTGGAGATTAACTACATAGATACCAAAGAAACAATACATAAGGTCAACAAAATCAAGAACTGATAAGTTGAAAGGATAAACAAGATTGATGAACCTCTAGACAGGCTAACCAAGAAACAAAGAGAGAAGACCCAAATAAACAAAATCAGAAATGAAAGAAGTGAAATAGCCGAAACCGATTTGGCTCAGTGGTAGAGCATCGGTCTGCAGACTAAAAGGTCCCAGGTTCAATTCTGGTCAAGGGCATGTACAAGAGGCAGCTGGTCGATGTTTCTCTCTCATCGATGTTTCTAGCTCTCTATCGCTCTCCCTTCCTCTCTGTAAAATATCAATAAAATATATATATTTTTTAAAAAGAAGTGAAATAACAACAGACCCCGCCAAATACAAAGGATTGTTACAAAATACTATGAACAATTCTATTCCAACCAACTGGACAACATGGAAGAAATGGACATATTCCTAGAAAAATACAACCTTCCAAAACTCAATCAGGAAGAATCTAAAAATCTCAATAGACCAGTGACTTGGGAAGAAATTGAAGCAGTCATCAAAAAGCTTCCAGCAAACAAAAGCTCAGGGCCAGATGGCTTCACAGGAGAGTTTTACCAAACATGCCAGGAAGAAATAAAACCCATTCTCCTCAGACTTTTCCAAAAAATTTAAGAGGAAGGAACATTGGCAAAATCTTTTTATAAAGCCAGCATCACCCTAATACCAAAACCAGATAAAGACAACACAATGAAAGAGAATTACAGGCCAATATCCCTCATGAACATAGATGCCAAAATCCTCAACAAAATGCTAGCAAATCGGCTCCAGCAGTACATCAGAAAGATCATACACCATGACCAAGTAGGATTATTTCCGGGAATGCAAGGATGGTATAATATCCGCAAATCAGTAAACGTGATACATCACATAAACAAACTGAGAGATAAAAATCATATAGTTATATCAATCAATGCAGAAAAAGCATTTGATAAAATCCAACATCCTTTCCGAATAAAAGTCTTAACATGGTGGGAGTACAAGAATCATACCTCAACATAATAAAAGCTATATATGATAAGCCCACAGCCAACATCATGCTCAATGGGCAAAAACTAAAGCCATTCCCTCTAAGAACAGGAACAAGAAAGGGATGCCCACTCTCACCAGTCCTCTTTGACATACTACTGGAAGTACTAGCCATTGCAATTAGACAAGAAGAGGAAATAAAAGGCATCCAAATTGGAAAAGAAGAAGTTAAGTTGTCCCTATTTGCAGATGACATGATATTGTACATAAAAAACCCAAAAGACTCCATCAAAAAACTAATAGACTTAATAAATGAATTTGGCAATGCAACAGGATACAAATTCAACACCAAGAAATCAATGGCATTTCTATACACCAATAGAGAACTTACAGAAACAGAGACTAAAAAAGCAATTCCATTTACCATTGCACCAAAAAAATTAAGATACCTAGGAATAAACTTAATTAAAGTGGTAAAAGACCTATATGCAGAAAACTACACGACACTGAAAAAAGAAATAGAGGAAGATGTAAACAGATGGAAAAACATACCATGTTCATGGATTGGTAGAATCAACATCATCAAAATGTCCATACTTCCCAAAGCAATTTATAAGTTCAATGCACTCCCCATTAAAATAGCAGCAGCATACTTCACAGACCTAGAAAGAACTCTCCAAAAGTTCATTTGGAACAATAAAAGATCCTGAGTAGCCTCAGCAATCTTGAAAAGGAAGAGTAAAGTAGGAGGGATCTCAATACCAGATTTCAAGCTGTATTACAAAGCAACTGTCCTCAAAACAGTCTGGTAATGGCACAAGAACAGACATATAGATCAATGGAATAGATTAGAGAATCCAGATATCAACCCAAATCACTATGCTCAATTAATATTTGACAAAGGAGGATCGAGCATACAATGGAGTCAAGACAATTTCTTCAATAAATAGTGTTGGGAAAACTGGACAGATACATGCAAAATAATGAAAATAGATCACCAACTAGCACCATACACAAAAATAAAATCAAAATGGATACAGGACTTAAACATAAGATGGGAAACCATAAAAATACTACAGACATCCAGCACAATCTCAGCCTTATGCCTAAAGAACTTCTTACTGATTCTAACCCTAGGGCAATGGAAGCTAAGTAGGAAATGAACAAATGGGACTACATCAAAATAAAAAGCTTTTTTTTTTTTTCTGCAAAAGAAACCATCATCAAAACAACAAGAAAACCTACTGAATGGGAGAACATATTTGCAAATGATATCACTGATAAAGGTTTAATCTCCAACATCTACAGACAGCTTATACAACTCAATAAAAGGAAAATAAATGAGCCAATTAAAAAATGGGAAATGGACCTAAATAGAATCCACTCAAAAGAAGACAGAAGGAAGGCCAAGAGGCACATGAAAACATGCTCAAAGTCACTAATTATCTGAGAGATGCAAATCAAAACAACAATGTGGTACCATCTCACACCTGTCAGAATGGCCAACATCAACAAATCAACAAACGATAAGTGTTGGCGAGGTTGTGGAGAAAAAGGAACCCTCATGCGCTCCTGGTGGGAATGCAGACAGGTGCAACCACTGTGGAGAACAGTACAGAGCTTCCTCAAAAAACTGAAAATGGAACTCCCATTTGACCCAGTAATCCCACTACTAGGAATATATCCCAAGAAACTAGAAATGCCATTCAGAAAGGATATATGCACCCCTGTGTTCATAGCAGCACAATTTACAATAGCTAGTATTTGGAAACAGCCTAGGTGCCCGTTAGCAGCTGAATGGATCAGAAAACTATGGTATATCTACACAATGGAATACTATGCTGCCATGAAAAAGAAGGAATTCTCATCATTTGCAGTAACCTGGATGGAATTGGAGAACATCATGCTGAGTGAAATAAGCCAGTCAATGAAAGAGAAAGACCACATGACCTCACTCATTTGTGGATAATAAAGAACATTATAAACTAATGAACAGATAGATATAGTGACAGTAGAATAACAAGCAGACTGTGAAATGACATCAGGGAGGGTAGGGAGATCTGGGGGAGATAAGAGATAAACCGAAGGACTGGTATGCATGCTTATAAGTACAACCAGTGACACAAAACTCTGGGGAGGGAGGACATGTATGGGAGGTAGGAGGGGACAATGGTAATCTATGCACACGTATAGTACCTTAATAAATTTTTTAAAAATTTAAAAACAAATTAAATAAATAAATAAATAAATACATACATATATAAATAAAATAAGTTTGCCACCCAACCAATGTTGCTCCGTGGTTGAGTGTTGACCTATGAATCAGGAGGTCACAGTTTGATTTGCAGTCAGAGTACATGCTCAGGTTGCAGCACAACCCTCAGCGAGGGGCATGCAAGAGGCAGTTGATCAATGATTTTCTCTTATTATTGATATTTTTACTCTCCATCTCCCTTCTTCTCTGAAAGTAATAAAAATATATTTAAACAGGGATGCCAATTTTCACCATTCTCGTTTGACATAGTACTGGAAGTGCTAGCCATAACGATTTGATAAGAAGAAGAAATAAAAGACATCGAATTGGAAAAGAAGTAAAATTGTCATTCACAGATGACATAATATATTGTACATAGAAAACCTTAAATGCTCCATAAAAACCTACTATCTATATACAACATATAAAAGCCTAATCAATCATTATGATCAATCTACTATACAACCAGTCGACCAGTTGTTATGATGTGCACTGACCACCAAGTGGGTAGACGCTCAATTCAGAAACTGCCACCTGGTGATCATCGTGCTCCCACAGCCAACCTCCCAAGGTCCCTTCCCTCCAGCCAGCTGTCTCTGATTGCTGGCCAGGCCAAAGGACCCCACCCAAACACAAATTAGTTCTTCAGGCCTATAGTACTTAATTAATGAATTCAGCAGTGTAGCAGGATACAGAATTAACACTAATAAATCTAAGGCTTTTTTTTCTACACAAATAATAAACTCACAGAAAGAGAAACTAAAAAAGAAAAATCCCATTTACCATTGCATCAGAAAAATTAAGATACCTAAAAATAAATTGAACCAAGGAGGTAAAGGACCTGTACTCAGATAATAACAGGATGTTGAAAAAAGAGAGGAAGATATAAACAAACTAAAGGCCTGGTGCATGAAATTCGTGCACGAGGGGGGGGGGGCGGGCGGAGGTGTCCCTCAGCCCAGCCTGTACCCTCTCCAAGCTGGGACCTCTCAAGGGATGTCCGACTATGAGGATTGATCCTAAATGGTCAGTCAGTCATCCCTCTCACAATCCAGGACTGCTGGCTCCCAACAGCTCGCCTGCCTGCCTGGCTGATTGCCCCTAACTGCTTCTATCTGAGATCCTGATAACATTCCCCTGCTAGCCTGATGACGCCTAACTGCTTCCCTGTTGACCTGATTGCCCCCAACTGCCCTTTGCTGATGGCCTGGTGCCCCCTAAATCCCCTTCCCTATAGGCCTTGTTACCCCCAACTGTCCTCACTTGCAGGTCTGGGTCCCCCAAAACTGTCTTCCCCTGTAGACCTGGTTGCCCCCAAATGCCCTCCTGTGCTTGCCCAGTTATCCCTAAATGCCCTCCCCTATAAGTGTGATCACCCTAACTTCCCTTCCCTTCAGGCCTGTTCACCCCTAACTTCCCTCTTTTGCAGGCCTGGTCCCTCCCAACTGCCTTCCCCTGCTGGCCTGACCATCCACAACTGCCTTCCCCAGCTGACAATCTTGTAGTGGCCATCTTGTGTCTACAGGGAGGCAGTGGCCATCTTTTACCACATGGGTGTGGCCATATTTTGTGTTGGAGTGATGGTCAATTTGCATATTACTTTTTTATTAGATAGGATAAGCAAGTAGATTTGGAGTCATCCATTCTAACAAATTGTAATTTAGTTTGAAAAAGTTTAAGAAATGCCCTAGCCATTTTGCTAAGATGTTAGAGCATCAACCTGGGTCTGAAGGGTCACCAGTTGTATTCCCAGTCAAGGGCACATACTTGGGTTGCAGGTTTGTTCCCCAGCCTGGTTAGGCCTGTGCTGGAGGAAAGCAGTAGACGTGTCTCTTTTGCATTCATGTTTCTCTCTTTCTCTCTCCTCCTTCCCTCCCTTTCACTTTTTCTACCAAAAAAAAAGAAGAAGAAATAGTGAAAAACATCATTGGGTGAGGATTAACAAATAAAATAAAGAAAAATGGTTGATAAAATTCATCTAATAGTACTCAAAAACGTAGAAAATATATTCATAGAATAAGTCAATTTAAAATCCAGTTATTAGATTTAAAATATTCTTCTGTAGCTTACCGTCTCATTAGGGGAATTTTTTTTTAAATAATGGCTACATTAAAAACTGAATATAATGAACACAAATTAATTTCATACTATGTAATCAGTTGGAGCTAAAGAAAGATGAATGCCAATTTAATATTTGCTTCTCTGTTGAAGAATATTTATTTTGTATGTATTTGTATTTATTTCCTCCAATTAGCTCAAATGATTCCATTAACTTTTAAAACTATAAGAACTAGAGAATTTGAATTAAAGGCCAGGAATAAGAGTAAGTTACTTAGTTAGAATAAGTTACTTTTAATGCTTGAAATTGTAAAGACCAAATGTTTGGGGAAGAGAGAAAGATTCCATTTTTATCATGCTACTTAATACATAAATTACTAAATTTCTGTTAGAAAGATAAAGCTAATGTATTTCAAACATGAGCCTTAAAACAGTGTATATGTGAATTAGACAGGTCACTTAGCAAATACTGACAGACACTGGTGACTAATAACAAACAGAGAACTTAATTTAAATCAATATATGTTTTGGTTTTCTGTCTAATCTCTGCTAAATCCTGTTTTCATCCTAATTTAATCCTTTAATTCACAGCCTTTAAACTATTATACTTAGCACTCAAAGCTTTTTATAATCCTATACTACTTTCACTGTCCAACTTTTTTTTTTTAATTCTTCAGCATCCATTATTTTGTCAGACTACTCAACTTGCATGCCAGGATCATGCCTTGTTCTGTCTTTAGAGTGTTTAACTTACATAAATCCTACTCATTTTTCAAATTCTAGTTCAAGACTGAACTCCTCTGTGACACTTTAAAATTATTACAGTACACATTGATTTTCTTTTTTGAATTATTACAGCATTTAATATGTTTAATATAGCTCTTAGTATATAGTATAAGTATATAATTAATTCTTTAATTATATATAAGCTTGTATTGGGGTAATGATTATATGGATATTCAGTCAATGAACATTAACTGAGTATGCCTCTGAAATGCCTATACTATGCTAATAAGGAACTCAAAATAGGAAAGTGTATAAAATGTGGCCCTTTGGATCAAGAAGCTCATAGTCACTAGAGAGGAGACAGACACAAAATGTGAGAAGTAATGTAAAAGATATAAGCAAAGTTCTATGATGACATAGTCAATTAATTTTGTGTTAGGGAAAGCTGAGTGCAGTGAAAGAGAAGATTTCATAGAAGATTAAACATGAGCTTGGCTTTGAAGGATACATAATTTTCTGGTTGGTAAGGGAGGTAAAGGCATTGCAGCATTTCTACTTCCAGGAACAATCTACCAGATGAATCCCCTGGCCCATACTAAAAATTGTAAAACATGATTACTCAGGAAAATACAAATAGTCTCATTTGACAGATAGCATTTCCCTAACAAACATGACCTATTAGAGATTTTTATACAGGTTATTAAGAGGGGTTCTTCAAAAATTGGTTCCCTGGTCAAATAAATTTTAAAACTACTGATTAATGATAAAAGATCTTAAGAAAATACTGTAATGAAAAGGTCTATTTAACATTAATTCTTTTTTTCTGTTGCTTTAAAAATTATTTTATTGATTATGGTATGACATAATTGCCCTCATCCCCCATTCCCATCCCAAACCCCTTCTCACATATGCCCCCACCACCCTGTTGTCCATGGCCACCTGCTAGGCCCATATGCATGCACACAAGTCCTTTGGTTGATCTCTTCCCTTTACCCCCACCCTCCACTACTTTCCCTCTGAGGTTTGAGAATCTGATTGCTGCTTCTCTTTCTCTGGGTCTGTTTTTGTTCATCAGTTTATGTTGTTCATTATTTCCTCTAGATGTGTGAGATCATGTGATCCAAGAAATACCCTTGTAAGAACCAAAACTGAGACAAGTCATAATGGTTATACTGAGAGGCAAATGAATCAGTCTGTAGTGAGTTCCTTTCTGGGCCAACAGTTCTTTTGAGTCCCAATTTCAATGTCAAACAGTTCCTTATGTGTACATGTCAGCCATGATATTTCAGATCTGGTTGGTGGACAAATGGTGGTGATGCAGGTCCAAACGCCTCTGGTTTGGTCCTGGGCATCCTTCAGCAACACGCAGCTGCTGTCTGATGGTATGGCGAGGCGTTGTCAATGTCTTCCATCTCTGTATTGTTTCTCTTCTGTCTTTATGGCTGGAGCACTTCTGTCTATTCCTCTCTGTTACAGGAATCCAGATAGTCTCGGAGTTGTTTTCTGAAAATATACAAAACATTCTTGACCAAAAGTTAATAAAGGGATATTTTCTATAAATTTGACTTGGGATCTTTTTTCATTTTTTCCCCCCCAAAATGATTTTCCTCTGGCTTGTTTTGACACCATGTGTGTATTTTCATGGGTATCTTGTTGTTAGCATTTCGAATGAAGGTTAATTTCTTAAAGTAAAAATTTCTTAGATGTAAGTTATTCACCGGATATTTATACACTAATAATGCATGAATTTCCAGAAAGTATGCAGCACTTACCAAATTTATATGACCCTGGAAATTTTTTTCCTCAGAGATACTGAGATTAACGTTCTATGGAAAATTCTTTGGAAAAAATTGTGACTGCAACATAATTTTCATTGTGAAAGAGGTGAAAATGATGGATGGTATAGCTCGAAACAGAGCTGAAGTAGGATTTTAAATAACTTTATAAAGATATTAGATTTATTTTTTTTCTATAGGCAATAGAGAAACAAGATAGTTTAAAAAAGAGAGTTATATAATCAGACCTATAAAAATACATCAGGCAGCAAAAAATAAGGATGCAGTCAAGGGAATAGTGTCTGGAATCAAGGATGTCAGTTACTGCAATGGGAAATAAGATGAGGCCCTGCACTACATTAATAATAATGACAGAAATGTTGGTATTGTCTCAACTGAATGGTGATTTATTTTAAAGCTAATATTTTGTTAAGTATTACATTTCTTATACCTCTCTTCCCCAACTCTAAGCTCTAGTATAATGCTGAGAATGTCAGGAGTATCTATTTTTAAAATTCATTTTCATCAAATATCTTCTGGGAAGCAACTGGGTGTGACAAGTCTGGGCTCCTGGAGAACATTAGAAAGAAAATAAATTTTCTTTAAATTAAGACCACTAAGTATAAACTTCATTTTTCAGGTGTTTATTCTAAAACTATTATAGGTTACAACCTTTAATCCAGTCCCAATAACCCCCACCTTCTGGTTTTTACTTTCTTGTATAGTTTCAAATTATACCAGATTTCATCTGGGTGACTAACAGAGCAGAACAGAAATGATGGTTATGTCATTTCTGAGATTAGGTCTTAAAATATATCTTGGCCATTCATACTATTTCTCTCCTGGATCAATCACTCTGTCGGAAGCCAGCTGGCATGTTATTAACACTCCAATAGAGTCCCAGATGGTGAGAGATTGAAGCCTCAGTCAACAGCCGTGTGCTTAATCTTGGAAGTGGGATCAATGCAAACAGTGAATATAATAAGCCTAGAGTACCAATATTAATATCCAATAAACTATATTTTAAAACAAAATATATTATCAAAAGTAAAAAAGTGTTACCATAATAATAAAAGTGTCAATTCACTAGAACATAGCAATTATAAGTATTCATTTATCCAGTATCAAATTTTCAAACAGCCTGAAGCAAAAATGACAAAATTAATGAGGAAAATAGACAATTCCTCAATCATATTTGTGGATTTTAACACCCTTTGCTCAGAAATTGATATAATAACTAGACAGAAAATCAACAAAATGTAGATCTACCGTATTTGCCGGCGTATAAGACGATTTTTTGGCCCTGAAAATACCATATTTGCCGGCGTATAAGACGACTGGGCGAATAAGACGACCCCATAACATTTCCACTCAAAATACAGAGTTTGTTATATACTCGCCGTATAAGACTACCCCCCACTTGGAGGCATATTTTTCAGGGCCAAAAAATCATCTTATACGCCGGCAAATACGGTAAACAAAATTATCAATCATTTCATTTTAATTGATATTTACATAATATACACAAAAAATGGCAGAGTACACATTTTTTCAAGTATACATATTGTATTTCAATATTTATATAGTCAATTGACATTTCACAAACGTCTTGACGTAATTTCGTGGAGAAAAGGTAGCCTTTTCAGTGAATGATGAAGAAAATGAACCTTGACTCTTATTGTGCACCAAAGACAAAGGTTAACTCAAATGGATCATATATCTAAATGTAAGAGCTGAAATTGTTAAATTCCTGGAAAAAAAACATAAAATAAATTTTTGTAACATTAACTTAGGTATGTTTTTTTAAACAGTACAACAAAAACACATAGCACAAAAGAAAGAACATGATGAAATGGACTCCATTAAAAAGTTTTGGTTTCCAGTCAAGATGTCAGAGTAGGTCATCCTCCCACAAGCACATCAAAAGAACAACTAAACTATAGAACAACCACAATTGAGAATCAGCTGACATATAGCTGAACTGAAGTCCTATAACTAAGATATATAGAAGAAGCCACATCAAAACTGGGAGGATGGGTATAGATGTGGAACATGCTGGTCCCACACCCACATGTAATGTTTGAAAATTTAAAAGGATATCTCAGCTGTGGAGGTCCACACTGGGCTCTCAAGTCCAGGGCTTCAGTGCAGGAAAGGGAAGTTACCATAACTTATTGGCTGTGTAAACCAGTGGAGATTGTAGGTGAGTCAGAAGAAGGGCTGCTGGAGTCCTAGGCATTCCTCTTAAAGGTCCTGCATACAAGCTTACTTGGACTCACTCTGAGCTCCACCATTGTAGCAGCATTTCAAAAGGGACATACAGAGGAGCTAAATTTTCTGGCTTTGGGATGAAGGCAGAAATGCTGGCAAAGACATTGTTCCTTTGCTGAGTTTTTTTCCTTTCAGGTGCAGGTGGGCATCATGTCTGAGTCCCCATCAACCTGGTTCACACCATTTGCCCTGCCCTGGTGATTACCTGAGACCTAACTTGATGGCCCAATCAAGCCACTTTCAATGTTTTTTCCCCCATGCAAATTTCCTGTCTTGGGTTATGTTGCATACTTTCCTAAATTCTCTCAAAGATTCACAAATCCAAAACAAGTAGCATCTGGCCTCTGCATGTTATATGTACTTTTGCTAAGTAGCCCCAGACTCAGTGCTAGCAGCAACCAGACTCAGTTCTCAGATTGGCCTCTCCTGTATATATTTATCCCAGCACAAATAGGAGTCATCTGCAAATAGCTTTATAACTCATACTGTGACCCCTATTGAGGCACAATTGGAAGTTCAACTTGGCTTGCACCCCTGAGAGGCCCCATAGCTAACAGCTGATGGTCAGCTTCAGACCCTGCCAGAGAACAACGCAAACGCCTTCATGAGCCATACACTCAAAGAGAAAACTCAGTAGACAGTAGAGCTCCTTTGAAGTGACTTTTGTTTCATGGAATTGGCCTATGCACAGCAGCTCCTCGGCTGTAGTTATTTCCAGTCCTCATAGCACATTGGCCTAGAAATCAATCCCTTCTATTGACACATCAATAACAATCAATGCTCAACTACAATAGGAATGTTCATAAAGACCACATGGTCAAGTACACCTGGAGCTCCCAACTTGGTTAAACAGCAAGACTGCACCCTGACCACAGAAGACAGCTACTGCATAAGGACATTCTATCATAATGGGGAGATGTAACAGCTCTACTTAATACAGAGAAATAAATACAGAAAGACAGCCAAAATGGGTAGACAAATTAACATATTTCAAATGAAATAACAGGAGAAATCTCCCGGGGGAGGGGGGGACAACAAAAAACAAAAACACTAAATGAAATGGAGGCAACTACACTACCAAATATAGAGTTCAAAACAATGGTTACAAGGATGTTCAGGGAACTTAGTAAGACTTTCAATGGTATAAAAAAAGGGACTAGGAAAAAAAGCCAGTCAGAAATAAAAAATATAATAACTAAAATGAAAATAATCAACAGTAGATTAGATGAAGCAGAAGCTGAAACAACAATTTGGAAGAAAAGGTACCAGAAAACACTCAATCATAGTAGCAAAAAGAATTTTTTAAAATAAATATTTATTGCTCAGATTATTACAATTGTTTCTCCTTTTTCTCCCCCATAGCTCCCTTCCACCCGATTCCCACCCCACCAGCTGCCCTTACCCCCTCCCTTCACCATTGTCCTCATCCATAGGTTATACGATTTTAATCCAGTCTCTTTCTGCACACCCTTTCACCCAGATAATTATCAATCCACTCCATTTCTTTGCCCCTGATTCTATTATATTCACCAGTTTATTCTATTCTTCAGATTTTTAATTCACTTGATCTTCTTCCTCTTCTGAAGTAATACCTTTCAGCATTTCATATAATACTGGTTTGGTGGTGATGAACTCCTTTAGCTTTTTCTTATCTGTGAAGCTCTTTATCTGCCCTTCAATTCTGAATAATAACTTTGCTGGATACAGTAATCTTGGTTGTAGGTTCTCACTATTCATCATTTTGAATATTTCTTGCCACTCCCTTCTGGCCTGCATGGTTTCTGTTGAGAAATCAGCTGATAGTCTTATGGGTGCTCCCTTATAGGTAACCAACTGCTTTTCTCTTGCTGCTTGTAAGATCTTCTTTTTGTCTTTTACCCTTGGCATATTGATGATGATGTGTCTCAAAGTATTTTCCTTTGGATTCCTCTTGTTTGGGGTTCTGTAGGCTTCCTGTACTTGTAAGTCTATTTCTTTCACCAGGTGAGGAAAGTTTTCTGATATTATTTCTTCAAATATGTTTTTAGTATTTTGCACTCTCTCTTCTTCTGGCACCCCCATAATTCTGATGTTGGTGCGCTTGCAGTTGTCCCAGAGGCTCATTACACTATCTTCAACTTTCTGGATTCTATTTTCTTCTTGCTTCTCCAGAGGAGTGTCTTTTGGTTCTTTGACCTGATTCTTGTGTTCTTCCATTCTGCTGTTGGATCTCTGCATAATATTTTCCAATTTAGTCAGTTTATGTATACTTTTTAGTTGGGTCTCATGAAGTTTATCAATCTTTTCTAGGATATTCTTGCATAACCTTAGAACTGTAGTTCTGAACTCTATATCCTCCCTCTCTTTCGTTTGAGATCTATTTCTTTTTCTCGGCATTTTCGCTATTTTTCAGAATTGGTAGGATGGGTTTGTATTTGGTGTCCTATATGGCCCAGTGTGTCAGCCTCCTCAGTTACCTGAGGTAGACACTCTTGGTGCTCCCCTTTGTGGACTGCGTGCACAGCCTTGTTGTAACTAAGTCTTTATTGTTGTGAATTGACCTTCTGGCCAATTGGATGTGGATATCAGCTGTGTCTACTCTGGGATAACTTCTGTATTGGAGACAGTCTTATAGGATCAGACTTGAAAAACTGCAGAAGCCTCTGCTCAGCTTGGATGGGGCAGAATCTCAGTGCTAAACTGACTATCTTTGCTTTCACTGTGCCCTTGTGCAGTCCCCTAAGTTTCCACCTAACCTCTGCCTTCTGCGGCTTCCCTGAGTTGCCACCTGACTATCCCAGGTTACCCATGCAAGAGCGTGGGTGCCCCAGGAGCTCGCCCGGACTTGGACTTGGGCCAGTCTCTGTAGTCTGGAGCTTCTGACTCCTTCTGCTACAGAGTGGCTGCCTCCTCGGTCAGGACTCCTTCTGCTAAGGAGAGGAAGCGGCAGCCTCCGAGGTCAGACCTCTGTGTGTACTCACTGGCGCGCGACTGTAGACCCTACCAGTTGCAGCTCCCGGGTCCCCAGTCTCCCAGTCTCTGAGTCTCTGGGTGCCTTTCTCTACAGTCCAGACTCCACTCGTATGAACCTGGGACCACGGAATTTCAGCCAGGGTTGGGGTGCAGTACAGTCAGAAAAGGTTCCGTGCAATTGGGAATTCCTCCCCTCCCATCACCAGGCAGGAATTCGGCGGCCACACTTCCTCTCTGCCAGTGAGTCTCCCTACCTCAGCGCTTTGCGGCTCCCAGTCCGATCAGTGAGCCTCTCTCTTTCTTTCTGGTTGTAGCTATTCCACTCGGCCAGTTTTCCTGAGGTTTTGGTGAAGTCGTTTTTGATTTTAGTTGTTTTTTTAATTAAATTGTTGATGAGGCAGCACCTTAGGAGACTACCTAGGCAGCCATCTTGGTTCCAGAAACCGCAAAAAGAATTTTAAAAAATGAGGATACTTTAAGAGACCTCTGGGATAATATCAAGCATAAATTCTGCATAATAGAACCAAATGAGAAGAGAGAGCAAGGAATTGAGAACCTATTTGAACAATAAATGAAATATTTCCTGGTGAATGAAAAAGACACACAGTTCAGGAAGTAGAGATAGTCCCAAGCAAGATGAACCAAAAGAGGCCCATACCAAGACACATCATAATTAAAATGGCAAATGTTAAAGACAAAGAATCATAAAAGCAGCAAGAGAAAAGCAGTTAGTTACCTGCAAGGGAGATTCTATAAAACTGCCAGCTTATTTATAAACAGAAACACTTCAGGAAAGAAGGAATTGGCATGAAATATTCAAAGTGATGAAAAGCAAGGGCCTACAACCAATACTATTTTACCCAGCAAGGCTATCATTTAATATTAAAGGAGAAATAAAGAGCTTCCCAAACAAGAAAAAGCTAAGGATTTCATCACCACCAAACCAGTATTACAAAATGTGTTGAAGGGTCTTATTTAAAAAGAAAGAAAAAAATATGTAAATAATAAAATGGCAATAAATGCATATCTATAACAATTACTTTTAATACAAATGGATTAAATGCTCCAATAAAATACATATGGTGACTGAATAAGAAATATACAAAGTGTTCCCATTCCTTTTTAAAAAATATATTTTTACTGATTTCAGAGAGGGAGGAAAAGGGAGAGGGATATAATCATCAATGAAGAGACAGAATCATTGACCGGCTGCCTCCAACATGCCCTACACTGGGGATTGAGCCCACAATCCAAGGCATATGCCCTGACCAGAAATTCAACCATGACCTTCCAGTTCTTAGGTCAATTCTCAACTACTGAGCAACACTGGATGGACCCCTTCCCTTTTATTTCAGTGTCTGTGTCTTTCAATCTGAAGTGAATCTTTTGTAGACAGCATATGTAAGGCTGTTTTTTTTCTTATTCAGTCACCATATATCTTTTATTGGAGCATTTAATCCATTTGTATTAAAAGTAATTGTTATAGATATGCATTTATTGCCATTTTATTATTTACATGTCTTTTTTTCTTTCTTTTTAAGTAAGACCCTTCAACACATTTTGTAATACTGGTTTGGTAGTGATGAAATCCTTTAGCTTTTTCTTGTTTGGGAAACTCTTTATTTCTCCTTTAATTTTAAATGATAGCCTTGCTGGGTAAAATAGTATTGGTTGTAGGCCCTTGCTTTTCATCACTGAATATTTCATGCCAATTCCTTTCTTTCCTGAAGTGTTTCTGTTTAGAAATAAGCAGACAGTCTTATAGAAGCTTCCTTGCAGGTAACTAACTGCTTTTTTTCTTGCTGCTTTTATGATTCTTTCTTTGTCTTTAAGCTCCAGCCATGAAGACAGAAGAGACACAATTCAGAGATGGAAGATGCTGATGACGCCTCACCATACCAGCAGACAGCAGCTGTGTGTTGCTGAAGGATGCCCAGGACTAAACCAGAGACGGTCGGGCCTGCATCACCACCATTTGTCCACCAACCAGATATGAAATATTATGGCTGACATGTACACATAAGGAACTATTTGACATTGAAATTGGGACTCAAAAGAACTGTTGGCCCAGAAAGAAACTCACTAAAGACTGATTCATTTGCCTCTCAGCATAACCATTATGGCTTGTCTCAGTTTAGGTTCTTACACAGGTATTTCATGGATTACATGATCGCGCACATCTAGAGGAAATAATGAACAACATAAACTGATGAATAAAAACAGACCCAGAGAAAGAGAAGCAGCAATCAGACTCTCAAACCTCAGAGGGAAAGTAGAGGAGGGTGGGGGTAAGGAGAAGAGATCAACCAAAGGACTTGTGTGCATGCACATGGGCCTAGCAGGTGGCCATGGACAACAGGGTGGTGGGGGCATATGTAGGGAGGAGTTTGGGATGGGAATGGGGGGATAAGGACAATTATGTGATACCATAATCAATAAAAAATAAATAAAGGAATGGGAAAATATATTTCATATAAATGGAATGGAGAACAAAAAACATGGGGTAGTAATACTTATACCAGACAAAATGGACTTTATACAGAGGCTATAACAAGAAAAAGAAGGACCCATCAATGCACTTCTGAGTATTTATCTGAAGAAATCCAAAACATTACATCAAAAAGACATATGCAACCATATGTTCACTGCAGTATTATTTACAATACACAAATATGAAAGTAACTTGCGTTGATCACTAGATGAATGGATAACAAAGAAGTAGTGCATATATACAATGGGTTTATGACTCAGCCATAAAAAGGAACAAAATATTGCCATATGCAACATGGATGACCCTAGAGGGTATTGTCCTTAGTGAAATAAGTCATACAGAGAAAGATAAATGCCATATGATTTTACTTATATGTAAAATTTAAAAAGCAAAATAAATGAGTAAGCACAATAGAAACAGACTCAGATATAGAGAACATTTTTATGGTTACCAGTTGGGAAGGTATTGAAGGAAGAAGTGAGAAAGGTGAAGGGATTAAGAAGTACAAATTGGTGTTGCAGAATAGTCATAAGTATGTACAGTCATATGGAATATAGTTAATTATATTGTAAAAACTACATATGGTGTCAGATAGGTACTAGATTTGTCAGAGTGATCACTTCTTAAGTTATATAAATGTCTAATCATCGAGTTGTACACCTGAAAGTAATAAAATATTGTATGCCAACAGTAATAAAAATATTTTAAAGTAAAAAGGATTAAGAAAGTTTTCTTTTTGAAAAATACAATTAAGAAAAAAATAATAAGCCACAACCTGGGAGCATTTGCAAAACATATATCTGACAAGAAGGTCTTGTATCAAAAATATATTTAAAAAAAAACACAAAACTCTTTCAACTCAAAAACAAAAAAGAAAGATAACCCAATTTAAAAATAGGCAAAGTATTCCAATAGATATTTCTCCCAAAAAATATACAGATGGCCAATAAGTATATGAAAAATGCTCAGCATTGTTAATCATTAGGTAAATGCAAATCAAAACTGCAATGAGAAACTACAATGCATCCTAGAGGATGGCTATATTGAATGTAATGAACAATAACGAGTATTGGTAAAGATTTAGAGCATTACTGGAAGAAATTAAAAAATAGTCTGGCATTTCATCAAAAGGTTAATCATGAAGTTAGCATATGACCTAGCAATTCCACTCCTAGCTATTTACCCAAGGTAAAGGGAAACAGATGTCTATATAAAATTATATATGTGAATGTTCATAGTAGCTTTACTTGTAATCTAAACTTAGAAATAACCCAATGTTCATCCACATAGAAATTAAAATAAACTGTGGTATATCCATCAAATGGAATATTATTCATCAATAAAAAGAGTGAACTATTGGTATATACAACAATAAGAATAAATATCAAAAACATTATGGTTAATTAATAGTTCTCAACTAGAGATATTTTGTGAATAATAGGCAATATCTGGATACATTTTTGACTAACAACTGCGGGTACTACTGGCATTTATTAGGTAGAAGCCAGCATTTTTGCTTAACATTCTATAAATCACAGGATAGTCTCTAAGAACTATACAGCCCAAATGTCAACAGCATCAAGGTTGAGAAATCCTGTGCTAAGTGAAAAAATCAAGTGAAAATATTAAATACTGTATGATTCTATTTATATAAAATTCTAGAAAAAACAAAACTACAATGACACAAAGCAGATAGTAAATGTTTGCCTGGGTCCAGGGATGGGGAGAGGAGCTCAAGATAAAGGGACATGACAAAACTTTTTAGGGTGTTGGACTACTTTTTATATTGATTGTGGTGGTGTTTACACAACTGTGTTCAATTATCAAAATTCATTAAAGTGTGCATTTAAAATTGACTGTAAAAATATTGCATGCATATTAGTCACACTTTAAACATAAAGGTATCATAATGGGATAAAAGTCAACCTTACTTATGTGACTGAGAACTAACCTCTAACTACATTGACACATACATGTCACTAATCTGTTATTCCTTAGAACATCATACCAGTTCACCTTGGCAACTTCAAAATAATTAAATTAGTTTCTTGCTGGGTTTTAGAAGGGACAGTGAATAATAAAGAGGTATTATACTCTTCTAGACTTTTTAAAAATAAATATTATATTGATTTTTCACAGACAGGAAGGGTGAGAGAGATAGAGAGCTAGAAACATCAATGCGAGAGAAACATCAACCAACTGCCTCCTGCACACCCCCTACCGGGGATGTGCCTGCAACCAATGTATATGCCCTTGACCAGAATCAAACCTGGGACCCTTCAGTCCACAGACCAGCAGTCTATCCACTGAGCCAAACTGGTTACGGCTCTTCTAGACTTTTAAAAATTCTTCAAGGACTATTCCAATTAATAGAAAATCTGGTTAAGGATTATTTCATCAAGTGAAAATTTTTGAGAGACTATTCACATAGCAGGTTGAATGCTGTTACATGAAGTACTTTTATTAATTTTTATAACATTTCCTATAGAGTCTTCTTATAAATGCATGAAATCTTTCCTGGGGCTTCTTCTTAACCAAGACTTACATTTGATCAATAGCCACAAAAGAAATACCAGTTATACTTTCTTAACAAATCCTGCTTTGACTGTGAGAAGTAAAAATTACAGTAGTTGAGATCTAATCAACAAGAGATATATCTTACTTCTCCTTCTGGGGTGAAATCAGAACTTTTCTTTCATTTTGATTCTTATTGACAGTTATATAGAAATAGACCAAAACCTCTGCTACTAAAAAAACCCCAAAACATTATTTCTCCCACATGTCTCAGTAAAGCCTTGCAAAGGAAATCATCTTGGTATAACAAAAATCATTACATTCAGGATTCAGAAAATGGCAGCGGAATAGAGAGATGTGTTCTGAGCCTTCTCCTGGAGCAGAAAGAAAGAACATCTGAGGGTTGCATGGGGATTTTTTGTTGGCAAGTTAAGGGACAGCTAAACTACAAGAGAAGGTTGGGGACTGTTGGACGGGGTTCCCCTGACCTCGCAGTCCCCACTGCTGCTGGGTCCCCAGCCGGAGCTATGTGTTCGGACGTGGAGACTGTGCCATCTTGAAGGGGAAAGGGGATCTTATTGGAAGCCGGAAAATCCACAACTGTAGCAACCACTGAACAGCTGTAGCCCCAGAACAGCGGTCCCCAATTGGTGCAAACACACGGATTCAAAGGAGCTCTTCACTCCACCACGGAAAGGTCAGATTTCGCCTGGGATAAGGTGACGTCTCTGGTCCCAGTGGGAGAGAGAAATGGGCGCTTTGCAGGAGCTGGAGGACTGTGCCTAGAAAAATCAGTGGCTGTTGGGGCTGGTGTGATCCATGAGTATGGAAGGAGTCCTCAGAGCTTCTAACAGAAGGGGATCTCTAAAAAGCAACCCATTTTGATCTAATGCAGAGGGACAGCCTATGAATTTCAAAGGTGTGTCAGTTACTTAGACTTGCACGCAGACCCATTGTTCACACACTTGGGCTTTTTCCTCTTAAATCCTTGCTTCTGATTACTAAGCCCAATACATAGAATCACCCAGTTGGGACATCCTGGGAAACTGCAGGGGAAAGTTGTTTTTCTGGAATCAGGGGATTGGAGTGGGGAGTGACCATCAGAGAACCAGCTCTAAGGCACTCCCATAAACCTGTATTGAGTTGCACAGGGAAAGGAGGATCTAGATACAGGCTAGAGAGGCCAAATAGATCCAGAAGTCAAACCAGAAACACTGCTACCCAGGGGCTGAATCACAAATGGACTCTTGTGTTATCAAAAATAAAGGAATAGGACAAATTAAGCCATGGCCTGCTAAAAAATCAGGACTGGCTTAAAACACTGAGGAGCAGTGGAACACAGGGAACTGCAATACTGTCCGGACTGGGAAATAGATGTGCAAAACAGAATAATAGAGGAAGTGAATAACCTTCACTACTGCACATTCTATTTATCTATTTATTCATTTTCATTTTTTTTGCATCTTTTACTTAAGAAAGTATTTTTTTCTTTCTTCCTCACTTGATTTTACCTTTTTAATTATTACATTTTTATTTTCAATCAGTATTGTTATTACTACTGTTTTACCTTTTTTTTAAAGTGTCATTTTACTTTTTCTTTATTTTACTTTGGGATTAGTGTTCTACATTATATTTTCATCTTTCCTTAGCATTGTTTTACTCTATCTCAACTCTACCTTTATGCCATCACTATCTCCATAACCTTTCCCCTTTTGGTGTCTTATTTATCTTATCCCTTTCCTGGTTTAGATTTTCCCTATTCTGTTTACCCCCTTTTTAAAATTTCATCCTATTTATGTATTTCCAATCCCCTGCTCCAAGTCCATACACCCCTCTCTCTTCACTGTCTTAACTCTCCAAAAAAATTGTTTTTCTCTCTATCCTTTTATTGTTGTTTGCTTGAATGTTGATTATATCACATTTTTATGCTTTCTTGTGAGATTGTTTTGCTTATTCGTTGTTAGTTTTTTTTATTTGCTTTCTTTTTGTTTGTTTTTTGCTTCTGTTTTCCCTCACCTTGCTTGGTATTAGTTGGTATTGTAGTTTGTATTAAACTCGAGGTATTTGTTGCTGGCATTGGCTGGGATTAGCAGTTGTTCTATAGAGTTTTCTCCCTATATGTATAGTTTGTTCCCCTTTTATTTCTTATTCTCTTTCTTGTGTTTCTTACTTTTTTTTTTCCTTTTCCCAATTTCATTTTGACACTCCTCTTCCTTCCTTCCTTTCTTTCTTTCTTTCTTTCTTTCTTTCTTTCTTTCTTTCTTTCTTTCTTTCTTTCTTTCTTTCTTTCTTTCTTCTATTTCTTGTCTTGTTCTTTCTCTTCTATTCCATAATTTGCATTTCTCTGGTGGTCACTAATATTGGGAGTTATTAATATTGTGAATATATTTCTGTTCAGTGCCTTATGTGTTTACCTGGTTGTATTGTATTTTGTTCCTTTAAATAAACGCAGGAGAGAGAGAGAGAGAGAGAACTACATAACCAGACATCCAGAAAAGACAGACCATGGGGAGACAAAGAAACAACCCACATATCAAAGAAAAGCAGGCATCACCAGAAAAGGAAGTAAATGAAAAAGAGACAAGAACCCTATTAGAGAAATAATTCAGAGAAATGGTCATAAGGTGGCTGAAAATAATGGAAGACAAATTCAAAAATATGAGTAAGAATCAATCCTGTCAATCCTACAACAACTATTAAGAAAAGGGAAAACAAGAAGGTGCATGAAGCTCTTTTCCAGTGTTTAAACTCTGAGGAACAAGTATCTTTAATGCTGACTTAGAAAATTACTTCTATTTACCACATTCATTCAAGTAGAAGCCTTTCAGTGCTAACAACCTATACTTCCATACTCCTCAGATGATTTGTATGACCTTTTAGGTCTTATTTCTGCTGATATGACTCTACGAGGTTTTAATTTGGGGCTTCCAAATAACCACTCAGATGATGTCAGAGCTAGGAATGCTAGCAGGTCAGCCAAGATGGCCAGTCAAATGGCTTTCTGAAGTTGACTCATAGTCATATCTTAGCCTTAGTTTGAGTCATACAAAACTAGTAAAATAATTAGTTGTTTGTAGCAAATAAGAAAAAAACCTGACATATGTTTTAGCTTTTATGTTGAGTTTCTATAAATCCACAGGAATTAACCAGGATCTTCCCAAATAAGACTGTTTTTAGGAGCTAGGGCCAAAGGAAAAAAAACACACAATACTAGGTCAAGTTTCCCATCTTCCCCACTCTTTCTACCTCCACCTCCCACTTCTCTATGTCTGCTCAATATACCTTGTGTGGTTGGAAGAGGCATAAAAAGAGCTTACAGCTAGGATGTGGAAGAGTACTTGCTATGGAATAGTAGAAAAATAGAGTTTGGGGGAAGAGATTTCAGAATTATTTAAAAATAGAATACTTTACAAATATTATTAATCAGCAACTGGATTATATGTGTATGTGTATTATGTACCACATTGCCTACTTACCCTTAAAAGTATCTTGCTATCGAGAAAGTATAAGAATTGCATACACCATCATATATAGTATAATATAGTTACTGAGCAATACATTTTTAAAAATATTCTATTGGTTTTGAATTACACTATTTTTACACATTGAGTAGATACAACTACCCCGACCTTGCAATAGCAAGAGCAATCACCATGGAACATTTGCCAGTCATGTGATTTCAGTGCATTATATATGCCAGACATGAAAAAGGAGGAAATGTCTTTGGAGAATAAAATACTATTTGAGATGTCCAGATGAGCCATTTTTTTGTTACTCATCCATGTCCTCTACTCAAACTCTTTACACTTTGAACAATTGTTCTCCTGGGGAAAAATAAAACACACACACACACACACACAGCCACAGGAATTTGTTGTTCTATTGCCTTGTCAATTGTACAAACCTAGTATGTGTAATTCTCTCTACTATTTATGTTCTCTGTCTCTCATTTACTCTTGTTTTCTTTCTCTCAAAAGTCTCATTCCCTACATCTTCTTCCCTTAGGCCCTTGATCTCAAGCAGGCAGCATACACAAAACACATGGACCTAATTGTAATGGGTACTTATGGGTTTTATAGGCCAGGCAACCTAATGCATTTTAACACTATTGAAGAACAAACTCTCCTTTCTATCCTTATCAAAATGTTTCCAAAGCACAGGTTCCCGTTAAAAAGTTTCTCCAATTTGTCCCATCCATCTCAAACCTGTCAACTAAAACTAAGCATCTTCAAGATATTTCTGAGAGCAGAGGCACACGTTTATTGGCACAAAATTCATCTCTAGATATGACTGCAGCACCATGAGTAATTCCAATTCTTACTCATTAATCTACAGATGAAGTGAGCACATTCACTTCCTGCATAACCATACAGTCTACTCTTCAAGCAAAAATGTGGTTATTGTATACACACACAGATTTTTGTTTTCAGTGAGAAACTAATCCCCTTAAATGTAAAAATAAACAACAACAAAACATTCAATGTAAGGGCAAATTAACTATTTAGAAAAAGAAGAAATAAAGAAAAGAAGGAAGGAAGGAAGGAAGGAAGGAAGGAAGGAAGGAAGAAAGAAAGAAAGAAAGAAAGAAAGAAAGAAAGAAAGAAAGAAAGAAAGAAAGAAAGAAAGAGAGAAAGAAAGAAAGAGAGAAAGAAAGAGAGAAAGAGAGAAAGAAAGAAAGAAAGTTAGAAGGAAGGAAGGAAAGCAGGCAGGCAGGAAGGAAGGAAGGAAGGAGTCCATTTGGAAATGATGTTTTGAAATTGAGTCCTTTAGCTGCCAGTTCCCACTTATACTCAGACCAGGTTTGAGAAACTCACAGATAAGATATAGAAAATTGAGTTAAAATTTATAACATGACAATAACATAACATGCATACTACTGCAGGGTTCTGGGTTTTCTTTTAAATTAAAAAAAATTATCACAGCCATTTTTATAATCGTCTCTGCCACTTATGTTGACACCTAATTATATATATATATATATATATATATATATATATATATATATATATATATATATCTCCCATGTTGCCTTTTACCTATTCAATGTGCTTTGTTCATTTTTTTTTTGTTCATTGTTTTGTGCTTATGTGTTGTTTATGTTATTTAAACAAGGCTTTATCCCTACCCAGCCCATAAATCCATGGTGGGCATGTTCAATAAATAATCATTGAGCTGCTCTGAATCAAATTGGGAAACAATAACAAGTAATCCCTAGCTCATCCCTACTTGTCATTTTAATGTGTTTGTGTTTCCATTTCAATATGGATCTGTCTGGGATATTAGGACTTCACATATTTTCAGATAATGAAATCACACTGGGAATAGGTTATTTTGAAGAAAATATAAAGCAACCCAATTTATACTCATGCTGAAGACTGAAGCAGGGCACCAAGCCCAGTTTAAGGTCTTTTGACAGTTACAGGCTGAATGAGTTGCATTTTCATCAGGAAAGGGAAGAGTGAATCCCAAGGCTATTTTTAAAGACCTCTGCTGGCCATTGAGATGGATGAGACAGGCAAGGAGGTAGAGTGAGTGGTGAACACACCCCAAAAGTTTCCTCCTTTTCAACTACCCTGAGCAGCATGCTGAATTAGAAAAGGGGAGACTTAAAATAAATTATGATAATCTCAACAAAGGAACTGGAAAGAAACCCAGCATGGCTTTCTTTCCAAATCACTTACAGGAGAATTTAAAGATTTGCTTCTGAGAAGCCTTAATGCAATAACTGAGAATTAACTCTTTCACTCATCCCGTATTCATCCATCACTTGCCAAATGAAGACAAGCAAATTTTTTCTGAAAATCACTGCTAGATCAATCTTTGTAAGGCACTGCTTTCAGTCTGTCACTCCCCTGGGAGGACACCATTTTCCTATAGGTTCGAGTCAAAAGTAATCAATCTAGCATGCTAGGACTTCCATCAACTGACTCCACCTTGTTCATTCATCCCAACCCCTCACTAATTCTCAACGTGTTCATGGGCTTCAATTCTGTCAAACTGGCCTCTTTATAACCACATACCACATTCCTACCTGCATACATTCACTCATTCCTCTTCTATGTAACTATACCTTCTTTTCCTCTCTACCATTCAAAACCCCAAATGTTCATATTTCAAAGCTCTTGTTCAAAATTAATCTTCTCTATAAGAGCTGCCCAGTCTAATGGCATTCCTCTGTGATCATTCCTTTATTTGAAATTACAGCATAAAAACCTACGTTTGTACCAAACAATATCCACATACATTAATGTTCTCAAGTATAGGATTAGCTTTCATAGAGCGATTGTAAACAAAGGACAAAGGATCTCTTCTGTCATCACCAATATCACCCAATACAATGCTCAATATATATATATATCTTAATATTAATAATCAACAGATAGAAGCATTTTAAACCAATTTAGGGTTCATTTGACATGGAAATGCAGGCTTGTTACAATTTTCTTTTTTATATATAGTTACATAGCCATTTTTAAATGCCAAAATCCCTATACTTGCTTCATTTTTCCAAATTGAACTCATTTTCATTTTACTTTCTTTTTAAAAAGAACCTGTTCTTCATGTTATATTTTTAAAGCTCTGCTTTTTCAGTGCAGCACTGAGGGCATGAACATGAACAACCACCAAGCCTTAAATGTTCCAATTGAGGTATTGCGATTTAACCTTTACACATATCTGTAGCTCAGAAACCTGCACTGATGAAAGAGGAAGATCTATCCACCAGGAGGAAAAGATTCTGTTCTTTACAATTTTTACAGGGAGAATCACTTTCTTTCCCACTTGGATATAAGCTCCCTTAAGAGCCTGGAGGGTGATTTTATGACTCAAAACAGATGGACTTTTTTCCCCATTCTGTATTTTTCTTTTCTTAGACAGGTAAGGAACAGCTGCTTCAATTCCCTTTTTTAACCAATTATTTTCTAAATCACACTGTTTCTTTTTATCTCTGCTGGGTTTTTGGAATTCCAATCAGGGGGAATGATTACATTACACTCTTAAAAATGAAATTCTTTCATTTTCTTGTCCCTTTTAGACAGAGCACTGCAGGAAGAATTTAAATCTCCTAGGGCAGTGAGTTGACATGGCAGATGGAGACCATGATTGTATTATTTTTAAGGGCAGGAAAACTTCTAGAATATCCTCATTTTAAGTTCGATCTAGTTGTCCATGTCAAAATTCTACTAGCTAATGCATTGTGCTCTCTGGGTACAATCATAAATTTAAGTATACCTGAGAGTAATAATAAATGAGTTATATACATGATAGTTTGGACTGGTTTATCAAATTTTAACTGATAACAAGCTGTGCATTGTTGGAATGGAATTTGTTATAGAGTACTGTCTTAAAAAGCCACTCTGAAATTTTCAGAATCATCTTGGATTACCTATATCAGTCTTATCATCCACATATTCCAATACCCTCACATTATTTGCAATCATTCAAACAAGCCATGTATTTTTAAAAATCATTTATATATGTGCCTTTGCCCATGCTATTCCCACTTCCTCAGATTCCCTTTTTTTCCATCAGACCTTTTTTCATGATCCAGCTCATTCACTACATCTTTCAAGAAAATGTCTCTGCATATTTTGTCTGGCAACATCCTTCATCTACCAGTTCAAAGACTACCTCTTCTATAAAGCATTCTCTGACTTTTCTAGGCAGCTGTAGGCACTTTTTTTCTCTAGGCACCCACATCTTAACATGAATTCCACACTAGCATATCATTATTGAAATTATCATATTGTGTGCCTATTCTTATAAGACTGAGTTCCTTGATGGCATGGACCAGACCTTATTATCTTTGTTTCCCAAGCTATTTTTATCCAAACTAGAGGCCCAGTGCATGAAATTCATTCATGAGGTATATGTGTGTTCCCTCAGCCCAGCCTGCACTCTCTCCAAACAGACCTCTCAAGGGATGTCCAACTGCTCATTTAGTCACACTCCTGGCTGGATCTGGCTTAAACAGGCAGTCGGATATCCCTCACACAATCCAGGACTACTGGTTCCCAACCACTCACCTGCCTGTCTGCCTTATTGCCCCTAACCGCTCCAGCCTGCCAACTTGATCACCCCCTAAACCTGCCAGCCTGATCTATGCCTAACTGCTCCTCTGCCAGCCTGATCTACACCTAACTGCTCCCCTGTCAGACCAATTGTTCCTAACTGCCCTCCCCTGCGGTCCCAGTAACCCCTAACTGCCCTCCTTTGCCAGCCTGGTCGTCCCTAACTACCCTCCCCTCCTGGTCTGGTAGCCCCAACTGCCCTCCTCTGCTAGCCCAGTCCCCCCCAACTGCCCTCCCTGGCAGGCCTGCTCACCTTCAACAGCCCTCCCCTGCATGCCTGGTCACCCCCAACTGCCCTCCCTTTCAGACCTGGTCCTTCCCAACTGCCCCTAACCGCTTCTGCCTGCCATCCTGATCACCCCCTAACTGCTCCCTGCCAGCCTGATCTATGCATAACTGCTCCCCTGCCAGACTGATTGTCCCTAACTGCCCTCCCCTGCTAGCCCAGTAACCACCAACTGCCCTCCCTTGCCAGCCTGGTCACCCCTAACTGCCCTCCCTGCTGGTCTGATCGCCCACAACTGCCCTCCCCTGCCAGCCATCTTGTGATGGCCATCTTATGTCCACAAGGAGGCAGCCATCTTTAACCTAATGGGGGCAGCCATCTTGTGTGTTGGAGTGATGGTCAATTTGCATATTATTCTTTTATTAGATAGGATAGTCAATATCTGATAAAGAAATAAATCACAGGATTAGTCTAAATAAAAAATTAAACAGAATCAGAACTCACTTCATCTTAAATCATGAAGACTACCTAACCCCAAGCATGAACTTTATTTTTAAAAAAATATTTAGTATTTGATTTATTAAGGTAACAACTTTTTTTTAAAAAAAATCCTCAGTTGAGAATATTTTTCCATTAATTTTCAGAAAGAGTGGGAGGAGAGAGGAAGGAGAGAGAGGAAGAAAGAGAGAGACACACACAATTGTTTTCCTCCTACAAGCACCCCTGGATGGGGCTGGGGATTGAAGCTGCCACTGAGGTACATGCCCTTCACTGGCAATCGAACCTGCAACCTTCAGTCTGCAGGCCAACTCTCTAACCATTAAGGAAATGTACTTTACCAGAGTAAAAGGGCGGAACAGTTTACTGTGTGTGTAAACATCAAATTAAAAGGGTTGGTATTCTGTTACATTGAAAATGACCTGCTAACTATATTTCTTGTGTTTAACTTTTAAAGTAATTTCAAATCATTATTTCCTATACCTTAGATTTCAGAGTAAAACAAAAATGTCAGAAGGAGAGCAATGGTGAGATCAAACTCATTCACTTATTCACTGAATATTTATCAAATATTTACAATGCACAAATCAATAATAGAGAGCTCAACAAAAATAGTCCCTCTTTGGGCTGGAAGGTGGAGATATTGAGAGAAAGAAAGAATGAAAGAAAGAAGTAAGGAAAAGAAAGAAATAAACTCATTTACACAGACATGATCCAGCTCATTCGGTGTATTGATTACAGGAGAAGGGGTGGGTGAAGGTAGAACAGGGTGTAAGGGGGATAAAGGGTGATGGAAAAAAATAAAATAAGGAAAAAGATAAAATAGTCCCTTCTTGTCCTCATGAAACTTACTATCTAATTGGGGAAAGATAATAAATTATAAATAGATAGTGTTAGCTAATGGTAAGTTTAAAAAGAAAAAATTAACAGGATGAGAGGATAAAATGTAATGTAGTCTTGCTGGTGTGGCTCAGTGGTTGAGCATAAGTCCATGAATCAGGAGGTCACTGGTTCGATTTTCATTTGGGGCACATGCTGGATTTGTAGGCTCAACCCCATCGGTGTGCAGGAGGCAGCTGATTTTCTCCCATCATTGATGTTTCATGTCTCTCTCCCTCTCTGAAATCTATTTTAAAAAATAATTTGGCTATTTTAGATAAAAAGGCATCTTTGAAATAATATTTGAGGAAAATTTTAAGGTAGAGAATGAGTAAAGCCACTATCAGAAGGAAGAGGGACAGGATCAACAAGGGCAAAACTCTAGTATGATGGGAAGGACTTGTATCCTAGCAACATAGGATGTAGTAAGCCAGGGAAAGACTTATAAATGATGAGGTCAGAAAAGTAGCAGGGATCCAGCTCATATAGAATCTTGTAGGTCAGAGTAAGGTCTTTGGACTTTATTCTAGGAATGAGAAAAGTCATCTGAGAATTTTGAGCAGGGAAATTACATGATTCAATTTATATATTTTTAGAAAGTATCTTAGGCTGCCATAACAAAATACGTACTATAGACAGGATTGTTTAAACAACAGGAATTTATTTCTCACAGCCTGGAGAATGCAAATCTAAGACCAAAGTTCCAGCAGGGTATTTGTCTAGTGAGAGTTCTCATTGAATTTCAGATAGCTGCCTCCCTGCTGTGTCCTCGAATGGCCTTTATTCTATACATATGAGTTAAGAAAAGAAGAGAAAGCAAGCTCTCTGGTGTCCGTATAAGGGCATTAATCCACATTTTTGTGATCTCATCTAATCTTAATTACCTCCCAAAGCCCTCATCTCCAAATAATATTACGTTTGGTTAGGGCTTCAACATATAAATTTTAGGGGGACACAATTCAGTTGATAGTAGAAATCTTAATCTGAATGTGGTATGGAGAGTAGACGATCAAAGGACAATGGTTTAAAAAAGGAGAGAACTTGCCAGAAATCTATTATGATAATGTAAGTGAGAGATGACAGTTGCTTGGATATGGTTTGAAGTGTTGGTAGTAGTGAAAGGTATAAATATTTTAGACACATTTTGAAGGTATAACCTACAGAATTTTCTAATAAGCTGTATGTGGGTTATGGAGAAAAAAAATAGTCAAGCTTCAGGTCAAGATAGTGGCATAAGTAAGTGCAGTGCTCAATGCTTCCCACAAACATATCAAAATTTACAACTAAAATACAGAACAACCATCATTCAGAACCACCTGAAATCTAGCTGAACAGAAGTCTTACAACTAGAGAAGTAAAGATGAAGCATATCAAGACTGATAGGAGGGGTTGAGACACAGTGTTGAATTGCAGAACATGCTTGTCCCACACCCATATGTATCAGTTAAAAATCTTGAGGGAGGCAGTGTGCTCAGAGGGTCCTAGATCTGTTTCTTGCTTCAAAAGTGTTTGGACAGAACAGACTCAGGGATACCCCACTTCCAGCATTCGACCACCCTTCTGCGTCTTATCCAGTCACCATCTTCAGATCCACCTCTGGGACCAGGCAACACACTTTCCCCCCCTACCTTAACTTCTTATTGCTGAATAACCATGAGTTTCCAAATTCATCAGAGTTATTCCACTGAAGTGGAGGCTGCAGTCAACCGCCTGGCCAACCTGCCTCTGTGGGCTTCCCACACCTATCTCTGTCTGGGCTTCTATTTCAACACTGAGGATGTGGCTCTCCAGTGTATGGGCCACTTCTTCTGAGTTGATGGAGAAGAAATGTGTGGGCACTGAGCAACTCTTAAAGTTGCAAAACAAGAGCGGTGGCCACATTCCCTTCCAGGACATGCTGAAGCTTCCTAAGATGAGTGGGTAAAACTCAGCATGACATGGAAGCTGCCCTGGCCTTGGTGGAGAACCTGAACTAAGCCCCTGGGTTCTACCTGTGCAGACCCTCATCTCTGTGACTTCCTGTATAAACATTTCCTGGATGAGGAGGAAACTGATCAAGAAGATGGGCAACACCTGACTAACATCCACAGGCTGGCTGGCCCCAAGGCTGGGCTGGGCAAGTATCTCTTCAAAAGGCTCAATCTTAAGCATGACCAGCAACCTTTGGAGCCCAGAGGACTTTGAGAGGCTCCTCTGCATTCCCGTAGTATCTCTGGCTTTTACCTGAGCATCTTCCCGAAACTACTTGTCATTCTTTTAACCACCCTGAAGCCCTCTCCAATGCATTGGACAAAATGAAACAAAGCTTTTTTGCAGCAAAACAAACAAATAATAAATTAAATAAAATGGCGAGCGAGCCTGGTATGATTCAGTGCTTGAGTGTCAACCTATGAACCAGAAGGTCATGATTCAACTCCCGGTCAGGATACATGCCTGGGTTGTGGACTCAATCCCTAGTAGGGAGTGTGCATGAAGCAGCTAATCAATGATTCTCACTCATCATTGATGTTTCTATCTTTCTCCTTCTCCCCTCTGAAATCAATAAAAATATATTTTTAAAAATAAAAGTTGGGTGGGATATCTTGGCTATGCAAGTTTTCCTGAGGTGTGAAGAGTCCTTACTCCACACAGGGCCCCCATCCAAGGGCTCCAGTGCTGGGAAGAGAAGTCCCTACCACTTCTGGATGTAAAAACCAGCATGGATTGTGGCTGAGTAACACTGAGGCTGCAGGAATCCCAGGCTGTTCATCTTAAAGGGTCTGCACATGGACTTACTTAAACTCACTGCCTCTGAACTCACTGGGGCAGCAGCTTGAAAGGAACCTGGGACGTTCGGGGATGAACTAACTTGACCAGAATCAGGGAAGTAGCCAGAGGGGCAACTTTCTCCCAGATAAAAGTGCTGGCAGAAGCCAGGGTTCCTTTGCTAAGCCCTCCCTGCCACAGAGCCAACAGGATGCGCCATATCTGAATCTCCATCCATCAACTTAGTTAAAAATTTTCGCCTTGCCCTAGTGATTTGGTGATACCCCACCTCAACCCCTACTTATAGGCTCATCCAAGCCATTTCTAGTGGCTTTCACATACAATGGGCCTCTCTTGCCTCATGCTTTAGACATTACTAAAATTTCTCAAACAGGTAGAAGCTGACATCAGCATATTCCATACCTCTCAATAAGTGGCCCCAAGCCCAGCACTAGTAGAAACCTGCTATGGTTCACAGCTTGGCCTCTCCTGGGCACCTGAAAGCTCAACACAAGTAGCATCCAAGTGTAGATTGCTTTGTAGCTCATGCTGGGTCTCCCCAGGAAGGACACAGGTAGAGGCAGACTTTGCTGGGAAGCCTCGGAGCCAGTGCATCTGGTGGTCAATTTTGACAACACGGAATTACAACCTTACCACCTCCACAAGTGACACACTCAAGGAGCAGATTCAGTGAGCAGCAAAGTCCCACTGAAGCAAGTCCTATGCCATAGCGGTATCTCCTGCATAGCAGCTCTTTTGCTGTAGTTACAACCAATCCTCGAAACCTATTGGTCAGGAGGTAAATCCCTCCCAGTGAAACCAACAGCCATCAAGGCGATTACAATAGGACAGTGCACACAGATCACAGGGGTGCACCTGGAGTGCCCAGATAAGGTGACTGGGGAGGCTGAGTCACTGGGCCCTACAGGACACCTACTACACAAGGCCACTCTACCAAGTCTTGGAGAGATAGTAGATGTATCTAATACATAGAAACTAACACAAGGAAGGAACCAAAATGCAGAGACAAAGAAATATGTCACAAATGAAAGAATAGGAGAAATCTCTAGGAAAAGAACTAAATGAAATGGAAGCAAGAATACTACCAGATATAGAGTTCAAAATAATGGTTATAAAGATATTAAGGAACTTACTGATATCTCCAAGGAAATCAGTGAGAACTTCAAGAAACTTAGTGACATCAACAACATAAAAAAGGACCAGTCAAAAATGTAGGATACACTAACAGAAATAAAGAATAATTTACACTGGATCAGTAGTAGAGTAAATGATGCCAAGAATCAAAACAAGCATTTGGAATAAAAGGAAGCAAAACAAAACCAAACACAACAAAAACATGCCCAATAAGATGAGCAAAACCAAAAAATAATACAAAAATATGAAGATAATATAAGGTACCTCTGGGATAACTTCAAGTGTACCAACATTCACATCATGGGGGTGTCAGAAGGAAAAGAGAGGGAGTAAGAAATCGAAAACCTATCTAAAAAAAGTCAAAACTTTCCTATCCTCATGAAAGAAATAGACATACAAGTTCCATCTCCCTCCATGGAAAAAATCCCATTTTGTCTTTAGCAGAGTTAGAATTAAAGCCACTGCCCAGAACTTTCCTTCCATATTGGAGCACAGTCCAGTCCCACATCTAGATAGCCTATCTTGTGATCCTAGATAAAGTCCTATTGAGTTAGAGTTCCCATGGCCATGGGCCATGAGGCTTCTAGGGCCACATGGCTGGCTAGCACAAGTGAAACAACAAGCAAGTGCAAGAAAGCAGGAGCAAAGGAAAAGGAACAAGAGCATACATTTCTTTTTCTGGGGATTTTAACTAGGAGCTTGTCCAATGAATCCTTTAAGAATTTGTGTTCCTGAAGTGCTCCACTCCTTCTAGTCAATTATTTCTTACTCAGGTTAGACTGACAAACAAGCACCTTCCCTATGTCACTCTGACTTCACTAAGCATAAATAAATTTCCCCTTTGTTGGACTCCTTCCTGCAGTGATTTGTAGGGAATGGACCAGTGGTACCCTGGGGAGTGTAAAGTTGCAGCTTCCTGGTGAAGCTTTCCAAGTGACCATGCTTATACTACCTGGCCTTCCCTTTACTTTCTTTATATTATTAATATTAATAACTAGCTAATTATAACAGTAAAACAGAGAAAGAAGAGAAATATAAATACATGCCAAGTATGGAGTGACTACTTTGACTCCTACCATTCTGGATCACGAAATCACAAATGCACTTACCTATGCATTTGTGATTTCGTGGTCCAGGAATGATAATAGTGATTACAAAATTTTGTAATGAAGATCAAATATCTTTGTTATACTTGACTGAATGTTCATCAAATTTATTGTTTTCAATTAGTTTAACATAGTTGGAACTAGACATAGACCAGATTTCTTTATTCATATACTCATATACTAGGAATGTAAGAAAATTAAGTCAGCAAGTCATAGAATGTGCTTATAGTCATATGTCTTCTTACTAAATGACAAAGCACCAGAGGAATTATTCAAATAAAACTTGTTTAAATAACTGCCCATCACTTTATTAAAATTGGAGTGGTATTTTTGCTGGTGAAATACATTTCTCTTAATTGCAAATTTTATGTGCTGATCATGTTTTTCAACCAAGCATAAATTCTGTCCAAAAACAATGCCCTGTCTCATCCATCTGTTTTGTAAATGAAAATAAAACCTTATTAAGGAGTTTTACTTAATATAAGACATTCTGATTCCATGTGTGTCTCCTATTAAATCTTAGGTTCTGGCTAAGTGATTCATCAAATTCAAAATGACTAACAAAGACGTGTTTTAAAAAGTTAAACATCACCACACACCTATTAGAATGGCTAACATCCAAAAAACTGACAACACCAAAAGCCTGTGAGGGTGTGGAGTAACAGAGACTCTCATTCATTACTGGTGGGAATGCAAACATGGTACAAGCAATTTGGAAGACAGTGTGGTAGTTTCCTACAAAACTAAACATAGACTTATCATATGATCCAGCAATTTTATTCCCTAATATTTACTTAAATGTATTGAAAACATCTCCACATAAAATCTGCACCCAAATTTTTATAGCAGCTATATTCAGAATTGCCAAAACATGGAAACAACATGTTCTGCGTGTGTTTCTCTTTTTTTCTCGGCACCATTTGTTAAAAAAAAAAAAAAAAAAAGACTATTCTTCTGAAATTACATATTCTTAGCTTCTTGTTGAATATTAGTTGACCATAAATACTAAAACTGAACTCTGAGCTTTCTATCCTGTTCCACTGATCAATGTGTCTATTTATTTAACAGTATTGTCTGTTTTATTACTATGGCTCTCTAGTATAGTTTGAATTCAGAAAGTGTGATACTTGAAACTTTGTTATTTTGGGTATTTTGTGGTTTCACACTTATTTTAGGATAGATTCTTCTATTTTTGTGAAGAATGATTTGGTAATTTTGCAGAGATTTGTTAAATCTGTAGATAGCTTTGGGTAGTATGGTCATTTTAATAATACTTATTCTTCCAATCCATTTTCACAGGATGACTTTCCATTTGTTTGTGGAAAGATTTTTTTCAATTTCTTTCATCAAAGTCTTATAATTTCATTGTACAGATCTTTCATTTCCTTGGTTAAATTTATACCTAATTACTTTATTGGTTTAGAGGCTCTTATGACTGCGATAGTTTTCCTTTATTTCCTTAGCCAAGATATGGAATCAATCCAAATACCCAATAATGGGTACACAATGTAATGTTATTCAGCCATGAGAAAGGTATTTTTGGATATATATATATATATATATATATATATATATATATATATATACTAATAACAGGGTAATATGCTAATTAGACCAGACATCTTCCAGACAAAGCCAAGATGGCAAGGGGCTGAGGCAGAGGCAGTTAGGAGTAATCAGGCTGGCAGGGGAGAATAGTTAGGGGGCAATCAGGCCAGCAGGGGGGAGATGTTAGGGGGAGATTAGGCTGGCAGGGGAAGGCACTTAGGAACAAGATCAGTCAAGCAAGAGAGAGCAGTTAGGGGTGATCAGGCAGGCAGAGGCAGTTAAGGGTGATATCAGGCAAGCAGGGAAGCAGTTAGGAGGCAATCAGGCCAACAGGCAGAAATAGTTAGGGTCGATAAGCCAGGCAGGCAGAGGTGGTTAGGGGTAATCAAGCAGGCAGGCAAGTGAGTGGTTAAGAGCCAGCACTCTTGGATTGCAAGAGGGAGGTCTGATTGTGGCATTGGGCCTAAACTGGGAGTCAGAAATCCCCAAAGGGGCCTAAACTGGGAGAGGGTGCAGCCAGGGCTGAGGGACCCCCCCCCATGCACAAATTTCATGCACCAGGCCTCCAGTATTTATATAAAATAGAGGCCAGGGCATGAATTTGTGCATTGGTGGGCTCCAGCCAGCCTGGCCAGGGGGAGGGAACATGGGCAGTTGGCTGGTTTGCCTGCTGGTCTAACTCCTGGTAGAGGGGGAAATTTGCATATTAGCCTTTTATTATGTAGGATATACACTGAGTGGCCAGATTATTATGCATTCAGATCATAATAATATGTCTACTCAGTGTGTGTGTGTGTGTATTTATTATTTTTTAAAATTTTCTAAACATGGATGGATCTTGACCATCTATGCTAAGATAAATCAGACAGAAAAGGACAAGTACTATATGCTAAAATTTACATAGATAATTTTGTAAAAAAAAAGTCAAACCCATAAAAAAAAAAAACCACACACAAAATAAAACAAAACACAACAACACAGAATATAATAGTGGTTACCAGAAGCTGGAGGCTGGGTTAATAAGATTGATGGTATTTAAAGGTACAGTCTTGTAAGTAGTAGTAAATAACGCATCTGTAATAATAAAAGCATAATATGCTAAGTAGACCGGATGACCTTCCAGAGGAAGCCAGGGCTGTGAGGGCCAAACCCCCTTGCATGAATTTCATTCATTGGGCCTCTAGCAGAGATATAAAGCATAGTGTAATGAATAGTATAGTAGATAATAACTGTACTATAATGATGTAATAAGATACCTATTGCTTCCATAGCAATTATATAAATGTATAAAACTAACATGCTGTACACCTTAAATTTATAAATTGTAACATGTCAAATTCACTTTCCATGCCCTACTCAAATCGGGACTCAGGTAAGAGACAGAGACTTGGCCGACAGCAGCTGCCCTCTCACTGCAATAACACTTGTTTGAGTTGTCTTGTACCTATGGTGTGGGGAAGTAGGTTTTTGATATCTAAATCCAGCCTACCAGCAGGAATGCTCAGGACCTACTCAAGAAGGCAAATAATCCTTTCCACTAATATTTTTAGGGTAAAATAAGATTGTTGTTAGAATATTAAATTTGAGAGTAAAATAGTAGTAAAGTTTTCAGACTAATTTAAATTGGCTAATTGAAATAAGCAAATATTCTATAAAAATCAATTGTACTGGACAAAAAGCTGTTCCTAAAGTGTTAACTAAAATTCTTATTGGTAGTTCATCTCATGGTAAAATTGCATAACTTGTAATGAATCTATGGTAGTCATATTTTAGTGCAAAAAATTGAAATTTAAAAGCTATCAATACTATATTGTAAAATTTCAAAAGCCTCCTAATATTTAAATCAAAAAAGGGGAGATAGTAGAAGAATATCATATAAGGAAAAATATCCTGTGAGTAAATTACATCGAGAAAATTTTTACTTTAGAAAATTGACTTTCATTTGAAATGCTAACAACAACACACCCATGAAAAACACATGGTGTCAAAACAAGCCAAAGGAAAATCATTTGGGCAAAAAATGAAAAAGGATCCAAGTCAAATTTATAGAAAAGATTCATGTATTAACTTTTGGTCAAGAATATGTTTGTATATTTTCTGAAAACAACTCCAAGATCATGTGGATTCCTCCAACAGAGAGGAATTTACAGGGCTTCTCCAGCCATGAAGACAGAAGAGAAACAGTCCAGAGATGGAAGACGCTGACAATGCCTTGCCATACTAGCAGTCAGCAGCTGTACATTGCTGCAGGTTTCCCAGGACCAAACCAGAGAGGGTCAGACCTGCATTACCACCATTTATCCGCCATCGGGAACTGAAATATCATTGCTGACATGTATACGTAAGGAACTGTTTGATACTGAAATTGGAACTCAAAAGAACTGTTGTCCCAGAAAGAAACTCACTACAGACTTATTCATTTGCCTCTCAGCATAACCATTACTGCTTGTCTCATTTTCAGTTCTTATATGTGTATTTCTAGTACCACATGATCTCACTCATCTAGGGGAAATAATAAACAATATAAACTGATGAACAAAAACAGATCTGAGACAGGGAGGCATCAATCAGACTGTCAAACCTCAGAGGGAAGGTAGAGAAGGATGGGGGTAAGTGGTAGAGATCAATCAAAGGACTTGTAAGCATGCATATAAGCCTAACCAGTGATCATGGACAACAGGGGGATGGGGTCACAGACAACATGGGGAGGGGTTTGGGATGGGAAATGGGGGAATGACGACAAATAGGTGATACCTTAGTCAATAAAGAAATAAAAAAATTATATATATATAATATATATATAACTTTTACTCTTTTTACTATAACAAAAAGTTTCCTACCTCTACCCATTATCCAGTTTTCAAACTCATATCCAGATTTTTAGGTGTTTGTTTTAGAAACACCCTGTTATGCCCAGATTTCAAGATCCCCAAGGACCACCAGGGAGCCCAGTCCGATACAAAAGCAAAGAGCCTTTTTTAGCAGGCCTTGTAAGCGACTAGCCAGGCGATTGCTCTGCCATTCTCCACACAGGGAGACTAGAGAGCATCAGCGACCCTTTGTGTAGGAACACTTTTAAGCCCATTAAGTACATCCTGTTTTTGCAGAACAAGTAACCCAAGACAAAAAGTTTTTCCCAAGCAACGTCAGAGTCATGCCATTGACGACCAAGTTATTCACAGGGTCATCCTGTTCTTCAGAAAGCTGACAGTGTTCTATGAAAGAAGGTCTACATTCTGGAAGGGGCCATGAGACCCTATCTCAAGGCCTGGCCTGGGGTCAGCTCTGACAACTCTATCTGGGGCATAGTCCATGGTCTCTCTGGAAGCATGCTCAAAAATTCTCTCCAACAACCCCACTTCGCAGCACTAAAATTCTAGTTAGTTAGCCATAGCTACCTTTTAAGAATACCACAGACTGGATGTCTTAAACAACAAAAATTTATTATCTCAATTCTGGAGATTACAATTCCAAGATTAAGCTGTAAGCAGAGTTTTCTTCTAAAGCCTCTCTCTCTTTGGCCTGCAGATGACCTGTTCTCTGTTTGTGAGCATCCCTAGTATTTCTCGTTAGCCTCTCATGAGGACACCAGTCACATAATATTAGGGCCCCATCCTTGTGACTTAGTTAAAATTAATTACTCTTTAAAGGTGCTATCTACAATTCCAGTCACAATGGGGTTAAGGCTTTAACATATGAATTTGGAGGGGGAACACAATTCAGTACACACTAAGTATTAAATTCTTATTTATTGCTAACATATTATACTTTTGTCATTATAAAATGTCACTATTTATCTGTAATAACATATTTTATTTTAAACTCTGTTTTATCTATTAGTATAACCACTCCTACATTTTATGATTGCAGGACTATATAAGCAGTCATCCCTTATCCACCTTGGCTTTCCATAGCATGCAGTCAACCTCAGTCCAAAAATATTAAATGAACAATTCCATAAAGAAACAATTTGTAAGTTTTAAATAGTGTGCTATTCTTAGTAGTGTGATGAAATCTTGAGTTTCTTTCTCTATCATGCCTGGGATGAGAATCATCCCTTTGTTCAAAGTCTTCACATGTAGATGCTCCCCACCTGTTAGTCATTAGTAGCCAGGTGAATTTTCAGATTGACTGTTTCGGTATCACAGGGCTTGTGTTCAAATAACCCTTATTATACTTAATAATGGTGCCAAAATGCATAAATTGTGATGCTGGAAATTATAATTTACCAAATAGAAACCATAAAGTGCTTCCTTTAAATGAAAAGGTGAATATAGTTCAATGTGATATTTTGAAAATGAAAGGGAGACCACATTTACATAACTGTTATTATAGTACATTGCTTTTATTGTTCTATTTCATTATTAGTTATTGTTATTAATATATAACTGTACATAATTTATAAATTTAAGTTTATCATAGGTATATATGTATAGGGGAAAACATGGTATCTAGGGTTCCGCACTATCCATGGTTTTAGGCATCCACTGGGGCCTTGAAACATATGCCTCAAGGGTAAGGGAGACTAATATATCTTTTTCATTATTTTGCCTTTCACCTGTTTTATCTTTAAATTGTGCCTGCTGTGGAGTTCATATGTCATGTCATATGGATGTACATGAGGGATGTTATGTGGAGTAGATTTCTTTTTAATTTTAGCTTGTAACTACTTAGGCTTCTTGAATCCATGTACCGATATCTTTTAATAATTCTACAAAAAGTTTAGCCATTATAACTTCAAGTATTTCCTCTGTTCCACTCTTTTTTTCTTCTTTTGGATCTCTGATCAAATGTATGTTAGATCATTTCAGCCTATCCTACAAATCTATTAATCTCTTTCATATTTCCCATCTCTTCATCTCTTTGGGTTGTACATTTCCTTCAGTTCTTTATTATAATTCACTGAATCTCTATGGTAGTCCATTGTTAAACCCATCTAACAAGTTTTAAAATTCACTATTGATATATTACATTTCTCTGGGTTCTAGATGATTTATTTTCATATCTACTTGCTCTTTACTCATATTTTTATTTTTTTAATTTATTGCAATCTGAAAAATATTTCTACTCTAAGTCCGATAGTTACAAAGATGAAGTTTTGTCTATCTTATTCTGTTTGTCTTTTGTTCCTACTCGTTCTCATTCATGGTGACTTTTCTTTTAATTATTCCCCCCCCCTCATTTTCCTTTGATCTCTATTGGTAGGAAGTATCTTGGGCTTGGAATAAAGGTGAGTTCTCTTTAAAAAAAGAATTTTGAGTTTAGTCCCATCAGGCACTTAGAGGATCCACCACTCAGATTTGCTTTAATATAAATACTCAGCTTTAGGTTTTCCAGGCTATCCAGGTGGTGTGTATTTGGGCTGTAAACCTATGTGAGGGCTAGCTTGCTATTACAAAATCTCAAGAGGAGATTATCTCTCATGTCAAGATTCAAAGGAAGAAACACATTTTCTCTTGCAATCGCCTAGATGAGGAACATATTTATTTCTATTTAACCCTTAAATTGTGGATATGGCTCTTTGGGGCCCAAGTTTTATAAAAGGATCTCCCATTAGATTATGCATCTTAGGTGAGCTGTAAGCTTTGTTGCCTATTCCTAGAACTCCAAAGGCTGTGATAAACAGCTTAAGTTCAGCAAACGTTCTCAAAGTAAAAGTTGGCTTCAGAGAGCTGCTTAGCTCTTCCAGGTATCTGTCTTCACTTGGTCATTGGATGATAATTTCTTATTTTCTTTTCAGCTTATGGATATATTCAAGAAGATTTAGAAAGTGTTTTTATTGACCTTTATATTTGTTTTTCATTGAGAGAATAGTCTGGGCACCTGATCTACCAGTTTACTAGAAACAAAAATGACTTCCTGTTTTTGCATGTGGTAATACACAATTCTGGTGTTAATACAGTGGACAGATGCTCCCATATATTTGGCCATTCATATATTTGCATATATAGGTTTATAACATATGGATACAACCAGAAATGCACAAAAGAGAGCTTTGTTTGTGGCAGTATGATTAACAATATTCCATACATAGAGACAACCTAAGTATCCTATTGTACAAGAATAGTAAAATAAAGCATGGTACATCCATATGGCATAGCATTATGTAAAAATTATAACTATATTTTATAAAAATATTTAGGGATTTGTGAAAATGCCTTAGATACAATATTAAATTTTAAAAGTAGGATACAAAATTACACATGAAGCATCATTCTATGCATAGAAAAAGTGCTAATATGAAAAAATTACTTCACATTTTGTTGTGTGTCTTTGTTATACAAGTATGAGTGCTATAGTTCCCATTGTAATTAGCTAGTTATAAATGATAGGAAGAAAGGAAAAGAAAAGCCATAGGTATGGTCATGTGGGCAGGGTCACCAGGAAGCTACAACTTTGTATTCTCCAGAGAATCATCATCTGTCCATTCCCTGCAGATCACAAGTGGTCCAACAAGAAGGAAGAGGGGCACATGCACAGTAAAGTCAGGGTGACATAGGAAAAATACTAGTACTGTCTGTCTAACCCAGGAGCAAAGATTATTTGCTAAAGGTGTAGAGCCATTGCAAGCCCATGAATATTTGGGAATACATAATCCCCAGACAAAGGAATTTTCTTTCTCTCTTGTTTCTCTGGCTTTGCTCCTGCTTCCTTGTACTCACCTGTGTACTCTCCATAGCTATGTGGCCCTAGAAGCCACATGACCCATGGCCATATGGCCATGCAGACCCCACACACAATGAACTGCATCTGGAAACAAAAATAAACTAACCTGATGTTTTATTGGACTATGCAAATATGGACCAGAAACTCTGGACAATGGCATTAATCCTAGTTATGCTGAAGACATTGCTGGACTTTTTCTTTAGCCAGACAGAGGGAGATGGGACTTTGGAAACTTGGGTTTAATTCCATGCAAGTAAATAATACTCAGTCTCCTATGTGAGTCTAATAAAATTCCTTTTCTTGTGACATCTCAAGAAGCCCACTTCTACCAGCAACAGGTGGGGAGACAGAGGACACTGCAATGATAGCACTTTAAAAATAAATATTTTTATTGATTTTAGAGAAGAAGGAAGAGAGAAATAGAAAAGAAACATCAATGATGAGAGGTAATCATTGATAGGCTGCCTCTTGCATGCCCCATACTGGGGGTTGAGCCCATAACCCAGACATGTGCCCTGACCAGGAATCAAACCCTGACCTTCTGGTTCATAGGTCAATGTTCAACCATTGAGCAACAACAACCAGGCAATTATAGCACTTTTAACTAACTTTTTAATTGTTTTCTGTATCTTCTAAGTACTTGTTAAAATAAACTATTATTTTATAAAATAAAAATATGAAGGTGTTCCTTTTTCTTTCTTTTTTTAACAACAATCTTAGACAATAAAATAGTCTTAAATACTTAAATTCTGGGGCTGAAAAACTGACCTTCCTTAGTACTACAATAAAATACTTCATGCCCAGCTGGTGTGGTTCAATGGTTGAATGTGGACTCAGGAACCAAGAGGTGACAGTTAAATTCCTGGTCAGGGCATATACCTAGGGTTGTAGGCTTGATTCACAGTAGGGGGCATAGAGGAGGCAGCCACTAGATGATGATTCTCTCTCATAGATTATTGTTTCTATCTTTGTCCCTTCCTCTCTCTCTAAAAATAATTTATAAATAAATAACACACTTCATTTGCCAGTGTTTAATAATTACAAATGGGCCCTAACTGGTTTTGCTCAGTGGATAGAGCATCAGACTGTGAACTGAAAGGTCCCAGATTTGATTCTAGTCAAGGACACATACCTTGGTTGTGAGCACATCTCCATTGGGAGGTGTGCAGGAGACAGCTAATCAATGTTTCTCTCATTTATGTTTCTAGCTCTCTATCCCTCTCTCTTTCTCTCTGGAAAAAAAATCAATAAAATATATTTTTTAAAAAGCACTGAAAAATAATTTCTAGAGTTTTCAAAAACAAACAAAAATAATAATAATTCTGGGACCGAAGCAAGATGGTGGCCTAGGAAGTCTCCTGGGCCGCCATCTCCTCAACAATTTGGAAAAAAAATAACAGATAAAATTGAAAGAGATCACACCAGACCCACAGGAAAGCTGGCAAAATGGGAAGGCTACAACTAGACACAAAGCATGGCGCCGCTGCTGCCATGTGGAGTTTAAAACTACAGCGAAACTGGACCTGCCAGAGCTGCTGCCACCGGGAATGAGGGAAGCCAGACCTCGCTTCGCCCCGGGGCCCAGGGAGTGGGGCCAGCCCTGCAGGCCGCCACGGGAGCTGATGTGGGCCTCCACCACGCCTTAGGCTCCTGCCTGGACGAGAAGCCCCTGAGCGCAACCTCCCTGCCCGCAGCCATCCCGGCCCGCAGCCATCCCAGCCCGCCCGCAGTACTGGAGAGGAGCGGGCGCAGCATCTCCCTGTCCGCAGCCAGCTCGGCTCAGCCCCTGCACTCGCGTGCAGGCAAAGAGATGGTGTAGTATCTCCCCGCCCCCAGCCAGCTCAGCCCAGACCCCGCGCTTGCTGTGCTGGCGAGGAGATCTCGCAGCATCTCCCTGCCCGCAGCCAGCTCGGCCCAGAAATGGGAAGGCTACAACTAGACACCAAGCAGGGCGCCGCTGCTGCCATGTGGAGTTTAAAACTATGGCGAACCGGACATGCTGGAGACGCTGCCACCGGGAATGAGGGAAGCCAGACCTCGCTCCGCCCTGGGGCCCAAGGACTGGGCCAGCCCGCCGGCCATGGGAACCAGGGAGCTGTTATGGGACCGTTGGCGCCTGCCCACAACCATCCCAAGGAGCTGTCGCGCCGTCTCCCGGCCTGTGGCCAGCTGGGCCCAGTCTCCACACGCACCTTATTGGTAGGGAGCTGGCGCTGCGCCTTCCCTTTGTGTGCCGGCGAGTCTTTCCACTGCCACCGCCAGCAGCCGGCTCCAAAGCTTACGCCACTACCGCCATGTGGATTTTAATACTGCGGGGAAATTGAGACACAGGAGCTACCGTTGCTGCCGCACCCGCCGCCACACTCCCCCCCCCCCCCCCCCCCGTGAGTGGGAATCCACCGAAATCAGAGCTCACTACGGCCCGGTCTCAGAGAGAGTGTAGCTTCAGAACTTAGCCTCTGCGTCCACAGCAGCTCCGCTTCCACACCAAAGGAGACACCATTGAGGGGGAACTATCTGCCCGCAGCCATCTCAGCCTGCCCACAACCTTCCCAGCACACCCACTGTGCTGGTGAGGAGCCAGCACGACACCTTCCGTTAGCGGCCCCGGCAAGTCCTCCCTCAGCCGCCGCATGGCCGAGCCAAAGCTCCCGCCACTGCCACCATGTGAACTTTAAAACCACAGTGGAAATTGAACCATAGGAGCTACAGTCACTGCTGCACCAGCCACCGCGACCCGCCACCACCACTGCAAATAAAGGAAATCCACCGAGAATAGAGCTCACTATGCCCTGGGCTCAGAGAATGGGCAGCCTCAGAACTTAGCCTCCGAGTCCGCAGCTGCTCCGCTTCCACACCAAACGAGACACCTTTGAGGGCGGTCTCTCCGCCTGCAGCCATCTCAGCCCGCTTGCAACCATCCCAGCCTGCCTGCTGTGCTAGCAAGGAGCTAGCGCGGCCCCTCCAATACACGACCCCAGCTCCCGAGAGGGGTCGTGTGCCCTGGGTGAGCCATATGTCCAGGGGGCCGTGTGCCCCAGGTGAGCCGTGTGGCCCAGGGGGCCCTGTGCCCTGGGTGAGCCGTGTGTCCCAGGGGGCCCTTTGCCCCGGGTGAGCCGTGTGTCCCAGGGGGCCGTGTGCCCCGGGTGAGCCATGTCCCCCAAAGGGGCTGGGTGTTCCGGGTGTGCCATGTGTCCCAGGGAGCCCTGTGCCCCCGGGTGAGCCGTGAGTCCCTAGGGAAGCAGTGGGACCCAGGGGGAGGGGCGGTGAGAACCAGAGGAGGAGCAGACTCTATTCATGTGGTCCTGAGATAGCCACCATAAAACAAGCAGATTGTCAAATGACAGCAGGGAAGGGAAGGAGACCTGGGGGGAGATAAGAGAACAACCGAAGGACTGGTATGCATGAATATAACTAATGAACACAGAAATCTGGGGAGGGAGAGCATGAATGGTAGTTGGGGGGGGGCATTGGAAAGATGTGTACACATATAATACCTTAATTTAAAAAAATGGGAAGAAAAAAAAAAACTCTCCAAGGGATACCAATGAATATGAAAACTTGAGAACCAAAGTATATCCCTTGGGCTGAGACCGGTTTGGTTCAGTGGATAGAGTGTAGGCCTGCGGACTGAAAGGTCCCGGGTTCGATTCCGGTCAAGGGCACATACCTTGGTTGCGGGCACATCCCCAGTGGGGGGTGTGCAAGAGGCAGCTGGTCGATGTTTCTCTTTCATCGATGTTTCTAACTCTCTATCTCTCTCAATTCCTATCTGTAAAATATCAATAAAATATATTTTTTTTAAAATGCAGGCTGGCCGAAACAGGTTTGGCACAGTGGTAGAGCATTGGTCTGCGGACTGAATGGTCCCGGGTTCGATTCCAGTCAAGGGCATGTGCATTGGTTGCAGGCACATCCCCAGTAGGGGGTGTGCAAGAGGCAGCTGGTCGATGTTTCTCACTCATCGACGTTTCTAGCTCTCTATCTCTCTCCCTTCCTATCTGTAAAATATCAATAAAATATATATTTTTTAAAATGAAAATAATAATAATTGTGAATGGGAGATCTTGCTTCCTGGAATATGTTGTCAGGCCTGCACAGATAAACCATTATAAAAATAAAAAATAATAATTATGAATATCTTTTGTGTAAAATATAGCACTTTTAATGTATGATTTGAGAAAGTATTCCTGATTAAAGGTTATTAAGAAACAGCCTGAAAAATGGTCAGTTCAGTCTTTTCAGACATTTTAACAAGCAGAAAGGATTTACTACAAAGGTACATTGATTATGCAAAAGTGCAATCATTAAGAGGTCTGAAAAAGAACACAAAACTTGACCTAAAAAAAACCCTCCCTTCTCTAGCAACCAGTAAACACGTACCAACTCTGCAAGGTCTTAACATTCTCATTCATATTCTCTCTCTCATTCTCTCACTCCCTACCCCCTTTCAACCAAGCTCAAAATCTTGATATAATGATTGCCAATGACATGGCCCCAAATATTGCTAAGTTATTGTGGATCTGTCCATGTGGTGGTACAACTTAGATATGAGAAGTGTTTAAAACTGGAGCATGCAAAACTTATAACTGAAAGGAACAAGAAATAAACAACCAATCTATGCAGAGAATGGGTTTTACAATGGACCAAGAAGCATGGGGGGAATGCTAAAAGTGGTAATTCAGTGAAGAATGGAAAAATAAAAGGAAATAGAAACTCAGAAAATAATCAAGGGGTGGTCCAACTAATTCTACATATTTTTAGTGTTTCTACTTTATGTGCACTGTCTTTTCCCTCATGATATTTTGGCACTAAATGTATTGTTCTTTACATTTACATTCTTCAAATGTAAGCTCCATGAAGGCATAGACTGTTTTGCTCACTTCTTTTGTAAAAAAAAAAAAATATATATATATATATATATATATATATATATACATATATATATATATATATATATATATATATATATATATATATATATATTAGAGGCCCAGTGCATAAATTTGTGCATGGGTTGGGTCCCTTGAGGTGGCCTGTAGAGACTGGGCCCAGTTCACATCCCCAACCTTTCAGCCCCAGCTTGTGCCCCCAGACTTGCAGCCCTGCAGCTCTGCCTGGCACCCGACTTTGGCCTGGTGCTGCCCCTTTACCTGTGCCACTATCCTGCCTGCAGGGCAATTGATTGGGGCCAGGTCTCCCCTCTGCCACTGGTTGCCATCTGCAGGGTGACTGGTGGGGCAATCAGGCCCCCACTCCCATCCGTCTTGGCCTGGAGCCGCCTGCGCACCTGCTTCATCTTCCTGCTATGGTCTGCTCTTCTCAGGGCCCATTGGAGCCAGCAGAGCCTCTACTGCTGTCCTCTGCCAGCACTGCATTGCCATTGCCTGCCATGTTCTGCACTGCCTAGTAGTCAGTGCACATCATAGCGAGCAATTGAACTCCCCGTCTCTTGGTCAAATGACCATCTGAGGGGACAATTTGCACATTAGCTTTTATTATATAGGATATGTATTTTAATATATTTTTATTGATTTCAGAGAGAAAGGGGTGGGAGAGAGATAGAAACATCAATGATGAGAGAGAATCATTAATTGGCTACCTCCTGCATGTCCCACACATAAATGGTGTTTAGCCAGAACCCCAAAATAAAATGTCAGACACTAGATAAGAACACAGATACTTGCCAGGTAATTGGCTCACTCATTCCTAACTTACCGTATTTGCCGGCATATAAGACGATTTTTTGGCCCTGAAAAATACGTATTTGCCGGCATATAAGAGACTGGGCGTATAAGACGACCCCCTAACATTTCCACTAAAAAGTACAGAGTTTGTTATATACTCACCGTATAAGACTACCCCCCACTTGGAGGCATATTTTTCAGGGCCAAAAAGTCGTCTTATACGCCGGCAAATATGGTACTTACTTTTTTCCTCCCTCCCTTAATTCTCTTGTTTTATTCATTTATTCAACAAGTACTTTTGAGTGTCTTATACTATGCCTGGCAGTGAGGACATAAAAATGACAAGACAAAGTCCCTGCTTTCAAGGACTTTACTGTCCATATTTCTATCACCAAATAATCTGTTAAGACCAAACGACCAGAATGACTGGAGTGACTGGAGTAACTGGCCGCTATGATGTGCCCTGACCACCAGGGGCAGACGCTCAATGCAGGAGCTTCCCCTGGTGGTCAGTGTGCTCTCACAGCCAACCTCCCATAATTCCTCCCTGCAGTGGCTAGCCAACCTCCTGCAGTCCGTCCCTCATCCAGTCCCTCCCCCCACCTAAGGCTCCAGGCATGAGAGAATCTGAGTCCAGGTAGCCTGTAGGAGAGTGATCCCAACACCAATCAAGACAGAGTAGCAGCTTGGAGGGAGCAGAAGGAGCAAAGCAGCAATCTAATTGCAAAGATGAAAAGTAAGCACCACTGCCATCTTACTTCTGCCACCGCACCATGCCAGTTGCCCTTCTGCCCCATCCACCACTTCTAGCTTGGTCCTGCACCTTTCTGGATTCCCAACCACTGATTGGCTAGCACTCCTATGGCAGTATGCCACCATTGGCCAAAGTCAGCTACCTATCATGCTTGGGGGTGGAGCCCTGAGAAAATATGTGGCTGAGGTAGGAGAGACTGCCTGTCTGTCAACAACTTCGCCCCAGGGAGAATGAGGTGGCCCAAGTGCAGGCAGCAAAATAGAGCTGTAGTTTTACCTCAGAGCATAGCTGGTGTTCAGATCCTCTTGGGGCACTCTGTCTGTGATCTTTGCTTGTTGCTATCTCAGCACACCTACACACTAGATTGGGGCCTGCCAGCCAACCTCCTGCGGCCCCCCCTCCCCTGTGCATGAATTTGTGCACCAGGCCTCTAGTATTAAATAATATACTCATTAAACAATGGAAGAGGTCTGAATTGTAATGTCTTTACCTGCTAATCATTACTGCTTTTTCAAAACTCAGCTCAGCTTTTGTTTAAACTGTTTCACTGTTGCATTTTTAAAAGCATAAATCCTGTTAAAGATAGGGTAGATATTGAAGCAAGTTAAGAGCCACATAGAAATGTTGAGGCCAGTGATTCTCAAACCTGGCTGCATTACAATCCCCTGAGAAGTAGCTCTTAAAAGATATCCAATGCTTGTGCCCCAATATAGACCAATTAAATAAAAATGGGGAAGAGGGTACATCTAGCCAGCTGCTTTCTAAAACCACCCCAGGTGGTTGTAATGTGCAACTAAAATTGTGTTGAGAAAATAGAAACAAACAAAATGTAATCTACATATTTGTATGAAAACAAAATCATGCCATAATTATCCATTGATTTAAACAACTAACTTAGGCAATATATTCTAAGGAAACATTTTCAAAATTATTTAATACTAGAGGCCCATTCCAGGAAGATTCCTGCAATAGGGCTTCCTACAGAAGTCTCTGCCACCCCACCTGCTTCCTTCCCTTCTCCTTTGTCCCACTTTCTTGCTTCTTTGCAGTGCTTGGCTTCCTTCTATGCTATCTTCAATCTTTGCTCTACACCTGGATATGCAAATCAACTGCCTTCTTAGGTGGGTTAATTTGCATACTCAATCCTGATTGGTTTGTGGGAGTGGCTTGTGGGCATAGCAGAGGTATATCAACTTGCATGTTTCGCTTTCATTAGATAGGATTATTACCAGCGTAGATAAAATATCAATAGTTCTGCCCTAGCTGGTTTGGCTCAGTGGATAGAGCATTGGACTGCAGACAGGAAAGTCTCAGGTTTGATTCCCGTCAAGAGCACATGCTCGGGTTGTGGGATCAATCCCCAGTAGGGGGTGTGCAGGAGGCAACTGATCAATGATTCTCTCTCATCATTGATATTTCTATCTTTCTCTCCCTCTTCCTTCCTCTCTGAAATCAATAAATACATATTTTTAAAAAGAATCAAAAGTTCTAATACAAATTAGCTGTGTATTTTTATTTTTTAATTAAATTATGAGATAAGTACCTCACTACTCTTGCTTTGTAAATACTGATATGAACTGAAAGAATCTAATAGCATGTGAAGGTCACGTATATAACACAAAGCCAATACTAGTCTAAAAAAGTAACTCTCAAACCACTGTGGTTCTCTGATTTTAACAGTGTTAGAATTATCTGGAAGGCTTGTTCAAACCCAGATTGTTGTATCCCAACTCCTGAGTTTCTAATTCAGTGGGTCTGAGGTAGAGCCACAGACTTTGAGCTTCTCACAGATTCTAAAGTGATGCTAATGCTACTGGTCCAGAGATCATACATGTAGAAACACTGTTCAGTATAGAGTAATAGCAAATGAGGTCAACATCATGATGGAGTGAGAAGATTCACCTTTTTTCCCTTTAAAGTTACAAGTTGGACAACTATACAAAGTAATAGCTCATAATAGATGTTTGATAAATACTTGATCAATTTAATTGAGTCAAATGGTGTATTTTAGGATAGAGGAACTCACAGTCCTAATCTACATAAGAATAAACTATATTTTATTAGTTTACTATTTTTCAAGGCTTTGTTCATGAATTCCTATATAAATTTACCTGAAGTTATCGTTAAAATATAAATGCAGGAGAGACAAAAGGGCGGCTGAAAAGATGGACCTGTTCTGAGCCTAGTGCTAGAGAAGATAGAAGGAGTGTCTGAGAATCACTTGGGGACTGTTATGTGGCAAGCTAAGGGGTAGCAGAACTCTAAGAGAACCCTTGGACAGGATTTCCTGACCAAGCAGCCGACACTGCAGTGGAGACCTCTATCGGAGCTACGGGCTCAGAGGTAAAACTACTCCATCTTACAAAGAAAAGAGGATCTTATCTGAGACCTGAAAAACCCACAACAGTGAAGACCACCAAACAGCTGTGATGCCCCAATTAGCGCAAATACATGGGTTCAAGGGAGTTCTTTAATCACCCACGGAAAGGAGAAAGAGAACTAATAACCAGATATCCTGAAAAGAAAGACCATGGGAGAGACAAAGAAATATCCAGCACACAAAAGAAAAACAGGCATCACCAGAAAAGGAAGTAAACAAGTTAGAGGCGAGCAACCTAGCAGAGCAAGAATTCAGAGTAATGATCATAAAATGGCTAAAAATAATGGAAGACAAATTTGACAATATGAGTAAGAACCAAGAGGAAATGAAGAAGAACCAAGAGGAAATGAAGATGAGCCAAGAATAAATGAAAAATGACATTGCTACTATGAAGAACTCAATAGAAAGCACCAATAGTAGAATAGAAGAAGCAGAGGACCACAACAGTGAGCTAGAAGACAAGATGGAAAAAAATAACCAATTAGAGCAGCTTCTAGAAAAAAAAAAAAAAAAAAGCAGGAGGAGAGACTATGGGAGCTTTAGGAAAAGACAAAACAAAATAATCTTAGAATAATAGGGATTCCAGAAGGAAAGAATACTGAGGAAGACATGGAAAACGTATTTCAAGAAATAATGACAGAAAATGTTCCTGAGATAGAGAAGAAAAACCCACACAAACCCAAAATGCTCACAGAGTCCCAAGCAAAATAAATCCCAAAAGACCGAGGCCAAGGCACATTATAATTAAATTGGAAAACACCAACATCAAAGTAAGAATATTAAAAGCAGCCAGAGAGAGACAGAAAGTTACATATAAAGGAATCCCCAACAGACTAGCAACTGATTGCTCAACAGAAACTCTTCAAGCTGTAAGGGAATGGGATAAAATATACAAAGTCATGCAAAGGAAGGGTCTGAATCCAAGAATACTGTACCCAGCAAGGCTATCAATCAAAATTGAAGGTGAAATCAGGAGCTTCACAGACAAAAAAAGACTAAAGGAATTTATCTCCACCAAACCAGCAATGCAAGAAATACTAAAGGGTCCACTGTAAAAAAAAAAAAAAAAAAAAAAAAAAAGGAACAAAGGGGTATAAAATAAATATGGCATCACATAAGTACCTATTAGTAATAACTTTAAATGTAAATGGATTAAATGCTCCAATCAGAAGACATAGGGTGACAGATTGGATGAGAAAACAAGACCCATATAACTGCTTTCTACAAGAAACCCATTTCAGAAGAAAGACGCACACACATTGAGGGCTAAGGGATGGAAAAAGGTTTCCCAGGCGAATGGAAATGAAAAAAAAGCTATGGTAGCAATACCTATATCTGACAAATTATATCTCAAAGTGAAGCACATAACAAGAGATAATGAAGGCCACTTCATAATACTAAAAGGAGCAGTCCAACGAGAAGAAATAATCCTGGTAAACATATATGCACCCAAATACATAAAATACAGGATCACCCAAATAAATAAAAAAAAAACTGCTGGAGGACATTAAGGGAGATATTAATAGGAATAAAATCATAGTAGGAGATTTTAATACCCCACTGTCACCTTTGGACAAATCACCCAAACAAAAAATCAGCAAAGAAACATCAATCCTAAGTGACACACTAGACCAGATGGAATTAATCGACATCTTCAGAACATTTCACCAAAAAGCCACAGAATACACATTCTTCTCAAGGGCATCTGGGACATTTCCAAAGATAGACCACATGTTGGGAGATAGGCAAAGTCTCTTCAAATTCAAGAAGATAGAAATCATATAAAGCAACTTCTCAGATCATAATGGCATAAAACTGTAAATCAAGTACAATAAAAAAATCTAAACAAATCAAACACATGGAGACTAAACAGAATGCTATTAAACATGAACTGGGTTACCAGAGAAATCAAGAAAGAAAGAAAAAAAAAATCCTGGAAACAAATGACAATGGAAACACAACAATCCAAAATTCATGGGACACAAGAAAAGCAATCTTGAGAGGGAAGTTCATAGCTCTGCAAGCATACTGCAAAAAACAAGAAAAAAATGGTAATAAATCATCTAACTATACAACTCAAAGAGTTAGAAAAAGAGCAACAAGAAAAGCCCAGTGTAAGCAGAAGGAAGGAAATAATAATCACAGCGGAGATAAATGACATAGAGTCCAAAGAAACAATACATAAGATCAACAAAACCAAGAGCTGGTTCTTTAAAAGGATAAACAAGATTGAAGAACCCCTAGCCAGGCTAAAGAAGAAACAAAGAGAGAGAACCCAAATAAACAAAATCAGAACTGAAAGAGGTGAAAAAACAACAGACTCTGCTGAAATACAAAGGATTGTTACAAAATATTATGAACAACTCTATTCCAACAAACTGGAAATCCTGGAGGAAATGGACATATTCCTAAAAAAAAAAAAATACAACCTTCCAAAACTCAATCAAGAAGAATCTAAAAATCTCAATAAACCAGTGACTTGGGAAGAATTTGACACAGTCATCAAAAAGCTTCCATCAAACAAATGCCTGGGGCCAGATGGCTTCACAGGAGAGTTTTGCCAAACATTCAAGAAAGAACTAAAACCTATCCTCCTCAGATTATTCCAAAAATGCAAGAGGAAGGATCACTTCCAAGCTCCTTTTATGAAGCCAGCATCACCCTAATACCAAAACCAGATAAAGACAACACAATGAAAGAAAATTACAGGTCAATATCCCTCATGAACATAGATGACAAAATCCTCAACAAAATTCTATTAAATCAGCTCCAGCAGAACTTCAGAAAGATCATACACCATGACAAAGTAGGATTTATTCTTGGAATGCAAGGATGGTACAATATATGCAAATCAATAAATATGATACATCACATAAACAAATTGAGAGATAAAAGTCATATAATCATATCAATTGATACACAAAAAGCATTTGATAAAATCCAACACCTTTTCCGGATAAAAACTCTAAACAAGGTGGGAATAGAAGGATCATACCTCAACATTATAAAAGCTATATATGATAAACACATAGCAAACATCATACTCAATAGGCAAAAACTAAAACCATTTCATCTAAGAACAGGAACAAGACGGGGATGCCCACTCTCACCACTACTGTTTGACATAGTACTGGAAATAGTAGCCATTGCAATTAGACAAGAAGGAGAAATAAAAGGCATTTATACTGGAAAAGAAGAAGTAAAGTTGTCCTTACTTGCAGATGACATGATGAAGTCTTTTGGGTTTGTACATAAAAAACCCAAAAGACTCCATCAAAAAACTAATTGACTTAATAAATGAATTTGGCCATGTAGCAGGAAACAAAATTAACACCAATAAATCTATGTCACTTCTATATTCCAATAGTGAATTTACATAAACAGAGCCTACAAAAACAATCCAATTTACCATTGCACCAAAAAAAATTAAGATACCTAGGAATAAACTTAACTAAGGAGGTAAAAGACCTATACTTGGAAAACTACACAACACTGAAAAAAGAGATAGAGCAAGATGTAAATAGATGGAAGAACATACCATGTTAATGGATTGATAGAATCAACATAATCAAAATGCCCATACTTCCCAAAACAATTTATAGGTTAAATGCACTTCCCATTAAAATACCAATGGCATCCTTCACTGATTTAGAAAAAACTCTCCAAAAATTCATCTGAAACAAACAAACAAAAAAGACCCCGAATAGCCACAGCAATCCTGAGAAAGAAGAATAAAGTAGGAGGGATCTCAATACCAGATTTCAAGCTGTATTATAAAGCCACTATTCTCAAACAGCCTAGTACTGGCATAAGAACAGACATATAGATCAATGGAATAGAATAGAGGATTTAGATATCTACCCAAATCTCTATATTCAATTAATATTTGACAAAGGAGGTATGAACATACAATGGAGTCAAGATAGTATCTTCAATAAATGGTGTTGGGAAAATTGGACAGACACTTTCAAAAGAATGAAACTAGATCACCAACTTACACCATACGCAAAAATAAACTCAAAATGGACACAGGACTTAAACACAAGATGGGAAACCATAAAAATACTAGAGGCAACCACAGGTAGCAAAATCTCTGACATATGCCAAAAGAACTTCTTCACTGATACTGCCCTAGGGCAATGAAAGCTAAATAGAAAATAAACAAATGTGATTACATCAAAATAAAAAGCTTTTTTACAGCAAAAGAAACCATCAACAAAACAACAAAAAAGCCCATGGTATTGGAGAACATATTTGAAAATTTTATCACTGATAAAGGTTTAATCTCCAACATCTACAGACAGCTTATACAACTCAATAGAAGGAAGATAAATGATCCAATTAAAAATGGGCAATGGTCCTAAATAGAATCTTTTCAAAATAGGACAGAAGGAAGGCCAAGAGGCTCATGAAAACATGCTTAATGTCACTAGTTATCTGAGAGATGCAAATGAAAACAATGCCGTATCATCTCACACCTGTAAGAGTGCCTAACATCAACAAATCAACAAATGACAAGTGTTGACACAGTTGCAGAGAAAAAGGAACCCTCATGCACTGCTGGTGGGAATGCAGACTGGTGCAACCACTGTGGAGAACAGTATGGAGTTTCCTCAAAAAACTGAAAATGTAACTCCCATTCGACCCAGCAATCCCACTCCTAGGAATATAGCCTAAGAAACCTAAAACACCAATCAGAAAGGTAATATGCACCCCTATGTTCATAGCAGCACAATTTACAATAGCTAGGATTTGGAAACAGCCTAGGTACCCATCGGCAGATGATGGGATAAAAAAACTAAGGTACATGTACACAATGGATTACTATGCTGCCATAAAAAGAAGGAATTCTTATTTGCAGCCAGCCGGATGGAATTGGAGAACATCATGCTGAGTGAAATAAGCCAGTCAATGAAAGAGAAACACCACATGACCTCACTCATTTATGGATAATAAAGAACATTATAAACTGATGAACAACATGATAGATACAGAGACAGTAAAACAACAGACTGTCAAATTACATCAGGGAGGATAGGGAGATATGGGGGATATAAGAGATCAACTGAAGGACTTGTATGCGTGCATATAAGCAAAACCAATGGATGAAAAACTGGGGAGGTAGGGCATATATGGGAGTGGGGGGGCAATGGAAAGATATGTACACATATAATAACTTAATTTAAAAAATGTACATGCATGGGTTCATTCCAGACTAGTCTAATAATACTCTCTATTAGAGTGGTCCAGGAATCTGCATTTTAATAAAAATCCTGCAGTGTTTCTTATACACACTAAAGTTTGAAAACAGTCTCTTATGCATTCAATTATACTATTGCTTCTTTCTGGAATGTCTTTCTTTTCACCTATGCACAATCCTGTCCTGTTCTTCAAATCCCAGCCCAAATATTGCTTCTTCTAGCAGTCTCCTCTGACTGCATGACTATCACACACAACAGATAAAGTACAGGGAAATGTTGTGTGCTATGGGATGGGACATCTGGGACAGTTGGAATAGAGCTGTAGGATTGGCTCTGATTTTTCACAAAGAAGTTATATGCCTGTGTTTGTGCACATAAATAGTGAACTTCCAGGGTTGAAAAGAGAGTAAATTGAAAAAGTATTAATATTGAATCTCTTGGTCACTGTAACTATATTTGGGGTAGAGATGTGGTAGCAATGCCTGGACAGGAGGGGGTCCATGGAGGGGAGAATTAGACAGAATGGATCCATATTGGATAACTTCAATTGTGCATCAAGGGAAATGGATAGTATTATTTGCATAGGGTGCTGTCCTACCCAACAGAACAAAATAGGTTACCACCTTATTTATATGATCTTGCACCTGTAATGGGAGATAAGAAACATGGAGGAGTTATATCAGAACTGATAGTGACATATGGTAGGGGCTAAGCATGGAGCTAATAAATGTCAGAGTTAGAAGTTGATCTCAGGAACTTCTTTAATATCTATGGTGGTTTTCTCTAAGTGTGATAGCTGTTTTACTGATCAAAATTTGCATTTGTTCCAAGTTCTCCAGGGGATTTTTGTGAAGACAAATTTAAAATCTATTGATCCACTATGCTGGAATTGTATGTGCAGTGATTATCTATACTTGGACAAATCCTTATAGCTTCCTCCAATTCAACAGCTAATAGAAATTACACAAACTAATGTCAACCTAAGAACAGATCATACATACATATTTCAGAAAACAAAATGGACCCCCATGACTGAAACTATGCACTTTATACTACTTTTAATCCTCATCAGTTTACATAAGATAAGTCACCCCATCAACAAATACTCACTGAAAACTTTTAATATATTTGTTCCCATTGGATTTATACTTTGTCTTAAATATCTCTTACAATTAACAAAAACAACAAAAAAGCTAAAACGTTACTTTTTTTTCCTACAATGAAATAGAACCACAGAAAGGATTTAGAGATCATTTAATCCAACCATCTACTTTTTAAGACAAGGATGTGACTGAAGCCCAGAGAGGCCAACAATTTTTTAAATTAAATTTACTAGAGGCCTGATGCACAAATTCATGCACCAGTGGTGTCCCTCAGCCTGGTCTGTGGGATTGGGCCAAAACAGGCTCTCTTACATCCGCCAAGGGGTACTGGATCACAAGAGGGTGCATGATTGGAGGGGGGGGGGAGATGGGATGCAGGAGGTTGGCCAGCTGAGGAGGGGCCATGGGAGGGCTCCAAGGCATGTCTAGCCCATCTCGCTCAGTCCTCATCAGTGAGACCCCAGCAGCAAGCCAACCTACCAGTTGGAGTGTCTGCCCCCTGGTGGTCAGTGCACATTACAGTGACTGGTCAACCAGTTGACTATCTGCCCCCTGGTGGTCAGAGCATGTCATAGCGAGCAGTTGAGTAGCCTTAGCATATCATTAGCATATTACACTTTGATTGGTTGAACGGACAACCAGACACTTAGCATAGTAGCTTTTGTTATATAGGATTTGGGTGACATTGGTTAATAGGATTATATCCGTTTCAGGTATAGATTTCTATGCTATGAGATCTATATATTATACTGTGCCCAACCCCCAAAAGCAAATCTTCTTCTGTCACTGTCACCATAAATTAGGCACCCTACACCCCCACTGCATTCCTTCTGGCAACCACCATATTGCTCTTTGTGTTTATGAGCTTCAGTTTTATATCCCACATATGAATAAAACCATATGGTTCTTAGTTTTTTCTGATTGGCTTATTTCACTTGGCATAATAGTCTCAAGGCCCATCCATGTTGCTGCAAATGGCAGTATTTCATCTTTTCTTATGGATAAGCAGTATTCCATTGTGTATATGTACCACATTTTCTTTAGCCAATCCTATATCTCAGGACACTTTGGTTGTGTCCATGTCTTGGCCACAGTCAACAATGAATTCTTCTAAATCCTTGAACTATTGAGTAACATCACCAATGACTAGATTTCTGGTCTTTTGTCGGTCCTATATTATTTGTTCCACACATCAAAATATAACGAACATCCCAGCAGCCCAAGTGTGTGGAAGTGTCAAACTCACTGACTTCAGTACTATTTACATTTCTGCATAGGGTGCTGGGTTGGGAATGTGGCTTCCAAAATTCACATCAATGTCCATTTTGCAAAGCCTTCACATAAAAGCTATAAATAGGAAATGTTATAGCAAACTCTACACCATATACTTTAATAATAGTATGTGCTATGAAAAGGAGAGCCTTCTGACACCATAGTATCACATGGGGTTGTTAACATTTTCCCCTCCTCTGTGTGTTACCCTTCTTGTATCTGGAGCTCTGGTGTGGGATCCTGGACCTAGGGTGATAAAGATTAGGTGCTTGAAAATGAGAGTCAGACATCTTTTGAAACATCAAACAAAAAGAGAAAAGAGATGGAACTTACCTAAGCTTTCAACCAAAGTTTCACCATTTGCTGAACAGCCCATGCAGAAGGACATCCCAGATTTTCCTGAAGAACCTCCTGAAAAAGTTGGAGAAGTAGTTACTGTTGCTCTCCAGTTTCCAAGTGGGAATGTCTTGATAGAAAGATTGTTTAGCCTTGCAGTTCACTGGTTATATTTGACTTGATGATGAAAATTGGGAACCACAAATTCCTCTACAGCCTTTGTACTTCATTTCCCAGAAGGCCTCTGGAAGTGGAGGGAGGCTGGTCACTGCAGGACATAGGAATAACTGTGAATACTGTACTCATTGTGGAAGAAAAAAAGCCAAGCAACTAGAAATGAGAACAAACTGTGTTATGTAAAATAAGTTATATCGTGATCTTACATGGTGATAAAGGAGTCACATTAAAAGTATGCCAAAGCCCAGCCAGTGTGCCTCAGTAGTTGAGCATCAACCTATGAACCAGGAAGTCAAGGTTTGAATCCCAGTCAAGGCACATGCCCAGGTTGTAGGCTCAATCCTCAGTAGGTGATGTTTCTGTTTCTCTCTCCCTCACCCTTCCTCTCTGAAATCAATAAAAATAATAAAATTATGCTATAGTTGATTGATCTCAATTCAGTAAACACTTTAATATTGATATCCATGGAAATATATGGACATAAAGAATTAGAAAAGGAGTGCTCTCTGCATATAATATTTTTTGGAATATACTATCTTATAATGTACCAAATGAGAACTAGGTAAAAATGTATACAGTAAGACAATGAATAATTTTTTTCTAGCTGATATCATTTATCAGTATGTTGAAACACAAAGCTATGTGACTTTGGTGTCTGCCTCTTCAATCCATCTTAATCAAACTATGAAAATTTCTCAATTTAGTGAAATGCTTCTCAGTCTCTTAAGTAGAAATGTTTGTTCTTCTGTATTTCTAGAAATTAAAAAACTTTAAAATAATATTCAAAGCTCTCTACAGGTTTAAAGTACTTTTTGATAGGTATGTATTAATTTTTACTAAACATTTGAGATTTATATAAATGTTCCTTGCATTAAATTGTAACATTTACCAAATTTTAGGTGTGTCAATGTTTAAAAAAATAAACAAAACATATAAAAACTAAAACCAAAACTCTCCAGGTGTAAAATTCATAACCATACCATCAGAAATTGATTGCTATTATATTGCAAGCTAAAAACAAACAAACAAACAAACAAACAAACCATTAACTTTAGTAGATCAGTACACCCTTCAAGGTGATATTTATTCTCTTCATTTGACATTTGACTGGTCACACCTGCTTTCTTTTCTGTAATATGCACATGGAATTATCTTATACTATAGACAAAGCCCCACCAAACATTTAATTAACCCAGCTGTCACACATCTGTTGCTATCCCTATAAATGTGGCAATTTGCTTGTGATTACTCTTCTGATAACAATAAAAAACTTCACAATTCTTTTTAATTTCAATAGTCTCTCACTTCCTCCATCCAATCTGCCTCAATGACTTTGTAACTCAAAGGTTCCATAACATATCCAACTATATCCTTTTTTTATTTTTCAACTACAGTTTATACTCAATATTATTTTGTATTAATTTCAGTTGTACAGCATAGTGGTTATATAATCATATACTTTACAGAACAGTCCCTGCAATTTTTTCATGTGCACACCTGGCCCCATACTTAGTTATTATATTATTAATCATGTTCCCTATGCTGTAATTTACCTCTATGTGACTATTCTGTAGCTACCAATTTTTACTTGGGAACTTCATTTTTTTTTACCAGTCCCTTCCCCTCCTTCTCTCTGTCAGCTCTTATTCTGTTCTCTGTATCTAAGAGTCTGTTGCTATTTTGTTTGGTCATTTATTTTGTTCTTTAGATTTCACACATAAGTCAAATCATATGGTATTTGTATTTCTCTGTCTGACTTGTTTTACTTAGCATAATACCCTCTAGGTCTATCTATCCAGTTTCAAAAAAAGTATTCGTTCTTTTTTATGGCCAAGTAGTATTCCACTGTGTAAACTGATATGTACCATAGCTTTTAAATCCACTCATCAGGGTGCATATATTATTTGGATGAGTATATTAGCATTTATTTTAATATATTTTCATAAATGGAGTCATTGGGTCATAAGGTATTCCCATTTTTAATTTTTTGAAGTAACTCCATACTATTTTCCACAGTGGTTATATCAATCTGCATTCCCAATAGAGTTCACTTTTCTCCATATTCTCACCAACACTTATTGTTTGTTGATTTATTGATGATAGCCATTCCTCTAGGTGTGAGTTGATATCTCATTGTGCATTTCTCTGATGACTAGTGATGTTGAGCAACAATTCATATGCCCATCTGTATGTTTTCTTTGTAAAAGCGTCTATTCAGGTCCTTTGCCAATTTTTTAATTGGATTGTTTGTTTTTCTGGATCTGATTCTCCAAATGGACTTGTAAACAAGTTTAGCATCTACATTTAGTGATTTGGAAGCTTACAGATGTGCTCTCATATGTTCACAACCTAATAACCATGGTGATAATATTAGGAGGAGAAGGAGTTTTTGAGAGGCTTTTTGGAGATGATTAGGTCATAAGGGCCAAGTGCTTGTTAATAGATTTGGTGTCCTTCTAAGAGAGACACCAGAGAAATCTTTCTTCCCCTCTGCCATATGAGTTGACAAAAAGTCTGCAACATGGAAGAGGGCCCTGACCCTACCATAATGACACTTTAGTCTTAGGTTTGTAGAAGTGTGAAAAATAAATTTCTGTTGTTTAAAAGCCTCACTATCTGTTGTATTTTGTTATAACATCCGGAACTAAGACAATCTATAACAATACAAGCATAATATGCTAATGAGACTGGATGTCCTTCCTATGAAGCTGTGAGGGAAGCCTGGGTCCAGGTGCCAGAGGGAAGCCGGTGCCGGCACCCAGGGGAAGGAAGACCTACTCTTGCACAAATTTTGTCCATTGGGCCTCTAGTGGTTATATAAATTTCCTGGGGTATCCACTATATCATGGCTATAGTTTTTCCCAGAAATTTCAAATATACAAATCTACTAGCACAGCTCTGTCTTTCTTAATAAATAAATAATAAATGTTACCATTTATTTACATTGCACTTTATATTATTCAAAAGTATTTTAATAATTTAAGGCATTAATTAAGTACCTGCTATGCGCCAAACACTATGCTAGGTGCTAGAACTGTAAAAAAAAACTAAAATCTAGTACCTTGCTTTTGAAAGAGTCCCATAAATAAGAATTTTCTTTCCTGCTTAAGGTCTGAGCCCATTGAACTGTAGGACATAGTAGTAATTTGATACATATTAAATATCAACTTTATTTCTCATAAAACTGATATTCAAGAATATGATAGTCTGCCTAGCCAGTATGGCTGAGCATCATCCCATGAACCAGGTCAGATAACTTGCCCAGGTTTCAGTAGGGGTTGAGCAGGAGGCAGCTGATTGATCTTTCTCTTTCATCAATGTTTCTATCTCTGCTTTCCCCTTCCTCTCTCTGAAATCAATAAAAACAATTTGAATATTGTTATCAATAAAATTAGATCATAGACTTGTCAATATAATGCTACATTTTTTTCTCTTTTGCAAGCAAATCACAGGATTTGATTCCAAGTTGTTTTGTGACTATCTGATATTTTGACAAAAGCATCTATCATCTTGTGTATAGATGGTGTCATTCGCAAATTTGTATCTTAAATGCAGATAAGTTTTAAAAAATTAAACGCCACTATAGTAAATTTTTATAGGGAAAGCAGCCAGACAAAGGTGTTGTATAAAAATCCTTAATATGGTCAACTGGCATTGAGCATCTATATAATAAAAAGCCAGGGTCATAATGACCATTACAACCAAAGGCTCAACCAGAAGTTAGTGCTGGTTTGATGTTGGTGCTGGGGCTGCTGCTAGAGTCCTGACCCAGCACTGACTGCCTAGGGGCTGCAGATCATGCTCGGAGAGAGGCCTGCAGAGAGAGAGGTAGGGTTTGATCCATAGCATCTGTGGCAGCCATTGATCAGAACTTGCCTCTCTTTCTCTCCCAGCCTGGCCAACAGCTACGCCTCCATTTCTATCCAGGCCTCCAACAGAGCTGCTGATTAGCCCTGTTTTTCTGATCAGGCCCCATTTATAGGCCCAGAGATGATGACTGGCATAGAAATTGACCAATCAGAACCAAATCTGGATGAATGTAAGGAGCCAATGGCTGCCTAGGAAGTGGAGCTTTTGACACTGACTGGCATAGAAACTGAGAAATCAGAACCAAATTAGCCAGCAAAGGAGAGTAGTTGGGGGCAAGATCAGGCTGGCAGGGGTGTGCAGTTAGGGTCGAGATCAGGCTGGCAGGGGAGGGCAGTTGGGGGTGAGATCAGGCCAGCAAGGGAGGGAAGTTAGGGGTGATCAGGCAGGCATAGGCAGTCAGGGGTGAGATCAGGCCAGCAGAGGAGGGCAATTAGGGATGATCAGGCAGGTAGGCAGAGGCAGTTAGGGGAAATCAGACAAGGCAGGCAGAGAGGTTAGGGGTGATCATACAGGCAGGCAGAGGCAGTTAGGGGCAATCATGCAGGCAGGCAAGTGAGTGGTTAGGAGACAGGGGTCCCAGATTGTGAGAGGGATGTCTAACCACTGGTTTAGGCTCTATCCCTGTGGGCCTATACGGCAGTCGGACTTCCCCCAAGGTATCCCTGATTGGAGTGGGTGCTGGCTGGGCTGAGGAAATACCCCCCCATCCATTCACGAATTTCATGTACTGGGCCTCTATCTATAATAATAAAAGGGTAATATGCTAATTAGACCAGACGTCATTCCAGACATTCTTCCTGATGAAGCTGGGGCCAGAAGAAAGCCAGCCTGGGTCCCAGGTGCTGGAGGGAAGCCAGTGCTGACAGTGGGAGAAAGGAAGTTCTACGCTTGCACGAATTTTTGTGCATCAGGCCTCTAGTTTATAATACTTATAAGAGTCACTAATACTTATTGATCATCTGATATTTTGGGGTCTGGCTAAATATTTTATGTCTACAATCTCATTAAACTTTTACAATATGTGTACAAAAAAGAACTATTTTCTCTTTTTTTAAAAAAAAAAATAGGAAAACAGACTTAGGTAGTTCAAGTGACTTACCTAGTTTTCAGATAATCACTTAATATGTGTTAGTGTCAGGATTTGAAGCCAATATTTCTGACTCCAGACCCCATACTCTTAACTGGTCTGTCAGCTAAAAGCAGTGGGGAATTACATTTAAGACAGCTACCTTATTTTTAAGCTTAGAACACAATTAGGTACACATGACAAATATTTAAAAGGCTGAAAAATGTTTATAATACACAGATGAGCACAAATTAACATATTAAAAAAGTACATAAGCCCTAAGAAGAGCTGGAATAAAAAAGTGATCAAACAAAATTGAAACAGACTCATAGACACAGAAACTGAACTAGTGGTTGCCAGATAGCAGTGGCGTTTGGGGAACTGGGTGTTAAAGATAAAGGGACTGAGAAGTACAAATTGGTATTTACAAAATAGTCATGAGGCCAAAACTGGTTTGGCTCAGTGGTAGAGCGTCGGTCTGCGGACTGAAGGGTCCGGGGTTCGATTCCGGTCAGGGGCATGTACATTGGTTGCGGGCACATCCCCGGTAGGGGGTGTGCAAGAGGCAGCTGTTCGATGTTTCTCTCTCATTGACGTTTCTAGCTCTCTATCTCTCTCCCTCCCTCTCTGTAAAATATCAATAAAATATATTTTAAAAAAATAGTCATGAGGATGTAAAGTAGTCAGTAATATTGTAATAACTGTGTATAGTGCCAGGTGAGTACTGAAAATATCGAGGGGAACACTATGTAAAGTATATGATTGTGCAACCAGTAACTGTACACCTGAAACCAATACAAAATAAAATGTAAAGAAACAATTAAAAAGTGATCAAAGCAGATAGCTAAGTTGACAAGAATGTGTTAAAATTCTGAGTTATTTAAAGATGGGATAAGGTGCATCAGGAAATAGCAAATTCTTATCATGGGAAGGGCTTTCCACACAGGCAGGATGGACAAGTACTTGATAGATCAAATTGGGTTGTTTTAAGTGGCATCTAATATGCCCCCATTCCTGAGATTCTGTGATTTAATAAACTTGACAACTTATTTTGAATAACTGCTATGTGCCAAGTACTGGGATAAGCTCCCCTCAAAAACGGAAATAAGACATACCCTGAAGGAGTTGACATTCTAGAGAGGCAAATAGCACAAAAAACTGAGAAATGTTGGATTACATGTGATAAGGTCTAACAGAAAAGAAGATTTACACCTAATTCAAACTGGCAAGGGGAATTAAAATGGAAAGCAGAGGCTTCTTAGAGGTGATGCCTAAACTAACTCTTGAAGAAAGAGTAAAAATTAGTCAGGTGTTTCAGTACCAATTGCAATACGACAAACTAATTCTAAAATGTAAAACAACAAATATGTTATCGTACCTCATAATTTGGGTACTTATTTAGCAGCAAGGCTAGTTTGGAGATGCTGAACAGTTTCTATCACATGCCTGATTCCTTGGAGGGAATTACTTTAATGACTTTTCTCAGCTAGAACCCTCCTCATCTCCATAAAGTCTCAGAGCTTCTCCATAAGATCCCTCACCTACCAGCCAGGTAGGTGGATTTTTATGGCTCCAATAACAAATGCCTCAAGCAATCAAATTACAAGCCACAAGGCTCTCCTATAATTTAGCTTTAGAAGTCAGGCAGTTTCACAGCCAATGCTAATAAGTGGTTTCACGTGGGTCTGTGTGTGAGGGGACACACAAGTCTGTAAAGATAGAATGTCATGGTTTATTGGAGGCCATCCTGGAGACTGGTTACCACACCAGGGTAAGAGGTCTGGGAGATTGGGAGTGTACAGTTTTCACCAAGAAGGAACATCATGAACAAAGGCAATGAGGCATACAAGAATAAAACCTGAGAAACACAAGGTGGCTGCTGTCACCAACACAAGCCTTCCCAAGCTGAGGGAGAAACCCAGGCTGCATACCCCTGCTCCCCTTTGCTGCCACCAGTTCCAGTATCCTGGGCCCCACATAATGCACCTAAAACCATCAACAAGTACTCATTCCAACAGCTTGTTAAAACATAGCAGACTACTATAATGTTCTAGGTGCGCAGACATGCCTCAGCCAAGGTTATTAAAAGGGCACATCAGGCCCTAACTGTTTGCTTCAGTGGATAGAGCGTTGGCCTGCAGACTGAAATGTCCAGGTTTGATTCCAGTCATAGACACTTACCTTGGTTGAGGCCACATCTCCAGTAGGGGGCGTGCAAGAGGCAGCTGATAGATGACTCTCATCGATGTTTCTAACTATCTCTCTCCCTTCTTCTCTGTAAAAAAAATCAATAAAATATATTTTTAAAAATCAATAAAATATATATATTTTTAAAAGGCAAATCAGGTCCTAGTTGGTTTGGCTCAGTGGATAAAGCTCTGGCTTACACACGGAAGAGTCCCAGGTTCTATTCCAGGCCAGTGCACATACCCAGGTTGCCAGCTTGATCCCCAGTAGGAGGTGTGCAGGAGGAAGCATATCAAGGATTCTCCCTCACCATTGACATTTCTATCTGTCTCTCCCTCTCTCTTCCTCTCTGAAATCAATAATTTTATATATATATATATATATATATATATATATATATATATATATATTAAGGTATATCAGAAATTGGAATTGAAGTGGCATGCAGATTAAAAAAAAATCCTGAGAATAAAGAAGCAGGGAGAAAATTTAAACAAGTAACTGAGGCAAATAAGGTGCTTTTATAAGCTAAAACATGGGACATCAATGACAAATATGGCAAAGGATTAAATGGGGGAGATTGAGGGGAGTTATTTTGACAGTCCCTTTGAGATGGCCTTCGCATTCTTTAACTCAGATGATGCCTTCAATTTTTTGGAGGAAAGAATCCATATCCATTAAACCTTTTTGCAAATCTATTTAAGGGTTTTGGGGAAAAGAGAAGCTGAGACACATAGTCATTTTCCTCTGCCTTCAAGTGGAAATCCATATTTTGGAGAGTTTTCCTCTTTTTTTTTTTCTGATACAGGAATTATTTATTTACCTATTTACTTTTGAGTTTTCTTTTGATGTAGAATTTACTTTCTTCTCTAGGTCACAGGAGCCCCATTTCAACCTCTTCCACGTCATTGGATGACAGTGGGAGGGGCAATTTCAAATTTATGCCAACTTTTATTAAAATTGTTATTGGCAGAAAAATCACTACAAAGGGAATTGTCAAAAATGGTTAAGAAAGAGTAAAAGCTTAAGAGAACCAGTTTAAGTCCTTAATTATAAATGAAAAGAATCAGCTGCTAAGCTGGGATAATTCAACGCATGTATTTAAGAGAAATGTTAACTACAATAAGCTACCTATGAGGGTTAACAGGAACTTGTTTTTGAAGATTTCAAATGAACTCAACTTTCACAATAACTGTGCCTATCTAAAGTACTCATATCCAGCTCCTTGGGGCCCTGTTCGTCAAAGACTTTTGAGTATTGTTTGGACCACATAATAGGACTATTTGTTTTGTCTTTAAAATCGTTATAAACTGCTATATGGACTTGGCTTTTTTATTAAGTAATCCAAGGTCGTTGTGAATCTTTTGTACCCTAACAGCAGCACAAACCTGTTTTTCCATTGTATTTGAAGCAAAAACCAAGTAGTGTCAGCTTTGTGTGAAGTTAACATTGCTGGGATGACTCATCTACAAAAATAATTTCTTTATTCTCATTATTTAGTAGTGACAGATAATAATGCATTAATGACAATATATTTCTGCTTTAATAAAAATTAAGGATGCTTTCTGGCTATGCATGAGTACTACAAACTTGGTATTTTTTTACATTCAATATTATTTTGTATTCCAACTTAGTAAGTTTTAAAAATTATTTAAATATCTAATATTAAGCTTAGATTTTAAAAAGTAAAGCTGGTAAATGAGGACTTTGTCATTTGCTTAAAAATATAAATATGAATGTGTTTGACATATTAAAGAATTCCTGAGAAACACCAAATCAGGAAGTACTATAGTGTATGGTTAAGGGTGCAGGCTTTAAGGTTAGGCTCTGGAACCAGTTATTCCTCAGTGCAGATTTTGTATCCTAGAACTGAGCTGCTCAATGTTATTAATTAAATTAAATTACTATTTCAGTTCCAGAGTCTCACCTTAAGCACATTAGCTACATTTCAAGTGCTCAATAGACACATGTAGCTAATGGCTACTATACTAAATAATGCAAATAGGGAAAATTTCCATCATCACAGAAAGTTCTATTGAGCACAAGTGTGCTAGAAGCTCTTTTATTAGACTACTATTTAACTCAACACATTAACCCAATCTCCCTTGCAAAACCAATTAGTGCTCAAGAAATAATGAAATTCATGGGTAACCACACATTTCTTTACAAATCTGTTTAACTGTTTGCTTATAAAAAGTCAGTTATATTTATTCCCAAACCTTGTGTATTCCAGTTCACTTTTTAATTGCAATTATGCAATTTAGTTAAATTTGTCAACAGATCAAATATGGATGAGAAAAGTCTTCTATGCAAATTAAGTTAAATGCCTTATTAAGAATAAAGACAAGTTAAAATTTACTTGCTATAGAATTTGACATGGGATAGAAAGTTATAAGATAGTGCCAAAACCGGTTTGGCTCAGTAGATAGAGCGTCCGTCTGCGGACTGAAAGGTCCCAGGTTCGATTCTGGTCAAGGGCATGTACATTGGTTGCGGGCACATCCCCAGTAGGGGGTGTGCAGGAGGCAGCTGGTATTTCTCTCATCGATGTTTCTAGCTCTCTATCCCTCTCCCTTCCTCTCTGTGAAAAATCAATAAAATATATTTTTAAAAGAAAATTATAAGATACTAGAGTCTCAGTGCATGAAATTTGTACACTGGGGGTAGAGGGAGGAGGGGAGAGGTCCATCAGCTCAGCCTGTGTCCTTTCGCAGCCTTGGAGTCTTCTGGGAATGTCCAACTGATGGCCTAAGCTGGCAGTTGGACATCCTTAGAGCTGCTGCGGAGGTGGGAGAGGCTCCTGCCACTACTGTACTCGCCAGCCCTGAGCCCAGCTTCTGGCTGAGTGGTGCACACCCTGTGGAAGCACACTGACCACCAGGGGGCAGCTCCTGCATTGACTGTCTGCCTCCTGGTGGTCAGTGTGATTAATAGCAACCAGTTGTTCCTCCATTCAGTATATTTGCATATTAGTCTTTTATTGTGTAAGATTAGAGGTAAAATTGTCTAGAATTCTATATTCAGCTCACTTCAAGAGAGTCTTACCTCACTTTGTTTTTCTTTTTTTCCTACCCACTTTATTTTTTGGTTAATCCTCACCTGAAGATTTTTTTTCATTGAGAAAAAATTGATTGGTTACCACCCACACACACCCTGACTAGGGCTGGGGATTGAACCTGCAATCCAGATACATGCCCTTGACCAAAAATAGAACCCATGACCTTTTGGTTCATGGGCCAACATCCTAACCACTGAGACACAGCGGCCATGACATTTACTTACTCCACTTTAAAGAACCTGAAACTGAGGAGAAACCAAGATGGTGGCATAGGTAAACACCTAAACTGCTCCTTGCACAACAATTTCAAAACTACAACTAAAAGACAAAACGTCTATCACCCAGAACCATGGGAAAGCTGGCTGAGTGGAAATTCATGACTAGAAGGAAAGAGAAAAGAGCATTGAGACATGCACAAGCACTGAAAAGCTGAGATACGAAGGTGCATGAATTGGGCTTGCAGCAGGCATTGCTTTTTTCAACCTGAAGGGAGACAAGCTCCCAATTACTCTGAACTCCAGTAACTGGGGAGACACTGGGGATCCAAACTCCTAGGGGGAGAATCTGGGCTGTCTGCCATCAGGTCGGAAAGTGAGGGTGGCTTGCATGCAGAGCTGCGCGCAAGAATCATTGCTTACTTTGCTGGGGCGCAAGACATGGGGACACAGAAACTCAGAGATGCAGAGATGATGGACTGGCAGCCATCGCTGTTTGCCACACCCTAGCCTAGTGACTCCCTGAGACTCTGCCCTGCACAAACTACAAACCCATCCAAGCTCCATGCAGCGGCTTTTGCATATGAATGACCTTCCCTATCACAGCTTAACCTAACAAACTGCAGCTCTGGTCAGAGAGCTCCAAGCCTCCACACCTGAAGCAAAAAGGAGAAAATTGTAGTTCTCGCTGTAGCTTCTGCTGGATGGCTTCAGACAGTAGCTGACCTGCACCCAATTGAAGATCCAGAAGCCAGTGTACCTAGTGGTCAGTGTGAGATGACACCAGATTTCAACTCCTCACATCCATAAGTAACACATTCATGAGGCAGACTCAGTGAGCACCAAAGCCCCAATGAAGCAAGTCCTGCCCCATAAACATGTCTCCAGTGCAGCAGTTCTTCCATTATAGACACAGCAGGTCCTCACAGCCAATTGTCCTGGAGGTCAATTTCTCCCACTGTACCAATAGCAATCTTAGCTACACCAAGGCTTAACTACATCAAGACTTTGCACTCAACCCACAAAGGGGTGCACCAAGAGTGTCCACCTCAGGTGATTGGGGAGGCTGAGCCACTGGCCCCTATAAGTCACCTACCACACAAAGATACTCCATCAACACAGGGAAGCAGCCAAAATGAGGAGACAAAGGAACATGTCACTAATTAAATAAATGGAGGAAAACAAACTAATGGACATAGAGTTCAAAACCACATTTATAAGGTTACTCAAGAATCTTTTAAAAACCACCAAGAACTTGGTAAGACCTATGAGGAGCTTAGTGAGACCTTCAAGGACCTTAATGAGAATGCCGAGAAATGGAAAAGGACCAGTCAGAAATTAAGCATACACTGTCAGAAATAAATAATACACAGACATACAACTGTAGATTAAAGGTCCCTAAGAATCAAACCAAAGATCTTAAATATGAGGGAACAAAAAACAAAAAAGCAAATCAGCCATGGGGACAGGAGACTTCCCTCAGAAGAGGTGAAGGTTCAGGAGACTGTCAAGTTGATGGGGAGGATGGGGGTAAGCGTCTGTGCCCCACTTCTGTTGACCCCCAAGTTCTCTCCTGCTGGCCCCTCTGAGACTGTGCCTGTCTTCCCTGAGATATTGTACCTGTCTCTGGCTAACCAGCCATCCTCCAGGGCTAAGCAGGGTGATGTGAGGTTCATTCAGTTTTGTCTCCTTGGTAGCCTATGCCCCGTGGTAGACTATGCCCCCGTGGCCTTCACACCCAGTGCCTACCTTGGGATCCCCTCACCTACTGGTGAGGCCCAGGTACTGATCTCATATTTTGGGAAACCCAGGTTTCTTCTTCAGAGAGGGCCCAGCTCACCCCACTGGGTAAGAGACAGATCCATGGTACCAGCCACCATGATGCCTCAACCTCAGCATGAACTGAAAGCTCATGCAACAGCTGTGGGCAACTGGACCACAAGAAGAGGGTCACTCTTGGCCAAAAGGGCAAGAGGGGCCAATATAGAATGCTCAGGTGCCTTCCCAAGGGGCCCTCTACACAGTGGAAGGGATTAAATTCTTTCTTGTTGTTTTTAAATTGCTGCCAGATATTCAAAGGATTGGTTTGTAAGTTTGTTTGGGATAATTGTACATTATTCTGTTGTAATTCTAAATATCAAGAGATGTGTTACCTTTGTCTCCAAGCACCAAAAAGATGATTTTTTTTATTGATACCCCATGATGAAAGGTACTATTATAGGTAATGGGGATAACCCAAATCTGGGGAAAATTATAATGACCTTGTGGAATAATATCATGTAAGGATATTATTTGCTCTAGACCATGGCAATTCCATTTCAAACTGGCTGTCAATTTCTTTTTCTATATACAAGGTCTTTGTTACATTTTCTGGACCTCTCCCAGGAGGAAGTAGTGATGGTCCCTTCCTTTGGTGTCCACACAAGCCAGAGACCTCTCTTTAATTTTACACACAAAGGAGCAGTGGTTTGATTTTGTGTTATACAGAAGGGAAGTTGGGTGGTGACCCCTGTATAATTATACTTCCTTGCCCCACCCATGGTCCTCCTGGATGACCAAGGTGTTTGGTATCATCAGTGACTACATTAAGTAGGGGGATCAGACCACATAAGGGCTTCCATCCATGAAAGATCAGGAACATAAGTCCAGAAATACTTCCCCAATAGCCTTAGGTTATATTAACATACAGCTGATGACTGATATCATGGCAGGAAAGACGTTAGATGTTCTCAGGTATTCTTTGGGTTCCGGTTACCTCACACTTTCTTTCTTTTTATTATTATTATTATTTTACAAATGTGTTCTTATCCCCCCATTACCCCTTACCCCCCACTTATGTCCCACCTCCCTGTTATCTGTGTCCATTAATTAGGCTCATATGTATACACATAATTCCCTTGGTTGATTTCTCTTACTCCCCCTTACTCCCCGACCCCCTCCTTCCCTGAAAATAAGATTGTTGATAGAGTGTTGAGTTTGACAGTTGAATAGTAGTGAATTTCTCAGAGGTAATTAAATTAGCTAATTGAAATAAGCGAATATTCTGGAAAAATTAATTGTACTGTACAAAAAGCTGTTCCTAAAGTGTTAACAAAAATTATTATTGGCAGTTCATCTCATGGTAAAATTGAATAAAATGTAATGAATCTAAAGCAGTCATATTTTAGAGCAAATAATTAAAATGTAAAACTATATAGACTACATTATAAAATTTCCAAAAGCCTCCTAACATTTAAATTAAAAGGGGGTGATAGTGGAAAAATATTATGTAAGGAAAAATATCCTGAGTAAATTACATCTAGAAAATTTGTACTTTAGAAAATTAACTTTCATTTGAAATGCTAAAAGCAATATACCCATGCAAAACATACATGGTGACAAAACAAGCCAGAGAAAAATCATTTAGGGGGAAAAATGGAAAGGGATCCCAAGTCAAATCTATAGAAAATATCCCTTCATTAACTTTTAGTCGAGAATATGTTTTGTATGTTTTCAGAAAACAACTCCAAGACCATGTGGATTCCTGCAACAGAGAGGAATTGACAGGAATGCCCCAGCCATGAAGACAGAAGAGAAACAGTCCAGAGATGAAAGACACTGACAATGCCATGCCATACTAGCAGACAGCAGCTGTGCATCAATGAAGGATGCCCAAGACCAAACCAGAGACGGTTGGACCTGCATCAACACCATTTTTCCACCAACCAGATCTGAAATATGATGGCTGACATGTACACATAAGGAACTATTTGACATTGAAATTTGGACTCAAAAGAACTCTTAGCCCAGAAAGGAATTCACTACAGATCGATTCATTTGCCTCTCAGCATAACCATATGTCTTGTATCAGTTATGGTTCTTATAAGAGAATTCCTTATATCATATGATCTAATGCATCTAGGGGAAATAATGAACAATACAAATTGATGAACAGAAACAGACCCAGAGAAAGAGAAGCAGTGATAAGACTGTCAAACCTCAGAGGGAAGGTAGGGGAGGGTGGGGGCAAGGGGGAGAGATCAACCAAAGGACTTGTGTGCATGCATATAAGCCTAACCAGTGGTCATGGTCATGGACAACAGGGGGGTGGGGTCACGAACAACGTGGGGAGGGGTTTAGGAGGGAATGGGGGGATGAGGACAATTATGTGATACCATAATCAATAAAGAAATTTTAAAAAAAGATATTTTTTTTAAAAAAGAAGAGGAAATATAAAAGATAGAACAACTAATCACAATGCCTACACCTTATTTGGTTCCTAATTCACTTATAGAGTACAACTTGTACAACCATAGATTTTTGGATGTTACTAAGGGAATTAATATTATAGGTGAAATACTTCTATTGCCATTATGTTACCAACAAGAGTCTGTTTTTTAAAGAGATACATACTGAAATATTTACAGACTAGTGGCCTGGTGCATGAAATTCATGCACATTAAAAAGGAATTCATTAGAGGAAATATTTTAATATTGCTATTTGCCTTTTCTTTATAATAGAAGTGTCAAAGATGAAAGAAAATTAGTAAAATATATATGAAAATCTCCCTCCTGTCAGAGTCTGGGGCATGCCATGGGACATAGAGTCGAGTCCCTGCCCACCACCCGCACGCACTTTGAAAATGTAGGAGATCCACACCCAGACCCAGCTAGCCCCACCAGGTGGGGTCACAACCTGAGGTCCCCCGGCCCAGCACTGGGGCATGGGGGGGGAGGGGGAAGCTCCACCTGGTGAGGTCCCTGTCAAGCCCCACAGGGTGGGGGGTGTGGCCCAACATCCCTCGCCCAGGTCAGGCACTATGCAGCCTCAGGTCCCTGCTGTTCAGTCATGACATTATGGTGTTCTGGATAATTTGCATATTTCTCTATTATATAGATAGATGACTAAGACTTGCTTAAATATACTATAGGAGGTGGGTAGTGGATTGAGGTATGGATGAAGCATGATGGATTGATTATTATTGGGGCTGAATATTATATACATAGGCATTCAGTATACAATCCTAGCTACTTTCTGTATACTTTAAATTACACCTGGATGGTGTGGCTCAGTGGTTGAGCATTGACCCATGAACCAGGAGGTTAGAGTTGGATTCCCAGTCAGGGTACATGCCCAGGTTGTGGGCTAGATACCCAGTAGGGGGTGTGCAGGAGACAACCGATTAATGGTTCTCTCTCTTCATTAATATTTCTGTATCTCTCTTCCTCTTCTTTCCTCTCTCTGAAATTAATGAAAGCATTTAAAAAATCCCTATAACAGAAGTTTAAAACAATAAAATGCATCATTTTCTCACCAATGTTATCTATTAAAAGACTAAGGTGAAAAAAAAAGAGAGAGAGAAACTAAGGTCAATAGCATCTGATGAAGACAATGAAAACAAACAAATAAATAAATAAATATTAAGTCCATTTTAATTATTTTCCATAATATCAAATCAAAATTTAAAAATATATGTTAGCCGAAACCGGTTTGGCTCAGTGGTAGAGCGTCGGTCTGCGGACTGAAAGGTCCCGGGTTCGATTCCGGTCAAGGGCATGTACATTGGTTGCGGGCACATCCCCAGTAGTGCCCGAGGTGTGCAAGAGGCAGCTGGTCGATGTTTCTCTCTCATCGACGTTTCTGGCTGTCTATCTCTCTCCCTTCCTCTCTGTAAAATATCAATAAAATATATTTAAAAAAATAAAAATAAAAATATATGTTAACCTGCTTCAAACACAGGCTGAAGTCACTACAGTCTGCCAAGTGGGTATTCTGCACTGATTCTGGAATCAGCACTGATCCTAATCCCATATTGGACACTAACTAATTGCATGGCACTTGGACAATTTATTTAATGTTTATAAACCTCGGTTTCCTTATCTGTAAAGTGGGAGGAAGAATGTCATTACCTATGCCGTAACGTCATTGTGATGATTCAATAAGATAATCTGATGTAACATGTTCAGCTTGTTTGCAGCAGAGCCCACATTGGAAACTAATAAAAGAAGATACTATAAAAACTGCAAAAGAGAATATGGAAAATAGCTTTGAAGGTCATACCAATGAATTTAGATTTGCTACATTATGTGAATTGTAAACATTCCAAGCACTTGAGTAAGTGAAAATCATGTTAGAGAAAAAATGATTTAGTAACTACTTTCTATACATGATGAGCTTCATGGAGCAGAAATAGAAGGTAAAGAAACCACTTAGTTGTTGCAATTTTTGCATCAAGGCCTACATTTATGTGGTAGCTATAGAAACGTAAAATAGAAGACATCCAGACATTACTATGAAGAGATACTAAAGGTACAAATAGTAAGGTGCCCATCTGACTCCTGATTATTGGAGAGCACCATCTTCAAACTATTCACCCCAGATGGGTATATACACAGAAGAAAAGAAATGGAAAGAAAGGTGGAGGTCTTTGAAGCCATTACCTATTTACTCACTTTATTTGATGCTAACACTAACAATGTCAGAGGCTTAGTGTAGAAATGGATAAATGTGGAAAGTATCAACTGAGGTTTAGTAAGAAAAATGCTCAATCGATCTCATTTTCTGTTGATCTCTAAATAAATTTTTCTCTTGCCACTCTCAGCTACATCTCTTGCCTATAATTCCCAGCTGTGAACTAAAGAAGTCAGATAGCTAATTGCTCACAAAGGGAACTACCACAAAATCTAAAAGTCACTTATAACTTTCACTGTTAACTCAATAAAATAGATTGTTTTACTTAGGGAAGTAATATTCTTTATAAGTTTATAATTGCTTAAGCAAACTTTATTAGACTACAGCATTCCAATGTTATTTTTTCACTTTAAAACTAAGCAATAATTTAGCTTTTCATGGACCATAGAGCCAGTGTTATAATGTTCAATTAGGTAGCTCAGAGGTTTCCCTCAGGCTAGTTTATGACAGTTTCCCCTGATCAGCTAATTAAAATGAAGCTTTAAAAAGTCAAGCTTTCTACATCTAGACTCCCAAGAGAAGATAGCCAGAGATTGGGTGTGCTGTCCCTGTCAATACTCCTGACATTAGGTGATTGGAGCAGATCATTTATATTTGTGCTACTAGGATATCTATTTTCAACAGATCTGTTAATCCTGAAAGCATCACTGGACTTGATTTATCAAACTTATTTCTTTGAGTAAAAAAAATTGTGGAAACATTAAATACTCTTACATGACACAGAAGATTGAAATACACCATAGGAAAAAAATGCTTAATGAAGTAAAAAAAGACCATAATCTTTAAAATGAGAGATTTAGACCTTATAAAACGTCTCCTCTCAAATGTACTTTCTTTCATTTAATCACTTTCTCAGCTGTGTACATTTACAGCATATTCAAGTGTAAACCAGATCACCAAGACAATGAACACATTCACAATTCATTGACTGTCCACATCCAGAAAACAATTCCCTTTTGCCAATAATAATGAGGAACAGCCTTTGCATCACTCTAAATTCTGTAAAAAAAAACCTCTGAGGTTCCTTTCTTACCTATTTAAAAAAATAACACCTTATTAACTTAGACCACTGGGAAACTTACTATCACTTCATCACTTTAGTTATATAAATTCCTCCTCTAAGTATGTTTTTTAAATGTATTAAATATAGAACCCTGCTATGTGAACATACTGACACCAGATGGCAGTTGTATGCCACAGCCCCCAAGGTTTGAACTACACAGCATAAACTGAGACTGTTTGAGAACAGACAAAGATTGTTTGCACCTTGTTCATATCAAAAGCATCTTATTAATGTAAATAACTAAAAGTGAAATAATACTTGGGAGCAAATGTCAGTGAACTGAACTCCAGGATATAATTTTACTTGCCTTCTTTAAAAGTTAGCTCATAGAGTATCTTACTCTAATCACTCACAAGCAGTGCTTTGTTAGAATGCTACTCTTCATATTTATATCACTTGCACTCTACTGCACTTCCTGATTCTTTCAACTTCAATTTAGTCTTGTTTTGCACTCTCCCAGTGACTTAGTCAAACACGATATAGCTGCCTGGCCTAGCTATCCCTACTAATTAGAGAACAGCATTTCTTGTGGTCTCTTCATCTTCTTGCAGTTTTCTGGTTTTTCCATTTATTCTCCCTTTCTTCCTCTTCATTTGGGAAACATAATTTACCCTCCACAATTCCTAAAAGGTTTCTCTTCATGTTTGTCCTTGATTTTTTAAAAAAATATATATTTTATTGTTTTTTTATAGAGAGGAAGAGAGAGGGATAGAGAGTTAGAAACATAGATGAGAGAGAATCATCGATCAGCTGCCTCTTGCACACCCCCTACTGGGGATGTGCCCGCAACCAAAGTACATGCCCTTGACCAGAATCGAACCTGGGACCTTTCAGTCTGCAGGCCGATGCTCTATCCACTGAGCCAAACCGGTTTCGGCTGACCCTGATTTTTAAAAAATAGCTTTATTTTTCTTATTAAAAATAATTTACTCTGCTCTCTTACTGCAACTTACTGAAACTTAGAAAAAATACCTAAGTTTTTAAATTAAAAAAATGTGCCCAAACAGCCCAATTCAAAAATAAGCAAAAAACTTGAATAGATATTTCTCCAAAGAAAACATACCAACAGCCAATAAATACATAAAAAGATGTTCAACATCATTAGCAATTAGAGAAAAGCAAATTAAAATCACAGTGAAATGCCATCTCACATCCACTAGTGTCACTATAATTAAAAAATGGAAAATAAGCCTTGCTAAAGATGTGGACAAGTTGGAACTGTTATGCATTGCTACTAGGAATGTAAAATAGTGCACTCACTATACAAAATAGTTTTCTGGTTCTTCAATAATCTGAAAACAAATTACCACATGATTCACTCCACTCCTAGGTATGTAACCCTCAAAAATTGAAAGCAAGGACTCAAACATATACTTGTAAAAACATGTTTATAGAAACATTATCCACACTAGCCAAAATGTGAAACAACCACAATAGACATCAACAGATGAATAGTGAACAAAATTATATATATTCAGGGAGTCCCCCCAAAATGTATACACATTGTAACAAAATTATATATATATATATATCCCAAATGTATATACATGATAACAGCTGAGAGTTCAATTTTGAAAATGAAATATATTTTAATAAACACTGCCTTATAACTATTCAAAGTGTGTGCATACATTTTTGGAGGACACCTTATATATATTAATTTAAACATTATTGAGCAATAAAAAAGAATGGAATTCTGACACATGCTACAATATGGAAAAATCTTGGAAGACAGACACAAAAAAGGCCAATTAGGGCCTTCCTTCATTCCATGCCGCCCTTTGGTGGTCAGCACACATCATAGCCAGTGATTGGCCTCCCAGTCAAATTCCCACAGGAACAATTTGCATATTAGGCTTTTATATAGAGAGATTTTTAATTGATTTTTGGAGACAGAGGAAGGGAGAGGGAGAGAAAAACATCAGTCAGCTGCCTCCTGCACACCCCCTACCAAGGGACCCAGGCATGGGCCCTGACCAGGAATCTAACTGGCAACCTTTGGGTGCACAGGATGAAATTCAACCAACTGAGCCACACTGGCCAGGGCAATAATTAATATTTTAAAAATGTGCCCATAGGCCGCTTTCTGAGAAACAAAAAGTCTTAGTAGAAATTCCACAATTTAAAAAATAATAATATGTCATCAAGTGGGAAATCAAATAAAACTTAATCTGGCTACATCACCAACCCATTAATTCAGAACTTGTGATAATTCAACACAGTCTAGGCCATGGGTGGGCAAACTTTTTGACTCGAGAGCCACAATGGGTTCTTAAGCTGGACCAGGGGCCGGAACAAAAGCAACCTGACCATGCTAGCACTCTCATCTTGGGTTGCTGGTGAAGGAGCGGAGGGGAGAGCAAGAGAACCCTCTGCTCTTTTGGCTCCGTGGGCCGAATAGAATAGCCAAACGGGTTGGATCCAGCCTGCAGGCCGTAGTTTGCCCACGGCTGGTCCAGGGTGACTGGTGTCCATGGTGAGCAGACCCCAGTGGCCCTGGTGTCCTGCCTCATATGAACATTTCCTCTTGAATGTGGGAGAGGCTGTGGCTTCTCCTAACAGCCCAGCCAGGGAGCTGGGATGTGGCTCCCACTGCTCCCTGGGGCCTGTCAAGCTCGATCATGGCATCCGTGAGGGGAGAAGCTGTGGCAAGGAGCTGGAGTGGCCTCTAGAACTTCAGGGGGTCTCTGTCTACAGTCAGCACACAGCTGGGCCTCTAGTCAGACAGTCTCCAAGACAGGTTCTGTCAGAAGGCTCCTGGCTCGCCACAGCTTTGCACAGTGAGTGAGAGCTGGAGCAGAGGGTCCGCTGAGCTGCCCCACTCTGACCATAGGGCCTGTGAGACCCAGGCCTGCTGTTGGCTGAGTCCATGGGGGTTTTACTGCCTCTGCTGCCCTCTGCCACCACCTCCCCTCTCGTGCAGCACCGCTGCCTGTCTGCCCAGATCCCCTGTTCCTGCACTGCTCAGTGTGCCCCTGTGTATTCCTGAGTGCACCTTGCTTTCTGAAGTGCTGGCCTCACCCTCCCCACCACTTACTCTCCACTTGCTTGCTCAGTGGCCATGGAGCCTCAGACCCCATCCCCTGGGGGCCAGTTTCCATCCTCCTGTAATGAAGGACCACACACATGGGCTGACACATCTGATGGACTTGCAGTTCTGTCGGTGGGGACACAGCATGGGTACTGGGTGTGGCAGGCGCATCTCTGCCCAGGGACTTGGGAGAACCACTGGCTCCTCATCCAGCCTCTTCCTTCAGCAATAACAGCCCAAACCCTCACACTTCCTCAGGTCCTCCTTCTGCCTCCCTCACCCTGTGTGAGGACTCCCTCAATCACAGAGGCCCAGGATTCAGGGCACTCTACCGCCTCAGTCAGCTAAGACATCATTGCAATTCCACCATTTAGCTTTGCATGTTGCCGTGTAACACCTGGGGATGGGATGCAAATGTCACAGCCAGTTTTCCTGCCTTCACACATTGTGAGAGCTGTACATTCAAACAAGGGTCTGAGTCCTTCCTGAAGCCTGGGTTCACCAGGGGACGTGCACCCTAAGGAGACCCCGAAACGCACAGAATGCTTACATCTAAGGGCTCCGCTCCCTGTGGGCTCCCTGGCACTGGGCACGCCCTGAACATATATTTTAAGGGGGGACATTTAATGGTTCACAAACCACATCATAAAAGTAACGGCTGGGTCAGCCTTCATGTTAAAATGTCTCCCAGTTTGGCCTTCACGGTTCACACCCTCTTATTCTCCTCTCACAACCTGAAGGGGTTGGAGGTGCAGCTGCGATGATGAGCTGAGCAGTGAGAGTGCTGGAGCTCCTCAGAGCCGGTGCCAGGCCTGCAGGGCAGGGGGTAGAGGGGCAGCCACTGCATAACAGGCCCCAGCAGCAGTCATTTCTCGGGCTCCTGGGCATGCATCAATGGTCTCAATGGGAGTCCCAAACTTCCCAATACATCTCCAAACAAAATTAATTTTAATGGCTTTAATTAGCCTTAATGGACTATCCCTATTAGTATCTGCTCCTTTTGTGAGGCTGTTAAGGAAATACTTAGAGAGGAACAAACCAACAGTCCAATGAGGGAAAGGATTGGTCCAAAATCTTTTGAAATTAGTGGCCTGTGTGCTATCTACTCACATCTCCTTCCGTGTGGAGGGCTCACACTTCATCTGGAGTGGGACGGGTGACCTGGAGGAAGCACGGAGAGAGCAGTAACCACTGGCCACCTCTGGCACTGCTGGTGAAATCCTTTCTTCCTTGTGGAGTGTCTAGGGAGAAAAGTGGCTGCAGTGCCTGAGGCCAAGTTCCAGGAGGCCAGCAGCACTATCAGGATTGTGCTGGTGGTGTTGGTTCATTGGTGCCTGGTCTGTCCTCTGGAGATTGACCCTGCAGGACTACTAAGGGAGCCAGTCCCCAGTTCCACCTACCTCTGCCACCGATTGATTAGAGTCTGAGGGCTGGGAGGAGGGACCAAGCTTTTTGCCTTCTACCTGCCTGCTCATCTCACCAGTCACTGCTGCCACTGATTCATCAGTACCTGAAGGACCCCAGTTCCCCATTAGCCATCTGCTGATCAATGGAGCCTGCTGTTTAGTCTTGGTTGTCCATCTGGTTATTGTGGATGTAATGGGCCCAGGGTTTTTATATATCCTATCTAATAAAAGAGTTATATGCAAATTGACATCACTTCATGTGGACACAAGATGATAACCACAAGATGGCCAGCAGGGGACGACAGCTGGGAGGGACCAGGCTTGCCAGGGAGGGCAATTGGGGTTGATCAATACTGCAGTGGAGGGCAGTTAGGGGTGACCAGGCCAGCAGAGGAGGGAAGTTGGGGGTGACTGGACCTGCAGGGAAGGGCAGTTTGGGAGGAGCCAGGCCTGAAGGGGAGAGCAGTTGGGGTTGATCAATACTGCAGTGGAGAGGAGTTAGGGGTGACCAGGCCTGCGAGGAAGGGCAGTTAGGGGCAATCAGGCTGTCAGAGGAGCAGTTGGGCATCAATCAGGCTGGCAGGGGAATGGTTAGGGAGTGATCAGACTGGCAAACAGAAGCAGTTAGGGGCAATGAGGAAGGCAGGCAGGTGAGCAGTTGAGACCCAGCAGTCCTGGATTGTGAGAGAAATGGATGTCTGACTACCCATTTAGGCTGGATTGGAGAGGGTGCAGGCTGGGATGAGTGACACACACGCCCATGCACAAATTTTGTGCGCCAGGTTTCTAGTTAGGATATAACTTTGTTTATTCTGTGTGCTCTTTTCATTCTTTCCTTTTATATAAAACCTTTTTGTTTTATTGTTTCTCTGGTTCTGACCTCTCTGAAAACTGTTGAACCATCATGGAGCCTGGATACCTTTTTCTTCAGTCCCAATTTCTTTAGCTCATCTCCCTGGTAGAGGACAGAACCCAGATTCTCTCCACAACAGTAATGTTGTATTAATATTGCCTACCATTGAATGAGCACCTAGTTTGTGATATTACCGTGCTAGTGCTTTTCCTGTTATTCCTAAAAACCCTGGGAAAGACACTAGTATTGCTATCTTAGAGATTGGGAAACTGAGGCAGTGTCAGTTCTGTGTTTTTTATCAAGGCAATATGGCTATTAGTGGTATAACCAAGTTTTAAACACAGGTCTTTCCACATCAAAGCCTATATGTGGCCTTTCTGATACTGTGCTTGACTTGTTACCATCAGACAGGGTATATGAGAGTTTACACTAGTCCTGAAGGAACAAAGATGCATTTCTTCTTAACGAATGCATAATTTGAGTTTTTCCCTTTAAGAGGCCTTTCTGTGTGTTTTTTTTTTCTTTTTCCTCTGATTTAGTGCAGTTGGACTGTGAAAGCCTTATAACTCAAAGGTCCCTCTGCATCTGTAATCTTTAATTCTCAGGTTAATGCTAGCATGTTTCAGAGGACAGCTTTCTTCCTGACAATTTGGCAGGAAAAGAAGTTAACTCCCTCATCAACTCAGTGTACACAACACCTAAACAGATGAGGGCCTCAGTTTTTCTTCAAATATCTCTTTAGGTAAGTCCCCAGAGCCAAGCCAATGCAGTTTACAGGTTAAAGCTATGAATGCAGAGAAGAAAAATTTAGAGAAACCCAGGAATCTAACTGGCTTCCTTTAATCCTGCTGTCAATAAACAAGCAGAGGAATCAAGAATAGATAAGGAACATGCAGATAAGGGAATTTCCAGTATGGTCTGAAACAAAGAGATAAAATGTTTACAGAAAAATAATAACTTTTGTTGTCCAAAGAGCTAGTCTTTGTCAAAATTGTGAAGTTGCCTGTTTTCTTTTCCATTACTACTGCACCCACCTCTCCTCCCAGGATGCTACTCCTCCACCCTAAATAGTCCCAGAGCTAATATTTGTTGAATAAATGCATGTGTGAGCTTTCTAGCTTGTGAATGCCTCCTCTCTGCCACCCCCTAAACATATTTCATGTTCCAAAACATCCTCCCTATCCAAGTTAAAACTTGCTTCCTTAACTTACTCTCATTTTGGAGCTCTAATTAAATTCACTTGGTCAATTTATCTAGCAAAGATGACTGCTTGTAATGATTTAATGCATAACCCCTACCACATTACACCTGTGCATTTTGATAGTGCTTTCAAAACTTTAAAGCTGTCTTTCACCCTAAAGTATATTTTCCCTTCCTCCACTTGTGACCCCATGAATAGCATCAATGGTATTTTTACAACGTCTCCAACAGCAGCAACAAGAATGTTTTGACTGTACAAGATAAAGGATTTAATGGGCATAAGAGATGCGGCATCTGTTTGAAAACTTTTATGGAGTATTTCTTATAAGTATTTACTCCCTAACTTGAAGAAGCTTACAATTTAGTTGGGGAGACAAAAATAACACAGAAAAAGCCAAACAACATAACCGAAATATGACAGCCTTCCTGGTTTTGATTATTTGGAACACCAGCTGATTTCAGTGATACGATTCTAGCAGAAGTAGGAGGGCTAAGGGAAAGAATCAAAAGCACTATCTTCTTAGTATATGGTGACAGTAGACTTAAGTTGCAGGGTAAATGAAATGAAGCAGTAACAAGTTCACACAATATCATATGAAACAAGCCCATAGCCACAGCATATACACCCATCAAACCCAGTGTTTGTGCCAGTGGTAAGGGTGCAAGCTCAGGGGGACTACATGGATGAAATACTGTTTGGTAAACACCTATGGAAAACTGTCTTCCATTATTTCCCTGTGAACACACTGGAAATAGAGTTGATAGCTTTGTAATTAATTCTGTATCTAATATTCAGATGGTAAGTTCAGCAATTACACAAAACAATTTTTTTTAGGTTGAAGCTCTGAAGTCATGCTTTAGGAATTAAGTTTTCAAAAAAATATTTGAAAGCATTTCTTAGAACAGTGGTTCTCCACCAGGGCCAAAAGGGGTTGGAAAGGAGCACTTAAAAGGAAATATCTATTATGTTTTTCTTTATCTATCCAAACTATGGACATAGAAGGACAGCTGCGTGCAGCCTCCTAAATTTGGAAATGATAGTAAAAATCATTCTATTTATCTGTTTTCAAATAACTTGAATTTCTGTCAACTTTAGGTTTTATTTCCAGAACACTTTTCTCTTTTTGTATGCCCTGTAGCACCACGTATAACATAGTTTACACAGAAGAAGAAATTCAACACATGCTTTCCCATTGATTGGTTTGTTTGGGCAGAGATTCCAACCCTTTAGAACAATTTCTGGTTTAATCTGAAATTTTCCTAATTCCAAACTCTGTCTCAAAAGGCTATCTCTGACTGCAAGGCTAACCAAGAGGTTTCATGTAAAGTAAATCATCAGTTCCCAGTAGACGAAGATAAGATATTGATCAGTGAGGAGGAGATAAGGTTGGAGTAGGCTTGCTGCAAGAGAAAAGGGAAGAGAAAAACAAAAACATGGGTGGAATAATACAGCCGCATAAAGAAATGTATGATGGGACTAGGAAAAAGTACAGGAGTATAAATTTGGTTTACCCAGGTACATGATTTGCCTCTAATATAGTGAAAACTCAAAGATACTTTGTTTTAAGGCTTTCCTCTGATCAGCCTATTTAATCCCACCCACTTCATCCCACCCTGTACCACTTCCCTGTTATACTTTCCTCTGTAGCACTTATCAATCTTTACTTTATTATGCACCTGTGGGGTCCCTCAGCCTGGCCTCCATCCCCTCAAAATCCAGGACTCCTCAGGGGATGTAGTAGTGTGCCAAGAGGCAGGCAGCTGGGGAGGGGCCTGAGCTCCTGGGCTCTGCACTGTTCCTGCTCCAGTTCATCCCGCCCTCCTGCACCTGCTGCCACTATAATTCAGGTAAGTGCTGTAGCAGAGGTGGGACAAGCTCACACCTCTGTAGCTGTGCTCTCTATCCATGAGCCTGGTAGCTGACTCACCTTGGTCAGCTGAGTCATGCTCCCACTGTGGGAGCACACTGGCCACCAGAGGGCAGATCCTGTATTGAGCATCTGCCCCCTGGTGGTCAGTGCGTGTTATAGTGACTGGTCAAACTGTTGAACGGTCAAACAGTTGACGGGTCACTTAGGGTTTTATATGTACTTGTTTGGTTTATTAGCTGTTTGCCCAACTAGAATGTAAGGTTCAAAAAGACAAAGGTCAATGTTTGTCAAATTCACCAATGTTAAAAGATAATTTTCAAAACAATGGCAAAATCATGACTCTCATATGAAAAGAAAAATAAAATCTTAAAGATTTATTAACTCTCTAATGAGGAAACTAGTGGTTTTACAACCAGTTAAAAGGAGAATCCAAAGAACAGACACATATATAGATCAGATATGTTAAAATGAATGTGCAAATAGAGGCAAAACTGGTTTTTCCACAAAGGTAAAAACTTTAGAGGGCGTAACAAGGTCCATTATTACCATCATGAACCAAATTCTCCAACCCAGAAACTTGCTTATTTTCCCTGATTGCTCTCTCCATATCCAATCAGTCACTGAATCTTGTCATTTCTACCATCTGAAAAGGTTTCTTTATTTCTCTGAATAAAAGATATGTACTGCTTGCTTGGCCAGTGTGGTTCAGTGGTTGAAGATCGATCTATGATCCAGGAGGTCACAGCTTGATCCCCAGTGTGGGAGTGCAGGAGGAGGCAATCAATGATTCTCATTGAGGTTTCTATCTCTCTATCCCTCTCCCTTGCTCTCTGAAGTTAATAAAACTATATATTATATATATATATATATATATATATATATATATATATATATATAAACCTTTCATCATGCCATTTTCATGCTTAAAAGCCATGACGCTTAGAATAAACTCAAAAATAATTTTGAATATAAAGCCCTATACTACTGGGTGCCTCTACCAAAGGAGAGGGGCACAAAAAGTTCATAAACAAATCACCAATTTAGCACAGTTGCTAGTACATAATGAATGTTCAGTAAATATTTGATGAATTAATTAATTCATAGTTCTTCAAAGCAAGTCCTCTAGTTCATCTTCCCTTGATTTTTTTCTGATTATAATTTTATTTATTCTATAAATACTGCATATCTTCTTTTAACTTTTCCATTGGAAGCTAAATCTCCTTTTAAAAAGCAACAAAAATAATACTTGGATTCTATGAAAACTTTCACCCTGAATCTAAGGTGCTAGAGTGTTAATATTACAGGTAACATTTCCAATCTGACTGTGGACAGCAAAGGGGGTTGCTCAATGGAAAGTAACCTCAGAAGGTGACCTAATTATAAATTACCAACTAGGAAAGTAATGGAAGGTAGTCAGGCATATAACCTCTTTAATGAAATATTTTAAACCAGCCCTACCCATTGTGCTTATGTATCTGGGTCAATACACATTTAAAATACCAGAAGCTATACCCTAAGAGGAGTATTAATACCCCTCAAGAAAGCTATCCTGTAATCCAATCCCCAGCTTGTATTCTCCAATATCCCTTAGTTCTCCTCTTTAATTTCAAATGCATATAAGAAGTTGCAAAACTGTTATTCTCAGTGTATTTGACATCTTGCTCCCATGCATATGATATTTTTAATGTGATTCAAATAAACTTTTAAAATGCTGACCTATCCAGGCTGATCTTAGAAAAACTGTGAGGTAAACCAAGTTTGATTTGGTGTCTTCCAGCCTTCCTTTATTATCTTATTCCCAAGGATACTTCTTTCCATAATTCTCCACTAGATAACCAGGGTCCCCCATTTGGTATCCATAAGAGTCTGCCCTCTTTAGACACTGTCTTGTCCTTAATCTTCAGTCTACCCATATCCTCTCCTAACTTAACCGTATGGGCCTCTTAGTGAACATTCATGTTGGATATTTAATAAAGTCTATTGATAAGATCAAACTCATTTATTAGATTATGACTCTCTTACCAAGAACAGTTGTATTTTACTCCTCTTTAACTCAAAGTGAGTAACAAAGGTCAAAGTTCAGGCATCATCATCAATAGGATGTTAGTGGGGGCTGGGGCTATAATCCTTTCCAGGTTCCTGAAAACACAAGGAATAGGCCTATTCATTGAAATAATGCATGATTAATAACTACATCTATACTACATTTGCTATGAAATTGTCTTGGTCTTTTAAAATTCAAGTGAAGATGGAACATCCTCCTACCTAAAGGTTTAGGTTAGTTAGATTCGGACCAATCAAGATTTTACTCTAATGGAATTTATATAATGTGGTAATTTTCTGCTATGAAAGTAATTTTTTGACTGATCATTTCAGTTGGCCTGTAACATTTATTTAACGATCTGTTTGAATGGGTCACACTAATTGAACTAAACTGTGTTGTTTACAACAACAACTGGTCATGAAAATAATGTGTCTACATCCTTCTATTAAAGTAGAAAATGCAGCTCATCTTACTTATTTCTTAAAATTGGTTTGCACAAATTCCATTTTGAATATACTTTAATTTTAATTCATTTCATGTTTGCATGTCTTTTTATATTTCATAAGGCAAGCTGGTTTCAAGTGGAAAAATTAGCATAATAATCCAAAAAGTCCTTTTATTCCTCATCACTCCAAAATTTTAGTTTTAATATCTGTGAAACTTCTGGTGATAGGTGATCCTTTGTGCTGACATGAAATAATATTCTGGCAGACATCAGATTGTGCATATAAACTAATTCCTCAAAGTATACTATGGGACTATTTTTGATTGTGGAAGGAGGTAGTAGGTACATCCTTTCTGAGATTCTAATTGTAGACATTTGAACTATGCCAAAATACCATTTTGAATGTGTTATTTTGGCCAGAAATATAATTAGTCAACAAATTAAAACATGAGATATTAAGGTCTTATTACTGCAGCTTAATACTTTTTTACCTTCTATTATTTTTCTTAAAATATTGTTCCTCCCCCAAGCCTGTATCCCAACCCTATCCACAAGATACCACAAAATACAAACATATTTTGAACATCAATCAGCAAATATTTATTATCAACCCACTCTCTTTCTAGGATTGTGCTATGAATAATACCCATATAAACCATTTTTAGTTAAAGAAACTGAAATCTATTTCAGGAGGCAAGATACACAAAGCAGAAAACATCAGTATAAAACAAAGTATAACAGGCTCCAGAGAACCAAGATGGCGACCTAGTTAAACACCTAAGCTGCCACCTCACACAACAATTTAAAAAATAACAACTAAAATCAGAATGGAATTCATCCAAAAACACAGGAAAGCTGGCAGAGTGGAAAATCTACAAGTAGAAAGAAGGAGAGAGGCTTACTGATCAGATTGGGAGCCACAAAGCGCTGAAGTAGGGAGATGCTTGTGCATGCGCACAGAGAGGAAGTGCAGCGGGAGGGGAAAGGAATTCCTGATTGCACTGAACCCTTTCTGACTATACTGAACCCCAACCCCAGCCAAAACCCCATAGACCCAGGCTCATACGGGTGGAATCTGGACTGTAGAGAAAGGCACCCAGAGACTCAAAGACTGAGAGACTGGGGATCCAGGAGCCACCATGGGAAGGGTCTACAGTCTCGCAAGAGTGAGTGTGTGCAGAGATGCCTGATTGCAGAGGTTGCCATGGCCTCTCCATAGCAGGAGTGAGAAACTTCAGACTACAGAGACCCAACCCAATTCTAGGCAAGCCCCTGGGGAACCCACGCTCTTGCACAGGGAATCTGGGACAGTAAGGGGGAAACTCAGGGGAGCCATGGAAGGCAGAGGTCAGGCTGAAACTCAGGCAAGTGCACAAGGGCAGGGCAGGTTGGAAGCCAAGACTGTCAGCTCAGGCCTGAGACTCCGCCCCATCCAAGCTGAGAACAGAGGTTTCTGCAATTTTACAAGTCTGATCCTATAAGACTGTCTCCAATACAAAAGGTATCCCAGAGTAGACACAGCAGATACCCACATCCAATTGGCCTGAAGGTCATTTCCTCCCAGGGATACCAACAACAATAAAGACTTACAACAAGGCTATATATTCAGTCCACAAAGGGGAGCACCAAGTGTCTACCTCAGGTAACTGAGGAGGATGACCCACTGGGCCATATAGGACACCAAACACACAAAGCCATCCTACCAACTCTGGGAAGCAGTGAAAATGCCGAGACAAGGAAATGGATCTCAAACAAAAGAGATGGAGGATATAGAGTTCAAAACCACAGTTATAAGGTTATGCAAGAATATCCTAGAAAAGGCCGATAAATTTCATGAGACCCAACTAAAAATTATACATATACTGACTGAAGTGGAGAATATTATGCAAAGATCCAACAGCAGAATGGAGGAACACAAGAATCAGGTCAAAGAGCCAAAAGTCACTCTGCTGGAGAAGCAAGAAGAAAAGAGAATCCAGAAAGTTGAAGATAGTGTAATGAGCCTCTGGGACAACTTCAAGAGTACCAACGTAAGAATTATGGGGGTGCCAGAAGAAGAGAGAGTGAAAAATACTGAAAACATATTTGAAGAAATAATATCAGAAAACTTCCCCCACCTGGTGAAAGAAATAGACTTACAAGTACAGGAGTTGTACAGAACCCCAAACAAGAGGAATCCAAAGAGGAACACATCAAGACACATCATAATTAAAATGCCAAGGGCAAAAGACAAAAAGAGGATCTTACAAGCTGCAAGAGAGAAGCAGTTGGTTACCTATAAGGGGGCACCCATACGACTATAAGCTGATTTCTCAACAGAAACTATGCAAGCCAGAAGGGAGTGGCAGGAAATATTCAAAGTGATGAATAGCGAGAACCTACAACCAAGATTACTGTATCCAGCAAAGTTAACATTCAGAATTGAAGGGCAGATAAAGAGCTTCACAAATAAGAAAAAGTTTAAGGAGTTCATCACCACCAAACCAGAATTATATGAAATGCTGAAAGATTATTTAAGAAGAGGAAGAAGATCAAATGAATTAAAAATCTGAGGAACAGAATAAACTGGTGAATATAATAGAATCAGGGGCAAAGAAAGGGAGTGGACTGATAATTATCAGGGGGAAAAGGGTGTGGGGGTGCATAAAGAAACTATTAAAATCATACACCTATGGATGAGGACAATGGTGGGGTGGGGAGGGGAGGTAAGGGCAGAGGGTGGGACGGGAACCGGGTGAAAGGGAGCTATGGGGGGGGGAGAAATAATTGTAATAATCTGAACAATAAAGATTTATTTAAAAAAAATACTATAACAGGAGATCAGAGAAGGGCAAAGGGAAGGCTTCAGAAAATAGATGGGAACCTTAGGATGACCTTAAAGGAGGGCCAATTATTTCTATATAGGAGTAAGAGCTAATCCCAAAGCAAGAGAATAGTATAAGCAAAGGGTTGAAAACAAAATTGACACTGAATGTATTTGAATGGGGAGGAGAATAATGAGCCTGACATACCTTTAATGGTTATATTGTCCAAAGTGAGAAAGAAGGCTGCATGAGTAATACATTTTATCTCACACATGAGATAATTTGTTCTTCAAATGGAGAAACCATGTTTATTATGTATTTTCCATACTTTTAAACACCTACTTCAGTGAAATATTTGCAATAGATGCTCAATAAAACCTGGTTGAATAAAATAATCTGAAAGGATGTGATTGATGGCAGATACTAGCAAAGTTGGCCTAAGAAAGAACGTCTGGGGTTATGATACAATTAAAAAGCAATAGGCTCAGGTTACCAACTCTGGAAAATTTCCTAATAACTCACACTAAAAAGGAGTTTGTGAGTATCTTGCTAATGAGAAGAAGGTACAGTATCTGCCCAAAAAGATTCTACTTGTTTTTGTCCATATGATTTAAGCCTTTGCCCAATTAACTTTCCTAACTTGGTACTGGTGCCTATCCCTACACATTCCATATCAAAGCTTGAAAATTGAGTATATACTGCATTTATGGGTCTATAAATGTTAGTACAAAAGCAATTCCAGAATCTTACAGATTAGTAGTTCTGAAAGATGTTAATAGGTGTATCTTAAAATTGTGTCGCATAAATAAGTTTGGGAAGTGTGGCTTACTCTATCACCAGCTTAAAACTTTCCAATAAATATTTATTCACATATCAAAATGCTCTTAAATGTCCTACAGTAATCTGTTTTAAATTGTTTACATTGTTTAGCACAATAATTATCAACCTTATTTTACAACAGAAATCTTTTTTTATTTCATTTTATTTTTTAAATATATTTTTATTGATTTCAGAGAGGAAAGGAGAGATAGAAACATCAATAATGAGAGATAATTATTGATTGGCGGCCTCCTGCAGGCCCTCCAGTGGGGATTTAGCCTGCAACCTGGGGATGTGTCCTTGACCAGAACCAAACCTGGGACCCTTCAGTCCACAGGCTAACACTATATCCACTGAACCAAACTGACTAGGGCCAGAAATATTTTTTTAATGGGCCATTCATTAAACATCATTCTTTAGAAGAATAGTATACCAGCTTATGAAAAACCACATTAGGAATACCAAGAGAGTTGCTGGAAAAAGTTGTCCATGCCCATTTAAAATCAACAGCTGCCTGTACCTTGCTGTCTTCTCTTTTTAAATTTTTTTTTCACTTTTTTGTATTATTAAATTATTATCTGTGTATATATATTACCATTACCCCTCCTCCCATACATGCCCTTCCTCCCCAGAGTTTTGTGTCCATTGGTTGTACTTATATGCATGTATACACATTCTTCGGTTGATATCTCATCTCCCCCAGATCTCCCTACCCTCCCCGCTGTAATTTGACAGTCTACTTGTTGCTTTACTGTCTCTATATCTATCTTTTGGTTCATGAGTTTATATACAAGGGTGGACAAACTTTTTGACTCGAGGGCCACAACTGGACCGGGGGCCGGAACAAAAGCAACCTGACCATGCTGGCACTCTCATCTTGGGCTGCTGATGAAGGAGCGGAGGGGAGAGCAAGAGAACCCTGCACACTTTCGGCTCCGCAGGCGGGATAGAACATCCAAAAAGGCCCACGGCTGGTTTATAATGTTCTTTATTATCCACAAATGAGTGAGGTCATGTGGTGTTTCTCTTTCGTTGACTGGCTTATTTCACTCAGCATGATGTTCTGCAATTCCATCCAGGTTGCTGCAAATGATAAGAACTCCTTATTTTTATGGCAGCATGGTATTCCATTGTGTAGATGTAGCATAGTTTTTTGATCCAATCATTTGCTGATGGGCACCTAGGCTGTTTCCAAATCTTACCTATTGTAAATTGTGCTGTTATGAACATAGAGGTGCATATATCCTTTCTGATTGGTGTTTCTAGTTTTTTGGGGGGTATATTCCTAGCAGTGGGATTACTGGGTCATATGGGAGTTCCATTTTCAGTTTTTTTAAGGAAACTCCATACTGTTCTCCACAGTGGTTGCACCAGTCTGCATTCCCACCAGCAGCACAAGAGGGTTCCTCTTTCTCCACAACCTCGCCAACACTTGTCATTTGTTGCTTTGTTGATGTTGGCCATTCTGGCAGGTGTGAGATGGTACTCGTTGTAAGTAGGTCTTATTTTCAGAGGATGTTTTATTTTCGGGGAAACATGCTAATGTGACACGTAAAAAATTAATTATAAAAATAAACAATAGAAAATTAGATAAAAAAGTAATATAGTAGTAATAATAATGTTGATTACATATAAAAATGGGTCAATTAAAAAGGTATAGTCAAGTGAGGGAAGACGTAAAAATAATTTCTTGAATAAACGTTGCAATTAATGAAAATAAAAAACAAAAATTAAACAATAAAAATTAAAAATTAAAAAATTAAATAAAATTTGCAGTAATGAAGGTCATTCACTCCTTCTGACTTTCTGTATGGCATGCCTGTTTTCCAGTCTGGGCAGTATTGCAGTTCACTGAGTTTCACTGCTCCTCTGTGTTGTAATCTGGTCCTGATTTTTAAGCAGGTCTAGGCTCAAGATTTAGCCTCTGGGTGGCAGTGTTTGTGGGTGGACTTCCAGGGCTCTGAAGCCTCTCTAGCTTTTTCCCCCTCTCTGTGTCCCTGATCTGTGGAGGGGGGTGGGGAGCAGGACCCAACTGACTGCGCTCCCTTATAATTCTCCGGATATGCCTTGAAGTCAATTCCAAACCTGTTGCTCTTTAGATATCTCCCCTATTTGGAGCCCTGTCCGCAGACAGGGGTGCCACTAGCCCCAAACATGGGGGTTTCTCCTTGTAAACCCGGCCCAATCGTCCAGTTTCCATGCGCCTGGTGCGCGTGCGGGCTTGTCTTATGATACCTTGGGGGACTCACCAGATCTCCAAGAAATCTGACCTTTTCGTTGTTGGGTGGAGTGTTTCTTTGAGTCCAAGTATTCGTGCTGCTTGAGATCAGCATTCTAGGGCAAAAAGCTGCTTGGTGGTCATTGTGGCTGTGGATATTCAGCCCTCTGACATGAACAACTTTTGCCTTCAAGATGGTGGGATTTCCCCTGTCCAAGCCAGTAGGTAGCTCAGGGAAGGGACCTAGCCCCGCTGTGGGTGCTTCCTTGTCAGGGGCACCCTGATCAGCAGACCTCCAGTTTTCCCTGGCATTTGCCTGTCTCTTGGCTTGCTGATAAGCACTCCCAGTGTGACGCTCAGATGCTCTCTCTTTCTTCTTCAGGACAAGGCACAGAACCTGCCTACCTATTGTTTTTTAAAAATATATTTTATTGACTTTTTACAGAGAGGAAGAGAGAGGGATAGAGAGTTAGAAACATCGATGAGAGAAAATAATCGATCAGCTGCCTCTTGCACAACCCCCTCCCCCCCCCCCCCCGGGGATGTACCCGTAACCAAGGTACATGCCCTTGACCCGAATCTAACCTGGGACCTTTCAGTCCACTGGCAGACGCTCTATCCACTGAGCCAAACCAGTTCGGGCCCACCTACCTATTCTTCTGCCATTTTCCCTCTCTCTTGCTATCTTCTCAAAGATATAATCAGGATTCCCCACATAGACTTTAGTCCACCAAGTTTCCTTTTCCTGGTTCCTCTAAACAGAAGCATGGGGATTTTTTGCCTCAAGATTTTAGGTGAATGCCACATCATTATAGCACTGCAGCATTGTAACTAGTGATGTTCTTAGGCTAGATCTGGAGAAGAAAAAATGATAATGACCTCCCTTACACTCTCCAGACCATTTTTTTCAGTCCTCTAGCTAAAATCAGGGGGGTTACTCAAAGTGTTTCTGCTGTCTGCATCCAATGCACAGTTCTGAGACATTCGCCACCCTTAAATCAAAGCCAAGCAAAACAAGAAATAGTAAACTCATCATTTTACTGGTTATTCTTCAAGTGTTTACTTCTCTCCTCTATCTACCTATTATTTACTTTCAAGAGTCTTCAATTAGTTATGTTTTGTTTTCTGTCCATAGCTTGTAGGTAATGGAGAAAGTAGGCTGTAGTAGACTTTCTCTGTCTAGTACAGCACCACACATCCTAGGTAATATTTTTGGATTAAGGAAAAGACAAATATAGGGGAATCACACATAATATGTGTACTTGGCAACTATCTATCTCATGTGTCTCCTTCCTAAGGATATAAAATCCCTAAGGATATAAAATCTCTATATATAAAAGGCTAAGTAACTGTCTGACAGTCTGACCAGCCAGTAGGTATGACATGCACTGATCACCAGGGGACAAACACTTAACATAGGAGCTTCCAAGTTGTGGTGACTTGGCAGCAGAGGTTCTCAGGTGGCCTACTCCAGAAACCAGAGAGGATATAGCTCAATTCTGGGGTGTGTCACCCAAAAACTACCCTCTTGTAATCTGGAAGCACCCCGGGGGCTGGTGGAAAGCTGGTTTCAGCCCAATCTCCACAGGCCATGCTGAGGAACCCCAACTACCAGAGGGATCCTGCTCACTCTGAAGATGCCCTCAAGCCACAGCTGCTGTCCAGGGGGGGGACCATGGAACGTTGGCTCAAGGGTGTGTCCAGCCCATCTTACCCAGTCCCACCCCACTGGCAACCTTCTAATTAAATTCCTTTTACTATGCATGAATTCATGCATTGGGGCACTAGTAATCAAATAAAAGAATGAGCATGCCGAAACTGGTTTGGCTCAGTGGTAGAGCGTCGGTCTGTGGACTGAAAGGTCCCAGGTTCGATTCCAGTCAAGGGCATGTACATTGGTTATGGGCACATCCCCATTAGTGGATGTGCAAGAGGCAGCTGGTCAATGTTTCTCTCTCATCGACATTTCTAGCTCTCTATCTCTCTCCCTTCCTCTCTGTAAAAAAATCAATAAAATATATTTTTTAAAAAGAATGAGCAATTATGTAAATAAAATAAATCAGGACAATCAATATCAAAGTAGAATTCAAGGAAAATAAAACATATTTGATCATTTGTTTTAATTAAAATGTGTAATTTACAATGAGGATATAATGGTAATGAATCATTACCAAATAACAGTGTCTCTGCCACTGAATATACATATAAGCAAAATACATTAGAAATTCAGGGAAAATTGAAACAAACATAATTACAATGAGAGGTTGACATATCATATCACCTAAACTTTGAAAGAGAAAAGTAGAACAATCATAATATTAGAGAAAAATTGAAAATGGAATTTATGCATTTATATTAGTACATATATGTGCAATAAAATCTATCTAATAAAATAATAACATGCTAATTGACCATACCTTCACAATGCCCACCAGCCAATCAGGAGTGATTATGCAAATTAACCAAACAAAGATGGTGGGTTAATTTGCATACACAGGTGCCAAGTGGCCCAAGCGGCCGGGAGCAGGGAGCGACACTTGCATTGTTACCGTGGCAATGACACAAGCATTCCACACCAAACCCCCCACCACCACCACTCTGGGCCTCTGGGTAGCGTGGGAAGACAAAAAAGCAGCTCCAGTCCAGAGTGAAGGCAGTACTGGTAGCCAGGGAAAGGAAGCCCCATTCTGGCATGAATCTTTGTGCATCAGGCTTCTAGTATAATATAATATATATACATGGAGTGGCCAGATTATTATGATCTTTGAACACATAATAATCTGACCACTCAGTGTATATCCTATATAATAAAGGGCTAATATGCAAATTTTCCCCTTGACCAGGAGTTCAACCAGCAGGCAGGCCATCCAACCACCCATTCTGCCCCCTCCCCAGCCAGGCTGGCCAGACCCCACCCATGCATGAATTCATGCACTGGGATATATATATGGCAACTATCTATCTCATGTAATGAGAAATAATATAAAATATATATTATTTTTCCCAAAGCTTATGTGCATCTCCAAAAATTGGTCATAATCTAGACCACAGGATCTAATAAAGTTTTTCTCTAAAGGTCCATAAAGTAAATATTAAGCTTCATGTGTCTTATTGTTTCTTTCTCAAGCGTACAAATCTGCCATCATAATGTAAAAGCAAACATGAAAACAAACAAGTAGGCATGTTTTATTCCAATGTAACTTGATTTACAAAAATAAGTGGTGAGCCAGATTTGACCCACTAAATGGGGTTTGTTGACCTCTGATCCAAACTAATCAAAAGAATAGGAAGCTCTGAAGATTGCTCTAATGGAAGGCTTTAAGATAGGTCAAATAACATAAATGACTCTTAAATCAGGTACAAATTCAAATATTTGAGGTGTTTTTTAAAAATATATGTTTTTGATTTTATAGAGGAAGGGACAGAGAGATAGAAACATCAATAATGAGAGAGAACTATGGATTGGCTGCCTCCTACACAACCCACATTGGGGATGAAGCCCACAACCAGTGTATTTGCTCTGACTGGAAATCGAACTGTGACCTCCTGGTTCATAGGTTGATGTTCAACCACTGAGCGACACGGGCCCTGTTATTATCAAGTGTTTTGACAGACAGAATATAGCAGCCTTATATAAGAATAGACAAGGGTATTTGGATATTGATTATGATGAAAGCAGAGAAGTCATGGCATTTGTAGGAAAATTATATTACAACTGACTCACAAGCTAAGAGATTTGGGATGTGAGTTGAAAACTGTATTCTACTAATTTCTAGGCAAAATTAAAGCTAAACTCAGCAACATTTACTAGTCCTTAAGATTTACTAAAGTAACTAGTTGTGTTTATATTGATTCAGACTGGTTTTGATAGAAAGACACTGGACTAAGAATGGATTCCAGTGGAGTTTCTGTCACTAATTAGCTGCATGTCTTTAGATTTGCTACCTAATCTATTTTGGTCTCAGTTTCTTCAATAAGTAAGAAGTGACTTGTAGCAAATAACCACTTATATGCCTTCTAGTTGAAAAACTATGATTTATTTACATTTTAGTTTATTATAACTTTAAAAAATAATTATCTGAAAAAGTGTTTTAACCATTAAATAACTTATCAAGCAATTTACTTCAATTGCTCCTTGAGGACCTGACTTAAAATCCCTTGTCTATGAAAGGATTGAGAAATACAGATTGTAGTTACAAAACAGTCATGGGAATGTAAAATACAGCATAGGAAATATAGTGAATATTATAATAACTATGTATTGTGTGAGGTGGTTGCTGGAAATATCAGGGGGAACAATTTGTAAAATACATGATTATAATGTACACCTGGGACTAGTACAAAATAATATTGAATTTAGACTGTAATTGAAAAAGAAAATATCATGGAGTATAAAAGCAGAGGACTGAAGAAGGTAATGGAAGAAAAGAAAGAAAGGGGATATGATATGGCAGGCTATGATAATGAGAAAATATATCAGAAATTATTTACAGCACCCAAAGTTATCTAAATAAGTATGGAGTTGTGGTTGTAGATAGTGATTATATTTTTGAGGAATAAATCCACTCTGGGTGCAAAAATTAAATGCTGAATAATTTCTCTTAAAAGAATAAATACATTTTATTATCTCTGGTGCTTTTTGCATTTATTGTTTTCTCCATGCCAATGATTTACACACATCACTTTCAATTATTACACTACACTTATAAAATAGGCATTAACCTTTCCCCCTTTTTTACAGAAGAAGAAACAGGCATACATAGCACAGGAAATTTGTCCAAACTTACACAGCTAAAAAGCAAAGCAATGCTACAAATTTAGGTTTCTCTAACAACAAATGTCTTAAATATTTTACTATATTGCTTCTCAAGTCTGAGATTCTCCTCAAAATAATTTCATTAACAATTCAAGAACTTGCAGAATATATTCTTTGTGCTGAAACCGGTTTGGCTCAGTGGATAGAGCGTCAGTTTGCGGACTGAAAGGTCCTAGATTCAATTCCAGTCAAGGGCATATACGATACCTTGGTTGCAGGCATATCCTCAGTGGCGTGTGTGCAAGAGATAGCTGATCAATGTTTCTCTCTCATAGATGTTTCTAACTCTCTATCCCTCTCTCTTCCTCTCTGTAAAAAATCAATACAATATATTAAAAATTAATATATTCTTTGTAACTCACAATATTGGATTCAGTGATAGATTTAAAAATAAGCTTACAAACTATTGGGGCTAATAATGAGATATTTGGGGGGGGGTGTAGAAAGACCATTAAAATTCATTTCTTTGAGAAATATATAAGGATACTACAATTAATGAATTAGTTCCAGGTTTTTATATTTTAATTTCTTGCCAACTTTACTAAGGTATAATTTATATATAATAAAATTCTGACTTGTCAATAAAATGTATCCGGTTATATAATCACCAACATCGCAATTATTGTATAGAACATTTCCTCACTATAGACAGATCTCTTTGGCCCTTGGTACTCAATGTCTTTCCCCAACCTCTGACAGTGGCAATCACTAATCTTCTTTCTGTCACTGCAGTTTTACATTTTGTTGAATGTCATAAATTTAAGTATATAGTATGCAGTCTTCAGCATCTGGCTTCTTTCATGAAGCATAATACTTTTGAGAATCCATGTTGTATGTATCAACAGTTTGTTCATTTTATTCCTAAAATATTTATGAATATATTATAATTTGTTTATCCAATCACCTATGGAAGGACACTTGGGTTGGATCTAGGTTTTGACTATTGTGAATAAATGCCCACAAACATTCAAGTACAGAGTTCTGTATGAATAAATAATTTCAGTTCTCTATGCAAAATTGACACTATATAAAATACCTTAATGTAGGAGGACATGTAAAGGTAGAAGTTCCTCCATCCTATTTAATAAAGAGGGAATATGCTAATTGACTCTCATGCCATTGCAAAGATGGCGGTGCCCACAACCAATAAGGAGGGAATATGCTAATTGACTGCCCCACCTTCAAAGATGGTGGCACCCACAGATAACAAGGAGGGAATATGATAATTGACATTCTTGCCCTCAAAGATGGCAGTGCCCACATCCACAAGATGAAAGTGCCCAGTCCTCTCAGCCCTGCTGGGGTGACAGGCATGTGACAAGGCCATGCCTGTACCCAGGTGGGCCTGGCCACTCCATGCACCTGTCTCCAGAGTCCCCCAGTCTCCTCAGCCCCCCAACCACCCAGAGCTGGCCCAGGGTGCAGGCAAGCCTTGTGTTGCCCAAGGCTCAGGTAACCAGGGCCAGCTGAAACTTGCACTGCCGGCAGTGGCAGCAGCAGAGGTGTGATGGGGCATCACCTTCCCTTAATCACTGGGTCAGCTCCTTCCCCTGAGGTCTCCTAGACTGTGAGAGGGGGAAGGCTAGGCTGAGGGACCGCCCTCCAGTGCATGAATTTTCATGCAATGGGCCTCTCATATAAAAAGAAAATAATTTTTAAAATGATATGATAGTCAACATATGTACTTATGCCTTCTTTACATATGGTTTAGTGAGACATATGCTTTAGAGTAGGCATAAGAGCATGGCAATTGGAAAAGTCATTATATAAAATTAAAGGCCTCATGCATGGATTCATGCACTGGTGAGGTCCCTTGGTCTGGTCTGTGCCCTCTTGCAATACGGGACCCCTCAGCCACTGTCAAACTGCAAATTTTGAGATAGAGTAGTGCATGAAGTGGCAGGTGGCTGGAGAGGAGCCAGAGCCCAGGCTGGGTGCTGTGCTGCTCCCGTTCATCCCAGCCCACTGTGCCTGTCACCACTGCCGCCACTCAGTAAGCTTGGCACTCCCACTGCGGGAGCACACTGACCATCAGGGGCAGCTCCGGCATTGACTGTCTGCCCCATGGTGGTTTCTTAGGCTTTTATATTATAGCCTAGAGGCCTGATGCATGAAATTTGTGCACAGGGTGGGGGGACACCTTGAGGGATGTTAAACTGCCTGTTTAGACCCGATTCCCATTGGGATCAGGTCTAAACAGGTAGTCGGACATCCCTATCACAATCCAGGACTGCTGGCTCCCAACTGCTCACCTGCCTGACTTCCTGATTGCCCCTAACCACTTATGCCTGCCAGCCTGATCACCCTCTAACCACTCCAATGCCAGCCTGATTGATGTCTAACAGCTCCCCTGTCAGCCTGTTCGCCCCCAACTTCCCTCCTCTGCTGACCTGGCCACCCCTAACTGCCCTCTCCTACAGGGTTGATCACCTCCAATTACTCACCCTTGCAGACCTGGTCCCTTTCAACTGCCCTTCCTTGCAGGCCTGGTGCCTCCCAACTGCCCTCCCCTGCTGGCCATCTTGTGGTGGCCATCTTGTGTCCACATGGGGGTAGGATCTTTGACCACATGGGAGCAGCCAGATTGTGTGTTGGAGTGATGGTCAATCTGCATATTACTCTTTTATTAGGTAAGATAGAGGCCTGGTGCATAGGTGGGGACCATCTGGTTTGACCTAAAGGGTGTCCCGGATCAGGGTTGGATCCCTTGGGGTGTAGGGTGGCCTGGGAAAGAGGCTTGTGGTGGTTTGCAGGCCATCCATGTCCACTGGTGACCCAAGCAGAGGCCCTGGTATCTGGCATTTATTTACCTCCTACAATTGAAACTTTGTATCCTGGAGCGGAGCCAAGCCTCCTCCTTGCTCAGTGGCTGGCAGTTATTTCTATTGGGACTTATGTACCTTCTATAATTGAAACTTTGTATCCTTGAGTGGAGTCCTAGGCCAGCCAGGGTGTGTGGAAAGCTTGGCTTCCGTTGCTGGGGGAATCCCAAGCCTCTCTAAACTGCTCTCTGTGGCTGTAGCCATATTGGTTTGGGTTAATTTACATACCCACTCTGATTGGCTGGTGGATGTGGCTGGTGGGCATGTCTTGAGCAGAGTGATGGTTAATTTGCATATTGCTTTTTTATAAGGTAGGATTACTATGAGAACATCAGAACTTTGGGGAGAAATTCCATTACAGTTGTGAGAATAGAATCCAGAGTACAAATAAGCAGTAAGGAATTAAACTGCAAGTATAGCCTACTCTTTTTAAATATTGGCAGTAAAGACTATAGTAGTGACATAAAATGAAAGTTCTAGGATATATTCAATTTCAAGGAAGATTGGGGAGGATTCTGGGGGAAACATTATATTTGTGAGGATAGAAGAGAGATTGACATTAAAGAAAGGGGATCATTGATGCAGCAAAATGCCAGAGGAATGTGTAAAAGATGAGCAGAAGAGGCCCTGTGCTAAAAAGGTGTTTTTTACAGGACAAAGGTTTATAGATAATTAGATATTAGTGGTGAGGTGAGTTTGACAATAAAACTCTACTTAAAAGGAAACCAGGGAAGGTCATGGAGCTATATTGAATGGCCTCAATCTTACTCTAGGATTTAAGTAACCATATTTAGAGCTGAGCTACTAGAGCTTGCATGCAAAGTTTGGGCATCTACCTTAGGGAATGATCAGAAAATGTCAATAAGGGATTTAAAAATGTATTAAGCCAAGTATGAAATCCAGCTGAAGTTCAGTAGCCCAAATTTATTGTGAATTTGGTCATCATTTTTTTTTCTGTGATTTTCCTCAGAAATCATGGTCTTAGAAGTAAAATCAGAGGAATGGAATAACAAAAAGTTTCCTTCCTGGGTTGATAATGTGTTTTTCAGATTTAATAAGAGCTCAAAGAAATGAAGGGCTGGTTATTTGAGCTAATAAGAAAACATGTTAAAACAGTTGGTCATGGGTCACAGGATGGGTAGGCAAGCAAGTTAAAAAGTAAATAAAATATTTATGAGGAGAGGTAAAAAGACTGGATATTATTTGTTGGGTGGGAGCAAAAGGAGAGAAGTCAGAAGGTAAAGTGGAGTTAAGGTAAGGAAATAAATATTATTGTACTCCGAGAATAGTGATGGCTGGTCCTTAGAATTGACTCACTCAAGAAACAGTTAAATTGGCTAAATAACTAACATGTTGGGGAGCAATTTAATGGAAATTGAATTGCTACCTATTGCTTCTTAAAGATAAACTACTGCAAGGCACAATAAAAGAAGAACTGTGATGGTAAACTAAAGATCTATTAAGATAGTTTTACATTTTTCTACAACGCAGATTGCCTCCAGAAAGACTGAGTCACCACATCAAATCAGAGAACACAGACAAGCAGTTACCGATTCTTTGATTGTATACAGCTTTTCTCTGCAATCCATTTATCAGTTTTAGTGTATACTTTGGACATGCTTACCCTTTCAATTGCTACAACAATCATAAAACAGTTGCTGTATAGTGAATTTCACTTGTCTGTCACATTGGCCAAATGTACACTGGCAATTTAAATAGAAAAGATGTAATTTTGGTAAACTCAGCTAGAATAATACCCTTATTATAAACAATACCAATATACTTTTGTGCACTGAGGCAGAAACAAAAGCATAAGGATACAATAATAAAAACACTCAGCTGCAAAATTAGGACTACATGATGTGAGCTGGAATTAAAGATAAAAAGACAAAACCCAATTATATGAATCTGGGAATTACAAGGTCCAACCCAGAACAGTTGCAAGATTTGCAAGATACAATGAAAATAATATGAATACACCAAATTACTGAGTGGAATTATCTCTGGAGAGTGGAGAAGAGGAAGCGAAACTTTATATATATTTTTAATATTTAAGTTTTTAGGCCCAAGTATGTACAACTTTTAAATAAATTTTAATACTGGATAAAGAGAGAGGAAGGGAAGAAGAAATTTACCACCTGTGTTACTATAAACTATCTGAGTATCAATTTCTTCAATTATAAAATGAGAATTTTAAAAATTATGTTGCCTATTTGTTCAATCAGGCAATAAGTATTTATTGATTTTATTGTTTTTGCTGTTGTGAGTTGGCAATAATTAGTGTTGTAAAAAATTGAATTAAATGATTCAGATAATGTGTCTGGCACAGAGAAAATGTTCAATAAATGTCATTATTTTCCTTTCACTTCTCTAGTATAAAAGCAGAAATTGTCTTAGAATTTGAAGCAAGTTTAAGCAGCATAAGGATTGGCACTGGGATTGGTAAATGAAGATGCAGAATACTGGGTAGAGCTCGTGAAATCCTTCTAACTCCATGTTGCCTGGGTGAAAAGACTTCTGAGAACTCTAAAAAATTCCAGAATTGTTTTTTAAGTGTATTTTTATTGATTTCAGATAGAAGGGAAAAGGAAAGAGAGATAGAAACACCAATGATAGGAAAGAATTATTCATTGGCTGCCTCCTGCACCCCCATCTCCTTACAGGGGATGGAGCTCACAACCCGGTCATGTGCCCTTGATGGGAATCAAACCCGGGACCCATATATTTCCTGAGCCAAACCAGCTAGGGCAAGTTCCAGAGTTCCTGCATCTACTTCAAGTGAGTCTGTCTATGCACCAATAAGGTTGAGCTGCAAGCCTGAGTTCTTTTTATCTTAAGAACTTGCACTGTTGGAACAGATTCATCTTTATTTCAGCCCATCAAAAACTGCAACCTAAAGGTAAATTTAGATTTTCTTGAAATATCTCACTTGTTGGATGAAAGCTCTACAAATCATGGCTGTTCATTTTTAATTTTCAAGATTAAGTGATAATAAACAGCAAAATCATAATATTAAAGGATATAAATGACTCTAAACTGGAATGCTGGTGATGGAACAAACACATGATTTTTCTTCAAGGTTGATCTGTGAGATGTCTTTAGGGAGGAAGGGATGGAGCTGAGGAGAGCCAACTCATAATCTATCATTCACCTCATTAAATAAAGTTGTTGTGAGGAATCAAATGAACTCATTTGGCTTATGTGTCTGGTGCAGAGTAATTATGTCTGGATCACTGATTATTGTTAACCTTCCAGATTCAGTCAGCTAAATCCAGTCCCCTCATCAGTTAGTTACCTTATGATTCTGTAATAAAAGATGACTAAAAACATTTTTTTTGCAATCTAATCAAAGCATTTACTGGCTACATTTTGAGAAAGCAAAATACAACCCAATCTGTTATACACATTACAATGAGAAACCATTTTCCTGTTTTTCAGGGCATTGGAGAAGGCCAAACTTGTAGCTAAAAAATTGTTATTTGTAGAAACAATGAAATACAAGAATTACATCTGAGCTCTAGATAAATGTGGTTGAGAGGAAAACTTTTAAATAAAAAATTTATAAGAGAATCAATGTCATAGAGAGAAATTACATTTTCTTACTTATGAAAGAGTCCATATTGTACTGATGCTGTTGGAATCAAAATAAATGATTTCTGATTTGCAAATTCTCGCTCTGTCATTGATTATATTAATTAGCCATATAATCTTGAACAACTCATGTATTTATGTTTTTAATTTGTAAATTTAGGATGCTAGCTGACTTGCCTAACAAATTGGGATGGGATAAAGCTTAAATGACATAATATATGTAAATGCCTCTGGAAGTGTATACTATATAAACATAAACAATTTGTTCATTCTCCCACCAGGAGTCTGTGTTTTGTTTTATTTATTAATCTATTTAATCTTTATTTTTTAGAATATTACAGATGTCCCACTCCTCCATCCCCCGGCATTGTCCTCTGTTCCAGTCCCACCCCAGTTCTTCACCACCCTAATGACCAATATTCAAAGTGTCCCCTCAGAAATTCAACCAGGAGACCAGGAGTTTGATTGCTTGCTATGATGTGTGCTAACCAACAGGGGATAGTGTGGAATGAAGGGAGGCCCAGGCCGGCAGCCAGCAGCCAGGGAAGGAAAGCCTCGACTGGCAGCCAGAAGGCCCTGGTCAGCCCTGATTGCAGGCCAGGCCTAGGGACCCTACCTGTGCGTGAATTTCATACACTGGGCCTCTAGTGTGCATATAAGAACTTTAGTTAATCTCTTTCCATCTCCCCCTCCACCCTGAGATTACCAGTCTGTTCTGTTTCCATTTCATTCATCTGCTTCTGGTTCTATTTTATTCCTCTGTTTATTTTATTCATTAGATTCCTGTTCATTTATTTTGATTTTTAAAAATATATATTTTATTGATATTTTACAGAAAGGAAGGGAGAGAGATAGAGAGCTAGAAACGTTGATGTGAGAGTAACATCGACCAGCTGCCTCTTGCACACCCCCTACCGGGGATGTGCCCGCAACCAATGTACATGCCCTTGACCGGAATCAAACCCGGGACCTTTCAGTCCGCAGACCGACGCTCTACCACTGAGCCAAACCGGTTTCGGCCATTTATTTTGATTTTTAATTTCAACTATTGATAGATATGTATTTATTGCCATGTTATTGTTCATATTTATTCTTATTTTTCTCCTCCTCCTCCTCCTCCTCTTCCTCCTTCTCCTCCTCTTCCTCCTCCTTCTTCTTCTTCTTCTTCTTCTTCTTCTTCTTCTTCTTCTTCTTCTTCTTCTTCTTCTTCTTTGAATACCCTTCAACATTTCATGTAATACTGATCTGGTGGTGATAAACTCCTTTAGCTTCTTCTGGTTTGTGAAGCTCTTTATCTGACCTTCAATTATAAATGAGAACTTTGCTGTGTATAGTAATCTTGGTTGTAGGTCCTTGCTATTCATCATGTTTAATATTTCTTGCCACTCCCTTCTGGCCTACAAAGTTTCTGTTCAGAAATCAGCTGACAGTCATATGGGCATTCCCTAACTGCTTTTCTCTTGCTGCTTTTTAATATTCTCTCTTTGTCTTTAACCCTTGGTATTTTAATTATGATGTGTCTTGGTGTAGGCCTCTTTGGGGTCCCTTGCTAGAGACTCTCTTTGCTTCTGGACTTGTAGGTCTATTGCATTCATCAGGTAGAGGAAGTTTTCTGTCATTATTTTTTCAAATAGGTTTTCAATATCTTGTTCTCTCTTTTCCTTCTAGCACCCTTACACTGCTAATGTTGGTATGCTTGCAACCAACATATGTGAAGATAATGTAAAGACTCCTTACAAAATATTCACATTTTTAGATTATTTTTTATTTTTTGTTCTTCTGATTGGGTGTTTTTTGTTCCTCATATTATAAATCATTGATTTGATTATCAGAATCCTCTACTCTACTGTTGAATCCCTATAAATTATTCTTTATTTCAGTTAGTGAATGCTTAATTTCTGACTGTCCTTTTCACATCTTTGAAATTCTTGCTAAGATCTTTGAAATTCTTACTAAGCCCCTTAAAGCTCTCACTAAGATTCATTTGCAACTTTATAACCATTGTTTTAAACTATGTATCTAGTAGTTTGCTTGCTTCCATTTCATTTAGTATTTTTCTAGAGATTTCTCTGTTCTTTCATTTGTGATATGTTTCTTTGTCTTCCCATTTTGGCTGCTTTCCTGTGTTTGTGTCTATTTATTATTTACAGCTGTTATATCTCCTGGAATTGGTAGAGTGGCCTTGTGTAAAAAGTGCCCTCTAGGGCCCAGTGGCTCGACTTCCCCAGTTACCTGAGCTGGGCACTCTAGGTGTGTTCCTGTGTGGGTTGTATACATAGCCTTGCTAGTCTTGTTGTAGTTGAGCCTTGATTGCTGTTGGCCTCACATGGAGGAGTTGACCTTCAGGCCAATGGGCTGTGAGGACCAGCTGCATCTACAGTGGAAGAGATGCTGTGCAGCAGGTTCCCCAATGGAGCAGGACTTGCTTTAGTGGGGCTTTTGTCCTCACTGAGTCTTCCCCTTAAGTGTGTCACTTGTTAAGTGTAGAGTTTTAATCTGTTATGGTCTGAATCTGTCCAACAGATACACTGGCTTTGGGGCCTCCCAGGAAGTGCAAAGTCAGCCACTGCCTGGGACACCTGGCCTGAGCCACAGAGCTATTTGTAGATGGCTACTATTTATATCGAGCTTGGAATTGCCCAGGCAAGGCCAAGTTGTGAAGCAAGGCAGGCTGGTGCTAGTTCTGAGTCTTGGGCCTCTTACTGATAGGTATGGGGGATGGTCACACCAGCTGCTGCTTGTTTGAGGGATTTTAGGAAAGTTTGAACCTCATCCAGGACAGCCCATTCATATGGAACAGCTGTTACAAACAGCTTGGGTGGGGCTTTGAATTGGATGGGGTAGGGATCTCAGTGAATCACCTAGGTGGAGTGAACAGTGTGAGACAAGCTGATGGAAACTCAGATATGACTACCAGTCTGCTCTATGATGGGGAGGTCCAAGCATAGGAACAATGACCCATGCAAGCACCCCTGTCTGGGAGAAACCTGCCTCTGAGTTCATGCCCCAATGCCAGACAATTTAGTTCTTTTGCACATGTCCCTAGATGCCCCAAAGCCACTGTCCAGCACTGGAATGCAGAGGGAGTGGGTCTGAGTGACTTTGTGCACCAACACTTTTAGAGGAACTATCTGGGTCTCCAACAGCTTCTGTGTCACTCAGCCACAATTACTCCTGTTTTGTATAGCCCAAAATTATGGGACTTCTCTTCCCAGCTCTGGAACTCTGGGCTGGGAGTCTGGTGTGGGGCTATAGCCCCTTGATTCTCATAGGAGACCTCTTCAGTGGAGATATACCTTTGACTTAAAAAAGCCACATGTGGGGAGAGATCAACCAAAGGACTTGTATGCATGGATATAAGCCTAACCAGTGGTCACACACAACAGGGGGCTGGTGGTATTAGTGGAGAGGGGTTTGGGATAAGAATAGAGGGATGAGGACAAATATGTGATACCTTAATCAATAAAGAAATTAAAAATTAAAAATAGCCAAATGTGGGTGCCAGTCCAGTCTATTCTGCACCTCTGTCCCTCCTACATGACTCAATGTGCTTTCTTCTTTACTTCTCTAGCTGTAGGACTTCCATTCAGCCATATTTCAAGTGTTTCCAAATGATGGTTGTTAGTTGTAATTTTTATGTGATTGTGGGAGGCTATGGTTACCACTATTTACCTATACCACCATCTTGGTTCTCTAAACAAATATTTTTTAATTTTCTTTTATCTATTCAATTCAATACTTCTTCAATTCTAGCACATGCCCTTTGACCCTTCTCTGAACATTTAAAATGATAGTTTTCAAATATTTGTTGATTTATAATCAATAGAACATTTTGTAAATTGAAAAAAAATTCAATCATAGCTGACATTTAATATTATATTAGTTTCAGGTATACCCCATAGTGGTTAGATAATCATATACTTTAAAAAATATCCCTCCCACAGCTCGATATTTCTAGTATCCATCTGACATCATACATAGTTATTATAATATTTGTACTTTTCAATCCTTCACCTTTTTTACCCAGTCCCTTTTCCCCCCTCCCATCTGGCAACCTCAATGGCACTCTTCATTCAAGCAAAATAATGGGAGGACTAAGGAAATCCAAAATGTAATGTAGGTAAAAGAAGAGCTGCTCCATTTATGCAGAATATGAATTCCACTGACTATGCCCAACCCCCCTTACCACCCACAGTCTGAATATATCTGAGGCAGGCCTACCAAAGATAACCAGATAACTACTAATATAATGATTATAAAATGATTACTGCCTGATTTAGTCCCAAATCATTCAAAATATTTGTGCATATTTTAACCACCAATTAGTTTGTCAGCTTTTCAAATGCAGGTACAATGTTCTCTAATTATTTGATACTAGAGGTTTGGTGCATGAAATTCGTGCATGGGGGGGAGGTGGCCCACAGCCCAGCCTGCACCCTCTCCAATCTGGGAAACCTTGAGGGATGTCCAACTGCCTTTAGGCCCGATCCCACCGGGCAGTCGGATATCCCTCTCACAATTCAGGACTGCTGGCTCCCAACTGCTCACCTGCCTGCCTTCCTGATTGCCCCTAACTGCTTCTGCCTGCCAGCCTGATCACCCCCCAACCACTCCCCTGCCATCCTGTTTGCCCCCAACATCTCTCCTCTGCTGGACTGGTCATCCTTAACTGCCCCCCCCATGCAGGGTTGATCACCCCCAACTGTTCTCCCTTGTAGGCCTGGTCCCTCCCAACTTCCCTCCCCTTCTGGCCATCTTGTGGCAGCCATCTTTTATCCACATGGGGGCAGCATCTTTGATCATATGGGAGCAGCCATTTTGTGTGTTGGAATGATAGTCAACTGGCATATTACTCTTTTATTCGATAGGATAAAGGCCTTTTGCATGGGTAGGGGCCAGCTGGTTTGCCCTGAAGGGTGTCCCGGATCAGGGTGGAGGTTCCCTTGGGGAGTGGGACGACCTGAGCAAGGGGCCTGTGGTGGTTTGCAGGCCGGCCATGCCCCCTGGTGACCCAAGCAAAGGCCCTGGTATCTGGGATTTATTTATCTTCTACAATTGAAACTTTGTAGCCTGGAGTGGAGCCAAGCCTTCTGCTTGCTTTGTGACAGCAGCCATTTCTGTTGTAATTAATTTATCTTCTATAATTGAGACTTTGTAGTCTTAAGCGGAGGCCTGGGCCAGCCAGGGTCTGTGGAAAGCTTGGCTTACTCCATCGCTGGGGAAACCCAAGCCTCCTCCTGCTCTCTCTGTGGCCATAGCCATCTTGGTTGGGTTAATTTGCATACTTGTGGGCATGGATGTTGGGCAGGGATGGTAGGTGTGGCAGAGTCATGGTTAATTTGCATATTATCCTTTTATTAGATAGCATCTGCAATGACTGGCAAATTGACAAGATGGCCAATACCATGTTTCATAAATCTTTGAGGTCATCAGTTATAAGATGCACGTTAAATTATGTACCACTAAAAACAAAGCTCCATCATGACCATTTTTTTTCTTTTAAATGTATTTTCATTGATTTCAGAGAGGAAAGGAGGAGAGAGAAACATCAATGATGAGAGAGACTCAGTGATTAGCTGCCTCCTGCATGTTCCACACTGGGAATTGAACCCACAACTCGAGCATGTGCCCTGACTGGGAATAGAACCATGACCTCCTGGGTCATAGGTCAATGCTAAATCACTGAGCTATGCTGACCAGACATTACCATTTTTCATAGTTCTCACCATGATATATTATTTTATAACCCACAGATTAGCAAAAATGAAAAAATGTTCATAATATTCATTATTGACAAGGGTATAGGGCAAGAGACTCTCTCAGATACTGGTGTTAGGAATATAAATTATTACAAGCTTACTGAAAATCAGTCTCATTAATTCATTTATTCATGGAATGTCTGCTATATATAACAACAAAGAAAATTTACAAAGGCCCTGCCCCCAGTAGAGTTTGGAATTCTAATGAGACAAAATAAACAAATTAACAAATGATTATATATTGTGTAAGGTATTCATAAGTGTTATGACAAAAAGATTAATCAGGATAAGAAGAAAAATCATGATAGTAATTGATTTCATAGCAATGATGGTCAGAGAGGTTCTCTCTGAAGAGATAACAGTTAAGCAGGAAATTGAATGAAGTAAGAAAACAAAGGTAACTGAAAGCACAAAGGAGGAATTTAAGGGGTGACAAGGTGCCCAATGTATATAGAATAAAGAACTATGGATTTCAGAAGTGTACTGAAAAGCCATTGGAGGATTTTGAATAGGGCCTTGGCATAGTCTTGTATGCATTTTTAAAAGATAATACTTCTATGGTGTTTAGAGAAGATCTTAGTGGGGCAAATGAGAGAGTATTAAGGAGAGTGTTGCAGTAGTTCAGCTGAGATATGGTGGTATCTTAGACTAGGAGAGTTCTGGAATATATTTTGAAGGTAGTCCTTAATGAATTTGCTGTGAATTGTGGAAAACATACTAGAAGAATCAGTGATATTTCTCAGCATCTGGCTTAAGCAACTTTAGGTGCAGGAAGATAATAAGTGAAGAGCAAATGGAATCATGGAGCAGGAATAATTATTTGAGATATGTAATACTTGAGATGCCTATTAGATATCCAAGTGGATAAATAGGAATTCAGGAAAATGTCAGGGCTAAAAATATAAATTTGGAAGTCCTGGGACAAGCTCAGATTACACAGAAAACCATTGCAGATAAAATGCTCCAAGGAATGAGCTTTGGGACATTCCAACATTTGGATGTAAGAAAAAGGAAGAGAATCCAGCAAAGGAGACAGATACAATAAATGGGTTAAAAGGAAAACCAAGAGAATAATAAGATCCAAAAGCTAAAGAAATAGTGTTGCAAGAGGGTTTGCTGAATTGCCAACTATATAACCAAAGTCCAAAGATTGATTTTACCCATTGACCAACCCCTAGCAATTTATCCTGCAGAAATATTCATGTATGTGTACAAGTGTATCTAAAAATCAAGTGAATAAAAATCTGATCAACAGAATAAACTGGTGAATACAATAGAATCAGGGGCATAGAAAGGGACTGACAATTCTCAGGGGTGGGGGGGAAAGGGGTATGGAGGGTGAGGGAAAAGACTGGACAAAAAATCTTGTACCTGTTGCCGAAACCGGTTTGGCTCAGTGGTAGAGTGTAGGTCTGCGGACTGAAGGGTCCAGGGTTTGATTCCCGTCAAGGGCATGTGCATTGGTTGCGGGCACATCCCCAGTAGGGGGTGTGCAAGAGGCAGCTGGTCGGTGTTTTTCTCTCATCGATGTTTCTAGCTCTCTATCTATCTCCCTTCCTCTCTGTAAAATATCAATAGTAAAATATTAAAAAAAAATATTGTACCTGTGGATGAGGACATTGCAGGGGACTGGGGGGAGATAAGGCAGAGGGTGGAGTGGGAACCGGGTGGAGTGGAGCTATGGGGATAAGAAAGAGGAACAAGTCGATACCGATTTGGCTCAGTGGTAGAGCGTCGGTCTTCAGACAGAAAGGTCCCGGGTTCGATTCCGGTCAAGGGCATGTTCACTGGTTGTGGGCACATCCTCAGTCGGGAGTGTGCAGGAGGCGGCTGGTCAATGTTTCTCTCTCATCGACGTTTCTAGCTCTCTATCTCTCTCCCTTCCTCTCTGTAAAATATCAATAAAATATATTTTAAAAAAAGAAAGAGGAACAATTGTAATAATCTGAGCAATAAAGATTTATTTAAAAAAAAAGAATAATCATTAGATTGCTGTTTAGAGTAGTGCAATTGTAAACTATCATAAAATGACAAAACTGTATGAAAGGTAAAAATCAAAAGAATGTTATTTTATGTATTGCCTTGAAAGGATATCCAAGATAAAAATGAAATAAAAATACATGTTCTACTTCCTATAAATCAGTATGTATTGGCACCATACCACTTTAGAAAAATAATCTATTATCTATGTGAGTTTACTTATGTATAGAAAAATATCCTTAAAAATTGCACCAGATTAATAGTGATTTTCTTTGGGTGATTTTTACTTCTTTAAATTTTCTACATTGTCTAAAGCTATTTCCATTTTAAGGAAAAAAATCATATACTCTATTGAGCCTTCATGAATTGTTCTGAAAGTGAGAAGCCAACATCTTTCCTCAAATCAATTCACAGATGACACTTTTCACCACTCTAAGAATTTGCATCTAAGTTTAAATGCAATCCATATATTATGTACTTTCCTTGTAACATACCCACTGGAAAAAGTCACATTAATATAGATGGAACAGAATGAAGTTTTGATTTTCAATCACTTTGGGCTGATCAAAAGAGCAATTTCATGTAGGCAAACCTATTATTTGAAGTCTGACCTAATACTATGATTCAAGATCTGGGAGACCCTGGCTATAAAGATCACCTCATAAATATTGATTCTTTCTCTTTGCCACCATCTTTAGAGGTTCCATATCTAACTAGGAGAGGGAACTATAGTGTAATAAAAAGAACTCTAGGTTAAGGGTCAATTTTTAAAACTTTATTCAGGCCTAATTGAGGTAAAACATACTGTGCATCATTAAATTATAACATTTGATTAATTTTGACACATGCATACAATAATGGAAACATACCATCATCAAGAAAAACAACCTGGCCAGCATGGCTCAGTGGTTGAGCATTGACCTATGAACCAGGAGATCACGGTTCAATTCCTGGTCAGGGCACATGCCCAGGTTGAGGGCTGGATCCCCAGTGTGGGGCATGTAGGATACAGCTGATCAATTGTTCTCTCTCATTGGTGTTTCTATCTCTCCCTCTCCCTTGCTCTCTGAAATCAATAAGAATATATTGAAAATAAAGATCTTTCAAAAATAAAATAAATAAAATAAAAATTATTATATAAAACATTTCAGTCATTCTAAGGAGATAACTCATGCACCTCTATATCCTTCCTTTCACCTCCATTCTCAGGCAACTACTGACCTACTTTCTGTCACTATAGACTGGTTTGCAACTTTAGAATTTTATTTATATAGAACCATACAGAATGTATTCTTTGATGTCTAGCTTATTTCACTCACCAAAATTATTTTGAATTCATCCCTCCTGTTTTGAATATCAATACAAAATATGTAAGGATCAGTAAGTTATTGCTCTTTATTGTTGATCATTTATAACAGCATAGACTCATGCATATTTATTTTACATTTTGTGTTGTAATCTGACACTATTTGATTTATTTTGTTGCTTACATGGTTCCAGATTTGGCCACTGGGACTTATTTCAGTTGGGTCTTGTGTCTCTTTGACATATTTGCATCCTTAAGGGATTTTTGTTGTTGTTTGCTTATTTGCACATTTCCTTGCTTTCTGGCAGTAGAACAAAATGGTCCAGGTTCACCTTGTATATTCCCTTACCTGGCCCTCTAATCAGCCATTTCTCCAGAAGCCTTGGTTCCTTTTACTAGAGAATAGTTTTAGTAACCAAGATATGGACACAGCATATACTTTTTTTTTTGCTTCAACTTTTCAGCCACAATTTTTGAAAATACTATTTGTTTCCATTTAATTGACTTTAGAACTTTGTCAAAATTCAGTTTTCCAAAAGAAAATAAATTCTGACATGTGGTATAACATGGATTAACCTTGAGATCATATGCTAAGTGAAATAAGCCAGTTACTAAAAGGACAAATGCTATGTTATTTCACTTATATTAGGTATCTAGTAGTCAAATTCATAGAAGCAGTAAGTAGATAGACAATATTTGGGGGCTGGATTGAGGAGGAAATGTGGAACTATTGTTTAATGTGTATAATGGGTATGGAGCCTGAGTTTTGCAAGATTAAAATGTTCTGGAGATTAATTGCACAACAATATGAATATACTTAACACTATTAAACTGTATACTTAGACATGGTTAAGATGCTAAATTTTACATTGTGAGTTTTTACCCCAGTAGAAATATTTTTTAAAATTTATTAAGGTATTATATGTGTACATAACTTACCATTGGCCCCCCCATACATGCCCTCCATCCCCAGAGTTTTGTGTCCATTGGTTGTACTTATATGCATGCATATGAAATAACAAAGAAATAAAGGAGACAGAACTACTACTTTTGTGGGTTTATTACTGTATTATAGATTCCGTACCGATATATATGTGTCTCTTTTTACTAATACACCATGTCTAGATTTTTGTAGTTTTATAATAAGTCTTGAAATAAGCTAATATTAATCCTATAACTTTTTCTTATTTTTCAGCATTCTGGTTATTTTAGTTGCTTTACATTTCCACAGACATTTTGAACTGGCTTTTTTTATACCTACAAATATCCTGCTATTATTTTGATTGCTATTGAATTGAATCTATAGATCAATATAGAGGAAACTGAAATTTAATAATACTGAGACATTTAATCAATGCTTAGTAATTTCCAGCCAACAGACACACATATTTTGCTTAATTTATATATAAGTATTTAATATTGTATGTACTACTGTAGATGGCCTGGACTTTTAAATATAGTTTAGTATTAAGTATATTCACATTCCTGAGATAAGACCCATTTGTTCCTGATGTATTATTATTGATACATATCATTTAGTTTGTTCTGGGTTTTGCATCTATGTTCATGGTGGATAATGGGCTCCTAGTTTTCTTTAATGTCTTTGATTTTGATTTAAGAGTGGTGTTGACATTTTTTATGAAAGACACTGTATAAAATTCTCTAGTGGAGCCATCTGGACCAGGATATTCCTTTTGGAAATTAACTATGAATTCAAATTCTTTAATAGGTATAGGAATATCCAGTTACCTATTTCCTCTTCAAAGAGCTTTAGTAGTTTGTGTCTTTCAAAAGTTGGCCCTGTTGAGGGGAAATGGCGGAAGAACAGGTAGGCAAGTTCTGAGCCTTGTCCCGAAGAAGAAAGAGAGAGCAGCCGAGGGTCTCGCTGGGAGTGCTTGTCAGCAACCCAAGAGACAGGCGAACACCAGGGGAAACTTGGGGCCTGCTGATCAGTGTGCCCCTGACAGTTAAGCACCCACAGCTGGGTCCCTTCTTGGAGATACCTACCGGCTCGGACTGGGAAATCTCGCCATCTTGATGGGAAGAGGTATGTGTCAGAGGCCTGAATATCCACAGCCGCAATGACCACCAAGCACCTGTGAGTCCCAGAACACTGATCATAGTCAGCGCGAACACTTAGACTCAAAGGAACGCTCCACACCAAGGCGAAAAGGTCAGATTTCGCGGAGATCCGGTGAGTTCCCCGTGGCACAGAAGCCTGCAAGCGCCAGGCACACAGAGGCTGGAGTACTGGGCTGGGGTTTAAAATAAACCCCTGGGTTCTGGGCTGGTAGCGCCCCTGACTGTGGACAGGGCTCCTAAGTGGGGGGGATATCTAAGGAGCACCACGTTTGGATCTGAATCCAAGGCATATCCGGAAAGTTACAGGGGAGTGCAGTCGGCTTGGTCCTGTCCCTCACCCACACCCCTCCATAGATCAGGGACACAGAGAGGGGGAAAAAGCTAGAAAGGCATCAGAGCCCTGGAAGTCAATCTAGACACACTGCCACCCAGAGGCTAAAGCACATATGGTCTCTAGAACTGCTTAAAAATCAGGACTTGATTACAACACGGAGGAACAGTGAAACACAGGGAATTGCAATTATTGCCCAGACGGGGAACAGGCATGCCAGACAGAATAACAGAGGAAGTGAATGACCTTCATTACTGCAAATTTTATTTAATTTTTGATTTTGATTTTTTAATTGTCTAAATTTTGTTTTTTATTTACATTAGTTGCAACGTTTCCTCAAGAAATTATTTTTTTCGTCTTCCCTCACTTGATTTTACCTTTTTAATTAATTCATTTTTATATGTAATCAACATTATTACTACTACAATTTTACCTTTTTATCTTTTTTAAATTATTTTCTTTTGTTTATTGTTATTATTATTTTTTTCTAAATAAACATTTTATTTTTATTTTTTTAATTTATTAAAGTATTATGTGTACATAGCTTACCATTGCCCCCTCCCATATATGCCCTCCCTCCCTAGAGTTCTATGTCCATTGGTTGTACATTTATGTATGCATACCAGTCCTTCGGTTGATCCCCTATCTCTCCCAGATCTCCCTACCCCCCTCCCCCGCTGTCATTTGATAATCTGCTTGTTGTTTTACTGTCTCTGTATCTATCTTTCTATTCATTAGTTTATAATGATCTTTAATATCCATAAATGAGTGAAGTCATGTGGTGTTTCTCTTTCATTGACTGGCTTATTTCACTCAGCATGATGCTTTCCAATTCCATCCAGGTTACTGCAAATGATGAAAATTCCTTCCTTTTTATGGCCGCATAGTATTCCATTCTGTAGATGTACCATAGTTTTCTGATTCATTCATCTGCTGACGGACACCTAGGCTGTTTCCAAATCCTAGCTATTGTAAATTGTGCTGCTATGAACATAGGGGTGCATATATCCTTTCACATTGTTGTTTTAATTTGCATCTCTCAGATGATTAGTGACTTTGAGCATGTTTTCATGTGCCTCTTGGCCTTCCTTCTGTCGTCTTTTGAGAGGATTCTATTCAGGTCCGTTTCCCATTTTTTAATTGGATCATTTATTTTCCTTTTATTGAGTTGTGTAAGCTGTCTGTAGATGTTGGAGATTAAACCTTTATCAGTGATATCATTTGCAAATATGTTCTCCCATACCGTGGGACTTCTTGTTCTTTTGTTGATGGTTTCTTTTGCTATAATAAAGCTTTTTATTTTGATGTAGAAGAAGTCCCACGGTATGGGAGAACAATGCGATACCATCTCACACCTGTCAGAATGGCCAACATCAACAAAACAACAAACGACAAATGTTGGTGAGGTTGTGGAGAAAAAGGAACCCTCGTGCACTGCTGGTGGGATTGCAGGTTGGTGCAACCACTGTGGAAAACAGTGGAGTCCTGCCAGCCTGGCCAGGGGGAGGGGACATGGGAGGTTGGCCGGCCTGCCTGCTGTTTGAACTCCTGGTCAAGGGAATAATTTGCACATTAGCCTTTTATTATATAGGATATACACTGAGTGGCAAGATTATTATGCATTCAGAGATCATACTAATCTGGCAATTCAGTGTATATGCTTGGAGGTTTTAGTTTCATTGATTTTCTCAATTGTTTTCTGCTTTCACTTTCACTTATTCCTGCTCTTATCTTTACTATTTCCTTCCTTTATATTTAAAGTGCATTTTATTTTTACAGAACTATTTTATGTAGAAAACACCTAAACACACCATTTATTAGCTTTTTTATTTATAGCCTTTAAAGTGCATTTATTTATTTATTTATTTATAAGGTATTACATATGTGTCCATATCCTCCCATTGCTCCCCCACCCCACTTCCATACATGCCATCACACCACCACTGTCTTGCTTCCATTTGGTTATGCATATAAGCTTGCATACAAGTCCTTCCGTGGATGTCTTACTGCCTCCCTCACAACTCTCCAGCCTTCCAGCTGTGATTTGACAATCTGTTCCATGCTTCTCTGCTTCTGTATCTTTGTCCATCAGGTTATAATGTTCTTTATTATTCATAAATGAGTGAGATCATGTGATATTTTTATTTTACTGACTGGCTTATTTCACTTACCATAATGCTTTCCAGTTCCATCCATGCTGCTGCAAATAGTAAGGATTCCTTCTTTTTTATAGCAGCATAGTATTCCATTGTGTAGATGTACCATAGTTTTCTGATCTAATCATCTACTGATGGGCACTTAGGGTATTTCCAAATGCTAGCTATGGTGAATTATGCCGCTATGAACATAGGGGTGCATATATCCTTTCTGATTTGTGTTTCTAGTTTCTTGGGATATATTCGTAGAAGTGGAATCACTGTGTCAAATGGGAGTTCCATTTTTAATTTTTTGAGGAAACTCCATACTGTTCTCCACAGTGGCTGCACCAACAGTGTACCAGGGTTCCTTTTTCTCCACATCCTCGCCAGCACTTGTCATTTGTTGATTGTTCATGATAGCCATTCTGACAGGTATGAGATGGTATCTCATTGCTATTTTGATTTGCATCTCTCAGATGATTAGTGACTTTGAGAATTTTTTCATAGGTCTCTTGGCCTTCCTTCTGTCTTCTTTCAAAAAGTATCTCTTAAGGTCCATTGCCCATTTTGTTGTTGTTGTTTATCTTCCTTTTGTTAAGTTGTATGAGTTCCCTATAATTGTTGAAGATTAGACATTTATCAGAGATAACAATGGCTAATATGTTCTCCCAATCAGTGGGCTTACTTGTTGTTTTATTGATGGTTTATTTTGCTGTGCAGATTTTTATTTTGATGTAGTCCCAATTGTTTATTTTCTCTTTAGTTACTATTGCCCTAGGAGCTGTATCAATGAATTATTACTTTAGTACATGTCTGAGATTTTGCTGCCTGTGTATTTCTCTAATATTTTTATGGTTTCCCATCTTACATTTAAGTCCTTCATCCATTATGAGTTTATTTTTGTGTATGCTGTAAGTCAGTGCTCTAATTTCATTTTTTTGTATCCATCAGTCCAATTTTCCCAATACCATTTATTGAAGAAACTGTCCTGATTCCATTTATATGCTTTTGCCTTCTTTGTCAAATATTAATTTATCATAGTGGTTTAGGTTAATTTATGGGTTCTCTATTCTATTCCATTGGTCTATATGTCTGTTCTTATGCCGCTACCAGGCAGTTTTGAGAACAGTAGGTTTGTAATACAGTTTGATATCTGGTATTGAAATCCCTCATATGTTGCTCTTCTTTCTTAGGATTGCTACAGGTATTCAAAGTCTTTTTTATTCCAGATTAATTTTTGGAGGGTTCATTCTAGGTCTGAGAAATATTCTGTTGGTATTTTAATGGGAAGTGTATTGAACCTATCTATTGCATTGGGTAGTATGGACATTTTAAAGATGTTGATTGTACCAATTCATGAACATGGTATGCTCTTCCATCTATTCATATCTTCCTCTATCTCTTTTTTCAATGTCCTGTAGTTTTCTCAGTAGAGGTCTTTTACCTCCTTAATTAAGTTTATTCTTAGGTATCTTAATTTTTTGGTGCAATGGTAAATGGAATTGCTTTTTTTAGTTTCTCTTTATATAACTTCACTAGTGGTGTATAGAAATGCCATGGATTTCTTGGCATTAGTTTTTTATCCTGCTACATTGCCAAATTCATTTATTAAGTCTAATGATTTTTTGATGTAGTCTTTAGGGTTTTCTATGTACAGTATCATGTCCCTTGCAAATAAGGGCAGTTTTACTTCTTCATTTCCAATTTGGATGCCTTTTATTTCTTCTTCTTGTCTGATCACAACCTCTAGTACTTCCAGTACTACGTTGAACAGGAATGGTGAGAATGGTCATCCTGTTTTGTTCCTGTTCTTAAGGGAAATGGTTTTAGTTTTTCCCATTGAGTATGATGTTGGCTGTGGGTTTATCATATATGGCTTTTATTATGTTGATGTATGATCCTTCTATTCCCACCTTACTCAGTGTTTTTATCAAGACAGTATGTTAGATTTTGTCAAATGCTTTTTCTGCATCAATTGATATGACTGTGATTTTTATCTCTCAATTTGTTTATATGATGTATCATGTTTTTGATTTGCAGATATTGTACCATCCTTGAATCCCTGGAATAAATCCCACTTGGTCATGATTTATGATCTTTCTAATGTAATGTTGGATCCAGTTTGCTAGAATTTTGTTTAGGATTTTAGGATATATTTTCATGAGTAATATTGGCCTGTAATTCTCTTTCTTTGTGGTGTCTTTATCTGGTTTGGGGATTGGGAGAATGCTGCCTTCATAGATAGCATTTGGAAGTGTGCCTACCTCTTGAATTTTTTTGAATAGCCTGAGAATGATTGGTTTTAGTTTTTCTTTGATTGTTCGGTAAAACTCCCCTGTGAAGCCAGGGCTTTTGTTTGCTGGAAGCATTTTGATTATTGCTTAAATTTTATCAGTAGTTATCTGTCTATTCAGGTTTTTTTTAAAATCTTCATGATTGAGTTTTTGGAAGCTTGTATATTTCTAGGAATGTGTCCATTTCATCAAGGTTGTCCAGTTTTTTGGAATAGAGTTGTTCATAATATGTTTTTACAATCCTTTGTATATCTGTGGGGTCAGTTGTTACATCACCTCTTTCATTTTTTATTTTGTTTATTTGAGCCCTCTCCCTTTGTTTTTTTGTGAGCCTGGCTAAAGGTTCATGAATCTCTTTTATTCTTTCAAAGAACCAGCTCTTGGTTTCATTGATCTTATGTATTGTTTTTGTGGTCTCTATGTCATTTATTTCTGATCTCATCTTTATTATCTCCTTGCTTCTGGTTACTGGGGGATTTTATTGTTGCTCTTTTTCTAGTTCTTTGAGTTGCAAGGTTAGATAATTTATTACCATTTTTTTCCTATTTTTGAGGTAGGCCTATAGAGCTATGAACTTCCCTCTCAGGACTTCTCTCATTGTGTCCCATAGATTTTGGATTGTTATGTTTTCATTGTCATTTGTTTCCAGGATTCTTTTAATTTCTTCTTAGATCTCTTTGATAACCCAATCATTTTTAATAGCTTGCTATTTAGCCTCCAAATGTGTGATTTTTTTCTATGTTTTTATTGTAGTTGATTTCTTGTTTTATGCCATTATGGTCTGAGAAGATGCCTGTTATGATTTCTATCTTCTTTAATTTGAAGAGACTTTGCCTGTGTCACAATATGTGGTCTGTGCATTGGGTAAGAACATATATTCTGTAGCTTTGGGGTGAAATGTTCTAAAGATGTCAAATAAGTCCATCTGATATAGTGTGTGATTTAGGATTGCTGTTTCTTTTCTGATTTTTTTGTTTAGTTGATTTATCCAGTGGTGTCAGTAGGGTATTAAAGTCCCCTACTATGACTGTTTTGCTATCAAGCTCTCTTTTGATATCTTCCAGAAGTTGTTTTATGTATTTGGGTGCTCCTGTATTAGATGCATATATGTATATCCTCTTGTTGAATTGCTCCTTTTAGAATCTGTAGTGGCCTTCCTTATCTTTTCTTATGGCCTTTTCTTTGAGGTCTATTTCGTCAGATATCAGTATTGCAACCCCGCCTTTTTTCTCATTTCAATTTTCCTGAAATTTTTTTTTCCATTCCTTCACTATCAGTCTGTGTGAATCCTTTGTTCTGAGGTGCATCTCTTGCAGACAGCATATACATGGGCCATGTTTTCTTATCAACTCAGCTACCTATGTCTTTTGATTGGAGCATTTAGTCCATTTATATTTAATGTTATTATTGGTAAGTACTCGTTTGTCATAATTTTTATTCTTAATTTTTGTGTTCCTTCTAGCCTTTTTATTCTTTTTACAGCAGTCCCTTTAGCATTTCTTGCATTGCTGGCTTGGTGGTAATAAATTCTCTTAGCCCTTTTTAGTCTGTGAAGCTCCTGATCCCACCTTCAATTTTGAATGAGAGCCTTTCTGGGTATAGTATTCTTGGATTCAGTCCCTTGGTTTTCATCACTTTGTGTGTTTAATTCCATTCCCGTCTGGCCTGGTGTGTTTCTGTTGAGAAATACATTGATATTTTAATGGGAGATTCCTTGTAGGTCACTTTCTGCCACTCTCTAGCAGCCTTTAAGATTCTTACTTTGTCATTGATGTTTGCCAGTTTAATTATGAGGCATCTTGGTGTTGGTCTTTTGGGGTTCATCTTGTTTGGGACTCTATGTGCTTCTTGGACTTGTGTGTTTCTTTTCCTGCCAATATTTGGAATGTTTTCTGTCATTATTTCTTCAAACTGGCTTTCTATTTCTTGCTCACTTTCCTTCTGACTTTCCTATTTTGCAGATGTTGTTTCATTTTGCATTGTTCCAAAGCTGACCTAGCCTCTCCTCTTATTTTTTTAACTTTTCTTTCCAGTTGTTGCTGGGTTTGTGGGTTTTTTCCTGCCTTATCTTCTAATTTGCTGATGCGGTCCTCAGCCTCTTCTAGTCTACTTTTTAAGCTTTCCATTGTGTTCTTTATTGAAGCTATGTCATTTTTCATTTCCTCTTGGTTCCTTTTCATGTTGGTGACATTATTATTCAGTTCCTTATAATTATTATTGAGTTTTGTGTATTTGTCATCCAGCCATTTAAGCATCCTTATAACCATTACACTGAATTCTTTCTCTGACATGTTGTTTGCCTCCATTTCACTTAATTCCTTTTCTGGTGATTCCTCATTTTCTTTCATTTGGGGATTGTTTTTCATCTCCCTACTTTTTGCTGTGACATTTTAATTCTTTCTGTTTCTTAGATCCAACTGTTTTGCTACTCAGGTTCTTTGGGGGATTGTTCTAGAGGTGCAATCTCTCAGGTCTCCTGTTCTTGGTGATCTAGCAGAGCTCCCTACTTGAGATATTTGGGTTCTCTTGATGTAGTTGGATCTTGAATGTTAGTGGCTTATTCATTGATGAATTCTCATCTTGGGTTGGCAATGTGACTCATCCCCAGCTTTGTTGTGCATGCTGTTTTGGATGTAACTGTGGTTCTGGCTATTGTGCCAACTGTTGTCTGAGGTTTCACTGGTATGTTATCACTGTGGGTTCCTAGAGTCCATAGTCTGGGAGGAATGAGTCTTGGGGCCTGAAGCTCAGGTACTGTGACTTTGGCCAGTGTGGTGTGACTCCTGCTGGATTAGCATTACTCTGAAATTCACTACAAGGGGCCCTTAGCCTGTACCAATGGAGTCAGGTGTTTCAGTCTCTGGTTGAGGCAGTGGGACTCTGGCCAAAGTGATTTTCCCCTCTGAATCACAAGGGGGCTCAGGATCTTATGGTTGGGGATGTGGGAATTTCAGGGTCTGTGGCTGAAATAATGTGACCTGGTCCAGGGAAGCAAGTCCTCAGTAATTCACCAATCTCTCTAGAGGTAGGCAGCCTGGAGAGGTATGTTGTGGATCCTACTGAAGGAGCTGCATACCCCTGGTTGGAGAGGCACATGCCCAGTGTCACACAGAGGGGCTCAGGTGTCTTCTGCTGAGGGAGTGATATCATGAGGCCCACACACTGGATCAGAGTGATTGTGGTGTGCCACTGGCTCTGTGGAAGGAAAAGACCCAGTTTCTGCTTTGGGAGATGTGCTCCCTTGGTTGGATATGCAAGCCCAATGGCTGCTTACAGAGGCATCCAGAAGCCGTCTGCTGAGGCAGTGGGCTCAGGAAGCCCTTGTGCCAGAGCAGCACCACTGTGAGGAATGGATGCCAGTGGCCATGGTTGTGCCTTGTGGCAGTTTAGAGAAGCACCTCGGGGTGCCTGTCACAGCAGTGGGCTCAGAGGGCTTGAGCACTGGATCAGTGTGACTGCAGTGACCAGAGGTCAGAAGCTGAGGAGTGGGAAGTCTGAGTTTCTGCTGCAATGCCTTGAGTCCCTGGTTGGATACAAGTGAACCCAGTGGCAGCTCACAGGGGCACCCAGTAGTCACCTGCTGAGGCAGTGTCCTCAGAGGGTCTGCATGCTGAAACCATATGACACAGTGTCTGATATCTGTTGGTAGGCAACCAGGAAGGGGGAAGTCCAAATTTCTACTGCTGGGGCTGTGAACCCTTGTTTTAATATGAGCTGGGGCTCAAGAAGGCACTCAGAAGCTGCCTATAGAGACAACAGGATCAATAGGCCTGTGTGATGGAAATGTGCAATTGCGGTGTTCAGATGTCATCAGCCAGGGACGGGGATGTCCAATTTTTTGCTGCCTTGTGCCCTTGGTTAAAATTGTGAATACCCAGCAGTGGCTTACAGAGGCATCCAGGAGCTGTCTATTGGGATGATGGGGTTAGGAGGACTGCACTCTGGAAAGGCATGACTATAGTGTCCTGAATTTGGCATCTGTGGAGTGAGAAGACTCAGTGTTTTTGTGTGTGTGTGTGTGTGTTTTTTTAGCCAAGGCCTTGTGCCCTTGGTTGGATTTGTGTACACCCAGCAGTGACTTACAGAGGCACCTGAGAGCCATTTGCTAGGGTGGTACACTCAGCGTGGCCCTTGCGTTGAAACCATATGATCGAGATGTCTATGTGAAGGCAGCCAGAATGGGGGGAAGTTGGAATTTCTATTGCTGGGGCTGTGCACCCTTGTTTGGATACAAGTGCACCCCGCAAGGGCTCACAGGGGCTCCCAAGATCCTCCTTTGGGGGTGATGGGCTCAGGAGGCCTTTGTGCTGAGAACACGCCTGTGGTGTCTGGAGTTCAGCAGCTGTAAATTGGCTAGACTCAGATTCGGTTTTTGCTGCTGTGCCCTTAGTTGAATTTGCGTGCACCCAGTAGTGGCTCATAGAGGTACCTGGAGCTGTTTGACAAGATAGTGCACTCAGAGAGGCCCTTGAACTGAAGCTGCATGATTGAGGTGTCTCTGGGTAGACAGCCAGGAGTGGGGTAATTCCGAATTTCTACTACTGAAGCCCCTGTGCCCTTGGTAGGTTTGTATGAACCCAGTGGCAGCTCACAGAGGCACCCGGGAGCCGTTTTCAGGGGTGGTGTATTCAGCGTGGCCCTTGTGTTGAAGGTGTGATCAAGGAGTCTGTGAACAGGTATTCAGAAAGGGGGAACTCAGAATTTCTGTTGCTAGAGCAGTGAGCCCTTGTTTGGATAAGAGCGTGCCCAGCAGGGGCTCACAGAGGCACCCAAGAGCTGCCTTTGTGGCCTTGGGCTCAGAAGGCCTACAAGGTGGCTGAGCACAGATATCAGTAGCTGTGATGTGGGAAAACTCAGTTTTAGCTGCTGTGCCCTTAGTTTAATTCACTCATGCCCAGTGTTGGCGGCACTCAGAGGGGCCCTTGGCGCTGAAGCTGCACATTTGAGATGACTGTGGGCAGGTGTCCAGGAAGGAGGAATTCAGAATTTCTACTTCCAGGGCAGTGGTCCCTTATTTGGGTAAGAGTGTGCCCCACAGAAGCACCCACAAGCAGCCTGTGCACTTGAAAAGCGTGAGTATGGTGCTGAAGAAGAGCAATTGTGGAGTCATGAATTAAGCCATTGGGGAAGGGGAAGTCGCACTTACTGCTGCAGGAGCATGCACCCTTGAAGGTAGAGATCCCAGGGTCTGTGGGTCTCCAGGTGGAGCAGCAGGATTGTGGCTGGAATGGCTGTCAAGTCACAGGCAGTGTCCAAGGCCTGTCTTGGTGGTGGTGCTGATGAATTCCTAAAAGAGGACATTCTCCCCTTCAGGATGACTTGGGCTCTGTGCTGGTGCCTGAGTCCCGCAGTCTGGGCAGTGCTGCAGTGGTGGTAGTCTCTCCCTGTCCAAGAGAGCCTGGTAAGCAGCCCCTGATGCTCCTGAAGGATTTAACTGTTCCTCAGTCACTCACACACACACCGCACACATTTACACACTCTCCTTTCATCCTCTCACTCACTCATGCCCTCTCCCTCACCTCCATCCTGAGTGCTGCCATCTTCCAGGGCCTAAAGTGCATTTTTTTATAGACAGTATATAATTGGGTTATGTTTTAATATTCAGTTTCCAATTTCTGTCTTTTAATTGGTATGTTTAGTAGTTTTTTTTTTACATTCAATGTAACTGTTGGCATAATTTGATTTAAATATAACATTATTTGTTTCTTCTGTTCTCTCATTTTTTTCTCTTAATCTTTTTGTTTTCTTTTGCATTAGCTGAATATTTGTTACTATTCTATTTCAATTTACATATTGACTTTTTACTATTTTTCTTTTTTATTATGTTTTTAATAATTTATCCTGGTTTTATATATACCTTTCACAATTTATTTAGTTAGTATTTACCACTTCAAACAAAATATAGAGGCCATACAACCATATAGATCCCTTAACCTTTTCATGTTATATTTTTCACATGAAGAATATCTACTTACATTGCAAACTTCACCAGACAGTGATACATCTTTGATTTCAATAGTAATGCATAATTGAAAGAACTGTTATATTTATCATCTCTGATGTTCTTTTACTCTTGGGGATTCCAGTTTGCCTCTGATATAATTTTTTTCTATTATGAAGAAATTTATTTACCATTTCTTATAGAACATGTCTACTGTTGATGGATTTTCTGAGTTGTTTTTTTTTGAGAATGTCTTTATTTTTCTTTCAGTAGTGAAGCATATTTATACTGGATATAGAATTGTGGGTTAATAATTCTTTGTTTTTGGCATATCAAAGATGTCTGACTGTCCTCTGGCATCCATTTCCCTGGCTATGATATGTCCACTTTAGATTGTATCTCAGACATGACTATTATGATGTTTAGACTCTTGGTCCTTGGATTTCTGGGTATTTCTCCCTCAGTCAGCTCATGTGTGATCAACAACATACTTCTATAGTTATTTTATGCATTAAGAACACGTATATGTAATCCATTTTAGATAATTCATCTTTTAGCTTAAAGACATATATGTTTAGTATGCTACACAAAGTGCCAAGTTCTTAAAAATCAGTTAGGCTATTATTACATGAATAAATTTCCAAAACTGGTTTTCATTATGGAAGATCTGCTCTTACACCACATATATTATCTGTATATTTATTTATACATTGGAATAATTTCTATTTTCATGAAAAGTATAATCTAATAATTATATAGACTTTTTCCTTTTAAAAGGGTATGGCTGGGGAAGATGTTTTTGAATAAGTAATTTTTATTAAATAGATTTGTATTGCCGAAACCGGTTTGGCTCAGTGGTAGAGCGTCGGTCTGCGGACTAAAAGGTCCCGGGTTCGATTCTGGTCAAGGGCATGTACATTGGTTACGGGCACATCCCCAGTAGGGGGTGTGCAAGAGGCAGCTGGTGGATGTTTCTCTCTCATCGACGTTTCTAGCTCTCTATCTGTCTCCCTTTCTCTCTGTAAAATATCAATAAAATATATTTTAAAAAAATAAAATAGATTTGTATTGATTCCAGAGAGGAAGGGAGAGAGAGAGAGAGAGAGAGAGAGAGAGAGAGAGAGAGAGAGAGAGAAACATCAATGATAAGAGAGAATCATTGATTGGCTGCTTCTTGCAAGTCCCTCACAGGGGATTGATCCTGCAATGTGGGCATGTGCCCTGACCAGGAATTGAACTGGAACCTCCAGGATCACAGGTGGATGCTCAACCCCTGAGCCAAACTGGCTGGTCTGAATAAGCAATACTTATTTATTCACTAGGAACAAATGTTTTGATTAAGCCAGACAAATCAGTATTGTCAGTCTTATAATTCTGGATTGGTATTTGGGGAATAAATTTATTGACAGTCTCTCATGGTTCCTTAATCTCAATAATTTGGAGCACTGCCAGATTTGCAAGTGATTTGGTACAAATTTATATGTTTTTCTACTTTAACATATTAAAAATTTCATATGCTTTAAAAAAATAAGCAAGTTTCTGTGTTTAAGAGCAACAATTTTTATGTTGACCTTGAATCATAAATTAGATTTAATTATAATGTCTTTTGGAAGGGTGGTTCCTTGAGGTATAGGGAAGTGAATAAAGGGGAGAGAAAGAATGAGAAAATATATCTACTTTTGCCTTTTGTAAAGCAAATGCTGGCCCTATTTTACCTAAGTCTCAATCTACTATAGGATTAAAACCTCTTCAAAATTACTTTCCCTCATTATCCTTAGTCTGCTAGAAAATACTGAATCTTGTTTATCCTAGCCCTAAACCATTTGGTTTCTTAGGTAATAGATCACAAATGTCTTCTACTCAAGGCAGAGGCAACATATATTTAAATATACTTAGGCACCCCCAAAAGATACCAGTTGATTATTACTAAGATGTCACATACTCAGAAGTCGCATCACATATACACTCCCACACAATTTAGGTTGAAGTATGTGATCTAAAACAGTAAAATGTTAGAACTAAGAGCACAGATAATATTTTTAAACCCCTCATTTATATTATAGATGAGGAAACTGAGCAACTGAGAGGTTAATTGACATGACCAAGGTAACATGGCTATGTCATTGTTTCACATTGTATATTCATTCTGTGACCGAACATTTTATAATATTTTAAAATATATATATTTTATTGATTTTCCACAGAGAAGAAGGGAGAAGGATAGAGAGCTAGAAATGTCGATGATAGAGAAACATCGACCAGCTGCCTCCTGCACACCCCATACTGGGGATGTGCCCACAACCAATGTACATGCCCTTGACCGGAATCGAATCTGGGACCTTTCAGTCCACAGACCGACGCTCTATCCACTGAGCCAAACCGGTTTCAGCCATTTTATAATATTTTATATGTAATTCCAACCACTAGAGGCCAAGTGCATGGAATTTCTGCACAGGTTGGGTCTCTAGACCTAGCCAGCAATAAGGGCAGATCTGTGGGGCGGCCAGTAGGGTGATCGGTGGCCCCTGCTCACATTCACCTTGGCCTGATGCCATCTGCTCGCCAGCCTTGCTGCTGTTACCAGTCACCAGTTGCATCCTTTTGCTGGGTGACTGACTAGGCAATAGGGGAGCCCTCACTTGCACCTACCTTGCCTGTTCTGGTGCCACCCGCTTGCCGGCTCTGCTGCTGCTGCCAATGGCCTCTCTCTGGAGGACAATTGGCGTGGCAATTGGGAGTCCCTGCTCACATCTGCCTTGGCTGGCCTGGCACTGCTTGCTTGCCAGCCCCACATTCTGCCACCATAGTTGGTCCAGGGCCTGTGGGCTGGGGGCAGCTCCTGCTTTCAGTATCTGCCACCTGGTGGTCAGTGCGCATCATAGCAACCGGTCATTGTGCAGTTCAGTCTATTTGCATATTAGGGTTTTATATAGATAGTCATTGCAGTCACAAAATGACATGTTCTCCTCTTCCATTCTTATTTTATAAAACATAAAAATAATAACAAATATATGTTCATTGTCAGAACACCTGGCCTTTTGCTTTAGCTCATGAGCATGAAATTGCATACATTTGATGTTTTGCTTTTCATGTCTGCAAAATTCAATGTCATTAAATACCATTGATTCATTTTTTTTAGCAAGTAAACTATGTTCTTGAAGATAGAAGCCAAGGGTGATATGAGAAGGGTGTCGCAAACAAAGTGAGAGATGCATTCCTCATTGTCACTGATATGCTTTGAATCTATACAGAAAATTACTTCAGAACAATGCAAAGCTATATACCTGCAGATGCAGAGGAATATGAAAACTGGTTATGTGAGTGCTGAGAAGCAAAACCAGAATGATGGTAAGACATAAGTAAAATGAGAAAAAAAATACGTAATATCCTGGAAAAGGTGAGTTTTGTGCAAGAATATGAAAGTAAGTGAAAGGTTAGGGCATTGAAGAGTGAAGAGCACTCTATGGAGTAATGACCATAGTGAAAGCATGGGACTAAGAAGCTGGGTGGTATATAAAAGCAGAAAGGAAATTAGTTGGCTGTAATAAAGGGAGCAATGCTAACTAGACTATAACAAACTAAGAGTTTGTGCTTGGGATAAATATGGGAGCAGATCTTGAATGATAGACTGAAAAATTCATGCATTCTTTTCTAAGAATTAGATAGTTATCCATTCATTAAATAAATTTTTATTAAATGCCTTATATGTGTCAGGACTTACATCATGCTAAGTATTATGTTAAGAGCTTCAAACATTGTCTCATTTATCCCGCACAACAATACTATCAGTTTTAATATATTTTCCTATTTTGTTCATAAGGAAACTGAGCATCCAAAGTCACACAGGTAGCAAAAGATACTAAAACCCAGAAGTTCTATTTCTGAAGCTCCCACTGAAAACTACTAAAGTTATAGGCATTCTCTATAGGTTTTTGAGCAAAAAAAGAACATAATGAAAACACTATTAATAAGAAGTTATGCAATAGTTATATGAAAGATGAACATGAAAACAAAGTCCATATTTATAAATGGCTCATATGAAATATTAGCCATTAATTTAGTTATAATAAATATTAAAATTCATATCATTTTCTCACTGAATCTTAAAAAAAATTATGTATATTCTACTGTGAAAGAAGAAAGATTAAAACTTAATAGTACCTGCTTCCTATTCCCAGCTCTGCTGACTAATGAGAACAATACACAAAATTTCTCTCTCTTCTCTGACAGTCTAGCATACAATGAGATTTTATGTACTTTTACGTATTTATTTAACTTTGCTATGATTTAAAAGTCCAGACACAGGTTAATTTTTCTTTTTAATATTTAGCAAAATTATATAGAAGTAAAATATCCTTTTGCAGCAGTTTCATGATAAAAATTAAAACTACAAAAATGAAATGTTCATTTGCTTTCTGCTTAAAAGAAGAGTTATAGGCTCGTGTCAAAGAACATTTACTCTTCATATCACATAGTTACTTTCACTGTCATTAAGTAGCGAAACATCTGGGTTAGAAACTGAAATAAATGAATAGAAATCTTTGGAGAGCATCACTGCCTGTAATTTCCAAACATGTAAATGTTTAATTGGTTTGCTTCTTTCCACATATATGTACAAAATATGTTAGAATTTGTTTAAGATTAAAGAAAAAGATATGCTAGAAAAGTTTATTTCTAGGATTTAAAGTATCAGAACAATTTTGCCCTATTTTTTAAAATGCCATATAAATTGTTTCCAATTATTCACTATCTGAACTAATTCTGGTATTTATATAGTCAACTCCCTTTCCTCTGGGAGATTGATCTACATTAAATATAAACTTTGACCCTGAGACTCAGCTGCCTCATTTGACAAATGAGCTATGAAGGGTTTTGGAGATAACTAGCTTAACTCCTTAAGAGGATAGGACAACTGGTAGGAAAATGCTAAATTTTCCTCCAGCTCCAACACTCTCTAATCTACAGAATGTCAATGAAATTTTATGTTCTATTCTGTGATAAATCTTTTGGCTAATATATAACCATATCTATTTCCTTTTGTGCTAAAAATGCAATTTTCAACCTGGAAGAAACTCCCAAAGAAGGAAGTTTGCGTTTACTTTCTTTTAACACAATACTCTTACCCCTGAAGAAGTTGTAACACAGAGCATTAACAAAGTTAGAAAGAAAATAAGCATCCTTTAGATTTATGTCTAGCCTACTTGTAAACTCAATTAGGAAGGAGATTCCTAAAGTCTTGTGGGTAATCTTCCTGAAAAGATAACAAAATAATGCCAAATATTTACATTCTTGCTAGAAGCTGACTAAACTTTGGCTCCTTGAAAGTGTTACCTGTTTTCAATATCTCTACAGAACCCCATGCTGTGCCAGATTCATGGTGGTGAGATTTTTCCACTTATTTTTATATGCTGATCAAGACTGCTATTTGGTTTAGGGCTCTTGTGACCTGGAAAACAAAGAGCTCTTATAATATAAATTGAAAATCTTTTATAGTTTGAACTAGGCCTGCCCCCTCTCACAGTCTGGGAGCCTTCATTACACTTCTGCTGCTTCCACTGCCAGTAGCTCAAACCTTGGGCGGTCCTGGTTACCTGAGCCTTGGGTGGCCCTGTGTCACTGGGCCACTGCTATCTGAGTCTTGCCTGTGCCTCAGGCTGGCCCTAGGCGGCTAAGCAGCCACCACCAAAGGCTTGCCTGCACCTTGGGTGGCCCTGGATAGCTAAGGGGCTGAGGACTCTGGGGTCTCCAGAGACAGGCATGCTGACTAGCTGGACCTGTCTAGGGGTGAGCCCAGTCATGCCATGAGACTCCCACCCTGGAGGGGTTGAGGGAACTGGGTGCCACCATCTTGTGGCTATGGACATTGCCATCTTTGAGGGCATGACAGTCAATTAGCATATTCCCTCCTAATAGGCTGTGGGTGCTGCTATCTTGGTGAGGGATTGACAATCAATTAGCATATTCCATCTTTATTAAATAGAATTATTGGAGGCGATTGAGCTAGTTCATTTTCATTCTTGAAAACATGAAGGTTCTCAAAAATATTCTTAGCATGCAGGTCATGACCAGGAAAGATTAAACAGTCATTTCAAGTTTTAGCACAGGCAGAAACATTTTTAAGAGCTCATTTCCCAAGGACTTGCTAGTTTAGGGAACTGGATTACCAAAGCAATTACATCATTGTCCCGTTTTCAACCTTTTCCAGCTATGTTGTTATTATTATTATTATTATTATTATTATTTTGTCATTCATTTTCTTTTCTTTTTTTTTTTCCTTCCAGATAAATTAGAATCTACCCTTTCAAATTTTGGTAAGTCCTTGGCAAGCATTTACAAACTGTAAATTCAAATGCAAATTTTCATAAATGTAAAACGTAAATCTTTAAATTCCACATGTAAAATATATATATATATATATATATATATATATATATATATATGATAATACATATACTAATTACACATACATCTGTGCTTAGAAATATACACACAGATAATTATAGTACAGGGCTTTCAGGTTACATTTTTAAAAATATGTTTGTTTCTGAAAAATATTAGTAAAATATTGATAGTTTGATATTTCTTATCTCACTTTCTTTCCACTTCCAGACATCTTATGAGATACCACTTTAATAACATTTATTTCTAAAACAAATTGGATAAGTATTAGAATACTCATTTACATAGAATCATTATTTTACATAGCAAGAGCTTGAAGGCCAAAATCTAACCAACCTATATATACTCTGTGCTTTAAATGACTCCATTTTTTAAACTTTTATAACTTTTAAAAAATCCTGATTTCTGACTTTTCTTAAGAAAGCAAGAGATCTACCAACACCAGACATACATTCCAGTGTGATCACAGTCAACAGCAATTGTGTATCTGCCTTTCCCTTCTAGTAGCTCTTTAGTATATCACAACCAAATGGACCATCTCACTTATTTGTTATACATTTGGCCCTTATACTCATTTGAATTTGCAACCATTTATTAGTCCAACCTTCTCATATAGCAGAAGTTGACTAACTTAGAAGTTAAATGATTATCCTAAAGTCATTCAAGGAGAGAATACAATGAGTGGATATAGTCTTTGCCCTCAAAGAACTTCTAATGTACTTCAGGGAATACACATACTCATCCTACTTAATAAAAGAGTAATATGCAAATTAACCATTACTCCACCACACCCCCCAGCCGTGCCCACTAGCCAATCAGAGGGAGTATGCAAATAAACCCAACCAAGATGGCTACAGCCACAGAAAGCAGGAGGCAGGCTTGGGTTTCCCAGGCAATGGAAGAAGCCAAGCTTTCCGCCTGCCCTGGCTGGCCTAAGCCTCCACTCAAGGCTACATTTTCAATTAGAGAAGGTAGCCAAATCCAAACAGAAATGGCAGCAGCCATGGAGCAAGCAGAAGGCTTGGCTCTGCTCCAGGCTACAAAATTTCAATTGTAGAAGGTAAATAAATGCCAGATACCAGGGCCTCCACTTGGGTTGCCGGGGGGCATGGCTGGTCTGAAAACTACCACAGGCCCCTCGCTCAGGCTGCCTCACGCCTCAAGGGAACCCCCATCCTGATCCAGGACACCCTTCAGGGCAAAACAGCTGGCCCCCATCCATGCACCAGGCCTCTATCCTATCTAATAAAAGAGTAATATGCAGATTGACCATCACTCTAACACACAATATGGCTCCCTCCACGTGGTCAAAGATCCTGCCCCCATGTGGACACAAGATGGCCACCACAAGATGGCCAGCAGGGGAGGGGAGTTGTGAGGGACCAGGCCTGCAAGGGAGGGCATTTGGAGGTGATCAACCTTGCAGAGGAGGGCAGTTAAGGGTGACCAGGCTGGCAGAGAAAGGAAGTTGGGGGCAAACAGGCTGTCAGGAGAGTAGTTAGGCATCAATCAGGCTGGCATGGGAGTGGTTAGGGGGTGATCAGGCTGGCAGGCAGAAGCAGTTAGGGGCAATCAGGAAGGCAGGCAGGGAGCCAGCAGTCCTGGATTGTGAGATGGATGTCCGACTGCCCGTTTAGGCCTGATTACAGTGAGATCGGGCCTAAATGAGCAGTCGGACATCCCTCGAGGGGTATCAGATTGAAGAGGGTGCAGGCTGGTCTGAGGGACATCCCCACCCTGACCCTCATGCACAAATTTCATGCATTAGGCCTCTAGTATAGAGAATATCATACTCACCATAATAGAAGCATATACAAAATTTAGAGAAAGTTGCAATAAGAGATCATATCTTGTTGTGCATGTTAAGAAAGGCTGCATTGCCTGGCTGGTGTGACTCAGTGGCTAAGCGTTGACCTATGAACCAGGAGATCATGGTTCAATTCCCAGTCAGGGCTCATGTCTGGGTTTCAGGTTTGATCCCCAGTGAAGGATCAAGCAGGAGGCAGCTGATCAATGATTCTCTCTCATCATTGATCTTTCTGTCATTCTGTCCCTCTTCCTTCCCTTCTGATGTCAATAAAAATATATTCTTTTTAAAAAAGAAAGGCTTCATGAAGAAAGTATAATTTCACAAAGCAGAATATATAATCAGAAACTAGTTTGTTTAGCACAAACTCTTGTTCTGACACCAGCTTTGTTACTGATGCTGTTTAACATCTCAGAACCTCAGTTGTCTTATCTGTCAAATAAAAATAATAATATAATGTATGGAACAGAATTGTTGTGAGAATTGATGGGAAAATAGATGTGACAGACCTTGCACATAGTAAGCCACTATCAAAATATTAGGCATTTGTTTTTATGGAGAAAATATAGGATTTACTGATGGAAAAGGAAAAGGTTGTTCTACCTTGAAGAGGGAACATCTAGGGGGAAAATTATAGGACATAGTTGAGAAACACCAAGAACAAAATAGGGTTGAATTATAATTAAAAATGGCAGCCTAGTGTCTCCTCAGAGACAGAGAACTCCCTCCTAGAGTCAGCTTGTGAGGTCACAAAGGAAAAGCAAAAGCCAGCCAGTTCATCCAGCTGACACAGCACCTTCCACCTGCCACCTCTCTGGCTGACTGAGCGCTCCCAACCTCCTCATTCATGTACCTATGTGATAAGCATAATAAGCAGATGCACAATGGAATCTGAGAGTATAAGATAGAAAGGGCTGATCAAATTGAGGAAGTCATATATGTCTTAAAATATAAGTTCTGAATGATGAGTATGAGTTGTCTAGAAATAAGAAGGCAAGTGCATTCCTAACCAAAGGCCCTGTGGCAGGAAGGAGCATAGAGAGAATAAGAATTAAAGGAAGGTCAGTGAAGCCCAGCCCGTGTGGCTCAGTGGTTGAATGTCAACCTATGAACCAGGAGATCACAGTTAGATTCCCAGTTGGAGCACAAAGAGCTAAGGCAAGTTCAGGGTGAAATGATATTAGAAAGAATGAAAATGATACTTTTAAACTTTCCTCAAGATCAGTGGCAAAGAGAATTACATGTTCATAGTTGTATTTTGGAATGGCCGCACTGTGGAAAATGGATTGAAATGGGGCAAAGGTTGATGCAGGAAGACAACTTAGAAGGTTTTTTAAGTAGTCTAGGTGAGTGAGAAAGTAAATTGCACTAGATTAATGGTGGTGAATATAAAGAGAAACAGAAATGTGACATATTCAGGAGAAGAAGCTGAATTATTAATGGGTTGAATGTGTCAAGGAAAGAAGAAAGAGCTATCAGAGAAAAGTTGGCTTCCATGCCAGAATAGACAGTACCACTTTTGGAAAGGCAAATTAGAGTTTTATTTTTTAAAATGGTGAATTTGAGTGCTTTTAGGATAAAATATATATTCTTCTAGTTCCAGACTCTTGATACTGCATAGATTATATGTATAAATATTCTAGAGATAAAATTTGAGTCACCGGAATAAGGCGGTGATATGTTTTGAACATGGATGAGTTCTCCTAAGGAAAGAGTTCAGTTTGAGAATTGAAGAGGTCCTAACACTGACTAGGTAATATAAGATGAACCCGTACATAAGAGAAAAAAGGAAGGAAGAAAAAGATTTAGATGGAAAACCACCTGAATTTTGCATCAGGAAAATTAAGACTAGAGAATCTCAAGGAATCAATGATTTAAAATACAGAATGCTGGTAATCAGGGTAAAAAAAGAAAGCTGGCATAGTTTTTCTTTTTGTTGTTAGTCATACAAATTAATTTATAAATGTTGCTTTTTTGTGTCTTTACAACAGTGAAAGATTTATTACAAAAACTCCTTTACTGCTCTTTTATTTTATATAGAAGATAATTCTGAGGTATGGGAGAAAAAGATGGGAGTCAAGAGTATAATAAAAACAGTCTTCAAGTTCCTCTGTGTACTATTGAACATGGGTTTCTATATTCAAGTTTGCTATGAAAAAATAAAAGAACACTTAAGTTCTTATGCAACTTGTTAAGAGTATTTTCACTTCTATTTCCATAATTTTGATGGCCTCTCCTCAAAATGGAGTCAATTAATCAAATGGTTGCATCTTAGAAAAATTAAAAGCTGCTATGCACATTATGATAATCACTAATTAATGCTAATATAAGTTTTGAGACTGGTTAATGCTCTCCCTTTTCCTCTCTCCATACAGAATGAGATAACAATATTAGCTAAAATCATCATCTAGGGAGAGACAACAAGATGGCGGCAGTGGTAAAAGCCTAACTGCAGCCGCACTCAACAATTTCAAAAAATACAACTAAAATATAGAGTGGACACTATCCAGAACGACAGGAAAGTTGACTGACTGGGAATTCTACAACTAGAAGGAAAGAGAAAACCAGAAGGAAAACCAGAGGAGCTATAAAAGCCTAAGGTACGGAGGCAAGGTGTGCGCGGGGAGAGGACGGAGCCGAGGAGGGGCGGTGGAGTGCCTGGCTGGCGTTCCCTAGCGGGAAGGAGATAAAAGCTCCAGACCGTGCTGAACCCCAACTCCGACTGCACTGAACCCCAGTTCTGGGCGAGACCCCGAGGGTCCCAGGCTCACACAGAGGGAAACTGGGCTGTAAGACAGAAGCTCAGGGGAACAGCGAAAAGCCGAGCCCCTGAGTCACGCACATTGCGCGCACAGAGGACAGACTGTTGTTTGGGCCGAGATTGCCCTGGCGGGAAGGAGACATAAGCTCGACTGTTCATAACCCCAATTCCAACTGCTCTGAACCCCAGTTGTGGGCTTGTTGGGGGAGAGACTACACTGTCTGGTAGCGGGCGAAGCTCTAGGGTGCCTTTCTCTCAGAGGTGCTTGCAGCGAGTACCAAAGGACACTGAGGAACACTGAGACTCAGGAACCTCCCAGGGCGGGGCTAACCGTAAGCCAAGGCTGTAGGCTCCACCCTGAAACTCCGCCCCATCCAAGCTGAACTCAGAGAGGCTTTTGCAGGTTTCCAAGTCTAGTGGAATAAGGTTGTCTCCTGGCATAGACACAGCTGATCCTCCCAACCTACCAACTCAGGGAAGCAGCGAAAATGCCAAAATGAGGAAACAGATCACAAACGAAAGAAATGGAGGACAAAAAGCAACTGGATATAGAGTTCAAAGCCACGCTTATAAGGTTGTTCAACAATCTCTTAGAAAAGGCCGATAAAATAAATGAGACCTATGAGGATATGAAAGGGGATCAACTAGAAATAAAGAATACATTCTCTGAAATAAAAAATATTATTCAGAGTCCTAAAAACAGATTGGAAGATTGCAAGAATCAAGTCAAAGATTTGGAACACAAAGAGCCAGAGGACACTCCTCCGCAGAAGCAAGAAGACAAGAGAATCCAGAAAGTTGAAGATGGTGTGAGAAACCTCTGGGACAACTTCAAGCGAACCAACATCAGAATTATGGGCATCCCAGAAGATGACAGAGAGCAAGATACCGAAAACCTATTGAAAGAAATAGTGACAGAAAACTTCCCCCACCTGGGGAAAGAAATAGACTTACATGTACAGGAAGCACACAGAATCCCAAACAAAAGGAACCCAAAGAGGTCCACACCAAGACACATCATAATTAAAATTCCAAGAGCAAAAGACAAAGAGAGAATATTAAAAGCAGCAAGACAAAAGCAGGTAGTTACCTATAAAGGGGCACCCATATGACTGTCAGCTGATTTCTCAACAGAAACCATGCAGGCCAGACGGGAATGGCAAGAAATATTCAAGGTGATGAATAACAACAACCTACAGCCAAAAATACTCTACCCAGCAAAGCTATCACTCAGAATCGAAGGCCAGATAAAGAGCTTCACAAATAAATTTAAGCTAAAGGAATTCATCACTGCCAAGCCAGAATTATATGAATTGCTAAAAGGGGTTCTTTAGGAAGAGGAAGAAAATAAAGATAAAAATTATGAACAAACATGTAACTATCAACAAGTGAGTCTAAAAACCAAGGGAAGTAAAAATCATGATGAACAATATTAACTGGTGAATATAATAGAATCAGAGGTATGGAAGGGGAGTGGACTGATGATTCTCGGGGGAATGGGGAGTGGAGTGGGGTGGGAAGAGACTGAACATAAACTGCACCTATGGATGAGGACAATGGGGGATGGGGAAAGGGCAGAGAATTGAATGGAAACTTGGTGTAGAGGAGCAATTGGGAGGGGGGGGATGAGGAACATCTGTAATAATATGAACAATAAAGATTTATTTAAAAAAATAAATAAATAAAAATGAAAAAAAAAAGAAAAAAAAAATCATCATCTATTTGCAAAGTCAGTCTGATTTCCAAATATATCATCGAATTCCAAAAGGAGAAAAGAAGAAATCAAAGAAAGACCTTCTATCAGGTGGCTCGAGATTTTGCATTTGTTGTTAGATAAGTTGAAAGTAACAATAATTAAAACACACACACACACACACACACACACACACACACCAAAAACAAAACAAAACAACAACTTCCAGATTTGGCCAAAAATCCACACTTCATTCCTCTTCTTTTATAGCCTATCAGTTTTAGCAAATGTAACCATTTGCTCCCCAGAACGTATCAGTCACAGAAAGTAATTAGGGGCACAGATTACATTCCAGGTCATATTGGGCTCAAATTTCCCATTGGATTTTCATCCTACTTTTAAATAGTATTAATTGAACACTTGTTATGTTCCAGGAACTTTTCTAGGTGGTAATGACAAATTAGTGAAATAGACATAAATCTTTTCCCTGATGGAGTTTATCTTTTGCTTTATTTTAATTTTGTAAGGCTAACTTCACCAATACCCCATGCTAATTATTTTACCTCTTTGCTTATATGAGAATTTATCAGTGGAAGTGATGTTCTTGGGGATGTCATGAGGAAAAGAATTTCTTAAAGCCCTCACGTGAGAATGGGGTTTCATGGGAAGTTTGATTGAGAATATAAAATTAAGAGAATTCTCTTCCAAAGTTCCATCTCTGTCTGCCTCACCATGGAAGAAGTCCAATCTTGTCTTTAGCAGGGCCAGAAATAAGGCCATTGGATAAGTATTGCCCAGAATTGTTGTGCCATATTAAAGTCCATCAGGTCCAGCATCTGGCTAGCTTAGCTTGTGTTCTCACATGCAGTTAGTTCATTGTGTGTGGTGTCCTCATGGCTCATGGCCATGAGGCTGCTTAAGGCCACATGGTTATACAGAGATAACAGGTGAGGACATAGGTGAGTGCAGGCCACAGAGCAAGAGAGTAAGAGGGAACAAGGGAGAGGGAAATTTTGTCTGGGGATTTTAACTTTCTAAGATTTCACATGTTTCTGATGGGGTCCACCCCCTAGCCAATCCATTGTTCCCCAAGCTATACTGTCAGGCAAACATCTTCCTTACATCACACCAACTTCACTGCACATGTGCCTATCTTCACCCTTTGTTTCATCCCTTCCCCCAGTGATCTGCAGGGAATGGACTGGTCTGTTCCCTGGGGAGCATGAAGCAGTAGCTTCATGGTGAAGCTGCCCAGATGACCTTGGTGATAATGTCTGGCCTCTCCTTTTATTAATATTAATAACTAGCCAATTATGATGATAAGATTTTTTGAAATTTTATTGAATTTATTGAGGGTGACATTGGTTAATAAAATTATATAGGTTTCAGGTTTACAATTCTATAATACACCCTATGCATATTGTTTTGTGCATTCATCACCCAAAGTTTCCTTCTGAAGACAAGCTGAGTCTCTCTTAAACAGATGGGAATGCTCTTCGATTGTTTTATTAAGCCCCTCCTAGATAAGTTTAAAATTTCTCTTTAGGCACTCAGCAAAGAATTTTGCACCTTTGTCAGTTAATTCTAGCTTATGGTGAAACCTGGAAAGCAGAGAAATCTCTGTGTCTGCACAAAGAACCAAGTCATACATAAGTCAGGCCCTGTCAGCAGTTTGGGAAGCCATATTGTTCATTGGTGTATGCTCCCTTGATGCATCAAAGCTCTCTCCCTCTTTCTTCCACTCCACTTTGCTTTCAGAAAAACTTTTTTAAAAATCTTTTTTGCCTCCTCTCTTAATTTCTATCTCAAGGGACAGCAAGAACTCCTTTGCCGGTGACACATCTGTCACTATATATTTAAACCTTTTTACCCTTTTCTGCTTCCCCCATCTCCTTTATCTCTGGCAACCACCATACTGGTGTCTGTCTATGGGTTTTGATTTATATTGTTTATTCATTTGTTGCTTTCCATTTTATATCCCATATACAAATAAAATAATATGGTTCTTAACTTTTTCTATCTGATTTATTTCACTTAGCATGATATTCTCAAGACCCTTCCATGGGTAAACAAACTTTATCTCCCCTTTTATATTTGAAAGTTATCAACCTATCAGCCATACTATTCTTTAGTCTTTCTTGAGCTTGCTGTGGCATGTCTTCTAGAAGATAGGACTTCTGATAACCTGACTTGACATCCCTGCATGCTCTAAATGAACATATTACTCCACTATGAAAAAAAAGCAGAATAAGAAAAATTTTCCCTATGGAACTCTTTTTAGTATTCTTAACTCCAAATAGCTGTTATGTGTTAATAGTAGAGTAAACAAAAAAGGCTTAATGAGGAACATGTTATTCTCTCTCTGTCAAGGAGGAAACAAAATCTTTATCTTAAAAGGTATGCACATGTTTTAAACTTTTTATATTGTCAACTGCCTTCAAAAATTGTATCAAATTGCCTGCCTAGAGTGGCTCAGTGGTCGAGTGTCAACTTATGAACTAGGAGCTCACAGTGGTCAGGGCATATGCCTGGGTTGTGGGTTTGTCCTCAGTGAGGGGTGGGTGTGCAGGAGGCAACAGATCAAAGATTCTCTCTAATCATTCTCTCTCTCTCTCTCTCTCTCTCTCTCTCTCTCTCTCTCTCTCTCTCTCTCCCCTCCCTCTCTCTCCCCCTCACTCTCTCTCTCTCTCCCTTCTCTTCCTATCTGAAATAAATAAAAAACATTTAAAAATTGTATCAAATTACACTTCCACTAATAGTGTGTGGATGACAATATATTAATTTCCTATATTTGACAACTTGACTGATTAAAGATAGGTGTCTCATTTTGTATTTTTAATTACTGAGCACTTCTTTGTGTTTCTTAACCCTTTGCATTTCTTGTTTTATGAATTGTGTGTTTATGTTCTTTTGTCTTATATTTGTTATCATTTCACTTCCCACACACTGGCAGGCACCTTAGAAGATGCCTTCAACACTCCACTCAAACTGCTCTCTACAAGTCCATGATAAACCTCCTTGTTACTAAATTTAACATTTGATACAATTAACCATTAATTTTTCCTTTCCTTTCCTTTCCTTTCCTTTCCTTTCCTTTCCTTTCCTTTCCTTTCCTTTCCTTTCCTTTCCTTTCCTTTCCTTTCCTTTCCTTTCCTTTCCTTTCCTTTCCTTTCCTTTCCAAGAGGGGGGGAGCACTGAGATTTGTTGTTCCACTTATTTGTGCATTCATTGGTTGCTTCTTCTATGTGCCCTGACTGGGGATCAAATCCACAACCTTGGTGTATCAGGACTATGTTATAACCAACTGAGCTGTCTAGTCAGGGCCCATTTTCTCTTTTTTTTTTTAATACTATTCATCATTAGTTTCTATAGCACAACACTACCCCATCTGTCTCTCCTCTTGCCTACCTCTTGGCCATTCTTCCTCATCATTTCTTTTTTTTTTCCATTCTTCCTCATCTTTAGAACTTTTCTTCCTTTGTACATTCCTTAAATGGTGGAGTTCTATCTCAGAGTTTTATCCTAACCCTCTTCTCTTCTCTTCTTACAATACTGTTTTGGATGACCTAATGACATGTATTACCATTTATATACTGATGATTTCTAAATCTCTATCTTCACAAGGCTTTTCTCCTGAGTTCTAGACCCATATTAACTAAGTGCCTTTCAGAATTTTCCATTTTCATTTAATTTAGACATCTACAACTCAATGTCTAGAATATCATTCATCATCTAGTTTTCCAAAGATGTTCTTACTTTTTTTCATCATCATTCCTGCTATTCTATTGATCACCAAGTTCTGCCACTTTTCCTTCTAAATTAATTTCAAATCCATAATTTTCTCTGTTCCTATTGGTGACCTACTTATTCAGTCCACCATCATCTCTCTTCTAGGTTACAGAAAAATTCTTTTAAATGGACTCCTTGTCCACTCTAATCCGTTCTCCCCACTACAGTCAGTTATTGGCTAAAACCCTAATCTACTTAAAGCATTGCTTCCCTGCTTAGAACATTTCAGTGGCTTCCTTAAGAAAATCCAAATTTCTCGACATAGTTTGCAAGGATTACATTACCTCACTTCTCTTCTTGTACTTTGTGCTTCACCCATACTTAAATGTTTCCATTTGTCCCAAATATACCATGCGTTCTCTCATTTCCAGGCATCCACATATATTGTTCACTATGACTAGACTATTCATCTACTTCTTCATCCCCAGCCTGCTTTTATCTGTGTCTGTTTATGTTCCAACCAGGAAGCCTTCCCTAGCTACCAAACTATGAATCAGGTATCTTTCCTACATGTTCTGATTTTAGCTTTATCTCACTAAATTGTAATTACTCTATTTACTTACTTGCATCTCCCAGTAAATTGCAAGATTCATACGGGCAAGAAGTATATTGTTATTTTTATTGTTACTATTTTGTGAATATAATAAGTGACCAATAAATATTTATATTAATGTTTGCCTATTTTTCTACTGAGATGTTCAACTTTTTCATTGAATTATAAAAGCTCTTTAAATATGGAAGATTTGAATCTTCTGTCTTTTTGTTGAGATGGTGTCCTATTAAAGAAATAACTCTTCTCATGTTTTCCATATAAAGTACTCTTTTTATTAACTCATTCCATTTATACACTGAGTGGCCAGATTATTATGATCTCTGAACGCATAATAATCTGGCCACTTAGTGTATATCCTATATAAAAAAAAGGCTAATATGCAAATTATTCCCTTGACAGGGAGTTTGACCAGCGGGCAAGCCGGCCAAAATCCCATGTCCCCTCCCTCCTGCCCTGGCCAGGCTGGCAGGACCCCACCCATGCACAAATTCAAATTCATTCACCAGGCCTCTAAAATTATATACACACACACACACACACATACACACACACACACACACACACACACACACACACACACACACACACAAATACTGAGTGGCCAGATTATCATGCACTCAGAAAGTATGATATATATATATATATATATATATATTTTTTTTTTTTCTGTTAGGAGTGCACTTACCTTTTTTTGTCATTTAATACCCATCAAAATGACATTTCCTTCATAAAGGCTCACCTGACTCTCTGGGAAAGAATTATTCACTCCTGCCGAAACCGGTTTGGCTCAATGGCTAGAGCGTCAGCCTGTGGATTGAAGGTTCCCGAGTTCGATTCTGGTCAAGGGCAAGTACCTTGTTTGCCGGCACATCCCCAGATGTGCAAGAGGCAGCTGATAGATGATTCTGTCTCATAGATGTTTCTAACTCTCTATCCCTCTCCCTTCCTCTCTGTAAAAAATCAATAAAACATATTTTTTAAAAGAATTATTCACTCCTTACTTCGTACTCCCGTAGCACCTTATACATGTGTCAACTGCAAGATCTTAATGTTTTGATTTCTAGTGTGACTATATTTTTGCATGACTTTATCTTCCATTAGACTGTCAACTCCTTAAAACCAAGGATTTTCTTATATATATTTTTTGTATTCCCTATGACTATCACTGTGCCTGAAACATAGTAGTATCTTTAAAATATTTTGCTAAGAGCATTCATTTGGATTCACAACCAAACAATATTTCATAATAAAAAATAGTAAGATGAAATATTATCTGTAAATAATAATAAATTAAGAACTTCAGTAAAGTCTTGCCTCACTATTAGCATCTTAGTTAATAGAAGCCTTAACTATTATAAATTGGAAAATCATAGTTGGAACTAAGAATAAGTCAAGGAAAGACCCAAAGTATACATGTTTTTTGTAATTGTGTGTGAAGCATTCAGATATAAGAAAAAGTGTGAGGTATTAAGAACTATAGTTCAGAAATTGATAAGTCATGTACATTACCTGTAAACCCAGGGTGCAGGTTAAGCACTTATACTCCATACCAGAGGCCTGGCACATGAAACTCATACACCGGCATGTGTGTCCCTCAGCACAGCCTGCACCCTCTCCAATCTGGGACATCCCTCTCACAATCCAGGACTGCTTGCTCCCAACCACTTCTGTCTGCCAGCCTAATCACCCCCTGAATATTACTCTGCCAGCCTGATCAATACCTAACTGCTTCCCTGGCAGCCCAATTACCCCTAACTATCCTCCTCAGCAGGCCTGGTTGCCCCCATCTGCCCTTCCTGGCTGGCCCAGTCACCCCTAACTGCCCTCCCTTGACAGCCTGGTTGCCCCTAACTGCCCTCCCCTGGCAGTCTGGTCTCCCCCAACTGCCCTCCTCTTCAGGCCTGGTCCCCAAAACTTCCCTCCCCTGCAGGCCTGGTTGCCCCTAACTAACCTCCCCTTCCAGCCTGGTCACCCCTAACTGCTTTTCCTTGCTGGTCTGGTCACCCCTAAATATTCTCCCCGGCAGGCCTGGTTGCCCCCAACTGTCCTCCCTTGCAAGCCTATTCACCCCCAACTGCCCTCCTCTGCAGGCTCAGTCATCCCTAATTGCCCTTCCCTGGCAGCCTTTTATCTGAAATAACCTCTAACTGCTCTCCCCTGCCAGCCTGGTCACACCTAAATGTCCTACCCTGCAGGCCTTGTGACTCCCAACTGCCCTCTCCTGCTGGCCTGGCACCCCTAACTGCCCTTCCTTGCCAACCTGGTTGCCCCTAACTGCCCTCCCCTACTGGCCTGGTTGCCCCTAACTAACCTCCCCTGCCAGCCTGGTCACCCCCAACTGCCCTCTCCTACAGGCCTGGTCCCCCCCAATTGCACTCCTCTGGTGGCCTGGTTGTCCTCAACTGCCTTCCCCTGCAGTCCTGATCATCCACAACTGCCCTTTACTGCTGACCTGTTCCCTCTTCCCTCCCCTCGCCTACAACTGCCTTCCCCTGCAGGCCTGATTGCCTCCAACTGCCCTCCTCTGCTGGCCATTTTGTGGTGGCCATCTTGTGTCCACCTGGGGGCAGCCATATTTGACCACACGGGGGAAGCTATCTTGTGTTGGAGTGATGTTCAATTTGCACATTATCTCTTTATTATATAAGATAACCAATAACTTTATCTATAATCTTCTAATAACTTCTAGAACTTACTGCTTTTACTCTCTGTGGTTTTTAATGAAGGGGAAGAACAATTGACAGAGATTTATCATTGGTTACTAAGCTGTGCAAAGCAAAAGCTTGAGATTTAAATGGTTTTGCTAATTACTTATAAAATCACTTTGTGATTGTCCTTTTTTTAAGAAATTGTTTTTGTGTTTTGTGGGAGTTCTTTTTTGAATCACCTCTAACATCTTACATTTCTAATTAGACTTGAATCACCAAAACCTGTTATTTCTAATTGACTTTAGAAACTTTTTAGTTATGTAACTCTTTTTTTTTTTTTTTTTTTGCATTTGGATTTTTAAATTTTTTTTTCTTTTTTTTTTTTTTATATATTTTTTTTTTATTAAGGTATTATCTGTATACATAGCTTATCATTGCCCCCCCCCCAATATATGCCCTCCCTCCCCAGAGTTTTGTGTCCATTGGCTATTCTTATATGCAAGCATACCAGTCCTTTGGTTGAACTCTTATCTCCCCCAGATCTCCCTACCCCCCCCCGCTGTCATTTGACAGACTGCCTGTTGTTTTACTGTCACTATATCAATCTTTCTGATCATTCGTTTATAATGATCTTTAATATCCATAAATGAGTGAGGTCATGTAGTATTTCTCTTTCATTGACTGGCTTATTTCACTCAGCATGATGCTCTCCAATTCCATCCAAGTTACTGCAAATGATGAGAATTCCTTCCTTTTTATGGCAGCATAGTATTCCATGGTGTAGATGTACCATAGTTTTCTGATCCATTCATCTGCTGACGGGCACCTAGGCTGTTTCCAAGTCCTAGCTATTGTAAATTGTGCTGCTATGAACATAGGGGTGCATATATCCTTTCTGATTGGTCTTTCTAGTTTCTTGGGGTATATTCCTAGTAGTGGGATTACTGGGTCAAATGGGAGTTCCATTTTCAGTTTTTTGAGGAAGCTCCATACTGTTTTCCACAGTGGTTGCACCAACCTACAATCCCACCAGCAGTGCACGAGGGTTCCTTTTTCTCCACAACCTCGCCAACATTTGTTGTTTGTTGTTTTGTTGATGTTGGCCATTCTGACAGGTGTGAGATGGTACCGCATTGTTGTTTTGATTTGCATCTCTCGGATAATTAGTGACTTGGAGCATGTTTTCATGTGCCTCTTGGCCTTCCTTCTGTCTTCTTTTGAGAGGATTCTATTTAGGTCCATTGCCCATTTTTTAATTGGCTCATTCATTTTCCTTTTATTGAGTTGTATAAGCTGTCTGTAGATGTTGGAGATTAAACCTTTATCAGTGATATCGTTTGCAAATATGTTCTCCCATACAGTGGGTTTTCTTGTTGTTTTGTTGATGGTTTCTTTTGACGTAAAAAAGCTTTTTATTTTGATGTAGTCCCATTTGTTTATTTTCTCTTTAGCTTCCATTGCCCTAGGGTTAGTATCAGTGAAGAAGTTCTTTAGGCATATGTCTGAGATTTTGCTGCCTGTGGATGCCTCTAGTATTTTTATGGTTTCCCGTCTTATGTTTAAGTCCTGTATCCATTTTGAGTTTATTTTTGTGTATGGTGTAAGTTGGTGATCTAGTTTCATTCTTTTGCATGTATGTGTCCAATTTTCCCAACACCATTTATTAAAAAGACTGTCTTGACTCCATTGTATGTTCGTGCCTCCTTTGTCAAATATTAATTGAGCATATTGATTTGGGTTGATGTCTGGATTCTCTAATCTATTCGATTGATCAATATGTCTGTTCTTGTGCCAGTACCAGGCTGTTTTGAGAACAGTTGCTTTGTAATACAGCTTGAAATCTGGTATTGAGATTCCTCCTACTTTACTCTTATTTCTTAAGATTGCTGAGGCTATTCGGGGTCTTTTATTGTTCCAAATGAATTTTTGGAGAGTTCTTTCTAGGTCTGTGAAGTATGTCCATGGTATTTTCATGGGGAGTGCATTGAACTTATATATTGCTTTGGGAAGTATGGACATTTTGATGATGTTGATTCTACCAATCCATGAACATGGTATGTTCTTCCATCTGTTTACATCTTTCTCTATTTCTTTTTTCAGTGTCCTGTAGTTTTCTGCATATAGGTCTTTTACCTCCTTGGTTAAGTTTATTCCTAGGTATCTTAATTTTTTTGGTGCGATGGTAAACGGGATTGCTTTTTTAGTCTCTGTTTCTGTAAGTTCACTATTGGTGTAGAGAAATGCCATTGATTTCTTGGCATTTATTTTGTATCCTGCTACATTGCCAAATTCGTTTATTAAGTCTATTAGCTTTTTGATGGAGTCTCTTGGGTTTTTTATGTACAATATCATGTCATCTGCAAATAGTGACAGCTTTACTTCTTCTTTTCCGATTTGGATGCCTTTTATTTCCTCTTCTTGTCTAATTGCGATGGCGAGTACTTCCAGTACTATGTCAAAGAGGAGTGGTGAGAGTGGGCATCCCTGTCTTGTTCCTGTTCTTAGAGGGAATGGTTTTAGTTTTTGCCCATTGAGCATGATGTTGGCTGTGGGTTTATCATATATAGCTTTTATTATGTTGAGGTATGATCCTTGTACTCCCACCTTGTTGAGAGTTTTTATCAGGAAAGGGTGTTGGATTTTATCAAATGCCTTTTCTGCATCGATAGATATGACCATATGATTTTTATCTCTCAATTTGTTTATGTGATGTATCATGTTTATTGATTTGCGAATATTGTACCATCCTTGCATTCCTGGTATAAAACCTACTTGGTCATGGTGTATGATCTTCCTGATGTACTGCTGGAGCCGATTTGCTAGAATTTTGTTGAGGATTTTGGCATCTATGTTCATGAGGGATATTGGCCTGTAATTCTCTTTCATTGAGTTGTCTTTATCTGGTTTTGGTATTAGGGTGATGCTGGCTTCATAAAAGGAGTTTGGCAGTGTTCCTTCCTCTTGAATTTTTTGGAAAAGTCTGAGGAGGATAGGTTTTAGTTCTTCCTTGAATGTTTGGTAAAACTCTCCTGTGAAGCCATCTGGCCCTGGGCTTTTGTTTGCTGGAAGCTTTTTGATGACTGCTTCAATTTCTTCCCAAGTTACTGGTCTATTGAGATTTTTAGATTCTTCCTGATTGAGTTTTGGAAGGTTGTATTTTTCTAGGAATATGTCCATTTCCTCCAGGTTGTCCTGTTTGTTGGAATATAGTTGTTCATAGTATTTTGTAACAATCCTTTGTATTTCGGCGGGGTCTGTTGTTATTTCACCTCTTTCATTTCTAATTTTGTTTATTTGGGTCCTCTCTCTTTGTTTCTTGGTTAGCCTGGCTAGAGGCTCATCAATCTTGTTAATCCTTTCGAAGAACCAGCTCTTGGTTTTGTTGATCTTATGTATTGTGTCTTTGGTCTCTATGTCGTTAATCTCCGCTCTGATTTTTATTATTTCCTTCCTTCTGCTTACAGTGGGCCTTTCTTGCTGTTCTTTTTCTAACTGTTTGAGCTGTAGGGTAAGATAATGTGTTACCATTCTTTCTTGTTTTTTGCAATAGGCTTGTAGGGATATGAACTTCCCTCTCAAAACAGCTTTTACTGTGTCCCATAGATTTTGGATTGTTGTGTTTTCATTGTCATTAGTTGCCATGATGTTTTTGATTTCTTCCTTGATTTCTCTGGTAACCCAGTCTTTGTTCAATAGCATGCTATTTAGTCTCCATGTGTTTAATTTCTTTGGCTTATTATTATTGTAGTTGATTTCCAATTTTATGGCACTGTGATCTGAGAGAATGCTTGATAAGATTTCTATCTTCTTGAATTTGAAGAGACTTTGCCTATGTCCCAATATGTGGTCTATCTTTGAGAATGACCCGTGTGCACTTGAGAAGAATGTATATTCTGTGGCTTTGGGATGAAATGTTCTGAAGATGTCAATTAATTCCATCTGGTCTAATACGTCATTTAGAATTGACGTTTCTTTACTGATTTTTTGTTTAGATGATTTGTCCAGAGGTGACAATGGAGTATTAAAATCTCCTACTATGATAGCATTGCTATTAATCTGTCCCTTAATGTCCTCCAGCAGTTTTTTTATGTATTTGGGTGCTCCCAAATTGGGTGCATATATGTTTACCAGGGTTATTTCTTCTTGTTGGATTACACCCTTTAGTATTATGAAGTGGCCTTCCTTATCTCTTGTTATGTCCTTCACTTTGAGATCTAGTTTGTCAGATATAAGTATTGCTACCCCAGCTTTTTTTTCGTTTCCGTTTGCCTGGAAAATCTTTTTCCATCCTTTCACCTTCAGTCTGTGGGCGTCTGTTTTTCTGAGGTGGGTTTCTTGTAGACAGCAGATGAATGGGTTTTGCTTTCTTATCCATTCTGTTACCCTATGTCTTTTAATTGGAGCATTTAAACCATTTACATTTAAAGTAATTATTGAAAGGTAGGTATTTGATGCCATTTTTATTCTATCCCCCTGTGTTCCTTCTTCACTTCCTCTTTCTTTATTATTACAGTAGACCCTTTAGCATTTCTTGCATTGCTGGTTTGTTGGAGATAAATTCCTTTAGTCTGTTTTTGTCGGTGAAGCTCCTGATTACACCTTCAATTTTGATTGACAGCCTTGCAGGGTACAGTATTCTTGGGTTCAGACCCTTCCTTTGCATGACTTTGTATATGTCATCCCATTCCCTTCTGGCCTGATGAGTTTCTGTTGAGAAATCAGTTGCTAGTCTGATGGGGTTTCCTTTATATGTAACTTTCTGTCTCTCTCTGGCTGCTTTTAAGATTCTGGTTTTGTCGATGTTTTTTGCCAGTTTAATTATAATGTGTCTGGGTGTTGATCTTTGGGGGTTCATTTTGTTGGGGACCCTTCGAGCATCTTGGATTTGTGTTGGTTTTTTCTTCTCTATCTCAGGAAAGTTTTCTGTCATTATTTCTTGAAATACTTTTTCCATATCTTGCTCAGTTTCCTTTCCTTCTGGAACCCCTATTATTCTAATATTGTTTTGTTTTGTATTGTCCCAAAGCTCCCTTCGGCTCTCCTCCTGTTTTTTAATTTTTTTTTCTAGCAACTGCTGTAATTGGGTATTTTTTTCCATTTTGTCTTCTAGCTCACTGATGCGGTCTTCTGCTTCATCTAGTCTACTCTTGATGCTTTCTATTGAGTTCTTCATAGTAGCAATGTCATTTTTCATTTCTTCTTGGGTCACCTTCATTTCCTCTTGGGTCACCTTCATTTCCTCTTGGGTCTTCTTCATTTCCTCTTGGGTCTTATTCATATTGTCAAATTTGTCTTCCATTCTTTTTAGCCAACTTATGATCATTACTCTGAATTCTTGCTCTGGTAGGTTGCTTGCCTCTAACTCGTTTACTTCATTTTCTGGTGATGGTTGATTTTCTTTCACAGGCGGGTTGTTTCTTAGTCTCCCCATGATCTCTCTTTATAGGGTGCCTGGTAACGTAGTTCTCTCCCTCCTGCTTTGATTTAAAGGCACAAAATACAACACAACCAGGTACAACACACAAGGCACTGGACAGAAATGTGTTTGCAATATTAATATCCTCCAATAAAGGTGTCTAGAACCCAGATAACAAGAACATACAATCCAATAAAAAGAATAAGCAAACCAATCTTACACACACAAAAAAAAGCATAAACCTTTGATATAGTTAGCATTCAACATACAACAACAAAGGGGTAGAGAGAAGGCTTTTTTTTTTTTTTGGTGGGGGGGCAGTGGCAAGGTAGGTGTGAATGGGATTGGAGCAGGGGGTTGGGAATTATATATACACAGGACAGGTGAAAATTTTGGAGAGGGTAAACAGAAAGAGTAAGGAAAATCTATAGCAGTAAAGGGTTAAGATAAGCAGGACACCAAAGGTAAAGGGTTAGGAATAGAGAGATGTCATAAAGGTAGGTTTGAGATAGAATAGAGCGTTGGAGAAGGCAAGGTATGAATAGTTTTTAGAATAGTAATCCCGAAGGAGAAAATAGAGAAAAAAGGAAATAGAGGAAAAAGGCGAAAAAAAAATAGAAAGCAAAAAAAAGGAATATAATATGACCCTTAAAAAGTAGTAATAAAAATAAACAAAAGAAAATAAGATAAAAAAGATAAAAAAGGTAAAATAGTAGTAGTAATAATGTTGATTACCTATAAAAATGAATTAATTAAAAAGGTAAAATCTAGTGATGGCAGATGAAAAAAATTTCTTGAGTAAACTTTGCAATTAAAGTAGGTAAAAAACAAAAATTCAACAGTTAAAAAAATAAAAATTGAAAATTAAAAATTAAACAAAATTTGCATTAACGAAGGTCATTCACTTTCTGTGTTGCTATGTCTCGCACGCCTGTTCCCAGTCTGGGCGGTAGTGGCAGTTCACTGTGTTTCACCGTTCCTCCGTGTTGATTACAAGACCTGATTTTTAAGCCAATCTAGAGACCCTATGTGCTTTAGCCTCTGGGTGGCAGTGTTTCTGGATGACTTCCAGGACTCTAAAGCCTTTCTAGCTTTTTCCGCTTCTCTGTGTCTTTGATGGCTGGGGTGTGGGTGGTCAGGAGCTGGCTGCACTCCCCTGTAATTCTGCGGCTACTTCTTGGACTCAGATCCAGCTATGCTGCTCCTTAGATATCCCTAGTCTTAGGAGCCCTGTCCACAGACTGGCGCGCCTCCAGCTGAAAAGTAAATCCACGACCAGTCCCTCAGCCTCTGTGCGCCGCGGCGCTGGTGCACAGGGGGGGGGGGGGAGTGTTGCTGCGCCGAGTGGAACTCAGTCAGAACTACCGGTCCCAGTCCCTCAGCCTCTGTGCGCCAAGTTATGTAACTCTTAAGGAGAAGAGTTTACTTTTCTTTTGGCTCTAAGGTTTTTCTTCTACTTAGTTAAAACCAATGAGCATTTGAACTCAGCATTATAGAATCCGTATATAAAGCTAGATGATTCAGAGGGAAAGCAGTAGTAGGGGTGTGGGGGTGGAGAGACTAATTGAGGAATTTATATGCATATATAGCCTATGAACACAGACAATAGTGTGTTGAGATCTGGGAGGAGCAGGTGTAGGGTGGAAGGAGTCAATGGGAAAAAAAATCAACTAAGGGGACATTTGTAATACTTCCTGCAATAAAGATAAGTTTTAAAAATAAATCTATATGAGACTAGTTACAATAAAGCCTGTTCAATTACTTTATATTTCACTAGAAAACAGACGTGGTTGAGGGGGATACAAATGCCAGGTAGCACAACCAGGGCTATTACAGATTTCCTGCCTTATATTTTCTACTAAATAACAGTATCGTTTTCAAAGTTTGGTTGGCTGTTTAATCATGTGTCAGTAATTCAGAAAAGACTGATTAATAATTCAACAAATATATATTGAATGCTTATAATGTATCAGGTAGTATGCTAAGAACATGTTTTTAATCCAAGGAGTGATGGAGTAGAAAGACCCATTTTTGTCTCAGGCCCGATCTGGATCCTCTATCAATTTTTCCTATACTTCAGGGTTTTTTTTTTTACTACTATTCTCTAACCTTTGTGTATGTGTGTTCAGTTGGTTAGGACCTAGGAAGGGAGGAAGAGAATGATGAGCATCACCCAAAGCCAGTCTAGTAGGAAATACAATCAACATAATAACTAAACAATAATTAATTGCATCTATACCAAGTGCTACAAAAGACAAATTCAGAATGCTAAAAGGGCATATATAACAGAGAAGACTTCCTTAGGAGTGACATTTAGCTAGGACCTAAAAGATAATTGGGAGTTTAAGTAAGCAAAGGGAAGGGGCAGGGGGCAGAGTAATGCAAGTAGGATGCCCAGCATGTGTGAAGACTCTGAGACATAAAAGAGCATGATACATTCTGGCAAATAAAAGGGGACCAATGAGTCTGGATCAGACAGTGTAGGAAAGTGCTGTATCATTCACTATAAAAAATAACTATTATCACTATTTCTCAACAATACACAATCTGGAGCTATACTAATGTAAGTGCACATACATGAATGAAATTAGAGAAATATTATTTTTGTAGGGGTATACATATATCAGTAGGCTTTGCTGTATAAATTAGTTAATAACACTCAATTAAAACAAGAGAAACAAATCCAGCTAACCAAAATGCTCTTATCTCCAACCAAACCAGCCAACTGAGGCATGAGCCCAAGATATTTGTAAAATATAAGATCTATTCATTTCCCTATCAGAAAGCTAGACTTAATAAAAGCTCTTTCATAGTTCCCTGTTTATCTAGCCCCACCTTCAAACATGAGAATCAATGTCCAATTTATTAACTTCTCAAGATTTTTTTTGGTCAGGCATTAGATTTTCTTTTTTCAGCCAGACAAATAGAAACATCAAAAATAAGATCTCCCTGTTCTTATTAACCCATGGAACTATGCAATTCTTTTTTCCTAACATATGCTACTCTCAGAGGCTTAATGATATGTACCATTTTGACTGCACTAGTCCCTCCTTAACCCTGAAGTGCTTGATGAATTTCAGTTTTTATCAGCAGCTTCTTTTTTTCACCCAGCCTTTATCTGAAATGACCTGCTTTATTTTTTTTCTAATTGCTGCAGCAAAAAGCCATTATGGTAGAATTAAGCTACAGCTCAGGCATATACTTGTTTATCTGTATGGCTTGCCTCACACACAATTTCCTTTCTTCTATAAGTTTAAATTTTCACTCAAAACTCTCTTAATTTATCTTCAGTGTTCTGGATAGTTGAGAAAGCTGGATAAAGTTAAACTATACTTTATTGTTTCATTCCCCAAAGCAACAAAGCACAGATTCATAGAATTTATTGCTGAATGGTAACTTGGTGACTAGACCGTCTCCTCTCATCCAAACCCCATTTTCCCCTACCACCCTTACATTCTTGCTCTCAAGAAATGATCTGTTTTCTTAAAGTGAAATCCCCCTAGAATGGTCTCCCTGATCTACTCTTAACATATCATGTTTATTTCTATAACCACACTTTCTCTATTCCTGTAAATCTCAAAGGAATAGGTACTTCATATTTTCTACTGCTAAAACATCTCTGATTCCAAATTTTATCTTGCTGTCATCCTTTGGTTGTTAATTGTGATGATGATGATGGCAGTGATCAGGAAGATTATAACTAACATTTATTAAACACTTTATCTATGCCCAGCACCATCTTATTTTATCCTGATATCAACCATATAATATGAGCACTATTGTTATCTTCATTTTACAAATGCAGAGACTGTGATCCTCATAAATATCAGGATTCTAGATTATTAGTATTTTATTTTGTTTGTATTTACTCTTTTATTTGAATTATTTACAAAGAACTACATACAACTTTTAACATAAAACCAAACAGATACAATAGAGCTTTTTTCACAGAGGGGAGGAAATGAAGCCATCAGAGTGCTTAACCTCCAGCCTTTGATTCTTTCATTATTATAACCACAGATGGGCAATTCCATCCATCAACAAAATGTCTGAATGCCTACCATGTCTAGCACTGTGAGGGGAAAAAAATCACCTAAGTTGTAGTTGAGGACAGTTAGCTGTTTCAGAATAAGTAGTGTTCATGCTACCAAGAGTTTAGAAGAAGGGGAATTCACTGTGAGCAGAATGTAAGTACCTCAATAGCTGGGCCTTAGATGTAAGGTATTATCAGAAATCAGGAAAGAGAAACCAGCTCTCAAAAAGAAAGGAAGGTAGTCTGGCTGGTATGGGTCAGTGGTTGAGTGTCGACTTATGAACCAGGAAGTCATATTTGATACCCAGTCAGGGCACATTCCTGGGTTGTGGGCTGGGTCCCCATTGAGGGGCATGAAGGAGGCAGCTAATCAGTGATTCTCTCTCTCTCTCTCTCTCTCTCTCTCTCTCTCTCTCTCTCTCATCAATAAAAATATATTTTAAAAAGAAAGAAAGGAAAGCATGCCCCTATATTGATTCTCATCAGGGTCTCTAGCCTCCGTCTGCCATAATATTTTTCTCTCCTGATTGAGAAGACAGCAACAAACCCTAACGCTGGCGCATGATCATAATTAGGAGGATTTTTGAGCCCTGGCTTGATTATTTTTCCCATTACTAGATTTCCTGACAGTTTCCAAGTCATGAAACCAAACCTTCTGTGATTTTACATTAAGCAAACTGGTAGCTTATTCCAGATTTGCTTTTATTCACCTACTTTATGTTCAACTTAGATATTATATATTTAAGGCATGTATTTGATAATGTATAACAAAAGATATAAGATGACATCTCCCTCAATCTTGTCTCCCTGGGGAAAATTGCAAATTGTATTTAATTGCAAGCACAGTGCTGGGCACATTAAAGACACTTGTAAGGTGATTGGTCACTTTAAGGTGATTGATCACTAACTTCTATACCTTTAATTACATTTGTTCTAACATTTCACTGTAAATTACCAACTCCCTTAAGAGTAGGGTTTCACAAACTAAGGCAATTTATCTCTGTTAAGATTTAGATATTAAAAAATAACGTTCTTTGAATTTAAGCTCTTTTCAGTATCACAATAAACTTCAAACCATAAATAAAACCCTTCAAGAAGCTGGGAACTCACAATCTTGATCCCTTGATATATATATATATATCTACAAACTATAGATCAATTTAATAGATCAGAACATAAAAGTTTATTTTCTTCTTTCATCAACTATATAAATTCTATGGTGTTGCAAAGTAAAAAAAAAAAATCTCAGAAATCATTAAAGTTAGAAATTACTTCAATTCCACCATATCCAAAGTCTGAAAAGTGGCTTCTCTCTTTTTTTAGTATTGATCTACTTGGAATTGATCTATTTGGAATACTCATATCTAAAGTGAGACTTCCCAGAATATCAATATCTGACAGTATCTTTCACATTAGGTAAGCTCATGTTTATCATAAGTACCATAAGTGGTCTTATCCCATCCAAGAGTAGAGGAAATAGCTAGCTTGTTATTTGAGTGAATACAGTTACGTAGAGAGAACAATAAAATGTGTTCACATAAGAAAACATTTATAAAAATAAAAAGTATGTAGTTTATTATTATAAGAGCCATAGATTTATTTTTTTTATTTTTAAGCCCTCATTCCCCCTCCCCAATTGGGTGCAAGTTTAAAAGAAAAATGACTCTAGTTTTGTCATAATTTATTTATTTAAAAAATTTTAAGGAAAGAGGCATTGTGAACCAACAGGATTAGGATCTTGATATTGCAAGATTATTAATTTGGAAAAAAATCATTTTTCTACATTGGCAATAATGAAAGAATTCTGTATAATGCTTTTCCAGATCACATAATAGAGTTAATGAGTAGAGCAATGTACTGTGAAATTTAAAAGGCTCAAGAAAGGGCCTTATCCAAAGAAGATTAATCCACACTGACTGAAATTATCCTTTTCTCATTTCCTATGGGTTTCAGTGTTAGGCTTGATGAGATCATAGCTGCATGGGCCCAAGTGGTGTGTGAGGATTAAACATCAGAGTAGGGTGTGGGTATCTCATACCTGGTTCCAGCTGGCCTCAATAGCCAGGACAGTAAATCTCCCTTGTTGAATATATCAACTGGAAATTCCAAACAGGCAATACTTGAAGCCAGGCAGGAATAGTCTAGGCTGAATGACTCATTCAGAACAGACCTTTTGAGTCAGAAAATGGTGGGTCTAAGGAATAGGATTCAATGCTTTGCAGAAAGGCTAGCAAGGACTGGTCATAGCCAGGCAAATTATCATAGCCTCAGGATAATATAATTTGGATGTGAAGCCTAGAGCAAGGGCTAATAGGAATTAGTGCACCTTGAGATAGACGCTCAGTACCACTGATTGGGAAAAGTTATAATTCAGCAGGTATACCAAATGACTTAGACTATGCCTCTCTGAACTTCAGTTTTCCTCATCAGTAAAAGGCTGATAATGAATTTTCCTGTTTCATAAAGATAAGGAGTCTTACCCTACCCAAGGGCAGAGGCAAATAGCTAGCTCTCTATTTGAGTGTGTATGTTATGCAGATAGTTTTATAATTGAGTAGCAATGGGTTAAGGAGAAGGAGTGTGAGAGAGATACATTTTCAATGGTAATCAGAAGGAATGGGGATTCCAAGTATAACTAATAAGCAACAGCTTTGGGATTTTAATTCAGATCCATATGAATCAGGCATCTATAATTTATATATATCTATATATCTATGTCTGTGTGACTACCATTTATTGTGAGTCAGACACTGTGCTAACCACTGTACCTGATTTACTTTATTTAATTTCACTGATATCTTGGGAGTTGGGTACAGTAGCAATTTTTATTTTAGTAATGAGGAAACTAAGGCTAATGTAGAACAAACTAAAGTAAGGGAAAAATAGATCAAATTAGCAATATTCAATTCATTACCATTGAATGGCATTGGTGGAAAAGGTTTCATTGACTATATATTTGTTCCCTGAAAATTAAATTGATTGTTAAATTATGAATAATTTAAATAAATAAATTATGAATCAAATCTAGCTCAAGATGGCACTACAATGGGAGACTGCTAAGTATCAAGTAACCCAACAAAACCAGTGGCCATTTAAGAGCAGCAAAATGTCAAGTACTGCCAAGAAATAGGTGTAAGGTTTCTAACTTGAAATGAAGAGAAGACTAGTCTGGAGAAGAGAACTTTTTTAAAGAATCATACCCTAAGAAGAGTTATAATTTTTCCTACAAATAACACAAGGTTGGAGTAACATGAAAAGACTGTAGCCTTCTCTGGTTTTGTTAAGTGGTTAGAGCATTGGCCTGTGGACTAAAGGATCCAAGATTTGATTCCAGTCAAGGGGATGTACCTTGGTTACAGGCTCAATCCCCAACCCTGGTGGGGACATTTGCGGGAAGCAAGTAATTGATGTGTATCTCTCACATTGATCTTTCTCTCTATCTGTCTCTCCCCCTCCCTTCCACTTTCTCTAAAAAAAATGAAATAAAAAAAGAACAAAGCACTTTAAAGGGAAGCATATTCAAAATTATTGAGCCTTTACTACAGTTAAAATATAGTATTACTCCTGTTTTAATTAAAAGAAAGTTCAAGATTAAAGACAATAATCATTTCAATGTTACAGAGATAGAAAATGTCAGAGTCGGGATTCAAACTCAGGTCTTCATAATTTCCCTCCAAATGTTGCCACAGGAATTAATGCAAAAAATGTAAACAGAAAAAAAAGCAGTCAAGAAAGTCTAACATTGATTTCAAATATAGACAAGGTAAGGCTGTCATACTGAAGTAGTATGGAAGAATGGAACCTGAAATTCATGTCCCAAATGGAATAATAATAATAATAATAATAATTATTATTATTATTATTATTATTGAATAATGTATATTGGCCAGGCATTGTTCAAAGCATTTTTAATGTTTAATTTATTATCTCTTCACAGCAACTCTATAAAATAGATACCATTGTCTCCATTTTACAGCTGAGTAAATAGACACAAGGTGGTTAAATACTTTATTTCAGAAAGGAAATGGTAGAGCTACTACGGGATACTGGAATGCAAGATGGGATTCAAGGAAACTCTCAAAAGACAATTCTAACTATACAATTATAAATTATGCTTATGTAACAGGAAAAATAATAGAAATACCTACATAAACCAGAGAGCTGTCCGGGGTGATAGATGACATGAGGAAAGTAAAGTCCTTTAAATATGATTTTGTTTCTGTCTTCCCCATCAGAGAATTATTTTCAGGCTGAAAAATGTGAAAAAGAAACCACACATTACTAAGAAATAACTAAGATGGTTGAAAAAATTGTTAGAAACAAAAAAGTACCACACATGCACAGGCACACATCGTAAAAACCTAGTGTTCTTGTGATTTAAATGCCTTTCAATATCCTATGTGTGAATTAAATACTAGAATCTATAATGTTGATGAACTATATTAATGATCTTTGAGAAATCATGGAGAAGAAATGAAATCATGAAAGACTACTGGAGATTTACTTTTTTTCTTTTTTTATGATAAAAAGAAGGTAGATTCAATAATACAATATATGCCAAAACTGGTTTGGCTCAGTGGATAGAGCATCGGTCTGTGGACTGAAGTGGACTGAAGGGTCCCAGGTTCGATTCTGGTCAAGGGCATGTACTTTGGTTGCGGGCACATCCACAGTAGGGGGTGTGCAGGAGGCAGCTGGTCGATGTTTCTCTCCCATCAACGTTTCTAGCTCTCTATCCCTCTCCCTTCCTCTTTGTGGAAAATCAATTATATATATATATATATATATATATATATATATATATATATATTTTTTTTTTTTTTTTAAATAATACAATATAGACAAAGTGTCTCCATTCTACTTTTGCTCCTTTACAATTTATTCTCCACACATGACAATTAGACATACTAGTACTTTGTAATGTAAATCAGACCAGGAAACAGTGTTACTTCCTATAATCCTCATTTCAGTTAGAACAAAGTTTATACTCTTTACCATTGCTGTTACTAAATCACATTCCTCTTAAACTCAATCACTTATTATTGTTCCATTGTTCACCATGCTTCAGTCACACTGATGTTCTTTCTATTCTTTGAACACTCCAAGATTGTCCCTGCCCCAAGGCCTTTGCATTGCTATTGTCTTTGTCTGAAGTATTCTTCCCATACATTTTTACAGACTAAAACTTTGTTAACCATATATCACCTAAAATGTCATTCTCTAATAGTGGCCTTCCCTGCCCTGCTCCATTCCAGTTACTTTCTATCCCATTTCCTTATTTTCTTCAGAGCATTCATTACCTGAAACTATATTATTTGTGTGTTTGTTAATTGCCCAACTCACCAACTAAGCTACATATGAGCAAAGACCTTATCTGTATTTGCTCACTCTTTTATTCCCAATGCATAGAATAGTTTCTGACACAGAGCAGAGACCACATAACTAATTTTTTAAATAATAATTGATTACTTGAGTCATGGGAAATATTCCAGAATACATCATTTAAAGAACTGTTCATAAGCAACTAAATAAGTAATGGCTAGCTTAAACTAACTTCATTTCATTCTCTGACATAACCAATTGCTTTGAAAATCAGAGATGCATGGTGTGCAGAGTATACAAGTAGAAAGGCATTTAACAAGGTCTTTCATGACATCTATGCATTCAAGATGAGGAATGATTGGCATTCAAATAATGAGAATTTTTAAAGTGATTGAGAAAAATGGTAGCCAGAGTATTTTGATGCCATTCTAGAATACAGATTCCTAATTTCTTTGGATGAGGCACACCTTTAAGAATATGATGAAAACTATGGAGCATTATCCCAGAAAAATACATATATACACATATCTAATAAAAGGGTAATATGCAAATTGACCATCACTCCAACACACAAGATGGCCGCCCCCATGTGGTCAAAGATGGCCACCACAAGATGGCCAGCAGAGGAGGGCAGTTTGGGGTGACCAGGCTGGCAGAGGAGGGCAGTTGGGGGTGACTGGGCCTGCAGTGGAGGGCAGTTAGGGATGACCAGGTCTATAGGGGAGGGAAGTTGGGAGTGACCAGTCCTGAAGGGCAGGACAGTGGGGGAACCAGGCCAGCAGGGGAGGGCAGTTAGGAGTGACAAGGCCAGCAGGGGAGGTCAGTTAGGAGTGACCAGGCCAGCAGGGGAGGGCAGTTATGGGCAATCAGGCTGGCAGGGGAACAGTTAGGCATCAATCAGGCTGGCAGTGGAGTGGTTAGGGGGTGATCAGGCTAGCATGCAGAAGCAGTAAGGGGCAATCAGTCAGGCAGGCAGGCGAGCAGTTGGGAGCCAGCAGTCTTGGATTGTGAGAGGGATGTCTGACATCCCTCAAGGGGTCCCAGATTGGAGAGGGTACAGGCTGGGCAAAGGGACACCCCCCATGCATGAATTTTGTGCACTAGGCCTCTAGTTTTAAATAAAATTCATTGGTTCATGGATTACAGATTAAGAAACAAAAAAGATCTGCTGTACTAGAATATTTTCAATGGAAAACTCCTTGGTTCTTACTTGTTCTTTTATCTTTCTTTTTCTTTCTTTTCTTTCTTTCTTTCTTTCTTTTTTTTTTTTTTTTGAATTGTATGGGAGAGATATATGATGCATTAGAAAGCATAAACAGCATTTTGAAAAGGACATGAAGGCCTGGTCATGATGGATAGTACTAATATATAATAGGAAATTTAACTTTGAGTTAGTCGATAGTAATTTGATACAAATAACATTGTGCTATAGCCACCAAAAGCAACCAATTATTTTTAAATTTTATTTTATTTTTTCCCATCACCATTTATCTCTTTTATGCCTCTTTCACCTCCTCCTCTCCCCTCACCATTCCCCACAATTGCCACACTGTTGTCCATGTCCATGAGTTATTTCTCTTTTTTGCTCAATCCCTTCACCCTCCAACCCCCCTTCCACCAGAGCTGTCTGCTTAGCTCTCTAAGAGTCTGTCTCTATTTCAAAAACAGCTAATTAATAGCAGAGGCTACTCTGAAGCATACTGTGAGTATACACATCATTCTAGTTGTTACTTTTAAGAAGTATATTGACAGCGCCAGCCAGTTGGGCTCAGTTGTTGGAGCATTGACTCACGGACTGAAGGGTCCTGGATTTTATTCTGGTCAAGGTCACATACGTTGGTTGCAGGTTCAATCCCTGGCTCAGGTTGGGGCATGTGCAGTGGCAAGGAATCAATGTGTCTCTCTCACATCAATGTTTCTCTCTGTGTGTCTCTCCCGCCCCTTTCTACTCAGTCTAAAAAAATCAATGGGAAAATATGCGCAGGTAAGGATTACAACAATAACAAAAAAGAAGTAATAAACAAATATATTCAGAAGCATTTGACAGGAATGTCAAAGAAACATGAAATTAGTCCTTATAGGCAACCATTGACTGAAATAGAAATGTTACACTCAGGGGGAAAATTCTAATGGAAAAGAAACCTCGTCCAACTTAACTTTGATCCAAACATTTGATAAGCCTAACAGTGAAAAGAGTAACCAGACTTACTCTCTTTGGCTATAATCATCAATCTTGGACAAAAAGTAATTACAATTTAATATCAAGAAACACCTTCTAGATGGTAAAAGCAGTCCATAGACGGAATGTGCTATCTTTAAGTGAAAGAGGGTGCCCATCACATTACTGCATCTGGTAAAGCAGAAGCCCCCAAATAAATTGGCAACAGTGCTAAAGAAAGGACTCACGTGTAAGACTGGAGTTTGCAAACTAGATGGCTATTCTACTTCCTTCCTACTCCAGGAACCAAGGATATTAGGTAATTTTGAAGAAAAAAATGCTCCAAAGTGATCTATGTGAATGTCACCCCCCAGCCTATTAAGGAGCAGTGAGAATCTATCAGAGAGTCATTACAGTTTAAAATATCATGAAAACTCTTTCTCTACAAGCCTGTTCGGCTCCTAGCATACTTAGATTGTATTTTTTATTTTATACCTAAACACAAGATGTTGGAAATAACCTTTACATTTAAACATGCAAAAATGTTCAGATATCTTCACAGCACAAGCAGAATTGCACGTGGTAACACTGGGGGGAAATAAACAGCATAAAGATATCTATTTTTTTCCTAAAAAGAAGTCTGCTGATAATTTTATATATTTGGGAAGAAGAGCAGTGCAAGGATAAATTCAATTGTACCACAGCTGCAACAATTTTTGTTAAGTAAAGTTCTGATTACAAATTGCAAAAGTGCTTCATGTTACAAGTCTATGACAGGATCATTTAAAAATGTCACCCAGCAACAGCAAACAGACCCAATCAATTGTGGACATTGCAGTGGTTTGGTGCATTTACTACTCCAAGGACAAAACTTGCACAAATTGTTTTCTCAGTGTTATCCACTTAATAAACAAGGACATCAAGCCACACAAGACAGCCACAATTTCTGATAACCTACTGAATCTCCAGGGGAATAGAAAGAAGGAAGGAAGGCCTAGTTAGGATCCAAATGGAAGAAGGTGAAGAAGAAATGGAGGGAAGAGTATAAGATGAACTAATCTGTTAGTGCTAGGCTCAGGGATTTCACATATATTATTAACTTTCTCCACAAACACAGAGCAGAAATAATCACCCTCATTTTAAAAGACAAAGTAGCATACTTAAAGCAGTTAAAGTGTACCTGTGTACCTTGCCAAAGGTACACAGTTAAGAAATGTTTGAATTCTGATCTACCAAGGTATCTCTTAAAATCTTCTGTTTTTCTTCAGTTGAACCCAATCCCAGTGTTTGAATAAAATATATCATACTTAAAAAAAGAACTGGTTCAATATGAATCTGTGTGACTCCAAATACCATGATCTTTTTTACTATAGCATACTACCTCCTACCATGTCCCATTTGTTGAGTTTAAGAATATTTAGAAAGTACAAAATTTAGTACCCTTCACTGACTTCCAACCATCTTCAGCACACAAAGCCCTTGATCCTGCTTACTTCCTTAGATTTTTCTTTCATTACCCCACCCCTCAAACTCTACAGGCCAGACAAACCGAATACCTTGTGGGTCCCCAGAAGGCTTATTTCCATCTCCATGCCTTTATACATTCTATTCTATATGCTTTATTTTTCTTCACCTACTGCCCATCTCCTACTTTACCTTCATTATTAACTGAAGCCTAACTTTTCCACTAAACTGTATACTATATTCCTCTCTCTCTCTCTCTCTCTCTCTCTCTCTCTCTCTCTCTCTCTCTCTCTCTCTCACCACTAGACTGCAGCCTCCCCAAAGCAAAAATGTGAACTTCTTTTCACATTGTATCTCTAACATCTAGAGTACTGTCTTAAATATACTAAGCATTTATAAGTGCTGAATGGATGAACAATAACAACAGCAAATGAACAGATGAGGCAGTCAGGTACAATTTAGTAGTAGATAAACAGATTGCATGTGATCCTCAGTAAAAGAATGAAGATGAACAATCTCCCAACAAATCAGGGAATGTTTCATTTAACCACGAGTCTCCATTTTATCTTTGTTAAAAGAAGAGCCATATCCTCTAACTATATTTGGATCTCTTACTAGTATAAATTGACCTGCTACCTTGTACACTTTAAAAAAATAGTGCACTTAATATGGGATGGTCCACTTACTTAGTATCAGTAGCCACATCTGGACTCTGAGAATTTTAGAAACAGATATCCTGACAGCTGTAAGCTTGGGGATATATACTGAGAGAGACTGATTTGATTGCCTATTTATATTCCAACAATGAGCAAATGTGTGTTTGCTTTCCCTAATGTATGTGCCCTGGTATTGGATTACCTTGTCTTGCTTCCAACTATTCTCTTTGCTTCCTTTGCCTCTTGATTCAGACACAAAACTAGAAAAAGCAACAACAAAGAAATTAGTGCATGTAACATTTTTCAATTTTCTTGTGCAAAACCCTGTGACTGCATTATTTCAATCAGAAGGACATTCATTCTTTGCCCTTTGAAGTGAGCTAAGTCACTCATAATTTAAAAACAATGCAACTGTGGACAGAGTAGTGCCTAGAAAGGGATGCATGTAAGATTATCTGAATTCTTTCTTGTCCTAGCTGTACCACTAGTCAACTGTGACCATGGACAAGCCACTTAACCTCTCCAGGCTCTGGTTTCTTCATCTGTGAAATTAGGAGATGGTGCTATATGATCATTAAAGTAACTTTGTGCTCTTATATTATGTCTTTAATACACAAGCATGGATATAAAGTGGTTTAACTGTACTATAGAACTCTACATTTTAAAGAATTACTGTCTCACTATATGTACAGACCCATAAGCCATTCTTACTGTTTCATCTTTCTGTGTATTTTGGTTGAATGCATGTTTGAAACATGTGATTTACACTCAAATATTATTCTGGATGCCTCCTGGAAGACATTGCTGGAGCTACAGCCTTGCTACTCTGGTCTGAATGTCCCAGACTGGTCTGAAGACCCCGATTTCTTCTATATATTCCATTGTACTGATCCTATGGGACAGGCTTCCGTCATCATTCACCTGATCCATGCCAATCTCCTAACTCATCTGACTGTTGTTGTTGTCTTTATTGTTTGTTTTTGCCAACATTGGGAAACTGTTCAGTATGGAGAAGGGAAAGGATCTAGAACTAAGAATTTTCATAATCTGTGAAATTTACAATCTAAAAGAACTGAGTTACAGGTTGAAAGAGACAATGAGACATAAATAAGGAATTCATAATTACCAGTAGAGAGCAATGGGCCAAAACCTAGGTTGATATGGAAATAAAAGTCTGCAGAGCATATATAACATGGTTAAAGAAACAAAATGAAGAGTCAAAGTCTGAGCAGTCAGAGAAGAAAATGATGGAGTCTAAATGAGAAGATGATTGCTGAGGCCTTGAGCTAGTGGTTGGAGGCTAAGAGAATCTCCAGAATCTAAAACATAGGACAAGGGGAGAACATATAGGAGTTTTCAACTGTCAACGAGATACACAAACTGATCTATGCAAGCACTTGCTACTAGGAAAAGAAATAGCCCATCATATGCATAGGTATCTAGATGAGTGAGGCCATCCTACTAGTCTGAGCAGTTAAAAGTAATTGACAGTTAAAAGTAGAGACTGACTATCCACTTCGCTTATGGAAGACTGGCACCATGGTGTCAGGAGCCAGTCTCACAATACAGGAGCCTTAGGGTAAAAGAGATAATATGACCACATTCCCATCCAACTTTCAAGGGGTGATCCCACTAATAATCAGAAAAAGTAAGTACCTGTTCTCAAAGGCCAGATTTCCTTCAAAACCTCCCTAAATGTGTTGGGAAAAGTTTACCCTGGTCATAGCTTGCTAAAGTGAGAGAATTTAGTTGAAATCAATGAGGAGCTAGCCACACCACTCAAGTTATGGCTGAGTTGATAGGACTGAACTTAAAAGATAGCAGCAACTCCAAGTCTAGGAATGGCAATCACTTGACAAATTTGCCTAGTGGCAATCTCTTCCTACTGCAACACATTGCTACCTAATCTAATCACACTTTCCAGAGGAACCTGGGGATAGCTTCTCAACATATAGCTTTTTTCATTTTTATTTTTAAAATTTCTTTATTGAATAAGGTATTACATATGTGTCCTTATCTCCCCTATGCCCCCCCCCACTCATTGCCCCTCACCCCCCTATTGTCTGTGTCTATTGGTTAGGTTTATATGCAAGCATACAAGTCCTTTGGTTGATCTCTCCCCCTTACCCTCACCCTCCCCTATTTTCCTTCTGAGTCTGACCACTGCTTCAATGTCTTTGGACCTGTTTTTGTTCATCAGTTCATGTTGTTCATTATATTCCATAAATGAGTGAGATCATGCGATATTTATCTTTTTCTGACTGGCTTATTTCACTTAGCATAATGTTTGACAGACATTACTAATTGACAGATGAACACCGGCACATGAGGTTTAAGTATATTTTACATCTATATTGCAATTGTTAGAGCAACTACAGCCCCAGATTTCATGAGGTCTCAAAGATAGCTTTGCTGTGTTGACATTTCAACTTCAATCTCCCATGCCACTCTACAGTCTACAGATCTGCCCTTGGTCATGGGGTTATGAACAAAATCATCTTACTGTGTAAGACTACTACATAAATTTACAGTGATTGACAGAGACTACTCAACCATGCTCTGACATGCATTTTGTGGCTAACCTCTCATGACCCATAATGATGACCTTAAGCTAATGTAACACGTAGCCAGTACCACTGCTCTGCTGACCCAGGCACAGTGAAGAGAGTTTTATGTTTTATTCTGTAGGACCATTCCACATGCCATTCATAATATTTTCCCATTTTTCTAAAGTGATCCAATTTTCTGGGAGAAATCATTCTTTAAAAAGTTATTACCTTCTTAGTAATTCTTCATACAAAATAGTTCCAGAGGCTGGTTGCAATGGCACCTCTCCAATTGAATGTATAAATCAGAAGGTTCACCTTACTTTTAAAGATCCCCTCCTATCAAATTAAGCTCTTCTTTTAAAGAAGATTTGCTTCAAGTCTCCAGGCCTGATTTACAGGCAAGGTAAACAAACTGGAACATACCAATTTTTAATTTGAGAATTCCCAAAAAAATAAAAACAGCTTGTTAAATAGAGCAGTGATAAGGGTCATTTTCCATGATTATGATAAAGAAAATTCATTAGTGATAAAGCAACCTATGCTTTCTAATAATTTTAAGGCACAGGAAGCATTTATTTTTCCCACTTTTAATTTAGATGGACCTTGATAATATTTGTCAGTTAAAACTACACCAAAAGTAGATAGGTCTTCAGAAAGATATTATATAACTAGAAGTTCAGTGCACAAAAGTTGTGCATTTGTGGGGGTTGTCCTTCAGCCCAGCCTTTACCCTCTCTAATCTGGGACCCCTTGAGGGATGTCCGCCTGCCAATTTAGGCTTGATCCTACGGGCAGTTGGACATCCCTCTTGCAATCCAGGACTGCTGGCTCCCAAATGTTCACCTGCCTGCCTTCCTGATTGACCCTAACTGCTTCTGCCTGCCAGCCTGATCACCTCCTAACCACTCCCATGCTAGCCTGATTGATGCCTAACTCTTCTCCTGCCAGCCATTTTGCCCTCAACTGCCCTCCTTTGCAGGCTGGTCCCTCCAAACTCCCCTCCTTTGCAGACCTGGTCCCTCCCAATTGCCCTCCTCTGCTGGACATCTTGTGATGGCCATTTTGTGTCCATATGGGAGCAAGATCTTTGACCACATGGGGGAAGCCATCTTGTGTGTTGGAGTGATGGTCAATCTGCATATTACTCTTTTATTAGAAGCCTGGTGCATGGGTGGGGGCCAGCTGTTTTGCCCTGAAGGGTGTCCCAAATCAGGGTGGGGGTTCCCTTGAGGCATGGGGTGGCCTGGGTGAGGGGTTTGTGTTGGTTTGCAGGCCGGCCAAGCCCCCTATTAAGGTGGGAACAGAATGATCATACCTCAGTATACCATATTTGCCGGTGTATAAGATGATTTTTTGGCCCTGAAAAATATGCCTCCAAGTGGGGGGTAGTCTTATACGGCGAGTATATAACAAACTCTGTATTTTGGGTGGAAATGTTAGGGGGGCGTCTTATACACCCAGTCTCTTATACGCCGGCAAATACGGTATTTTTCAGGGCCAAAAAATCGTCTTATTCGCTGGCAAATACGGTAAAAATAAACAAGTGGGAAACATCAAACTGAAAAGATTTTGCAGAGAAAAAGAAAAAGTTAAGAAATCAAAATGGTATTCTTCAGAATAGGAGAAAATATTTGCAGACCATTTATCTGCTAGGGAATCAATATACAAAAATATATAAATTATTTATATATATATATATATATATATATATATATATATATATATGTGTGTGTGTGTGTGTGTGTGTGTGTGTGTGTGTGTGTGTGTGTGTGTGATTTAAAATTGGGCATAGGAATAGAATTGAGATTTCTCCAAATGCAAATGCCCAAAGGTACATGAAAAGATGCTCAACATCACTAATAATCAGGAAATGCAAATCAAAACCACAATAACATATTGTTTTACACTATTAAAATGTCTATAACAAAATAAAAAGGAGAGAAATAAAAATAATGGTGAAGATAGGAGAAAAATAATCCCTTATATGAAGGTAAATTTGTGAAGTACTATGAAAAATAGTATGGAGGGTACTAGAAATCTTAAAAATATAACTACTTTATGATCTAGCAATCCTAGTTCTGGATATATATCCAAAGAAAATGAAATCAGTCTATCAAACTGAAATTTATATCCCCATGTTTACTTCAGCATTATTCACAATAGCCCAGATATAGAAATAATCTAAATCTAAGTGTTCAATATGGATGGACCTTGAAGAGAACATGTTAAGTGAGATAAGTGAGAAAGAGAAAGAAATACTGCATGATCTCACATATATGTGGAATCTAAAAAAAAATAAACTCATAGAAACAGTAAGATTGTGGTTACCAGGGGCTGAGGCTTGGGGAATTGGGAAGATATTAATCAAAGGGTATAAGCTTATAGTTAGATGATAAAGTTACAGATATCTAATGTACAATATTATGATTACAGTCAGCAATACAGTATTATAAACTTGCATGTTGCTAAGAGACACAATCTTAAATGTTCTCACACAAAAAATGAAATGATAATTATGTGACATGAAGTAGGTATTAGCTAATACTAAGGTGGTAATGTGTAAATGTATAGAATCAACACATTGTACACCTTAAACTCATACAATGTTATATGTCAACTAGAGGCCGGGTGAATGAAATTTGTATACAGGGTGGGGGAATCCTCCAAGCCCAGTCTGCATCCTCTCCAATCTAGGACCCCTTGGGGGATGTCTGACTGACAGTTTAGGCCTGATCCCCAGGCAACCGGACATCTCTCTCACAATCCAGGACCACTGGCTCCTAACTGCTTACCTGCCTGCCTGCCTGATCAACACTAACTACCCCCCTGCTGATCTGGTCACCTGGTCACCCCTTACTGCCCCCCTCCTGCCAGCCTGCTCGCCCCTCACCCCCAACTGACCCCCTGCTGGCCTGCTTGCCCCTTACTGCCCCCCCTACCAGCCTGGTCACCCCCAAATGCCCCCCTACAAGCCTAGTTGGCCCTAACTGCTCCCCTGACAGCCTTGACACCCCCAACTGCCCCCTGTAGGCCTGGTCAACTCATGCAGCCTGCTCTTTGGTCATTTGGTCACCTCTCACTAGCCCCCCTGCTGGCCTGTTTGTCCCATGCAGCTCTTTGGTCATTTGGTCACCTCTCACTAGTCCCCCTGCTGGCCTGTTTGTCCCATGCAGCTCTTTGGCCATTTGGTCACCTCTCACTAGTCCCCCTGCTGGCCTGTTTGTCCCATGCAGCCTGTTCAGTTGTCCATTCAGTTGTAATGGTTGCTTAGGCTTTTATTATTATAGATTATATCTCAATTAAAAAAACAAAACACTTTTTTTAAAAAACAGTTTTAGGTTCACAGCAAAACTGAGGGGAAGGTACAAAGATTCCCCATATACTTTGTGCCTCCACACATTCATAGCCTCCCCATTATCAACAGCCCCCCACTAGAGTGGTACATTTAATACAACTGATGAATCTATATGGACACATCATTATCACTCAAAGTCCATAGTTTACATTAGGGCTCACTGTTGGTATTATACATTCTATGGGTTTGGACAAGTTTATAATGAATGACATGTATCAATCATTATGCTCTCATACCAAGTATTTTAACTGTCCTAAAAATCTCCTATGCTCCAACAATTCACCCCTCCTCCCTGCCACCCAACCCCATGCAACCACTGATCTTTTTACTTTGTCTATAGTTTTGCCTTTTCCAGAATGTTATATAATTGGAATCATACAGTGAGTAGCCTTTTCAGTTTGGATTATTTCACTTTGTAATATGCATTTAGTTTTCTTTTATGTCTTTTTATGGCTTGATAGCTCTTTTTGTAGCACTAAAAGATATTCCATTTTTTGAACAAACCAGTTTATTTATTTATAAATCTTGCCTGATTTTGACATTTATTAACAAAGGTGCTCTAAATATCAATGTGCATGATTTTCCTATATAGAAGTTTTCAGACTTTACATATTTTTAAAATGAAAAATAATTAAGACTAGATTATGTAATCCTATCTAATAAAATGGCAATATGCAAATTACCCATCACTCCATCGCAAAGATGGTGCTGCGCATAGCCACAAGATGGTGGCGCCCAGTCCTTTCAGCCCCACCAGAGTCCCCCAGTCCTGGAGAGGGTGGCCGCTGAGAGAAGGCAGCATGAGCAGCCCAGTGGAATGCTTGCTTCATCTCCCTGGCAACAAGTCAAGCACTCTACACCCAGCCACGGATGGGCCTCTAAGCTGCAGAGAGAGCCTCTGGGCAGTGGGTGCAAGGCATCCAGGCCCTGCAGAGAGCTACTAGTGAACATATTTGTGTGCACAACTACTAGTAGATAAATATTTGGAATATATCAGTTACATTGCTATTATATTTTTCCTGAAATAATTTAATTTAAAATGTTTTTTAATTAGTTAGACTCTTTTTTAAAAACATGTTTTTAAATATATTTCAGAAAAGAAGGGAGAGGGAGAGAGAGAGAGAGAGATAGAAACATCAATAATGAAATGAATAATTGATCAGCTGCCTCCTGCATGCCCCACACTGGAGATTGAGCTCACAAACCATGCACATTCCCTGACCAGGAATCAAACACCTGAAATTGAACCATGGTCTCCTGCTTTCTAAGTTGATGCTAAACCACTGAGGCATGCCAGTTGGGCTGAAATAATTTAATTTAAAGGTAACACAACTTAGACTTCAAAGTTAAATGCCTGAACTGACCTTGTTGTTATAGAAATAAAATCAAAGTGAAATTTTCCAGATTCAGATGTCTATTTACCTTAGCTATTCAAAGCAAACAAGAATCCTAAAATAAAAGAAATAATGAAAATAGCTAAGAAGCAAAAGTGCATAATTTTTAAGTTGTGTTGTTAATGGTTATTTCACTGGCCAGAGTAAAACTATAAAATTTTGTACAAGTCTACTCCCGCCCCCATTATAGCAAAACTGAGAAGACCAGGAAGGGAAGGAGAGAGATTGGATAAAAATAATGGAAAGAGAAAAGGAAAGAGCAAGGGGAATCTATGTTATAAAACAAAAAAGAGTAGCAAGCAACAGTTCCACTGACATCTGTGTTCAAAGATAGATCACAAGAGAAAAAGAACCTACTAACTGTCTGAGGCTTACAGTTAAAGGAGAAATTAATTCCTCACTAATAATTGAGAGGACTACCAAGTTGTGGAATAAAAAAAATATGAAGGAGAAAAAGAGAAAAATGGTGGAAGAATAGGTAGGCAAGTTCTGACCCGGGTCCCGAAGAGGAAGGAGAGAGCACCCGAGGGTCGCACTGGGAGTGCCTGTCAACAAGCCAAGAGAAAGGAGAACACCTGGGGAAACTGGGGGGCATCTGATCAGGGTGCCCCTGACAGTTAAGCACCCACAGTCCAATCCTTTCCCTGAGCGACCTAATGGTGAAGAAGGGGAAATCTCGCCATCTTGACGGGAAGAGATTTGGATTAGAGGACAGAATATCCATGGCCGTAAAGACCACCAAGTAGCTGTTGGTCCCTAAATGCTAACCACAATCAGCGCGAACGCTTGGATTCAAAGGAGTGCTCTACCCCAGGGTGAAAAATCAGATTTTGCGGAGATTGGGTGAGTTCCCCCAGCGGCGCGCTTTCCTCCTGGTGCGCGCATTGCACGCGCAGCAGCTCGCACACAGCAGCCCACCCGCACCAGCCCACGCGCACCAGCTCGAGCGCACCAGGCGCACGGGGGGGGGTCTGTGTTTACAAGAAACCCAGAGCTGGGCTGGAAGCACCCATGACTGTGGTCAGGGCTCCTAAGTGGGGGGATATCTAAGGAGCAGCACGTCTAGATCTGACTCAGAGAGAGTTACAGGCGACTGTGGTCGGCTCCTCCTGCCCAACCCCAACCCCTCCATAGATCAGGGCCACAGAGAGGGGAAAAAAGCTAGAAAGGCCTCAGAACCCTGGCTCTCTGCCACCAAGAAACACCGCCACTTAGAGGCCACAGTACATATGGACTCTAGAACTGCTTAAAAATCAAGACCTGATTACAACAAGGAAGAAACACTGGGAATTGCAATTAACGCCCAGACTGGGAACTGGTGAGCTAGACAGAACAACAGAGGAAGTGAATGACCTTCATTACTGCAAATTTTATTTAATTTTTGATTTTGATTTTCTAATTGTTTAATTTTTTCTGTTTTTGTTTTGTTTTTTAAGTTACATTAGTTGCAAAGTTTACTTAAGAAGATTTTTTTTCATCTTTCCTCATTTGATTTTACCTTTTTAATTAATTCACTTTTATATGTAATCAATATTATTACTACTACTATTTTGCCTTTTTATCTTTTTTATATTATTTTCTTTTGTTTATTTTTATCATTATCTTTTAAGTGCCATATTATATACTTTTTTTTTCTTTTTTTTTTCTTTTCTTTTTTTCCCCTTTGGGATTACTATTCAACAGACTATTTATACCTTTCCTTCTCCAACGCTCTATTCTAACTCAACCCTACCTTTATGCCATCACTCTTTTCCTAACCCTTTCCCTTTGGTGTCCTGCTTATCTTAACTCTTTACTGCTCTAGAATTTTCTCTATTTTTTCTATTTACCCCATCCTAAAATTTCACCCTTCCTGTGTATATCTAACCCTCAACCCCCTACTCCAAGCCCATTCACACCTACCTTGTCGCTGTCCTAAAAAAAACAATCCTTCTCTCTACCCCTTTGTAGTTGTATGCTAAATGCTAACTATATCAAAGTTTTATGCTTTTTTGTAAGATTGGTTTGCCTATTCTTTTTATTTGATTGTATGATTTTGTTAGCTGGGTTCTAGTCACCTTTATTGGAGGATATTAATATTGCAAACGCTTTTCTGTTCAGTGCCTTGTGTGTTGTACATGGGTGTGTTGTATTTTGTACCTTTAAATCTAAGCAGGAGAGAGAGAACTACATAAACAGGCATCCTAAAAAGAAAGATCATGGGGAGGCTAAGAAACAACCCGCCTATGAAAGAAAATCAGCCATCATCAGAAAAGGAAGTAAACTATTTAGAGGCAACCAACCTACCAGAGCAAGAATTCAGAGTAATGATCATGGGATGGCTAAAAAGAATGGAAGACAAATTTGACAATATGAGTAAAACCCAAGAGTAAATGAAGAAGAACCAAGAAGAAATGAAAAATGATATAGCTACTGTAAAGAACTCAATAGAAAGCATCAAAAGTAGGCTAAATGAAGCAGAGGACCGAATCAGTGAGCTAGAAGACAAGATGGGGAAAAAATATCCAATTAGAGCAGCTTCTAGGAAAAAAAATTAAAAAGCAGGAAGAGAGCCTACGGGAACTTTGGGACATTACAAAACAAAACAATATTAGAATAATAGGGGTTCCAGAAGGAAAGGATACAGAGGAAGGCATAGAAAAACTGTTTCAAGATATAATGACAGAAAACTTTCCTGAGATAGAGAAGAAAAAACCTATACAAATACAAGAAGCTCGCAGAGTCCCAAGCAAAATGAATCCTAAAAGACCATCAGCTAGGCACATTATAATTAAAGTGCAAAATAACAACGACAAAAAAAAAAAAAGAAGGAAAGAAGCATGAAACTGAAAGAAGTCACTCAATATAGGTTCATCCTGTATTCAAAACTGCAATAGTTTCCAAAGTTTTAGTTTCCAATACAAAATGATTGATACTTATAAATACCTTTAGTCAATTACATTTAAGGCAACCTTTTCTTTATAAAGGCCATGAAGCTTACAGTATATTGTAATAATAGTTTCACTATAAATAATCTTTTTTTTAATGCTTCAGTTCTCAGGGGTAAAATCTTAAGTTCAAGACACTTAATACCAGTTAATGTAAGACAAGTGATTAATTATTCTACATAGAAAATCCAAAAATTGTCAAATATTATTTGAAGTAATGATAATGGGTGAATATGGATGTAACTTTGGGGACTTACTGACTGATATGTTAAAGACAGTGCAGGAGAAAACCAAGATGGTGACATAGGGTAAATACCTATAACTCTGCCTCACACAACAATTTTAAAAATGCAATTGTAAGACAGAGCAGACATCGTCCAGAACCACCAGAAAGTTGGCGGAGTGGAAGTTTTACAACTATAAGGAAAGAGCAAAGGGCACAGACTCAGAGGAACTGTGGAGGTGAGGAGACCTCCACACGGAACTGGGTACACAGAAAGGTTGAGCAGTGTGTAGAGAGGTCAGGCAGCAAACACGTGGCTAACTTTCTTATTTGGGAGGAAAACAAAACCTCCAGACTGCACTGAAATACAGTTCCAGGTGAGACTTTGGGTACCAGACTCAATCAGGGAGAAACTAGACTGTCTAGCAGCAGGTGAAACTTGAGAGTAGCCTTCTCTCAGAGGTGCATGCAGCCATTGCAGTGGGGCATGGAGACACAGGGTCCTCTTAGGGTGGGGCTGATGGGAAACAAAGGCTGTCTACTCCACCTCAAGACTCTGCCCCATCCAAGCTGAGCACAGAAGCCCTCCCAGCAGAGACACTGCTGTTCTTCACAGCCAGTTGGCCTGGAGGTCAATTCCCCCCATTGATACCAACAATAATCAAGGCTTAACTACAATAAGACTGCACACACAGTCCACAAAGGACTGCACCAAAAGTGTCCACCTCAGATAACTGGGGAGGCTAAGCTACTAGGCCCTGCTAGGACACCTAGCACACAAAGCAACTTCATAAACTCAAGGAAGCAGCTAAAATGTGGAGATGAAAAGGCAGGCCACAAATGAAGAAAATTGAGGAAAGCAAAAGACTGGATATAGAATTCAAAACCATGGTTATAGGGTTTTACAAGATTTTCCTAGAAAAGGCCGATAAATTTAATGAGACCCTGGAGGATGTGAAAAAGGATCAACTAGAAATTAAGCATACCCTGACTGAAATAAAAATATTATACAGAGACCTAAAAGCAGACTAGAGGATTGCAAGAACAAAGTCAAAGATTTGGAATACCAAGGAGCAAAAAACACTCCTCCTGAAAAGCAAAAAGAAAAGAAATTTCAAAAAATTGAAGACAGTGTAAGAAGCCTCTGGGATAACTTCAAGTGTACCAACATCAGAATTATGGGGGTCCCAGAAGAAGAGAGAGAGCAAGATACTGTAAACCTCTTTGAAAAAATAGTGACAAAAGAACTTCCCCCACCTGGTTTAAAAAAAACAAAACAAAAACTTACAAGTCCAAGAAGCACACAGAACCCAAAACAAAAGGAATCCAAAGAGGACCACATCAAGACACATCATAATTAAAATTCCAAGCACAAAAGACAAAGAGAGAATATTAAAAGCAGCAAGAGAAAAACAGTTACCTACAAGGGAGCACCCATACAATTGTCAGCTGATTTCTCAACAGAAACTATACAGGACAGATGGAAATTTCAAGAAATATTCAAAGTGATGAACAGCAAGAAACTACAATCAAATTACTTTACCCATCAAAGCTATCATTCAGAATTGAAAGTCAGATAAAGAGCTTCAAAGATAAGAACAAGCTAATGGAGTTCACCACTGCCAAACCAGAATTATATGAAATGCTGAAAGGAATTATTTAAGAAGAAAAAGATAAAGATAAAAATTATGAACAACAAATATATATCTCTCAACAAATGAATAAAAACCAAGGGAAGCTGAGTCTGGGAATATGGCAGCATAAGTAAACACCTGCACTTGCTGCCTCTCACAACCACATCAAATCCTCAACTACGGATCTTATCTGAGACCTGAAAAAACCACAAATGTCGAGAATACTGAGCAGCTGTGGGGCCCAGGGTGGTGCTGTCATGCGGATTCCACAGAAAGGTTGGATTTTTCCAGGGATAACTTGGTGTGTCTGTGTATTGGCAGTGGATGCAGCAGCTGCAGAGGCTGTGGCAGCAGAAGCTGCAGCTGCTGCAGCAGCAGAGACAAAAGCACGTGCTGTGAGACCTGGAGGAAGGCGGAAATCTGTGTCCACAAAAGTCCCCTGCTGTTGGGTCTGGCATGATCCGTGATAGTGGACGGGGGTCCTCAAGGTTGCTAATAGTGGGGTTCTCTAGGGAGCAACCCAGTCTGATCTGACATGGAGGGAGAACATAGGAGTTTGAAAGGTATGCAGTCTTTCTGTAAGTGTGCAAAGACTGCTCCGTTGCACACCCAGCCTTGTTCCCCTGCAACCCTTTGCTTCTGATTACAAAGTGGAGACCACCCAGATTAGCTGGCCCTGAAAGACGGCAGGGGAAACTGCTTTTCTTGAAGCTGGGAAGCAGAGTTGGAAGAGACCATCTGGGAACCAGCTCCAAGGCAGCCCACTTCCACAAACCAGTATTGACTACCATAGAAAAAGAAGGCTAGAGCAGCCAAAAAGATGGGGACATCAATCCAAAAACACTACCACTTAGGGCTGACGTACAAACTGACTGTGTTTATTATTAGTTTCATACAATCAAAAACCAAGAAACTAAGAAATTGCCAACTTAAAATTAAGAACTAGTTTACAACACTGAGGTGCAGCTGAACACAGGGAACTGCAATACTGTCTAAACTGAGAAACAGGCGAGCCAAACAGAATGACAGAGAAAGTGAATGGCCTTCACTACTGCACACTGTTTATGCTTTTTTATTTTTTAATTTATTTTCATTTTTTACTTAAGAAATGAATTTTTTCCTTATTTTATCATTTGATTTTTATCTTTTTAATTATTACATTTTTAGATTCAATCACTGTTATTACTACTGCAATTTTAACTTTTGTTTCCTTTTTATTTTTCTTATTTTTAGGTGCCATTTTATTTTCTCCTTATTTTACATTAGAATTAGTGTTCTTCATTATATTTTAATCTCTCCTTTAGCATCGTTTAACCCTAAATCAACACAACTTGTACACCATCACTCTCTTCCTAATCTTCCCCCTTTTGCTGTCCTTTTTATCTTAACCCTTTCCTGCTTTAGATTTCCTCTACTCTTTCTATGCCCTGCTAAAATTGTTTCACTATTTATATATCTAATTTCCAATCCCCTGTGCCAAGTGGATATATACCCCTCTCTTAGCTCTATTAACTAGCAAAAAAATTGTTTTCCTCTCTGTCCTTTTGATGCTGTTTGCATAAAAGTACATTATATTCAATTTTTATGCTTTTTAGTGAGATTATTTTGCTTATTCTTTTCTTGTTGCTGTTGCTTGGTCCTTTTTATTTGTTTTGTTTTTGTTTGTTTGTTTGTTTTTCTTCTGTTTTCCCTTGCTTTGTTGGATAATAGTGGATGTTGTAGTTTGTATTAAACTCCAGGTACTGTTGCTGGCATTTGCTGCAGTTAATGGTTGTTCTATTGAACTTTTCTGTCCATATATATAGTTTGTTCCCCTATTCTCTTTGTCTTCTCTCTCTCTCTCTCTCTCTCTCTCTCTCTCTCTCTCTCTCTCTCTCTCTCTCTCTGTCTCTCTCTCCCCTGTTTCCAAATTTCATTTTGATGCTCCATTTTTTCTTTCTTTTTTCCTTTCTCTTTCTTTTTCTCCCTCCCTCTTCTCTTTTTACTCTTCTTCTTTCTCTCATGTCCCCTAATTGGCCTTTCCCTACTGGTCTCATTTATTGGAGGTTAATTAATATCACAAACACATTCCTGTTCAGTGCCTTGTGTGTTGTACCTGGTTGTGTTGTATTTTGTGCCTTTAAATCAATACAGGAGAGAAAGAACTACATAACCATACATCCTGAGAAGAGAGATCATGGGGAGACAAAGAAATAGCCCACATATGTAAGAAAAGCAGGCATCACCAGAAAAGGAAGTAAACGAGATAGAAGCAAGCAAACTACCAGAGCAAGAATTTAGAGTAATGATCATAAGATGGCTAAAAAGAATGGAAGACAAAATTGACAATATGAGTAAAAACCAAGAGGAAATGAAGAAGAACCAAGAACGAAAAATGACATTGCTACTGTGAAGAACTCCATAGAAAGCATCAAGATTAGACTAGAAGAAGCAGAGGAGTGCTTCAGTGAGCTAGAAGACAAGATGGAAAAAAATATCCAACTAGAACAGCTTCTGAAACAAAATTTAAAAGCAGGAGGACAGCCTAAGGGAACTTTGGTATGATACAAAATAAAACAATATTAGAATAATAGCAGTTCCAGAAGGAAAGGAAACTGAGGAAGACATGGAAAATGTATTTCAAAAAATAATAACAGAAAACTTTCCTGAGATAGAGAAAAAAAAAACCCCACATAAATCCAAAATACTCCCAGAATCCCAAGCAAAATGAACCCCAAAAGACCAAGGCCAAGGCATATTATAATTAAATTGGCAAACACCAACGACAAAGCAAGAATCTGAAAAGCAGCCAGGGAGAGACAGAAAGTTACATATAAAGGAACTCCCATCAGACTAGCAACTGATTTCTCCACAGAAACTCATCAGGCCAGATGTGAATGGAATGAAATATTCAAAGTCATGCAAAGGAAGGGTCTGAATCAAAGAATACTGTACCCAGCAAGGCTATCAAACAAAATTGAAGATGTAGCCGAAACTGTTTTGGCTCAGTGGATAGAGTGTCGACCTGCGGACTGAAAGGTCCTGGGTTCGATTCCAGTCAACAGCATGTACCTTGGTTGCGGGCATATCCCCAGTAGGGGGTGTTCAAGAGGCAGCTAACTCTCTATCCCTCTCTCTTCCTATCTGTAAAAAAATCAATAAAAAATATATTTTAAAAAATTGAAAAGGTAATCAGGAGCTTAAAAGACAAAAAAAGTCTAAGGGAATTTATCACCACCAAACAAGCAATGCAAGAAATGCTAAAGGGTCTGCTGTAAAAATAAAAAAGAAATAGGAAAAGAAGAAGGAACACATAAGTATAGAAAGAAAATGGCGACAAATGAATACCTATCAATAATAAGGTTAAATGAAAATGGATTAAACGTGCCAATCAAAAGACATAGGGTAACGGATTGGATAAGAAAACAAAACCCATATATCTGTTGTCTACAAGAAACCCACTTCAATAAAAAAAGGTGCACACAGACTGAGGGGGAAGGAATGGAAAAAGGTTTTCCAGGCGAAGGGAAATGAAAAAAAAAAGCACTGATATCTGACAAATTAGATCTCAAAGTGAAGGACATAACAAGAGATAATGAAGGCCACTTCATAATACTAAAAGGAGCAATCCAACAAGAAGAAATAACCCTGGTAAACATATATGCACCCAATATGGGAGCACTCAAATACATTAAAAAAAAAAACTGCTGGAGGACATTAAGGGAGAGATTAATAGCAATACAATCATAGTAGGAGATTTTAATACCCCACTGTCACCTTTGGACAAATCATCTAAATAAAAAATCATCAAAGAAATATGAATCCTAAATGACACACTAGACCAGAAAGAATTAATCAACATCTTCAGAACATTCCACCCCAAAGCCATAGAATATATATTCTTCTCAAGTGCACATGTGTCATTTTCAAAGATAGACCACATGTTGGGACATAGGCAAAGTCTCTTCAAATTCAAGAAGATAAAAATCATATCAAGCATCTTCTCAGATCATAGTGGCATAAAACTGGAAATAAACTACAATAACAATAATCCAAAGAAATAAAATACATGGATACTGAAAAGCATGCTTTTAAACATTGACTGGGTTACCAAAGAAATCAAGGAAGAAATCAAAAACATCCTGGCAACAAATGACAATGAAAACACAACAATCCAAAATCTATGGTACACTGCAAAAGCAGTCTTGAGAGGGAAGTTCATAGCTCGACAAGACTACTACAAAAAAAGAAAAAATGATAACAAATTATCAAACTCTACAACCCAAAGAGATAGAAAAAAAGCAACAAGAAAAGCCAAGTGTAAGCAGAAGGAAGGAAATAATAAACATCAGAGCAGAGATAAATGACATAGAGACCAAAGAAACAATACATAAGATCAACAAAACAAAGAGCTGGTTCTTTGAAAGGATAAACAAGATTGATGAACCTCTAGCCAGGCTAACCAAGAAACAAAGACAGAGGACCCAAATAAAAAAATTCAGAAATGAAAGAGGTGAAATAACAGCAGACTCCACCGAAATACAAATGATTGTTACAAAATACTATGAACAACTATTCCAACAAACTGGACAACCTCGAGAAAACAGCATATTTATAGAAAAATATAACCTTCCAAAACTCAATCAGGAAGAATCTAAAAATCTCAGTAGACCAGTGACTTTGGAAGAAATTGAAGCAGTCATCAAAAAGGTTCCACCAAACAAAAGCCCAAGGCCAGATGACTTCACAGGAGAGTTTTACCAAACATTCAAGGAAGAACTAAAACTTATCCTCTTCAGACTATTCCAAAAAATTCAAGAAGAAGGAACACTTCCAAACTCCTTCTATGAAGCCACCATCACCCTAATACCAAAACCAGATAAAGTCAACTCAATGAAAGAGAATTACAGGCCAATATCCCTCATGAACATAGATGCCAAAATCCTCAACAAAATTCTAGCAAATTGGCTCCAGCAGCACATCAGAGAGATCATACACCATGATCAAGTAGGTTTTAATCCGGGAGTGCAAGGATGGTACAATATCTGCAAATCAATAAACCTGATACATCCCATAAACAAATTGAGAGATAAAAATATTATAGTCATATCAATTGATACAGAAAAAGCATTTTATAAAACCCAACACCCTTTCCTGATAAAAACTCTCAACAAGGTGGGAGTACAAGGATCATTCCTCAACATAATCATAAAAGCAATATATGATAAACCCACAGCCAATATCATAATAGGCAAAAATTAAAATCATTCCCTCTAAGAACAGGAACAAGACAGGGATGCCCACTCTCTACACTCCTGTTTGACATAGTAATGAAAGTACTAGCCATTGCAATTAGAGAGTACGAATAAATACAAGGCATCCAAATTGGGAAAGAAGAACTAAAGTTGTCCTTATTTGAAGATGTCATAATACTGTACATAAAAAACCCTAAAGACTCCATCAAAAAAAATAATAGACTTAATAAATGAATTTGGCAATGTAGCAGGATACAAAATCAACACCACTCAATCTATGGAATTTCTATACACCAATAGCGAACGTACAGAAACAGAGACTAAAAAAGCAATCACATTTACCATCACACCAAAAAAATTAAGATACCTAGGAATAAACTTAACTAAGGAGTTAAAAGACCTATACATGGAAAACAACACGACAATGAAAAAACAGATAGAGGAAGATTAAACAGATGGAAGATCATACCATGTTCATGGATTGGTAGAACCAACATAATCAAAATGTCCATACTTCCCAAAGCTATTTATAGGTTAAATGCAATCTCCATTAAAATACCAATGGCATATTTCACAGACATAGAAAGAACTCTCCAAAAATTCATCTGGAACAAAAAAAAAAAAAAGACCCCAAATAGCCATTGCAATCCTGAGATAGAAGAGTAAAGTAGGAGGGATCTCAATACCAGATTTCAAGCTGTATTACATAGCCACTGTTCTCAAAACAGCCTGGTACTGGCACAAGAACAGACATATAGATCAATGGAATAGAATAGAGAATCCAGATATCAACCCAAATCACTATGCTCAATTAATATTTGACAAAGGATGCACGAAGATACAATCGAGTCAATACAGTCTCTTCAATAAATGGTGCTGGGAAAATTGGACAGATACAGGCAAAAGAATGAAACTAGATCACCATCTTGCACCATACACAAAAATAAACTCAAAATAGATACAGGACTTAAACATAAGACAGAAAACAATAAAAATACAAGCGGCATCCACAGGCAGCAAAATCTGCCAAAAGAACTTATTCACTGATACTGCCCCTAACGCAATGGAAGCTAAAGTGAAAATAAACAGATGGGACTACATCAAAATAAAAAGCTTTTTCACAGGAAAGAAACCATCAACAAAACAACAAGAAAGCCCACTGTATGGGAGAACATATTTACAAATGTTATCACTGATAAAGGTTTAATCTCCAACATCTACAGACAGCTTATGCAACTTAATATAAGGAAGATAGATGAGCCAATTAAAAAATGGCCAATGGGAAAATCGGACTTTGCGGAGATCGGGAAACCCAGAGCAGGGCTGGAGCCACCCCTGACTGTGGTCAGGGCTCATAAGTGGGGGGATATCTAAGGAGCAGTACATCTGGATCTGACTCAGAGAGAGTTACAGGCGAGCGTGGTCGGCTCCTCCTGCCCATCCCCCCACCCCCCCAAAGGTCAGGGACACAGAGAGGAAAAAAAAAGCTAGAAAGGCCTCAGAACCCTGGCTCTCTGCCACCAAGAAACACCGCCACCTAGAGGCTACAGTACATATGGACTCTAGAACTGCTTTAAAAATCAAGACCTGATTACAAGGAAGAAACACTGGGAATTGCAATTAACGCCCAGACTGGGAACTAGTGAGCTAGACAGAACAACAGAGGAAGTGAATGACCTTCATTACTGCAAACTTTATTTCATTTTTGATTTTGATTTTCTAATTGTTTAATTTTTGTCTGTTTTTTTTTTTAAGTTACATTAGTTGCAAAGTTTACTTAGGAAGATATTTTTTTTCATCTTTCCTCACTTGATTTTACCTTTTTAATTAACTCACTTTTATATGTAATCAATATTATTACTACTACTAGTTTGACCATTTTATCTTTTTTATCTTATTTTCTTTTGTTTATTTTTATCATTATCTTTTAAGTGCCATATTATATACTTTTTTTAAAATTTTTTTTCTTTTCTCTTTTTTTCCTCTTTGGGATTACTATTCAACAGACTATTTATACCTTTCCTTCTCCAACGCTCTATTCTAACTCATCCCTACCTTTAGGCCATCACTCTCTTCCTAACCCTTTCCCTTTGGTGTCCTGCTTATCTTAACTCTTTATTGCTCTAGATTTTCCCTACTTTTTTTTGTCTATTTACCCTCTCCTAAAATTTCACCCTTCCTGTGTATATCTAACTCCCAACTCCCTACTCCAAGCCCACTCACACCTACCTTGTCGCTGTCCTAAAAAAAAACAAAAAACAAAAAACACAACAACAAAAATTCCTTCTCTCCACCCCTTTGTAGTTGTATGTTAAATGCTAACTATATCAAAGTTGTATGCTTTTTTGTAAGATTGGTTCGCTTATTCTTTTTATTTGATTGTATGATTTTGATAGCTGGGTTCTAGTCACCTTTATTGGAGGATATTAATATTGCAAACGCTTTTCTGTTCAGTGCCTTGTGTGTTGTACATGGGTGTGTTGTATTTTGTACCTTTAAATCTAAGCAGGAGAGGGAGAACTACATATACAGGTATCTTAAAATAGAAAGATCATGGGGAGGCTAAGAAACACCCCACCTATGAAAGAAAATCAGCCATCACTAGAAAAGGAAGTAAACGATTTAGAGGCAAGCAACTGACCAGAGCAAGAATTCAGAGTAATGATCATGGGATGGCTAAAAAGAATGGAAGACAAATTTGACAATATGAGTAAGACCCAAGAGGAAATGAAGAAAAACCAAGAGGATCTGAAGAAGAACCAAGAGGATATGAAGAAGAACCAAGAGGAAATGAAGGCGACCCAAGAAGAAATGAAAAATGACATCACTTCTATGAAGAACTCAATAGAAAGCATCAAGAGTAGACTAGAAGAAGCAGAGGACCGCATCAGTGAGCTAGAAGACAAGATGGAAAAAAATACCCAATTAGAGAAGCTGCTAGGAAAAAAAAATCAAAAAAGAGGAGGAGAGCCTACGGGAGCTTTGGGACAATACAAAACAAAACAATATTAGAATAATATGGGTCCAAGAAGGAAAGGAAACTGAGCAAGATATGGAAAAAGTATTTCAAGAAATAATGACAGAAAACTTTCCTGAGATAGAGAAGAAAAAACCAACACAAATCCAAGATGCTCGAAGAGTCCCCAACAAAATGAACCCCCAAAGATCAACACCAAGACACATTATAATTAAACTGGCAAAAAAACATTGACAAAACCAGAATCTTAAAAGCAGCCAGAGAGAGACAAAAAGTTACATATAAAGGAACCCCCATCAGACTAGCAACTGATTTCTCAACAGAAACTCATCAGGCCAGAAGGGAATGGGATGACATATACAAAGTCATGCAAAGGAAGGGTCTGAACCCAAGAATACTGTACCCTGCAAGGCTGTCAATCAAAATTAAAGGTGTAATCAGGAACTTCACTGACAAAAACAGACTAAAGGAATTTATCTCCAACAAACCAGCAATGCAAGATATGCTAAAGGGTCTACTGTAAAAATAAAGAAAGAGGAAGTGAAGAAGGAACACAGGGGGATAGAATAAAAATAGCATCAAATACCTACCTATCAATAATTACCTTAAATGTAAATGGTTTAAATGCTCCAATCAAAAGACATAGGGTAACAGAATGTATAAGAAAGCAAAACCCATACATCTGCTGTCTACAAGAAACACACTTCAGAAAAAAAGTGCACACAGGCTGAGGGTAAAGGGATGGAAAAAGATTTTCCAGGCGAAAGGAAATGAAAAAAAGGCTGGGGTAGCAATACTTATATCAGACAAATTAGATTTCAAAGTGAAAGACATAAAAACAGATAATGAAGGCCACTTCATTATACTGAAGGGAGCAATCCAACAAGAAGAAATAACCCTGGTAAACATATATGCACCCAATGTGGGAGCACCCAAATACATAAAAAAACTGCTGGAGGACATGAAGGGAGAGATTGATTGTAATACAATCATAGTAGGAGATTTTAATACCCCACTGTCACATTTGGACAAATCACCCAAACAAAAAATCAGCAAAGAAATATCAATCCTAAATGATTCACTAGACCAGATGGAATTAATCGACATCTTCAGAACATTCCACCCCAAAGCCACAGAATACACATTCTCCTCAAGTGCACATGGGTCATTCTCAAAGATAGACCACATGTTGGGAGATAGGCAAAGTCTCTTCAAATTCAAGAAGATAAAAATCATATCAAGCATCTTTTCAGATCATAGTGGCATAAAACTGGAAATTAACTACAATAAAAATAATCCAAAGAAATCAAACACATGGAGACTAAACAACATGCTATTAAACGAGGACTGGATTACCAGAGAAATCAAGGAAGAAATTAAAAACATCCTGGCAACAAATGACAATGAAAACACAACAATCCAAAATCTATGGCACACTGCAAAAGCAGTCTTGAGAGGGAAGTTCATATCTCTACAAGCCTATTGCAAAAAAACTAGAAAAAAAGGTAACAAATTATCTAACTCTAAAACTCAAAGAGGTAGAAAAAGAGCAACAAGAAAAGCCCACTGTAAGCAGAAGGAAAGAAATAATAAAAATTAGAGCAGAGATAAACGACATAGAGACCAAAGAAACAATACACAAGATCAACAAAACCAAGAGCTGGTGCTTTGAAAGGATTAACAAGATTGATGAACCTCTAGCCAGGCTAACCAAGAAACAATGAGAGAGGACCCAAATAAACAAAATGAAAAACGAAAGAGGTGAAATAACAACAGACCCCACCGAAATACAAAGGATTGTTACAAAATACTATGAACAACTCTCTTCCAACAAATTGCACAACCTGGAAGAAATGGACATATTCTAGAAAAATGCAACCTTCGAAAACTCAATCAGGAAGAATGTAAAAATCTCAACAGTCCAGTTACTTGGGAAGAAATTGAAACAGTCATCAAAAAGCTGCCAGCAAACAAAAGCCCAGGGCCAGACGGCTTCACAGGAGAGATTTACCAAACATTCAAGGAAGAACTAAAACCTATCCTCCTCAGACTATTCCAAAAAATTCAAGAAGAAGGAACACTTCCAAACTCCTTTTATGAAGCCAGCATCACCCTAATACCAAAACCAGATAAAGACAACTCAATGAAAGAGAATTACCGGCCAATATCCCTCATGAACATAGATGCCAAAATACTCAACAAAATTCTAGCAAATCGGCTCCAGCAGTACATCAGGAAGATCATACACCATGACCAAGTAGGTTTTATTCCAGGAATGCAAGGATGGTACAATATCCGCAAATCATTAAACGTGATACATCACATAAACAAATTGAAAGATAAAAATCATATGGTCATATCAATTGATGCAGAAAAAGCGTTTGATAAAATCCAACACCCTTTCCTGATAAAAACTCTCAACAAGGTGGGAGTACAAGAATCATACCTCAACATAATGAAAGCTATATATGATAAACCCACAGCCAACATCATACTCAATGGGCAAAAACTAAAGCCATTCCCTCTTAAAACAGGAACAAGACAGGGATGCCCACTCTCACCACTCCTGTTTGACATTGTACTGGAAGTACTTGCCATTGCAATTAGACAAGAAGAGGAAATAAAAGGCATCCAAATCGGAAAAGAAGTAGTAAAGTTATCCTTATTTGCAGATGACGTGATATTGTACATAAAAAACCCAAAAGACTCCATCAAAAAACTAATAGATTTAATAAATGAATTTGGCAATGTAGCTGGATACAAAATTAACGCCAGGAAATCGATGGCATTTCTGTACACCAACAATGAATTTACAGAAACAGAGACCAAAAAAGCAATCCCATTTACCATTGCACCAAGAAAATTAAGATACATGGGAATAAATTTAACTAAGGAAGTAAAAGACCTATATACGGAAAACTACACAACACTGTAAAAAGAGATAGAGGAAGATGTAAACAGATGGAAGAACATACCATGTTCATGGATTGGTAGAATCAACATCATCAAAATGTCCATACTTCCCAAAGCAATTTATAGGTTCAATGCACTCCCTATCAAAATACCAACGGCATATTTTACTGACCTAGAAAGAACTATCCAAAAATTCATTTGGAACAGTAAAAGACCTCAAATAGCAACAGCAATCCTGAGAAAGAAGAGTAAAGTAGGAGGGATCTCAATACCAGATTTCAAGCTGTATTACAAATCCACTGTTCTCAAAACAGCCTGGTACTGGCACAAGAACAGACATATAGATCAATGGAATAGAATAGAGAATCCAGATATCAACCCAAATAAATATGCTCAATTAATATTTGACAAAGGAGGCAGGAGCATACAATGAAGTCAAGACAGTCTCTTCAATAAATGGTGTTGGGAAAATTGGACAGATATTTGCAAAAGAATGAAACTAGAGCACCAACTTACTCCATACACAAAAATAAATTCAAAATGGTTACAGGACTTAAACATAAGACGGGAAACCATAAAAATACTAGAGGCATCCACAGGCAGCAAAATCTCAGACATATGCCAAAAGAACTTCTTCACTGATACTGCCTCTTGGGCAATGGAAGCTAAAGAGAAAATAAACAAATGGGACTACATCAAAATAAAAAGTTTTTTCACAGCAAAAGAAACCATCAACAAAACAACAAGAAAGCCCACTGTATGGGAGAACATATTTGCAAATGATATTACTGATAAAGGTTTAATCTCCAACATCTACAAACAGCTTATTCAACTCAGTAAAAGGAAAATAAATGAGCCAATTAAAAAATGGACAATGGAACTAAATAGATTCTTCTCAAAAGAAGACAGAAGGAATGCCAAGAGGCACATGAAAAACTGCTCAAAGTCTCTACTTATCAGAGAGACGCAAATCAAAACAACAATGCGATACCATCTCACACCTGTCAGAATGGCCAACATTAACAAATCAACAAACGATAAGTGTTGGCAAGGTTGTGGAGAAAAAGGAACCCTCGTGCACTGCTGGTGGGAATGCAGACTGGTAAAACCACTGTGGAGAACAGTATGGAGTTTCCTCAAAAAAACTGAAAATGAAACTCCCATTTGACCCAGAAATCCCACTCCTAGGAATATATCCCCAAAAAATAGGAGCACCAATCAGAAAGGATATATGCACTCCAATGTTCATAGCAGCACAATTTACAATAGCTAGGATTTGGAAACAGCCTGGGTGTCCATCAGCAGATGATTGGATTAAAAAACTATGGTACATCTACACAATGGAATACTATGCTGCCATAAAAAAGAATGAATTTTCATCATTTGCAGCAACCTGGATGGAATTGGAGAATATCATGCTGAGTGAAATAAGCCAGTCAATGAAAGAGAAACACCACATGACTTCACTCATTTATGAATAATAAAGAACATTATAAACTGATGAACCATAAGTTAAATATAGCAAGCAGACTGTCTAATTACAGCCGGGAGGGGAGGGAAATATGAGGGAAATAAGAGATCAACCGAAGGACTTGTACACATGCATATACGTATAACCAATGGACACAAAACTCTGGGGAGGGAGGGAATGTTTTTTTTTTGGGGGGGGCAATGGTAATATATGTACACAGATAATAATTTAATTTTTTAAAAAAGGGAAAAAAAATGGGCAATGGACCTAAATAGAATCATCTGAAAAGGAGACAGAAGGAAGGCCAAGAGGCACATGGAAACATGCTCAAAGTCACTAATTATCAGAGAGATTTAAATCAAAATGACAATGCAGTACCATCTCACACCTGTCAGAATGGCCAACATCAACAAATCAACAAACGATAAGTATTGGCAAGGATGTGGAGAAAAAGGAACCCTCATGCACTCCTGGTGGGAATGCAGACAGGTACAATCACTGTGGAGAACAGTATAGAGCTTCCTCAAAAACCTAAAAATGGAACTCCCATTTGACCCAGTAACCCCACTGCTAGGAATATAACCGAAGAAACTAGAAACACCAATCAGAAAGGAAATATGCACCCCTATGTTCATTGCAGCACAATTTACAATAGCTAGGATTTGGAAACAGCCTAGGTTCCCGTCAGCAGATTATTGGACAAAAATACTATGGTATATCTGCACAATGGAATACTATGCTGCCATAAAAAGAAGGAATTCTTATCATTTGCAGCAACCTGGATGGAATTGGAGAACATCATGCTAAGTGAAATAAGCCAGTCAATGAAAGAGAAACACCATATGAACTCACTCATTCATGGATAATAAAGAACATTATAAACTGATGAACCAAAAGGTAGATATAGAGACCGTAAAGCAACAAGCTGACTGTCAAATTACAGCGGGAGGGTAGGGAGATATGGGGGAGATAATAGATCAACCTAAGGACTTGTATGCATGTATATAAGTATAACCAATGGACACAAAACTCTGGGGAGGGAAGGCATGATGAGAGTGGGGGGGCAATGGTAAGAATGTACACATATAACAATTTTATTTAAAAAATGAGATGTGAAAAAAAAAGGACTTAGGTCAAGGTTCATTTTTGTGTGTGTCTATGGATATGCAATTTTTCTAGCAGCATTTGTTGAAAGGGCTACCTTTACCCAATTTAATTGTTTTCACATCTTTCTCAAACCTCAGTTAGCAATATTTCTATGTATCTATTTCTGGGTTCTCTATTCTGTTCCATTTATGTGTGTATCTCTCTACCAATGCTCCAAAGCTTTGAACATGGTAGCTATATAGTAAGTCTTGAAATTGGGTCTATTAATCCTTGTCTATTTTCTTTTTAAAATTGCTTTAGTTATTCTAGTTCCTGTTCCATGTCAATTTGTCTATATCTATAAAACTCTTGTTGGGATTTTTATAAGGATTGAGTTAAACCTGAGTATTAATTTAGAAAAAAAATTACACATTTATATACTGAGTCTTCAAATCCATGACAAAAGCATATCTCTCTTATTGAAATCTTACTTATATCTTCAATTTCTCTCATAATTTTTGTAGTTTTCAGCATATAAGCCCCAAATATATTTTATTAGATTTTCACCTAAGTATTTCATTTTTTGAGCAATTGTAAATGTTATTATTTAAAATTTTGTTTTCTCTGTGTTCATTGCTAGTGTATAAGAATACAATTAAATTTTGTATATTTATCTTGTATCCAGAGACTTTGCTGAACTTATTAATTATAGGAGTTTCTTTGTTGATTTCCTGAGGTTTTCAACATAGATAAACATATCATCATCAAGTAAATAAAGTCTTATTTCTTCATTTATGATCCTTATGACTTTTATTTATTTCCCTAGACTCATTGCACTGGCTAAAATTTACAGAACAATGTTCAATAAGAATGATGAGAGTGATCATTCAAGCATTTTTTCTGATCTTAGGAAAAAGTAATTCAGTCTTTCACCATTACGTATGTTAGGTGTAGGATGTTTGTAGATGCTCTTTATAAAGTTGGGAAAGAGTTCCTTTAATCCTGTGTTTCTGAGAGTTCTAATCATGAGTAGGTGTTGAATTTTATCAAATGCCTTTTCTGTCTATTGAGATAATCATATGGTATTTGTCATTTATTCTATTAATATGGTGTATCATGTTGATTGCTTTTATATATAGGACAAGCTTGCACTCCTGTAATAAAAACCCATTTAGTTATGGTGTATAGTCCTTTTTTATATGTTGCTGGATTTCTTTACTAATATACAAGAAGGATTTTTACATCTATATTCATATGAATATTGGTTTCTAATTTTCTTTATTTGTGATGTCTTTCTCAAGTTTTGGTATCAGGGAAATACTAACTTCATAGCATGAATGGAAAAGTGTTCTGTCCATCATTTTCTGAAAAGTATAGTGTAGAAGTGGTCTTATTTAAACATTTAATAGATTTCTTCAGGGAAACCATCTAGAACTGGAATTTTCCATTTGGAGAGTTGTTTTATTTTGTTTTGGTGGGGTTTTTTTTTTTAGAAAATCATAAATTTACTATATTTATTGGATACAGGACAATTTAGGTTATGTGTTTTATCTTGATTGAGATTTTATTAGCTTGTGGTTTTCAAGGAATGGGTAGATCTTCTAAGTTGTCAAATTTATGAGTACCAAGTTGTTTACCGTATTTTTATTATCCTTTAAATGGCTGCAGGATCTTTAGTAATAACTCTAGCATACTTCTGATATTGATGATTTATATATTTCCACTTTTATTTTGTTATCTGGCTAAAGATTTAACAGTTGTTTTGATTTTTTTCAAAGAACCAGCTTTTCTTATTTCATCAATTCTTCTCTATTATTTTATTTTTTAAAAATAAATCTTTATTGCTCAGATTATTACAATTATTTCTCCCCCTCCCCATAGCTCCCTTCCACCCGGTTCCCACCCTATCCTCTACCCTTACCTCCCCCTCCCCATTGTCCTCATCCATAGGTGAACAATTTAATCCAGTCTCTTCCTACACTCTCCATACCCTTTCCCCCCTAATAATTAACAATCTACTCCTTTTCTTTGCCCCTGAATCTATTATATTCATCAGTTTATTCTATTCCTCAGATTTTTAATTCACTTGATTTTTAGATTCACTTGTATATATATATATATATATATATATATATATATATATGTATTTGTTTATAATAATTTGTATCTTTTTTTCTTCTTCTTCCTCTTCTTAAAGAATACCTTTCAGCATTTCATATAATACTGGTTTGGTGGTGATGAACTCCTTTAGTTTTTCCTTATCTGTGAAGCTCTTTATCTGCCCTTCAGTTCTGAATGATGATTTTGCTGGGTACAGTAATCTTGGTTGTAGGTTCTCCCTATTCATCACTTTGAATATTTCTTGCCACTCCCTTCTGGCCTCCATAGTTTCTGTTGAGAAATCAGCTGATAGTCATATTCATGCTCCCTTATAGGTAAACAATTGCTTTTCTCTTGCTGCTTGTAAGATTCTCTCTTTGTCTTTTGCTCTTGGCATTTTAATTATGATGTGTCTTGGTGTGATCCTCTTTGGATTCCTTTTGTTTGAGGTTCTGTGTGCTTCCTGTACTTGTAAGTCTATTTCTTTCACCAGGTGGGGGAAGGTTTCTGACATTATTTCTTCAAATAGGTTTTCAGTATCTTGTACTCTCTCTTCTTCTGGCACCCCCATAATTCTGATGGTGGTACGCTTGAAGTTGTCCCAGAGGCTCCTTATACTATCTTCAACTTTCTGGATTCTCTTTTATTCTTGCTTCTCCAGAAGAGTGTCCTTTGGCTCTTTGTATTCCAAATCTTTGACTTGATTCTTTTGTTCCTCCAGTCTGCTGTTGGATCTCTGTATATTTTTTATTTCAGTCAGTTTATGCTTAATTTCTAGTTGGGTCTTATTAAATTTATCAGCCTTTTCTAGGAAATTCTTGAAAAACTTTATAACAGTGGTTTTGAACTCTATATACAGTCTTTTGTTCTCCATCTCTTTCGTTTGAGACCTATTTCCTTGTCTCGGCATTTTCACTGCTTCCCAGAGTTGTCAGGATCACTTTGTGTGTTTGGTGTCCTATATGGCCCAGTGGGTCAGCCTCCCTAGTTACCTGTGGTAGACACTCTTGGTGCTCCCCTTTGTGGACTGCATGTACAGCCTTGTTGTAGTTAAGTCTTGTTTGTTGTTGGTATCATTGGGAGAAATTGACCTCCAGGCCCATTGGATGTGAGTATCAGCTGTATCTACTCTGGGATACCTTCTGTATTCTTATTTTCTTATTTTCAATGTAATTGATTTCTGCTCTTATCTTTACTATTTCCTTATTTTTTCTTGCTTTAGATTTATTTTGCTCTGCTAGCTTCTTGATGTAGAAACTTAGATTATTAATATGAAAACTTTCCTTTTTCATTTTGTTCTATATCCTTTTAAAACTTCAATTTGAGGCTTCCTTTATGATGCATAGCTTATTTGTATTTTTATTATGTAATTTTCAAGTGCTTAATGATTTTTCTTTGCCTTTATGTGTTAATTATTTCTTATTCAAGTTAGATGTGGTCCAAGAACAAACTCTGTATTTTTACAATTTTTTTTTTTTACATTTCTTGATATTTGTTTTATGATTCAGGGTATAGTGTAACTTGGTGCATGTTCCATGGGTGATTGATAAGAATGTATATTCTACCATTTTTAGATGGAGTGTCATAAATATGTAAATTAAATACTTCTGCTTAGTTGTTTTGTTTAGATCTTTTATAAATTTGCCCACTTCCTATTTGGTAGTTCTATTAGTTGTTGAGATTTGGGATTTTCAAACTATAATTGTGAATCTGTCTACATCTTTCAGCTCTACCAGTGTTGTGTCATGTGCTTTGATGTCCTTTTGTTTACTTCATATATATTTAGGATCATTGTATCTTCTTGACATATCAATATTTTTATTATGATTCAATGAGCCTTTTTAAAAATATATGCTTATATACAGAGTTTGTATTTGTTCTTAACAAGAGCAATAGGGAAATGTATGTCTATTCATTGTCCATGAAACAAATGTCTCAGAACTTACTTATAAAGGTGAATAGGTTGAATATAAATTATAGGCTATTTAAAAAAATCAGTAACTTTAATTTGCATCGGTTGTTTTCAAGATAACTGATGAATGAAATCTGCTGTTTAAAACAAAACAAAACACAATGATACAGGAATATTCCCAAAGGTGCAGAAAAAGGTATGTCCAAGGATGTAATTCACAGATTATTAAAAATTTTCAACAAAATGAACAATAATCTAAATATCCATCAGTAAGTGATTGATTAGTTTATGGCACATACATATTTTATATTTATCCACCATGCAAACATAGAGATAGCTAGTTGATAAAATATTAAAATAATTTCAGAACAGCTTGTTAATAGTTTCTACTTCAATTTCCACACCAATTATACCCCTCTAGCACCCTGGACATCTTGATCCTTTCCCCACGACACCTTGAATCTATACATGGTCTAATGAGTAAACACATAACATTTGCATAGTGGAGGCTTCAGGATCATGCTTTACCATTATGACAGTTTCTCATTCTGATTGGTTGGAGTTCACATCTGGCCAGATATTAAATATTTTGTATATCACTCATTGGCCCATACATACCACAGAATACCATACAGCTATTAAAAATCAATAAGGGGAGTCCAGGTGAGCATGGTAGATTGAACAAATACATGTATCTTCACACCTAAAAACTTAACTAAAATGACAACAAAGACTTTTTATTTTATTTTTTTATTTTTTTTAAATATATTTTTATTGATATTTTACAGAGAGGAAGGGAGAGAGAGAGAGAGAGAGAGAGAGAGAGAGAGAGAGAGAGAGAGCCAGAAATGTCGATGAGAGAGAAACATCGACCAGCTGCCTCTTGCACACCCCCTACCGGGGATGTGCCCGCAACCAATGTACATGCCCTTGGCCGGAATCAAACCCGGGACCTTTCAGTCCACAGACCGACGCTCTACCACTAAGCCAAACCGACCTCGGCAACAAAGACTTTTTAAAATCTTAAAATCTAAAAGGAAAAAGAGAACATGAAATGAGATGGCAGCAGAAGAGAAATGTCAACACAAGTTTTGTAAGCAGAAAAGCAGATGAACAGGTGATAACTGACTTAGTAGAGTAGATAATACTGAAATCTAAGCCTAAAACTGGGGAGAATCCAAAAACCACAAGGCAAAATCCATGCTGCAGAACCTCAAAAAGTCTTGGATTTGGGGGCACCTACAAACCTCTAGACTCACAGTGGTTCTCAACTTTTCTAATGTCACGACCCTTTCATACAGTTCCTCACTGTATGAAAGGGTCGTGACATTTTTTGATGTTATTAGGCAACCCTACTAACGGTTCTCAACCTGTGGGTCACCACTAGTAGGGTCACCTAAGACCATCGGAAAACACAGATATTTACATTTTGATTCATAACAGTAGCAAAATTACAGTTATGAAGTAGCAGTGAAAATAATTTTATGGTTGGAGTCACAACAACGTGAGGAACTGTATTAAAGGGTTGTGGCATTAGAAAGGTTGAGAACCACTTCGAGGAAGAGGTGTGGGTGGATTGAAAACAGAATGATAGATTGGCAGTTGGTAAGAGGAGTTTATAGCCCCTCCCCCTAACTTCACTTGTGCATTCCACGAAACAATTTCCCTTTGACAATGCATGCAGAAAACTGAAAGACTTTTCTTGCTGAAAACATTTATATGGCTAAGAACTAGAGCGAGTTGCCACACTGAAAGTGAGGATTTAATGTCTGCATTCTAAATAATTCAATCTTTCATCTCCATCCACTCCTTTTGTATATCCAGACATACCAGCAACCAGGCTTATAGCACTTCATAGGAAATTGCAATTTCCTTCTATGTGGAAACTAACTTGTCTAATAGAAAATACCTAAAAAGACTGACATTTTGGAGAACACTGATGTGCAGCCTTCTCAACTTGCAAGGAAATATACTACATAAAAATGTCTATGCATGTACAAATAACTTCTAATCACATTCTCAGTCTCTTACTTGTATATAAAAGTGAGCTATTAAAAACAACACATTAAGAAAAGAGAGATAAAAACAATAGAACATACAACATGAGTTTTCAGGGAATAAAAATGTAAAGAAAAGAGGAAAACTTTTAAAAAATGTATATTTCAGATAGATGAGAATATAGAGCATTCATTAACAATTGGTTATAAAAAAAGAACATTCAGAGAAGGAAATGTTTGGAAAGTTTGAAATGAGAAAAAATAGAAATGTTTTGGAATATAAATTAGAATAAACCTCCTGGAAACTAGGATTAAAAAAATACATAGGGAGAAGAGATGGCCTGAGGATAAATCCAGGATGCCCAGAATGTAAATATGGAAAAAATAAAATTATCCAAGAATTAATATAAGAAAATTAAAGTATATAAGTTTCCAAACTGAAAGGGCCTATCAAGTGCCTTATATAATAAATAAAAATAGATCACATAAAGGCACACTATAGCAAAATTTCAGAGCACCATGGAATCAAAGAGGCCCTATTGACTCAAAGCAGCACTGGAAGTTAGAAAACAATGAATTATGCTTCAAAAGTTTGATGGAATCTAGAACTCTATACCCAGCCAAATTTAATGGTGGAATAAAGGGATTTTCAGAAATGAAAGGTCTTAATTAACATATTGTCTCTCAAATACACTTGAACATAATTTCTTGGAGATTGGTTCAATCAAAATAAAGGAGTTAACCAAAAATAGAGATAGAATGTGTGGAAAATAGTATTGAGAGTTTTTAGGGTTTTCCCCAGGAAGCTGTGGAACCTATACAAGGCTCCCTCCCACTGCTAGTTTAATCAGGTATAATTATTTTAAAGATAAAAGTTGGTGGGAAAAGTTGAATAGGATTGCCTTGATTAAATGGTATAGCACCAAGAACACTAGTTCATCTCATGGTAAAATTGCATAACATGTAATGAATCTAAAGCATTCATATTTTAGAGCAAATAATTAAAATTTAAAAGCTATCAAGACTACATTATAAAATTTCCAAAAGCTTCCTAATATTTAAATTTAAAAAGGGGGTGATAGTGGGAAAATATCATATAAGGAAAAATATCCTGAGTAAATTACATCTAGAAAATTTGTACTTTAGAAAATTAACTTTCATTTGAAATGCTAACAGCAACACACACATGAAAAACACACATGGTGTCAATACAAGCCAGGGGAAAATCATTTGGGAAAAAGTAAATAAAAAAGAATCCCAAGTAAAATTTATAGACAATATCCCTTTATTAACTTTTGGTGGAGAATATGTTTATATATCTTCAGAAAACAACTCCAAGACCATGTGAATTCCTGCAACAGAGAGGAATTGACAGGAGTGCCCCAGCCATGAAGACAGAAGAGAATCAGTCCAGAGATGGAAGACACTGATGACACCTTGCCATTCTAGCAGACAGCAGCTGTGTGTTGCTGAAGGATGCCCAGGACCAAACCAGAAACAATTGGACCTGCATCACCACCATTTGTCCACCAACCAGAACTGAAATTCCATGGCTGACATGTACAAATAAGGAACTGTTTGACATTGAAATTGGGACTCAAAGAACTGTTGGGCCAGAAAGGAACTCACTACAGACTAATTCATTTGCCTCTCAGCATAACCATTATGGCTATCTCAGTTTTGGTTCTTATAAGGGAATTCCTTGTATCACCTGATCTCACTCATCTAGGGGAAATGATGAACAACATAAATTGATTAACAGAAACAGACCTGGAGACAGAGAAGCAGCGATCAGACTGTCAAACCTCAGAGAGAAGGTAGGGATGGTGGGGGCAAGCGGGAGAGATCAACCAAAGGACTTGTGTATATGCACATAAGCCTAACCAGTGGCCATGGACAATGAGGGGGGGGGAGGCATACGTGGGGAAGGGTTTGGGATGGGAATGGGGGGGACGAGAACAATTATGTGATACCATAATCAATAAAGAAATTTTTTAAAAAAGAACACTAGGCAACAAGTTTTTCAAATACTTTTCCAAAAATAGCAAGAAAACACCTAAGGAAGTTTTGAAAGGAAGAAAGTGTTAGAGAAATGTCTTTTCATCAACTACACAGAAAACATCCAATTCAAGGTAGTTTTGAAAGTCACTCTGGTGGGTGGATTGCAGTGGCAACCAGGCAGTCTAATCTTATCTATAAGTCACGGGCATAGGCTGACTACAAAAATGGGGACTTGGGTAAAATTGATATAAGCATCTGCTATTATTCTTTACCCTGCCTGCACTCAGATTCCCTATGCCAGTATGCTTCCCTTAATAGCTATTCTACCATTATTTTAAGCAGACTTGTCCTCAAAATAAACTAATATCAAATCTTGCAAACCTGCGATCCACCTTAAGCAATATCAAATCTTGGTTTTGGCAGTCCCTTTCAATTAATTATCAGAGGTCTGTTAAATAAATCTGTGCCAAAATATTAATGGCAAATAACATTTTATATACTACTCATCCAGAGGTGTTTGCATTTCAACTGACTACTCAAATATACCAAAGAACTAATTTCAAATGAGCTAGTGAAGGATATATATATATATATATATATATATATATATATATATATATATATTAAAGGTAGGAGTCAACTCTCATAACATACACAACCACCTAATTCATCTATGGGCAAAACTAGTTGGAAATCTCTGTCTGAAATTATGTCAATGTATTTTCTGAGACCTTGTTATTCATATAGTCATAGTGAGAGTAAATTACCTCCCAAAATAAGATTTTTAAAAAGTAGATATATTTTCCAGATTATCACATGGTTAGTCTGGCTTGGGGTGAGAGAAGCCTTGAAATAATTTTAAACATGATCCAAGAGATATTAGAGGTTAATAAATTTGCTACTAAAAAGTGGCCCAAATTTAAAATCCAATATGTTTAGAATTAAAGCGCTGGGAGATGATCAAATTCAGTTAAAACCGCTTTATGTCAAGAAGGTATACTGTAATCTGATACAATGAAATGTATCAAAGAAATGTGTTATTACAATAGAAAACACAAAGGAATTGTGTACAACTGATTTATATTGGTAATCCAAGTCACATTAAAACATGTAGGCCAACATAATTGGAAACAGAATCATGCTCAAAATAACACTTGAGTCATGTCAGGTCATTCTGAGCACAAACATACTGGACAATTCCATAACTTTGAAATCTAAGGAAAGTGATAGGGGACTGAGGGATTTCAGTAAATGCTGCTAGTACATATCTCATGTTTAGAGCTATCAAATTCACATTGTGAACTTTAGCACAAATCTCACTGCAACTCAGGGGGCATATTCTAATTCTGGAAATAGCATTTACCAAAGCGTTTTGAGGACTTCATTTAAATCTTATCTAAGTCAAAGTATAAAATCTACCTTAAGTTAAGGTATGAGGAAGAACATGAAAATAAATACATTTATATATAGAAAGTGAGGATATTGCTTCAATGCTTAGCAATGTATGATGGGGCCAGGAACTCAATTCGGTATGCTGGGTGCAGTGGCAAGAGCCCAATACTAAATGCCACGGTCTCTTAGGGGCAGGAGGCAACGATGCCATGACATTCCACAAATGTCCTTTCACACAGTAAAAATATTTTTGACAGTCACTCTGCCCAAACCTTCCTATTCGTAACATTGTCAGCTGGTGTGTCACTCACAGTGACAGAAAAAGAGAGAGAGAAAGGTGATTGTGGTGAAGAAGATGGTAGGAGTTAAAGCACTTCAGGGTGAACAATAAGATACACCTGACCTACCCATTGTCAGACAGATGGTTGACACACTCCTATCTCAAAGTGCTAAGGGGAAAATATTCCATTGGGAAATGGTAGTCCTGATATTCAAGTGATCACAATTCAAAAGAAAGGCATGGAATTCAGTTAAATCAGAATGTAGAAAAAAATGGTAACTCTTGAAGGGATCTTGGTGGTAAGGGCACTTAATTCAGTAACTTTTTTAGGGAGGAGCATGGTAGTCTAGCTTCATGGAACAGAGTGACAGATCTTAGCGGGTAGTGGGGTGGGATGAGAATAAATTAATCAACTAATTTATATTCATACATGCATAACCCATGGACACAGATAATAGTGCAGTGAAGGCCTAGGAGGCAGGGGAAGGAGGTAAAGGAGGGGGTGGGGGATTAGGGGATATCTAAAATACTCTCAACAATAAAAATAAAAGCACAAAAAGTTCAGTATTTTAATCAATTCAAAAATACATATTTTGATTTAGGAAAACAGCTAGAATTCATTCACAATAGCCACCACAACCATTTCTTAGACATCCCTAAGGAATTTCAGGACTCTTCATCACACCCTTGGAAAATGACACCTCCAAGCCAAATTATTCTGCCCAAGGACTCCTGTGATAAATTAGTATTAATCCAAATTTCTTCACAAGTATTCCAAATCTAGGCACATTCGCAAGCAATATATTGCCTGCCTCATATCTATCATATGGCCCTCCTTAGTCTCCTCAAATGAGCACTTGATAAGTACCTCTAATTCACTTAGCAGCAAATCAGAAAGGCTTTACTGTAATTAATGAAATGGGAATATGGAGTATACATGAATATTGTCAGGGTCACTGAAGAAGGAACATACGAGGCCAAAGTGGTAAGGGATTATAAATTCATTAGGTCATTTGGAGACCAGATATGCTGAGCCCCCAAATGGCACCAGCACCCAGGGATGAGAAGTCAGAGGTTTTAAAAGACTCTAGGCGGGCTTTGTCAGCAGGGAACTCTCTGGGCAGGTCTGGATCCTGGGAAAGTCCAGAGGGGAAAGATAATGGTCTTAGCATTAAAGAAAGCGGTCTAAATGAAAGGGAATGTTGGTTGTGAAGTGGTCTAAAGGTCAGTTCCCAGGGGAGGAATTATTTAATCAGACCTAACAAACATAAGGTATGTTTATTTCAAAGAAGTGTTCATAAACATGGTGAGTCTTAAGTATAAGATATCTGCTACAGTATTTGCTCTTATATTCCAACAAAATTGGTTACTTGACTCAATGTTAGCACTCAAAAAACAAAATATGCTTGCCTTTTTATCTGAATAGCATGTAAATTGACATTCTGTGGAATTTTCAGAAATGATCCATGATATGCAAACTTCAAATAGCCTTTTTTCAGTATGTATAAAAAGGATGATTTTTAGGAACTTAATTGTCCTTGTAGAAAAAATATTACCAAAATATCTGTTGCATATTTAATAATAATAAGCTGTGATCTATATAAAATATGTGTGACTAGCTGTGAAGTTTATAGTCTTTATTTACAATAAACACCAGAGTCTTGCATTTAAGTACCTTTGTTTTAGGAGAAACAAAATTTTGAATAGAATTCCCTAAGCCTTAAGGGTTAAGGGATCTTAATGACCAAAACAATCTAATTGTTTCATTTCAAACTCTGTTCATAAAAGGTGCAATATATCAAACCCAGACAGATGCCAAAACCGGTTTGGCTCAGCGGTAGAGCGTCGGTCTGCGGACTGAAAGGTCCCGGGTTCGATTCTGGTCAAGGGCATGCCCATTGGTTGCGGGCACATCCCAGGTAGGGGGTGTGCAAGAGGCAGCTGGTGGATGTTTCTCTCTCATCGACGTTTCTAGCTCTCTATCTCTCTCCCTTCCTCTCTGTAAAATCTCAACAAAATATATTTTTTTAAAAACCCAGACAGATTATTTCTCTTGCCATGAACATGTAATAATGGACTCTTAAGACAGAATTTATTTGACTGATTCTGTCTTTGCTTCTACTCTCATGCGTGCCTTCTGAATGACCCTCACTTGGCCTATGGTCAAGAACTTTATAACCGCTGGAGTTACTTTTCTCTGAAAGCTGACCTTTCTTTGTTTGAGACGCTTTTTAAACAGCCTGAGAGAAGTTGTGGTCCTTTTGCTCTGGGTTTCTTCTCTTATTTCCTTTCCTTTCCTTTTCTTTCTTTCTTTCTTTCTTTCTTTCTTTCTTTCTTTCTTTCTTTCTTTCTTTCTTTCTTTCTTTCTTTTCCTTCCTTCCTTCCTTCCTTCCTTCCTTCTTTTTTGAAGCAGAATTTAATTTTTTTCATTAGGTCTGTTTTTTTTTTATTTTAAGTAATTTTTATTTTTAAAATACAGTTGACATACAATATTATATTAGTTCAGGTGTACACCCCAGGGATTAGACATTATATAATGCACTAAGTAATTATCCCAATAAATCTTGTATCCAACACCATGCATAGTTATTAGAATATTATTGACTCTATTCCCTATACCTTACTTTACATCCCCATGCCTGTTCTGTTACTACAATTTGTATTTCTTAATCCCTTTACTTTTTCACCCATCCCCCAATCTCCCTCCCATCTGGCCACTGAAAAAAATGTTCTCTGTGTCTATAAGTCTATTTATATTCTGCTTGTTAATTAATTTTGTTGTGTTTTCTTTTTACATTCAATTGTAGACAGGTATGCATTTATTGCCATTTTATTGTTCATACTTTTTATCCCTTTTTTCTTCTTCTTCTTAAAGAAGACCCTTTAACATTTTTAGTAATACTGATTTTGTGGTGATGAACTCCTTTAGTTTTTTCTTATCTGTGAAGCTCTTTATTTGACCTTCAATTCTAAATGCTAGGCAGAATGATCTTGGTTGTAAGGCCTTGCTTTTCATTAATTTGAATATTTCTTGCCAATTCTTTCTGACCTGCAAAGTTTCTATTGAGTTTCAGCTGATAATCTTATGGGAACTCCCTTGTAGATAACTGATTTTCTCTTGCTGTTTTAAAATACTCTTTTTGTCTTTAACCTTTTGCATTTTAATTATGAAGTGTCTTGCTGTGGACTTCTTTGAATTCATCTTGTTTGAGATTCTCTGTGCTTCCTGGACTTACATGTCTACTTGTTTCACTATGTTAGGAAAGTTTTAACTCATTATTTTCTTATCCCTTTGTATGCCACAAGCATCTACAGATGCAAGTGGTGAGCCCCCCCCCCCCCACCCCACATCACACACATTACACACATCTATAGCCTCGGACCTCCAAACCTCGAATATCAACTCTGGTCGCCCAATTTTAAAATCAGACTTGTTAGCAACATCTCTGGGTTTGTAAAGAAAATTATGGTAACTTAAATTGGTAAATATTCCAGCACATATGGAAGACATGGGGATGGTTTCCTTTTTGGACTCATGACAGTTAACTGGTTAAATGGGTTCTTAATTTCTTGCTCTCTTTTCTCCTTCTGGCATCTCCATAATGTGAATGTTCAAATGCTCAGAGTTGTCCTAGAGACTCCTTATATTATCTTCATTATTTTAAATTACTTTTTCCTTTTACTGTTTTAATTGGGTGTTTTTGCTTCCTTATATTCCAAATTGCTGTTTTGATTCTCAGCTTCATCTATTCTATTATTGATTTCCCTGAAAATTATTCTTCATTTCAGGTAGTGTAGCTTTCATTTCTGGTTTGTTTTTTATGGTTTCCATGCATGTCCCCTCCCCAAACCCCCCTTTTTTGTTTTTGTTTCTTTGTTTTTGTCATGTTTTTGTTTATTTGTTTTTGTTAATACTCACCTAAAGATATTTTTCCATTGATTTTTAGGGAGAGTGGAAGGAAGGGGGAGAGACACAGAGAGAAAGATTGATGAGAGAGACACACATCAATTGGTTGCTTCCTGCATGCACCTCTGCAAGGGACAGGGATTGAGTTTGCAATCAAAGTACATGCCTTTGACTAGAATAAAACCCAGGACCTTTCTCTCCATAAGCCTATACTCTATCCACTAAGCAAAACCAGCCAGGGCTCTATGCCCGTTTTATGGTGTTGAAGTTCTCTCTAAGTTCATCTATTCTTACCCTAAGTCATTAAACATTCTTATAACCAGTGTTTTGAACCCTGCATCTAATAGATTGCTTGTCTCCATTTTGTTTAGTTCTTTGTATGGAGCTTTGTTCTATTTTTTTTTTTCATTTGGGACATGTTTGTCTCCTCATTTTGGCAGCCTTACTGTGTTTGTTTCTATGTATTAAGTAGAGCTGCTATATCTCTCAGGCTTGGTAGAGTGGCCTAATGGAGTAGGTGTCCTGTAGGGCCCATTAGCACTCCAGATGCAGCTCCTCCTGGAGTATACCCTCATGTAATAGTTGAGCCTTGATTGCTATTGGCTTGATTGCTTGGAGAGACTTACCCCCAGGCCAATAAGCTGTAAGGATTGGTAGATCAGCTGTGCAGGGGTCCACTCCATGGAGCAGGACTTACTTCAGAGTGGCTCTGGTGACTACTGAGTCTACCCTTTAGCATGTCATTTGTGGAAGTAGTTGCATGGTGCTTCAATGTTGTATGAAGCTGTCCACCAGGTGTGCTGGCTCTGGTGCCTCCCAGAAGGTGCAAGTCAAGGTTGGCTACAGCCTATGTTCTGCCTGGGCAACATGGAATGAGCTACAAATTGATCTGCATTTGGCTTCTATTTGTGTTGTGAAGTGCCCAGGAGAGGCAGAGCTGTAATCCAAGGCTGGCCGCCACTAGTGCTAGGCCTAGGACCACTTAGCAAGAAGTACAAGGCACACTGAGGCCAGATACTACTTGTTTAAGAGATTTTACTAAAGTTCAAAGCATGAGACAAGAGAATCCCTTTATATGGAAAAACCACTGGAAAGGGCTTTGGTGGTCCCATAAGTTGGGTGGGGTGGGTTTCAGGGAATCACCAGGGAATCCCAACAGTGAAAGCCAGGTTTATGGAGACTCAGATATAGCACCCACCTGCTGACTCCGTAGGGTGAGAGGGCTCAGAAAAGGAACAATGTCTTCTGCCAGCCCTTCTGTCTGGGGAAAAGCTACCCCTTCAGCTCTCAACCTGATACCAGACAATTCAGTTCCTCCCCATATGTCCCTGGTTCCCTTCAAACTGCTGCCCCAGTACTGGAACTTAGATGGAGAGAATCTGAGTTAGTCCATGTGTGGGACCTTTAAAGAAGGACTCTAGCAGCCTCTGTCTCCCTCAGCCTTAATTGCTACTGGATTTTACAGCCAGAAGTTATGGAAAAATTTCTTCCTGGCACTGGAATACTGGGCTTGGGGGCCTGGTTTGGGGCTGAGACCCCTTTCTCTTCAAAGGGGTCCTTGCAGCTAAGATATCCCTCCTGATTTACATCTGCCACATGTGGGTATCAGACCAGCCCATTCAGTATCTTTGCCCCTCCTACCAGTTTCAACATGGCTTCTTCTTTATGTCTTAGTTGTAGGACTTCTGTTCAGCTAGAATTTAGGTGGTTCTAAGTGATGGCTGTTCTGTACTTTACTTATATTTTTATGTGGCTCTGGGAGGTTCTGCATAGCACATTTACCTATGCCGCTATTTTGACTGGAAGCAGGTTTGTTTTGTTTTGAAAAAAAGGGTGGCAAAATGCCTGAGGAAGTTAGGTATTTACATATCCAGGTGTCTGAGAATTTTTTTGAGCTCTATGACCCCCCATTGGTCCCAATTCCATTATCCCATTCTGGACAGCTCCTGCTCCTTCTACAGGCCATGGAAGGTGTTTCTTTATCTACTCATATGTCCTGCCTGATGTCTGAAATTTACTTTTGGTTCAGTTACAATGAGTCTGATGTGTAATTCATGCCTTTATAAATAAAACTAAAGGAAAATATAGCAAGAGGTAATCTCTCAGATCAGAGTTAATATTCTCACTTAAAGCTCACTTTAGATGAGTTTGGCTAATGCTATTTTAAAAATCTGTTTCTTTCCTTCTCTTTACTCTTTCTAGGGGGAAAAGAGTATGCTTGAATGACCACTGGGACTTTATTTGGAAGTAGATTTGAGTTGACACCATTCTCAGATGAGCACAATCCTTTGTTTATTTTAGGACTTATTTCTATTTCTTTCTAGGTAGTGGCCCTCCATCTCATTCTCTCTGACTCTTGCTTATGCTAAACTTCCACTTGGAAGATGCCAAGATTCTCTTGAGTCCTAGGTCACTTAGGCCTTCCCTAGTTCTTGGTGCTCTTCAAAGGAAGGTGAATTCTTATTAGGTCTCAAAGATTTCTTCAGCTGTGGTTTGCAATCACTGATTTTTCAGTTATCTCTTTCATGATGTCCTTGAATATTTCTGTCTGTAGTTTTCTGACTCATTTGTCTATTCTTGTTCACTTCATTTAATATATTCACCAGCCACTTGATTTCCTATATAAATTTTCTAGTCATGGTAGCTCCTTAAGATTATTAGAGACTAATTACCTCTACCTTTTGAAAGGAGCACCATGCTCTTTCAAAGATACACAGAGTTCCTTCTCAACTCTGAGCCATTCCTTCCTTGGATAGGCTGTACAGAATTGAATCCATAGTGAATTGGTCAAAAAGTAATGGTGCCCCTCAATACCTATTCACAAATAAACATGAAGAAAATATGTAAACTTAGCCTTCAAAGTAGAAGCCAGTTAAAAATGCAAGTTTCATTAAAGTATTATGTTTAATATTTTTATAGGCAAAGATAAAGAACCATGTTATCACATTTTATTAGCTTGTGAAATGTTATAAAAACATACACATAATTATTTTTTAAATAACTATTGTTGAAAGTATTACATATGTCCATTCCCCCTATTGACCTCTCCCACCCTTCCCTGCCCCAAGCCTTCACCACCCACTGTCTGTGTCTATGGGTTATGCATATAACACATATGAGTTCATTGGTTCACCTCATTCCCTCCTCCAGCCTCCCCTACCTTCCCTCTGAGGTTTGACAGTCTGTTCGATGTTTCTATATCTATGGGTCTATTTTTGTTCATTAGTTTATGTCATTTATTATATTCCACATATGAGTGAGATCACAGGATACTTATCTTTCTCTGACTGGCTTATTTCACTTAGCATAATGCTTTCTAGGTCAATCCATGCTGCTGCAAATGGTAAAAGTTCTTTCTTTTTTACAGCTGCATAGTATTCCATTGTATAGATGTACCACAGCTTTTTAATCAATTCCTCTACTGTTGGGCACTTAGGCTGTTTCCAAATCTTAGCTATTGCAAATTACACTGCTATGAATATAGGGGTGCATATATTCCTTCTGATGAGTTTTTCTGAGTTCTTGGGACATATTCCTAGAAGTTGGATTACTGGATCAAATGGTAGTTCCATTTTTAGTTTTTTGAGGAAACTCCAAACTGTTTCCATAGAGGTTGCACCAGTTTGCATTCCCACCAACAGTGCAAGAGGAATCCTCACCAGCACCTGTCGTTTTTTTATTTGTTGATGATATCCATTCTAACATATGTGAGGTGGTACTTCATTGTTGTTTTGATTTGCATCTCTCAGATGATTAGTGACTTTGTGTAGGACTCTCTTTCACGGTCCACGTAGAAAGAGTTCCAATTCAGGGTTCAGGTTCTGGAGAAGGGCCGCACACAAGTGAAGAGACTTGAAGAAATTCAATTTGGCGATATGGGGGGCCAGGCGGTAGTCCAACTCTAGTGGGAGAACTACCCCTGCTCTGGCCCTGCCATCCCCTTTTATTGAGGCTTTGGGGAAAACATCTTAGGCAACATAAACAGAAATTTACATGTAGTCCTTAGGCAGGAAATAACAGAAACTTACACGGGACAAACAAGATGGAGGTTGCTTCAGCTAACAATATCTCAACTAAAGGTTAGAGCAATTAAGGTTGTTGACCAGCTTTCCTGGATTCCTGTCAACATCTCTTTTTTAGTGAAACTGATTTGTTTTCCAGCAACTTTGAACACTTTTTCATATGCCGTTTGGCCTTTTTTATGTCCATTTTGTAGAAGTGTCTACTGAGGTACTTTGTCCATTTTTAATTAAATTATTTTCCTTTTGTAAATGTGTATGAGTTCCCTGTAAATTTGGAGGTTTAACCCCTTATCAGATGTATCACTGGCAAATATGTTCTCCCATGATGTGGGCACTCTTGTTATTTTATTGATGGTTTCTTTTGCTGTGCAGAAACTCTTTATTTTTATGTAGACCCATTTGTTTATTTTCTCCTTAATTTCCACTGTCCTAGGACATGTATCTATAAACATATTGCCATGAAGCATGTCTGAGATTTTGCTGTCAATGGTTATACATTATTCTTTAAAGAGAATGACCATGGTTATAGTGTGGGTATAACAAAACATGGTAGTTTGAGATAACCTTTTTCCTATTTAGGGTTAATTTGGTTATTTGGACAAATCTCTCACTAGCCAGAAATTATTATCCAAATACTTCCAATATCAATATCTGTAATTATATATACACTGGAGGCCTGATGCATGAAAATTTATGCACTCGAGGGGGCATCCCTCAGTCCAGCCTGCACCCTCTCGGGCAGTCTGGGAGCCCTTGGGGGTTGTCCAATTGATGGGTTAAGGCCCACTGCTTGCAGGAAGTGGGCCTAAGCTGCATTATGGCCTCCCTCTACAGCAGGCAACTGGCAGGCCAATCGAGCTGCAGGCCCTGGCCCCCATCGCCCTGCTGCTGCCACCAGTGGCCTTCCTCTGCAGGAGGTGACTGGTGGAATAATCAGAGGATTGCACCACCAGTCGCTGCCACCTCCTGATCACTGTCCCCTCCCTCTACCCACTGTCACTCACCTTGGTTGGCCTGGTGCTGCCTACTCAGTGACCCCACCCCCTGCTGACCAGTCAGTCCATCGTTTGGTTGATTTGCATATTAGGCTTTTATCACTTAGGATTTGCCCATTTAAATGTCTATTGTCTGTCTCTCCCAGACTGAAAGCTTCATGAGGGCAGATAATGTGTTTGTTTTGTTATAACAATTTAATATCTAGTATGGAATCAGGCATATGGTAGGCAATTAACAAATAGTTATCCATTAAATAAATGATAAGCAGATAATTTTGCCAAATTTTATTGTTTTTATTAAATAGAAAAAAAATAACACAAAATTAGCCATCATAAAGTAAGGACTTGAATTTATCCATAGTTGCAAACTTGAGTGCAATTGTATAATGCTTTTGAAAGAAATAGATGTAATTTTAGATAGAATCGACATCAACTATTTCTTGATATATTTGATTTACAGAAAGAGATATAATGCGAGTCTTTTAAAAATTCTTTCTCTTCAATATAATGCTCATTGTTTGAGAACAATTGTCTTTTCCTATTCAGACATAATTTAATATTTTCTAAATCAATGTTTTTCTAAGTTGCATATTTGGTACTTTATACGTTGCAAATTAAAGCAAAATATTACTTTACTTTTAATATGAAGCTTTCCAGCCCTAGCTGGTTTGGCTCAGTGGAGAGAGTGTCAGCCTGCAGACTGAAGTGTAAGAGGTTTGATACTCTGTTGCAGGCTCCTCCCTGGTCTGGTCTCTGGCTGGACCCCATGCAGGAGGCAACCAATTGATGTGTAAACACATCAATATTTCTCTGTCTTTCCCTCTCTCTTTCACTCTTTCTAAAGATCGATGGGAAAATATCCCTAGATTAAGATTTAAAAAAAATAAGCTTGCCAAAAGATGAGTATGATACTATATTAATAGATGTGCTAATTGTAGTAACTACTCCAAAGAAATGGAATCTTGAAATAACATTTTTAAAGATTTTTTAGATCAAAGGGTAGAAATGGTGAAATACCTTCATTATAACCTGAAATCTACAGAAGGAGATCCATAGTAGTGCTAACCTTTTAAATATTTAAGGCTATTTGCCAAAATAAGCAGTTCAACCCTTGCATATATATTCACAGGTGAAGGAAGCATTAGAAGAAATCCTTGCCTATGAAAACTATGCCCACTAACTTTTCCTAGGAGCTTATATATTATCAAGGACTCTGACTTTCTGGCAGTGTTTCCTTCAAAACAATACAGGAGCCCAGCAGGAAAACAACAGCTGCCATAACACAAATCTTTTTATCACCGTGCTAATACAGGTCCAAATCGCACATACCTGAACTTGTGTTGAAACACACTAAGCTCTATATTACTATTTGGGTCTCTAGAGTTTGTTTACATTTATTTGTTTTTCTCAAAAAAAACTTGTGTACCAGTACTATACTGTTTTAGCTATTGTAGTTTTATTTTTTAAAAATTAATATATTTTATTGATATTTTACAGAGAGGAAGGGAGAGAGATAGAGAGCTAGAAACATGGATCAGAGAGAAACACTGACCAGCTGCCTCTTGCACACCCCCTACCAGGGAATGTGTCCGCAACCAATGTACATGCCCTTGACCAGAATCGAAACCGGAACCCTTCAGTCTGCAGACCAACGCTCTACCGCTGAGCCAAACTGGTTTTGGCGCTATTGTAGTTTTAGAACAATTTTCTATTATTTGTTAGAACAAGTTCTCTTCATTAGTCTTCCTTTTCAGAATATATATTGCTCCTAGCTATCTTTTCTTTAGGATGGTGTTTAGAATCACTTCATCAAAGTATGAAAATAATCTCTTGGGCATTTTTGGTAAATGTTATTAAAACTATGCATTAATTTCAGGGATTTAACAATTTGAAAAGTTTTGTATTCTTATCCATTTATCAAGAATTTGGTTTTTTTTGGATTTTTGTTTGTTTGTTTGTTTTTGTAAAATGTTGTGTTTTTCCCCAATATAGGTTCTGCATATTTATCGTTGAAATTACTATATTTTAAGAACCCATAGGCCCTAATGCCATAACGATGAAAGACCGGTCACCAGGAGGCCACATGCACAGCGAGGTGCACACAGGTGGGCGGGGCTGCATGTGTGGTGTGGCACACGTGGGTGGGTCTCGTGCGATTTTGCACGATGGGTCACTAGTTCTTAGATATTCTCTGTTTTGGTGGTACAGCCAATGGACTCTCCACTGTGGTTACTGAAATGTTTTGGGAAACTGGTACTTAAACTCTCATTCTAAATGTATTTAATTTAGATTCTCTTGTTTTAGGAAATCATCAATTTTGCAGATACTGTGTCTCATGATTTCCAGTGGTGACATGTCTTATTTCTGTTACTTGTTTTATTTCACTTGTTAGGAAACTAAAAAAACAAAAATCATAATGATGATAGTTCTTTTCACCTAAATTTTCTTTTAAATAGGAATTCATTTATGGTTTTTTACTAATATATATGATGTGTTGATTTTGGATATTTACTACCCAGTAAGGAAAATATATTATACCCTTTGTGAATTAACATGTCATCTTTCCTCTTCTAATCTCCATATTGTTGCAAATGTAACACATGTACTGTGGAAGAGAGGACTACATTGCTCTTTAAAACTGGCCCATCATATTTAAATGTCTTTTGAAACATTCTGAGGGTGAAGGTCAAAAGCAGTTCGCATTTGACTTTGGGTAGGGGGCACACAATGTAATATACAGATGATGTAGCATAGACTTATGCACTTGAAACATATAATTTTATTTAACCAATGTCACCTCAATATATTTAATTTTTTAAAAATTTAAAGTAGGGTTAGTGAAGGTCTGTAAATTGGAAAATATTAAACCTGAAGCATTATGATAATGATCTCTCTTTCTATGAATCTGAGCCATTCGTCTGGAAGAAGGGGAAGTAAAATACGTGAGTTGGTAAATTGGTTTCCAACAAGGTGCTCTTCCCTGATTAGAAGCAGGGTGCTTATGAGGAAAATAAACACAAAAAGGAGAGAACCAGGAAGCCATTTTTTTCCTGTAAATATTAAAGAAAAGAAGGCAAATAACTGCCACTGCCCTCTAAATCTAATTAGCAGCACAAAGGAAGTGAGTTGTTTCCAGAAAGTATAGAAAGATTGTTAACAGCTTTTTACATCTGTAGGAGAGAAAGGGCAACAGAGCTTGGAGATTTAGTTAAAGCAGTAGCTTAAGTAAACTGCCATTCCTTGTCAACGTGCTGTGAAAATACCAAGTGCCAGATCTTTTCGATATCTGGAAGGATTGTGGTGGAGAATGGTAAATATTTTCTTGAGCATGAAAAGAAACACCAAGTTTTACTTAAGGTGATTAATAACAGGTGAGCTTGGTGAAGACAAAGCTAGCCTAACTAGTGGCAGTATTTATTTTTATTTCATGTATATTATATATATATATATATATATATATATATATATATATATATATATATTTGTTATAATGATATTTACATACTTTACTTACTTCTTTTTTCCCTCTTGTGTACAAGATATTTATTCATTCTAACTTAATATATTATGTTTCTATAATATGATTTGGTATTTAGAAGCATTCTCTCACTCTACATGTGAAATAATGTTTCTTATATAAGAAACTAGAGGCATGGTTCATAGAATTTGTGCACTTGGGGGTTGTCCCTCAGCCCAGCCTGCATCCTCTCCAATCTGGGACCCCTTGGGGGATCTCCTACTGCCAGCAGTTGGACATTCTTCTCACAATCCAGGACCACTGGCTCCTAACCACTCGCCTGCCTGCCAGCCTGATCACCCCCTAACCATTCCCCTGCTGGCCTGATTGATGTCTAACTGGTCCCCTGCTGGCCTGATTACCCCCAACTGTCCTTCCCTGTCAGCCTAGTAACCCCCAACTCCCCTACCCAGGGAGGGTTTGGGGTGCAGGTGAATCAGATTCCTGGACGGCATGCTGCTGTCAGCAAGCTGACCAATGGCCAATTCTGTGAGGAATGAGGCTTCCTCCTCCTTCCTGTCAAGGTCTGGTTTGAAGGCCAGCCATTCCCATGATTGTGTGAGACCCAGAGTTCCACCATGCCCCGGGTGGCTGGAGCTCACAGTTTCCTCCTGCTACCATGCCATGGGCGACCAGCTCCCACAGCTCCCTCCCACTGCTGCACCACAGGTGGCTAGGGCTCACTTCTTCTGCTTCCTCAGCTCCCTAGCCTGCTGTTCAGTCATCCATCTGGTCATTTAGGTCGTGACAGCACCTGGATTTTTATGTATTAGGATAAGCATTTTTAAATATTTAACTTCATAATAGTAATCAATGACATGCTACTGATTTATGTATTCAGCATACTATATATAGTTATTGAAGAGTGTATTCTTTCCACTTATAAAAATAAAGTGTACTGTTCAACAGTAAAAAAAAGTTTAAGAATGTTCATTAGTATTGCCTATCCTTTGGTACTATTTGAATTATCATGTACATATTATTTTTCAATTAAAAAATGGTCCATTAAAAATATATTTCATGGTAGTGTAGGTAAATGTTGGTACTTGCTATATCCCCCAACCACATCAAAATTACAACTGAAATACAGAACAACCGTCATTTAGAACTGCCTGAAAGCGGTTGAATGGAAGTCCTACAACTAGAGAAGTAAAGAAAACACAACAAGACCAGTAGAAGATGCAGAGGCATAGAGCAGGCTGGTCTGACACTCGCTTGTGGTTTGTTTTTAATCAGGAGGGAGATCTCCTCTGTGGAGGTCTCCTTTAAGAAACAAGAGATTGCAGACCCACACCAGACACCCAGCTCAGGGTTTCAGAGCTGGGAAGAAAAGTCCCCAAAATTTTGTGCTATAAAAACCAGTGGTGATTATAGCTGAGGGACAAAGAGGCTGCTGGAGACCCAGACAGTCCCTCTTTTTATTTTTTAAATACATTTTTATTGATTCCAGAGAGGAAGTGAGAGGGAGAGATAGAAACATCAATGATGACAGAGATTTGGTTGGCTCCTGCACACCCCATGCTGGGCATTGAGCTGGAAGCTCAGGAATGTGCCCTGACCAGGAATCAAACTGTGACTTCCTGGTTCATGGGTTGATGCTCAACTACTGAGTCATGCTGGCCAGGCTGGGCTATTTTATGCCAACACTGACAGTCTTTGTCTTTCATTTAGCATATTTAGATTTACAGTTAAAATGATAATTGTTATTTTAGATGAATATCTATTATATTTGTTACTCTTCCCATTTGTTGCCTTTATTTTTTTCTATCTTTTCCTTCAATTCTTTTTTTTTCTTTGCATTTGTGGTTTTAATTGCACATTATAAATGATCTCATTTTTTCCACTTTCTTACCTTTTCAGTTACATATATTTTCTAATATTTTCAGTGATTACCCTGGAATTTCTAAAATATGTTTAAAACTAATTCAAGACCACTTTGAAACAATACTATGCCACTTCACAGATAGTTTGAGTGCCTTAAAACAAAATATTCATAATTCCTCATTCCTTGTATCATTTCTGTAACTTTTTCACTAATGTATAAGCATACATAACAATATATTAATACATAATTATACATAATGAAATACATTGTTTTATTAATTTGAATTAACTATTATCTCTCAGATCAATCAAGAAGAATAATATTAAAAGTTTTTCCTTCTCCAACACACTTCCTTTCTTTTTGTATATCTGAGTTTCTGACCCATATCAATTTTTATCTCTGTCTAAATAACTTCTTTTATTATTTCTGGTAAGGCAAGTCAAATGACAAGAAACTTCCTCAATTTTTGTCCCACTCCCCCACCCCCCAGATTTTTTTCTTTATATTTGATTTTCTGCAGTTTAAATATCACATGGCTTGGTGTAGTCCTATTGTTGTTGTTATTTATCCTGCTTAAAGTTCTTTGAGCTTCCTGAATCTGTGATTTGATGTCCCTCATAAATTTGGGGAAATTCTCAGTTTCATTCATTATTGCTTCAAACTGTGTGTGTGTGTGTGTGTGTGTGTGTGTGTGGGTGTGTGTGTGCCCTTTCTTCTGTTTTTGGTATTCACATTACACCTTTTGTAGTTCTCCCACAGTTCTTGGATATTCTGTCCTGAGGTGTGTTTTTATTGTTGTTGTTGTTGTTGTTGTTTTGTTTTGTTTTTGTCTTTTGTTTCTTTGGTTTTCCATTCTGGAAGCATCCACTGATATCGGTTGAAGCTCAGTGTTTCATCATCAGACATGTCTGGTCTACTAATGCTCCTATCAAAAGCATTCTTCATTTCTGTTATTGCATTTTTTATCTATAGCATTTGTTTTTTATTATTTCATCATATATCACCTTTCTGCTTACATTGTCCTTCTGTTTGTGCATGCTATCTAGTTTACCCACTAGAAACATTAGCATATTAATCATAGCTCTTTCATATCCCCAGTCTGACAAATCCAATATCCCTCACATATCTGTCTTATTCTACTACCTTGTCATTTTCCTTGATAGCTACACATGACATTTTGAGTAAAAGAGACTGCTGTAGCCCTAACCAGTTTGGCATAGTGGATACAGCATCGGCCTGCAAACTGAAAAGTCCCAGGTTAGATTCCAGTCAAGTGGATGTACCTTGGTTGCGGGCACATCTGCAGTAGGAGGTGTGCAGGATGTGGCTGATCAATGTTTCTCTTTCATTGATGTTTATACCTCTCTATCCCTCTCCTTTCTTCTCTGTAAAAACTTTTTTTAAAAAGAATCTGCTGTAAAAAGAGCATTAGTAATGTAGTGGTAAATGGTGAGGAGAGTACACGTGTTCTATCATATCTAATAAAAGAGTAATATGCAAATTAACCACCACTCCATTACACCAAGAGCCACGCCCATAAGCCATGCCCACAAGCCAATCAGGAGCAAGTATGCAAATTAACCCAACCAAGATGGCTACAGCCACAGAAAGAGCAGGAGGGAGACTTGAGTTTCCCTGGTGATGGAGGAAGCCAATCTTTCCACACACCCAGGCTGGCCTAGGACTCCACTGAAGGCTACAATGTTTCAATTATAGAAGATACATAAATCCCAACAACAATGGCTACAGCCACAGAGCTTGAGAAAGCAGGAGCCTAGGATTTCCCCCAGTGATGGAGGAAGCCAAGCTTCTGCAGCTCTGGCCTGCCTTGGCCTCTGTTTAAGGCTACAAAGTTTCAATAACAGAAGATAAATAAATTCCAACAGAAATGGCTGCCACCACAGAGTGAGCAGAAGGCTTGGCTCCACTCTAGGCTACAAAATTTCAATCGTAGGAGATAAATAAATCCCAGATACTAAGACCTCCACTTGGGTCACCAGGGGGCATGGCCAGCAGCAAACCACCACAGGCTCCTCGCCCAGGCCATCCCAAACCCCAAGAGAACCCCTGATCCTGGACATCCTTTAGGGCAAACCAGCTGGCCCCCACCCATGCACCAAGCTTCTATCCTATCTAATAAAAGAGTAATATTCAGATTGACCATTACTCCAATGCACAAGATGGCTGCCCCTATATGGTCAAAGATCCTGACCCCATGTGAAAACCAGATGGCCAGCAGGGGAGGACAGTTGGAAGGGACCAGGCCTACAAGGGAGGGAAGTTGTGGGTGATCAGGCCAGCAGGGGAGGGAAGTTTGGAGGGATTAGGCCTGCAAGGGAGGGCATTTGTGGGTGATCAAGCCTGCATGGGAGAGCAGTTAAGGAGTGACCAGGCTGGCAGAGGAGGGAAGTTGGGGGCAAACAGGCTGACAGGGGAGCAGTTAGACATCAATCAGGCTGGCATGGGAGTGAATAGGGGGTGATCAGGCTGGTAGGCATAAGTGGTTAGGGGCAATCAGGAAGACAGGCAGGCGAGCAGTTGGGAGCCAACAGTCCTGGATTGTGAGAGGGATGTCTGACTGCCTGTTTAGACATCCCTAAAAGGGCAGTCAGACATCCCTTGAGTGGTCCCAGATTGGAGATGGTGCAGGCTGGGCTGAGGGACACTCCCCATGCACAAATTTCATGCACTAGGCCTCTAGTAGTTCTATAAATAGATCCCTCCTTTTGTAGTGAGCCTTTGCCTCTGTACTATGAATTTCACAATTGTATTTCCATTGTTTTCACACCATGAGTGGCACAAAGTGAATATAGAGGGCTGGAGTTGGGTACTTTCATTTTACCATAGGGAAGGCCAGAGGAGGCTGGAATTGTATATTTCCATTCCTTCTGTCTGCTTAGTCTCTGAAAATAATAAACAATATTTTGGGCTCCAAGTAAATAATTTTACTTTAGGGCAGTCCTTTTTAATAAAAATACAATGTTCTGTCATATTTCTAAATGGTGACTTTTTCTCTCCCCCTGCCAAAAACAAAAGGAAAGTTTTCTCTGATATTCTCTGTTAGATGGAGTTTAAGCTTCTAGAGTTAACATTCACAAAAGTATGGAGCCCTCCCCAAATATATACAATGGGGTGAAGACACTCTTCAATAAATGGTGTTGGAGAAACTGGACAGATATATGCAAAAAGAATGAAACTGGACCACTACCTTCCACCATATACAAGAATAAACTCTACATTGATTAAATACGTAAATATAATATGCAAAACCATAAAACTCCTAGAAGAAAAGAGGCAGTAAACTTTTTGACGTTGCTCATAGTAATATTTTTTTAGCTATGTGTCCTTGGGCAAGGGAAATAAGAAAAAAAATAAACAAATAGGACTACATCAAACTAAAAAGTTTTTGCACAGTGAAAAAAAAAATCAACAAAATTAAAATGCAATGTTTGTTAATGATACATCCAATAAGGGATTAATATATAACAAAATCATACAACTTAACCCCAGTTGGTAAAGGACCAGAATAAACATTACTCCAAAGAGGACATACAGCTGGCCAAAGAAGATATGAAGTGATGCTCAACATCACCAATTGTCAGAGAAATGCAATGTAAAACAACAATAAGACATCACCTCATACTTGTCTAAATGGCTACCTTTAATAAACCAACAAAAAACAAGTGTTGGTTAGAGTGTGAATTAAAGGGAACATTTGTTCACTCTTGTTAGGATTGTAAATCAATGCAGCCACTATGGAAAACAGTATGAAAGTTCTTCAAATAATTCAAAATATAACCACCATATGACCTAGTAGTTTCACTTCCAGGTTTTTATACAGAAAATAAAGAAATCCAAAGAGCTAATTTGAAAATACATATAAACTCCTATGTTCATTGCAGCATTATTTATAATAGCCAAGATATGGAAGCAATCTAAATGTCCATGGATAGATGAATGACTAAACAAGTGGTGCATACACACTGAGTGGCCAGAATATTATGATATTATGAATGCATAATAATCTGGCCACTATATATATATTAGAGGCCCGGTGAATGAATTTGTGCATGGGTGGGGTTTTGCCAGCCTGGCCAGGGGGAGGGGTTATGGGCAGTTGGCCGGCCTGCTTGCTGGTTGAACTCCTGGTCGAGGGGACAATTTGCATATTAGCCTTTTATTATATAGGATATATACTGAGTGGCCAAATTATTATGCAGTCAAAGATCATAGTAATCTGGCCACTCAGTGTATATATAACAGAATATTACTCAGCCATGGGAATATTGAAATATTGCCATTTGCAACAACATGGAAGAACCTAGAGCAGTGGTTCTCAACCATTCTAATGCCACAACACTTTAATACAGTTTATGTTGTGCTGACCCCCAATCATAAAATTATTTTTGTTGCTACTTCATAACTGTAATTTTGCTACTGTTGATGAATCATAATGTAAATATCTGTGTTTTTTGATGGTCTTAGGCTATAATCACTTTGCAAGTTATATAAATCTCTAATCAAGAGGGTAATCACTTTGTTAGTTATATAAATCTCTAATCACTATGTTATATACCTGAAAATGATATAATATTGTATGTTGATTGTAATTGAAAATTTTTTAAAAATTTAACTATGGAGCCTTGCCCTATAACTGGGTCCCACTGGACCTACAATTCAGGTTTTCCTATCCCATCACTAGTACTTGCAGAGGTTTCTGCTTATGGGTTTCTGCTCTGGTAAGTTGCTATTGTTTTCCTGTTTTGTTTTGTTTTGTTTTGTTTTGTTTTTGTATTATCCTGCCTGTTTCTTTGATTTTGGGGGTAGTGGTTTGTCCTGAAACCCACTTCTCTAATGTATCTCAGAAGAGTTGATTTTTCAGTTTGTTCTGCATTTTACTTGTTGGAATATAGTGGAAACTTTCAAGGTCCTTACATACAGGATGGACAACCATATGTCTGAGTCCTTTTTGGCTACTATAACAAAATCACCATAGACTGATTACCTTATCACAGTTATGGAGGCTTGGAAGTCCAAAATTAAAGTATCTACAGGTTTGGTGTTTGATGAGTGCCCGCTTCCTGGTTCATGGATGATCATCTTCTAGCTGTGTATTTAAATTGGAAGGGGCATGGGAGACCTCTGGGACCTCTTTTATAAGGGTACTTTTCTCATCATCTGATCACATTGCAATGACTCCATCTTCAAATACCATCACATTGGGAATTCAGTTATCACATGTTAATTTGGGAAAAACATTCAGTCTATAGAACCTGATGTCCTGAATTTTTCATCACACTTATAAATAGACCTTAAAATCTATAATATTGCAATATAGAGAGTGTGATACTCTTTCTTCACACTATTGCTAAGAGATCAATGGCTTGGCAAAGGCAGTGTTCACACATAACATCAACATCCACAAGAAAACCATGTCATCCCTAATTATAGCAGTCAGGAAAGACAAAGGCAGCACACCTTAAAGGATATATCCTACAATTCCATGGCACACTTAACATTCATCATGTATAGGTTTCCCAACACACTTTCCCTGAAGCAGAGATACTTCCTATTCATTTATTTGTTTTGTTTTTGTTATTTTGTTTATAGCCAATATTTCTAAAATGTTTCAATTGCCAGTGATCATGGGTGAAACTTCCCAGATCCAAAGGCAGAGGGGCTGGTCTCATGACAGCTTTCCCCAGTGTTGAGCACTGAGATGGATCTCTTCCCAAAACACAAAATACTATTTCTGAATGAGCCCATTTGAACTGATAAAGGATCCAATAACTTCTTATGTCTGAATACTTACAGAAACCATTTTAGTTTCTATTTTTTACTTGCTTAGTTTCCATTAAACTGCCATAACAGGAGAAATTATTGCTTTAGAGGTAGTTTTAAATAATAAGTAACCTCTATGTGTGGGGGATGCTACCTCCATCCCCAGAACTGCTTCAGATACCTCACAGCAGACATGTCTTTCTTCCAACTAACTGATGAGAGCACTTCCTTTTTAGCCAGATGCAGTGTTATTAATTTGTTGAAAGACATACTATTATTAGCAAGACTGGCCTTACACAAAAATGGAGTAGGCAGCCTCTTAGTCTTATTTCAAGGACAACAGGAAGATGCCCTTTGCCAAAAATATCTCTCCAGCCTGTTCTCTGAAGCTTGAAATCATTTAATGAGGACTTTGCATTATCTTTCAAAATTAGAGATAAAGATGATAAATCAGACACTCTTGGGAGAAGTGAACTCCCACAGCATTTGGCTCATATCTCTGTAATACTGCTTAACTATGTTGCTTTGTAATTTCTCTGCTTGCTTGGCTGTCTAATCCCACAAGGTTGTGAGTTCTTTGTGGGCAGTAGCTATGCCTCCACTTGCTCATCTGTGACTCGTCAGGATTTTTTTTACCAGTGCCTTGCAGAAGCAAAGACTCAGTAAACAAAACTACAAAATAACAAAATGCATGGACAATTTTATATTTACCAGGGTTTTTAAAGAACTGAGAAGAAACTGTTTCCTTGGAATAGGGGTGGGGAAGAAAAAAAAAACATTATTAGGTCCCCAAAGGAGGTGTAAGGAGAAAATAATGACACTCAGACTTTACAATGCCCATTGTCAAAAAAATTTTCACCTTTTCCTAATTCTGGGTTACTTCATCTATTTACTTTCTAAGGCACTACACTTGTGCTGTTTGATTTAAGAAAAAAAGTTAAAACCTTCACTAAATGTTTCATTTCTCAAGAAGCCAGAAAGACCTAGCTGAGTGTGCCTTCCAGGGATTGATGTTTGCTGCTCCTTTAGAGAATTAACTTTCACTGCAGGAAGTGATTGGTGAGCAGTTTGAAGGAAGACTAATATTAAAGTCAAACCCTGTATGAAATTAAAACTTGTCCAAAATTCAGGTATATTTGGGGAAAATTAAAAACCCCAGCCTGGCTGGTTTATTCTTATGTTCTGTCTTTAGAGCAAGATGTGTATTGCTCAAATTATTCAACTGTAAAAATCAGGCAGGTTCATGATATTTTTATACAAACCAAAAAATACAAAGAAAAGAAAACTAACTATTATGTTTCCAGCTCCAATTCACTAATTTTACAAGTATTTATTGAGCACCTACCATGTGATAGGTTCTGTGCTAACTGCTGGGCATATAATGATGAACAAGACAAAGTTGTGTCCTTCCACAAATGATCTTGCCACACATCTGACTCCCAATCCACGTGTGAACTTGATCCCTCCTAAGCCTAAATAATATTGATGAGGGGTTTCAGGAGTTTCTGTAGCATACATTGCTTGTTAAATTTTTTAAGCTGTGTTTTGAACCCTGTTCTTTTATCAAGACTTGCCACTGCCCTGGCCTGTGTGGCCCATAAATTAGAGCATGGGCCAGCAGGTTCAATTCCTACTCAAGGGCACACACCTGGGTTGTAGGTTTGATTTCCAGCCCTGGTTGGGGCATGTGTTGGGTGGGAGCAACCATTCAGCGTGTATCTCTCACATCAATGTTTCTCTCTCTCAGCCCCTCCCTCCCTCCCTTATATTCTCTATAAAAATTAATGGAAAAGATATCCTCAAGTAAGGATTAACAAAAACAGCTTTTATAAATTATGTATGTCATTAGGAATCAGACTTGGTCAGGAAGAGCATAGATTTCTTTAAGAAACACTTCAATCCAGGCAGAAGAAACCTTTGGCTATGTGCTGAAGGCCTAGATTCTAGTCCTGGCTCTATCATTACTTTCTTGTGAGATGTAACCTATGTGCCCATTTCTTCAAAGGCAATGTAAGAATAATTTCCCCTGCTATTTCTATACCATGAGAAGATTTTCATGATAAAATTCATATTAATAAGCAATAATTATAATAGTGAATATTTGAGCATACTTAACATTGTCATACATGTGCTAAACTCTTTTTTTAAATATATTTTATTGATTTTTTCACAGAGAGGAAGGGAGAGAGAGATAGAGAGCTTGAAACATCGATGAGAGAGATACATCGACCAGCTGCCTCCTGCACACACCCCACCGGGGATGTACCCGCAACCAATGTACATGCCCTTGACCGGAATTGAACCTGGGACCTTTCGGTCCGCAGGCCGACGCTCTATCCAATGAGCCAAACCAGTTTCGGTGCTAAACTCTTTTATACAGTCTCATGTAATGCTTCCAACTCTATGAAATGATTGTTCAATTAGTTTCAGGTGGATAATCCAGCCCAGAAAAGCTAGGAAAGTTGCTCACAATCACATACCAATTGAGAGCCAGGATTCAAGCTAAAATCTGTCTGGTTCCAGAATCTGACCTAAATATTAAAGTCCACATAAGACTAAGCTATTTAATATGTTATATTTGAGTTGGATGTTATCACCTTACTATGCACTAATTTATTACATCCTGATTCTAGAACATGAAGGAAAAATTTAGTTAATTATAATATATTTGGTGTTCTAGACTTACCCATTGTCCTTCAACTTACTCTAAGTTATCATTAGAAATGATCTGGTCACAAAATTTGCTCTAAGACACAACTGCCTGATAAATAGTTTAATGAGCTCTCCTTCTAAGAGTCATTGAATTATAACAGGAGACATGAGCCACAAGAATTGTGGAAAAGACATCTTTAGAATTGGGAGTCCCTTTTAACACTCTATATTACAGTCATAGGTGATTGCTTACTAGGCCTATACATGGAATCAACAATGCAAAGTTTTACTATATAAATATTTGTATAAGCTGAGGTCATGACTATAGATTAGAATCTAGGAGCTTGACTAGAGGTCTGCTATTCCAGAGCCATGCCTCATCTGTTTATATAGGAAACATTTCCCAAGCATCTACTATGTGTCGTGCATTTTTACAATCAGCATTTCATTTTATGTCCTTAGCCACCCTGTGAGATAGATGTTATTATGCCCAATTTTGCAGATGTATTAAATGAGAATTAGAAAGGTTAGCTAATTTGTCCAAGGTAACACAGCAAATAAATGCACAAGTCAAAATCATAAACATTCTGGTATATGTGGTTGGCTTCCTAGACAACAGTCATCTTTCACTCTTTCCCTAACAGATCCCAAATATTGTAATGGTATCAACAATAGATAAATCATAAATTATTTAAGCCAGCAATGACAATCCCATACCGTTTTGCTAGTGACTAAACATTGTTTGGGGCTTCTGAAAAAGGCATGAAAGGAAGAAACTCGTTGATGCCACTGTTGCCCTCTTGCATCCTGCTTTCAATACTACAATATAACGATGTGATATTTGGAGCTACAGCAGCAATCTTCAAACCATGAAGGAAGACATCACCAACTCACAGAAAAAAAAGCAGAGTGGAAAGATAAAAGCATCCTGGCTCCTAATGACATTGTTAAGATGCCACATCTACTCTGGGGCCACCCTCTTCTTGACTGTCTTGTGGTTCAGCTGCTAATAACTAGGTATTCTATTATTTACAGCCAGAAGCATTTTTAACAACTACTATAAAATAGAATATATTATAAGAGTGAAATGAATGATGTACTCATTAAATCCTAGTTGAGAGCAAGAAGAGGTCCTGTGGGTTGGATTTGTTTTTTTGTTTTTTTTCAGAGAGAGGTACATATAACAGGACAACTTGGAACTGGGTCTTGAAGGATGGTGGATATTTTTAAAGATAGAGAGGACAAAAAAGTATTTCAAACCAAGACTACACATCTTATTCACTACCATAATTCTGATTCCTAGCATAGTTCATGTTTGTGAAATGACAATAAATGAGCAATGACATAGGAGCAAGGAAGCATAGGGCATTTTAGACAGGCAAGGGACAAGAATAAGAGTATGTATGTAAGATGAGGTAGGGTAGGAACTAACGTGGGTTGCAGGCAGAGATTGAGAGTTGAGGCTGTGTCTTGAAAGATCTTTCTCTTCCTTTCACCATTTCCTACCTCCCTAATCCTATAATCATAACAAAATCAAACAAGGCTTGACATGCTCCAGCCATGGGCAAACTATAGCCCGAGGGCCGAATCTGGCCCGTTCCGCTGTTCTATCTGGCCTGCAGAGCGGAAAGAGTGGAGGGTTCTCTTGCTCTCCCCTCCGCTCCTTCACCAGCAGCCCAGCAGCCCAAGATGAGAGTGCCAGCATGGTCAGGTTGCTTTTGTTCCGTCCCTCTGGTCCAATTTAAGAACCCATTGTGGCCCTTGAGTCAAAAAGTTTGCCCACCCCTGGTCTAGATATTAAACCCTAAGCCCCCACACTAACAACTTTTCCTGGAGACAAAAATGTCCTTAAGATAGGGCTTTTTATCTGCTAAGTGATTGCTTCTCTTCCGATAGCAATGTTTTCGAAAATTAGCTCTGACACCCTTAAAAGCATTATTTTGAAGTTGCCATATTAAGTGCTCAGTTTAACAGACAAAGGAATTTATCAGAAGCCATTACATGAAAAAAATAAATAAAATTAGCATATCAAGGATATTTTCTTCCCCAATGCAGTCAAGAGAGCTAATTTTATTATGTATAATGGCATATAGCATCATCTGAATTGAGTGAAGATTGAATTGAAATGCCACAAGGCAGGTCTTGTCCTAAGCAAGTAAATTTTATCCCTCACCATTTTCAAACCCTCAACTCTACTCCCCACACCACATTGTCCTACCCTCTCCCTAAAATGCTGGCTTATTTCTTGCCCATGGCAAGAAATCAATGACTGATAATACCGTTTCCCCGAAAATAAGACATCCTCCGAAAATAAGACCTACTTACAGGTTTCCTTCTGAGTGAAATATAAGGCATCCCCCGAAAATAAGGCCCCCAGGCTCTGTCTCAGAATGAAAATTAATTTATCATAACCTGGTCACTAGGGCCGCCCTGACTGGCGTCTAGCAACCAGTGACATTACGCAGAGTCCTGAAGTCACTGCTGTGGAAATGAAGAGAAATCAGTGTGGAAACTTTGTGAAACCTAAACTGCAAGAAGTTGTGACTTGGGTGAAGAATTCATGGGAGAAAATCACTGACAGTTGCATTGCAAATGCACTGCGAGCAGGCTACCTTGACTAGAAATACTCATTTAAAGACAATGGTATTGGTAAACATGAGAGATTTGGTCCACTGATCCTGAAAGAAATGGAGTGACAAGAAATTCACCAGGAAATCCAGGAATTGGATTGTTATGATGATGTTCCAGAAGATGATGACATGATTGTCATTGAATAAATGAGTAAATTCTTGATACTGTAGGATTCACAGTTTGTCTGGTTTGTGTTGACAACCACTGTACTGCTGTACTGTATACAAGTAATAAATTTCCTTTATTTTCATTTAACAAGAAATGTGTACCATATTCTTTGTCATGGAAAAATAAGATATCCCCTGAAAATAAGACCTAGCACATCTTTGGGAGCAAAAATTAATATAAGACACTGTCTTATTTTCGGGGAAACAGGGTAGCAGCTGCCATTTATTGAGTGCTTTTCATGTGCCAAGTACTGTTCTGAGTGTTTTACATACATGATCTCATTTAAAACTCACAACCTTATATTGGTATAATTATAACCCCAAATTTTACACTTGAGGAAAGAGAAGCTAAGAGAGGCAAAGTAATTTATCTAGTATCACTAAGTGGTAGGGGTACCTATTAGCTTGCTTACCATCTATACTACTCCCATCCTGCATTTGTTGTGTGTGTGTGGTGGTTTTTTTTTTTTAAGTCATAGATATAACATTAAAATAAAGAAATATTTTTGTGATAAATTTCAACTATCAGTTAAGGAAGATGGTGTAATTGGCTTGGTATTCTAACATTTTTAAGTGGTGTTGAGTATGAATTAACTCTAAGTACCAAGACTGAGGCCTCCATTTAAGTTTTTGTTGAGTTATTCTTTTAAAAAGATAATTTGGCACATTAATTTTATTGTTTTTGCTAAGATCCATCTTCTCATACAACCTATTAATTTGCTTGTATGTTGATTTGGTTTGAGTTCATCCTGATTTAACAAGAGACTTTGCAGCCTAAGATTATTTTTATACTATTCTAATATTTTCTTGTTTCTTTTTATTCTTCTTGAGTTTCTTTTTCTATAACTTGATTACATGACTCTCTTTTTTCATATTAATCTGACATAGCACAGGATTAAATAGGCCGGGCTACAGTACCAATGCACAGGCAGTACTTTAGCTTGTTTGCTCACTCTGAGAACTAGAATCATGTTCACTGTTCTCAAGAAAGAACAAATACATTAATAATAACAGACAAAGATATTTTTATTTCAAAATTGCTTTTTAAAATATATTTTTTATTTATTTCAGAGAGGAAGGGAGGGGAGAGAGAGAGAAAGAGAGAGAGAGAGAGAGAGAGAGAGAGAGAGAGAGAGAGAGAGAGACATCATTGATGAGAGTAAATCATTGATAGGATGCCTCCTGCAGGCCCCCTGTGGGGGATCAAGCCCACAATCCAGGCATCTGCTCTAACCAGAAATCAAACCATGATCTCTTGGTTCATAGGTTGATGCTTAACCACCGAGAAACACCAGCCAAACCAGACAAAATTCTTAAATCATGACCTACAGGTTGAAAAGCTTACTCTATGTGACAAACTGTGTAATTTTTAGGCAGCTAACTTTAGCATGACCATCTATACATATACAGATGTACTAATAATTCAAAGCATCACTAACAGGAATTTAGGTATTGACTCAATTCCAGTACTTTCATAGGAATTCATGAAACAGCCAAAAGATATTGCCCTGGTTTGAGTCCAAGTCATCTTTATCTTTTGTTATCCTGTCTTCATCCATCATCTGTATCCTACTTACCTTATATCAGGATGAACATGCAAATTTCAAACTATTCTCAATCTCTCTGTAAGCAATTATTCAAAATTCAAACTTTGAAAACCACGGTTCCTAAACCTGGCTGATCTTCCAATCTATTAAATCAGAATCTCTGGGTAGTGAAACCTAAACTGTGTTTTTAAAATGACGCAGAATATTCAGCCAGGTTGGGAACCACTGAACTAAGTACAGTTTTCATCAAATGTAAGTTCTCTAGCTCGTGCTTTTTATCTACTACTGCAATGATTGTTATAAATGTTCAAAGACTAAAAGTGGAGAGCCTCTTCCAGCATGTACTCCATTAAATGTTATCTCCAAAACTGAATCTATTATAGCTTTCTGGAAAAACTTTATTTCCTCTGTGCTGTTGTGGGGTAAGATCTCTATAGGGAAGCATTTTCCAAACTGTAGTCCACACTACACTAATGTCCTCCCGAATGTTAATAAATATTCCTCGCTAACAACCAAAAAAAGTTCTGCTGTCAAATGAGCTTGGGAAATGATGAGTTAAAGAAAGGTAAACAAGTTTCCTTATTAGAGTGACTCTCAACACTAATAATATACTAATATTCAAGGCAAATGCCCAAAAAGAAGATTCAGTGTACAGTATTTTCCAAACTAACTTTTTACTCTGGAAAAAAACCAAATTTTATAATTTTAACTATTTTTATTTTTTTTAAATCTTCACCTGAGGATATATGTTTCCATTGCTTTTTTTAAGAGAGAGTGGAAGGGAGGGAAAGAGTGAGACAGAGAAAGAAAGTGAGACAGAGAGACAGAGAGAGACATTGATGTGAGAGAGACATAGCCATTGGTAGACTCCCAAACAGGCCCCAACCAGAGCTGGGGGATTGAACCTGCAACTGAGGTACATGCTCTTGACTGGTAATCCAACAAGCTACCCTTCAGACCAATGCTCTAAGCACTTAGCCACCCTGACCAAGGTTCATTTTAACTATTTTAAAATGTATAATATAGTAGTCTTAATGTTGTTGTGCAACAGATTTCTAGAACATTTTCATTTTGCAAAATTAAAACTTTATAACCATTGAACAAAAATTCTACTTTTTCTCCTTCCTTCAGCCCTTGGCAACTACCATACTACTTTCTGTTTCTAAAAAGTTGACTCTTTTCAATGCCTCATGTAAGTGGAATCATGCAATATGTGACTTTTTGTGACTGGCTTATTTCAACTTAGCACAATGTTCTCAAGGTTTGTCCATGTGTATCATATAACAAGATTTCTTTCTTTTTCAAAGGTTGAATAATATTGAATTGTATGTATATACCACATTTTCTTTATCATCCTTTCATATACATTTAAGTTGTTTCCCTATCTTGTTATAAATAGTGCTTCTATGAACATAAGAGTGTAAATACCTATTTGAGGTCCTGATTTCAATTCCTTTTGATAAATGTCCAGTAGTGGATTGCAAGATCAGATGATAGACCTATTTTGAATTTTTTGAGAAACTTCCACATGGTTTTTCATAGTGGCTGATCCATTTTACATTCCTTTTCTAAATTAATTTTAAACATGATAAATGTTTTCTCTTGGGTCATTTATTAACTTCTCATGGAAAATCAGAATATCAAAGAACATATTTGGGAGATACTATTATAAGGCACCTTGGAATTTGACAAGGAAAAAGAACAACTTCTAGGGTGAGTGCTACCTCAAAAAGTATTACTCCATCATTCAAGATATATTCTGTGCTTTGCTACTAGACCTTGGGAAACCCAGGATCATTTGGGAGAAGCAGAATTAATTAACGTTGAACAATTAGAATAAAATTATATACTCAAGACTTAAAAAATTAAGAAATAAGTACATCCTATTTAATGATGAAATATTCAGAAACGATTTACATTTAGGACATTTTAGCAATACTGATCTCATTTAAAGGCCCTGAATTTGCTTTGGTTTGCAGGAAACACAAGGTCTTCATTATCTACATATCCATTATCCAAGTCTGCCAAATTAAGAGAATATGAAGGGAAGCTAAAGTATAGTAACACAAATTATTTGATAATGAGCTGACCCCCTATTAAATTAGTCTCTACTCAAGCATCTCTTCCTGCTTAGTGGGGCTTTATGTTGATCATTGTCCAGTAGATGTTCTGATATTACAACACAATACAATGCAAACCAGTTTCAAAGTGAAATTGCAAATCTTGAAAAACACTTAAGATTGCGTTCAGTTGATGAATGTAATGCTGAAGAACTACTCTGATCATATGCAACACCATTGACAACTATGGTAGAGTAAGACCAGTTAACAAATGACAACAAGGATGATGCATGGTAGACACATCAAAAGAAAATGATTTGAATATTAAGGGTTTAAGAGAAGCATGTCAAACTCAAAGGCTAACATGGGCCAAATAAATAAAGTTTAAGTTTATGTGGGCCATAAAAAAAACAAAGCTTCAATTTTCATAAAAACGTAGGTTTCTTTCTATAGAGACATGCTGAATATAAAGGGCTTAAATAAATGAGTAATTGTTAACATAAAATAATATATTTTAATAAAAATATTTTTTCTTAAACATTAACTGCCAGATAATTAATAACTGCACAAATTAATAAGTATAACACAAATAAACCTATTTTTCTTTTTCTCCAAAAGAAAATATTTCCTGTTACACACACCAAACAAGTCATTCCAAGACTAATGACATGACAATTGGCTGCTAAAATATTTGCTGCTAATATTAGTGGAGAGAAATGGTGTGCCTGTGGGTAAGGCATGTAAAGGAAATGAATGCAACACGATTATAGTACTCAGTCAATAGCAAATGTTGTAGTTCATTATTAATAATCATGTATTACAGAATGTTGTAAAACATTATTAAAACATTTCTTACATACTGTTATATTGGCTGGGCACAAAAAAAATATTAGCTGTGGGCCACATGCAACCCTGGGGCCACAAGTTTGACATGCATAGTTTAAGAGAAATCCTTAGAAAATTAACAAAACCTTGATTATTTAAGACTTTTTAAGTATTTTTCTCTAAAAAGAATACAGCCAGACCAGGGGGCTCAATTGATTGAGCTTTGTTCACAGCATAGATAGGTTGCAGGTTTGATTCCAGTCTGCATATGCCTGGGTTTCGGGTTTGATACCCAGTTTGGGCACATGTGGGAGACAACTGATCTAATCAATGTTGCTGTCTCACATAAATGTTTCCTCCATTTATCATTTTTTATTAAGGTATTATATGTGTATATATCTTACCATTGCCCCTCAACACAATCCCATACATGCCTTAATCCCCAAATGATTTGCATCCCTTGGATATTCTTAAATGCATGCATACAAGTCCTTTGGTTGATCTCCTATCTCCCCCAACTCTCCCTAACTTTCCTGCTGTAATTTGACAGTCTGTTTGATGCTTTGCTGCCACTGTATCTATCTTTCTGTTCATCAGATTATAATGTTCTTTATTATTCACAAGTGAGTGAGATCATGTGGTATTTTTCTTTTATTGTCTGGCTTATTTCACTTAGCATAATGTTCTCCAATTCCATTCAGGCTTCTGGAAATGTTAAGAATTCCTTCTTTTTTATGGCAGCATAGAATGCCATTGTGTAGATGTACCATAGCTTTCTGATACACTCATCTGCTGACAGGCACCTAGGCTGTTTCCAAATCTTAGTTATTATAAATTGTGCTGCTGTGAACATAGGGGTACATACATCCTTTCTGATTGGTGTTTCCAGTTTCTTAGGATAGCTCCTAGGAGAGGGATTACTGGGTCAAATGGATGTTCCATTTTTACTTTTTTTAGAAAACTCCATACTGTTCTCCACAGTGGCTGTACCAGTCTGCATTCCCACCAGCAGTGCACAAGGGTTACTTTTTGTCCACATCCTCACCAACACCAGTAGTTTGTTGATTTGTTGATGTTGGCCATTCTGACAGGTGTGAGATGGTACCACATTGTCCTTTTGATTTGCATCTCTCAGATAATTGGTGACTTTGAGCATGTTTTCATGTGTCTCTTGGCCTTCCTTCTGTCATCTTTTGAAAAGATTCTATTTAGATCCATTGACCATTTTTTATTGGATCATTTATCTTCCTTTTATTAAGTTGTATAAGCTGGCAGTAAATTTTGAAGATTAAACCTTTATTTTATTTTTTAATAAAAAAATCTTTATTGTTCAGATTATTACAGGTGTTCCTCTTTCCCCCTTCTTTCCCCATAGCTCCCCTTCACCTGATTCCCAAGTCTACCCCGTGCCCTTACCCTGCCCCTGTCTTCATCCATAGGTGTAAGATTTTTGTCCAATCTCTTCCTGCACCCCTCAGACCCCCTTCACCCTGAGAATTGTTAGTCCAATCCCTTTCTATGTCCCTGATTCTATTATATTTACCAGTCCATTTTGTTGATCAGATTTTTTATTCACTTGATTTTTAGATTCACTTGTTGGTAGGTATGCATTTGATGTATTTTGTTGTTCATAATTTTTATCTTTACTTTTTTCTTCTTCCTCGTCTTAAAGAATACCTTTCAGCATTTCATGTAATCCTGGTTTGGTGGTGATGAATTCCTTTAGCTTTTTCTTGTCTGTGAAGATCTTTGTCTGACCTTCAATTCTGAATGATAGCTTTGCTGGGTAGAGTAATCTTGGTTGTAGGATCTTGCTGTTCATCACTTTGAATATTTCTTGCCACTCCCTTCTGATTTGCACAGTTTCTGTTGAGAAATCAGCTGACAGTAGTATGGGTACTCCCTTGTAGATAACTAGCTGTTTTTCTCTTGCTGCTTGTAAGATTCTCTCTTTGTCTTTTGCCCTTGGCATTTTTATTATGATGTTTCTTGGTGTGTTCCTCTTTGGATTTCTTTTGTTTGGGGTTCTGTGTGCTTCCTGAACTTGTAAGTCTATTTCTTCCACCAAGTAGGGAAAGTTTTCTTTCATTATTTCTTTCAGTATTCCTTCAATATCCTGATCTCTCTCTTCTGGCACCTCAAAAATCTGGATGTTGGTGTGCTTTAAGCCGTCCCAGAGGCTCCTTACACTATCCTCACACTTTTGGATTATTTTTTCTTCCTGCCTCTCTAGTTGGGTGATTTTTTTTCTTCTTTATATTCCAGATCTTTGGTTTGATACTTGGGGTACATTGATCTATAGTTGAGTTTCTGTATATTCTTTATTTCAGATATTGTATGCTTAATTTCTGACTGGTCCTTTTCCACTTTTCTAATGTTCTCTTTAAGGTCCTTGAATGTCTCTCCAAGCTTCTTGGAGGTCCCATCAAGTTTTTCAAAGGTTTTTAGAAGATTCTTGAGTAATCTTACAAATGTGATTCTGAACTCTGTGTCATCGATTAGTTTACTTTCCTCCCTCTCTCCCATTTATGACATGTTTCTGTGTCCCCTCATTTTAGAGAAAGAACTGTTGCACTGGAGACACACTTTCTTTCAGTGGGGCTTTGGTGCTCTCTGAGTCCATCTCCCAAATGTGTCACTTATGGGTGTGAGGGGTTGAAACTGACCACTAGGAACATTAGCTTCTGGATCACCAATGGGGTACAGTTCATTTGCTTGGGACATGGCGGTTTTGTTGCCTGAGCTGCAGTTTATTTAATTAAGCTGCCACAATGCCGGTCATTTATATGCAAAAGCAGTTGTGTGGTGCCTAGGCAGGTCTGTACACTGTGCTGGAGGGGCCTGGGGTGGGGCGGGGTCTCAGGTCATCACTAGGCTGGGGCGTGGCTAACAGCAATGGCTGCCATCAGCCCTCCCTGCTCTTCTGCATTTCCAAGTCCCCACGCAGTAAACAGTGATTGCTAAGGGCACCTCTGCAAGAGAGTCCCTCACTTTTGGACCTGATGGCTGACAGACTAGCTTCTCCCCTTAGGTGTCTGTTCCCCCACTAACCCCAGAAATTGTATTTCAAAGTGAAAGTGATCCGCAGCTGTTTCCCTTCAGGTTGAAAAAAAAGCCGTGCACCCAATCACTGCCACCAGCCCGGTTAGCAATTCGTGTGCCTCTGTACCTCGGCTCCTCAGCTTTTCAGCCATTGCACTCCTTTCTCTTTCATCCAGCCTTCCTGTGGTTTTGGGTGATAGATGTACTTTATATTAGTTTTAATTCCTCTAAATTGTTGGGGGGGGGGCAGACCAGCCACTCATCTACACCGCCATCTTGGTTTTTCTATATTAAACCTTTATCAGTGATAACATTCACAAATATGTTCTCCCATACACTGGGCTTTCTTGTTGTTTTGTTGATGGTTTCTTTTGCTGTGAAAAAGCTTTTTATTTTGATGTAGTCCCATTTGTTTATTTTCTATTCAACTTCCATTGCCCTAGGAGCAGTATCAGTGAATAAATTCTTTTGGAATATATCTGAGATTTTGCTGCCTCTGGATTCCTCTAGTATTTTTAAGGTTTCCCATGTTATCTTTAAATCCTGTATCCATTTTGAGTTTATTTTTGTGTATGGTGTAAATTGGTAATCTAGTTTCATTTTTTGCATATATCTGTCCAATTTTCCCAACCCCATTTATTGAAGAGACTGTCTTGGCTCCATTGTATGTTCATGCCTTCTTGGTCAAATATTAATTGGGCATAGTGGTTTGGGTCCATATCTGGCTTCTATTCTATACCATTGATCTATATGTCTGTTTTTATGCTAGTACCAGGCTGTTTTGAGAACAGTGGCTTTGTAATACAGGTTGAAATCTGATATTGAGAGCCCTCCAACTTTATTCTTCTTTCTCAGGATTGCTGTGGCTATTTGGGGTCTTTTTTTTTATATTCCAGATGAATGTTTGGAGAGTTCTTTCTAGGTCTGTGAAATATGCTACTGGTATTTTAATGGGGAGTGCATTGAATATATAGGTTGCTTTGGGTAGTATGGACATTTTTAAAAGTATATATTTTATTGATTTTGTTTTTTTTACAAAAAGGAAGAGAAAGGGATAGAGAGTTAGAAACATCGATGACAGAGAAACATCAATCAACTGCGTGGCTAACATGTTCTTGACTGGAATCCAACCAGGGACCTTTCAGTCCTCAGGCTGACACTCTACTCACTGAGCCAAACTGGTTTCAGCAGTATGGATATTTTAATGACATTGATTCTAGCAATCCGTGAACATGGTATGTTTTTCCATCTGTTTACGTCTTCCTCTATCTCTGTTTTCAGTGTCCTGTAGTTTTCCATGTATAGGGCTTTTACCTCCTTAGTTAAGTTTATTCCCAGGTATCTTAATTTTTTTGGTGTGATGGTAAGTGGGATTGATTTTTTAATCTATGTTTCTGTAAGTTCACTATTGGTGTATAGAAATGCCATACATTTCTTGGCGTTAATTTTGCATCCCTGCTACATTGCCAAATTCATTTATTAAGTCTTTTAGTTTTTTTATGCAGTCTTTGGGGTTTTTATGTACAATATCATGTCATCTGCAAATAAGGACAGTTTTGCTTCCTTTTTTCCAATTTGGATGCCTGTTATTCCTTCTTATTGTCTGATTGCAATGGCTAGTACTTCCAGCACTATGTTGAACTGGGGTGGTGAGAGTGAGCATCCCTGTCTTGTTCCTGTTCTTAGGAGAAATGATTTTAGTTTTTGCCTATTGAGTATGAAGTTAGCTGTAGATTTATCATATATAGCTTTTTTTTTGGGGGGGGGGTGTATTTTTATATTTTTTCTGTTTTATTTATTTATTTTTAATAAAAATCTTTATTGTTCATATTATTACAAATGTTCCTAATTTTCCCCCTCTCCATTGCTCCCCTCCAACAAGTTTCCATCCACCCTCTGCCCTTTCCCCATCCCCCATTGTCCTCATCCATAGGTGCAGTTTATGTTCAGTCTCTTCCCACTACCCCCCACTCCCCATTTACCCGAGAATCCTCAGTCCACTCCCCTTCCATACCTCTGATTCTATTATATTCATCAATTGATATTGTTCATCATGATTTTTCCTTCCCTTGGTTTTTAGATTCACTTGTTGATAGTTACATATTTGTTGTTCATAATTTTTTAAGGTATTATATGTGTACCTAGCTTACCATTGCCCCCCCCCCCACCTCCCATTCATGCCCTCCTTCCCCAGAGTTCTGTGTTCGTTGGTTGTACGTATATGCATGCATAGCAGTCCTTCAGTTGATCTCTTATCTCCCCCCAGGTCTCCTTCCCCTCCTCGCTGTCATTTGACAGTTTGCTTGTTTTATGGTGACTATCTCAGGACCACACGAATAGAATCCACTCCTCATTTGGCAGTCTGCTTGTTTTATGGTGACTATCTTAAGACAACACGAATAGAATCTGCTCCTCCTCTGTTTCACACAGCCCTCCCCCCGTCCCACTGCTTCCCCGGGGCACACGGCTCTCCCGGGACACACAACCCCCTGGGGCACATGGCTCACCCGGGGCACACGGCCCCCTGGGGTACACGGCTATCCCGGGACACCCGGCCCCCCTGGGGCACATGGCTCATCTGGGGCACATGGTCCCCCTAGGACACACGGCTCACCCAGGGCACATGGCCCCCCTGGGCTGCTGGGGTCGTGAACAGGAGGCACAGCGCCAGCTCCTCGCTAGCATGGAGGGCGGGATGGGATGGCTGTGGGCGGGGAGACCGCACTCCAAGGAGTGTCGTTCCAACCGGGAGAGGAACGGCTGCAGACGTGGAGGCCAAGCTCCAAAGAAGCCCACTCCCTGGGCCCGGGATGGAGCGAGCTCTGCTCTCGGTGGGCTTCCCTCACTCTCGGTGGTGGCGCAGGTGCAGCGGTGGCCCCCATGGCTCCTCTTCCACTCTATTTTTAAAATCCACATGGCGGCAGAGGCAACCTTCCTTGGGGTCTCAGCAGAGGCTCCAGCTCGGCCCTGTGTTGGCCAGCTTGATGGGCAAAGGGCTTGCCAGGGCCGCAAATGGAAGACGCTGTGCCAGCTCCTCACCAGCACAGTGGGTGGGCTGGGAGGGCTGCAGGCTGGCTGAGATGGCTTCGGGCAGGGAGATAGTGCTCAAAGGTGTCTCGTTTGGGGTGGGAGCGGAGTGGCTGCGGACACGGAGGCCAAGCTCTGAAGCCGCCCACTCCCTAGGCCCGGGGCAGAGTGAACTCCATTCTCTGTGGACTTCCCCCACTCGCGGCAGTGGTGGGTGCGGCGGCGACTGTGGCTCAATCTCCATTGTAGTTTCAAAATCCACAAGGCAGCAGCGGCAGAAGCTCTGGGCCGGCCATGCGGCGTTGGACAAAGGACTCCTAAATATGGGTTTTAGATTTTTTTCTGAATTCAGGCTTCATTTTTTAATTATCTAGAATAGCTCCTATTGATGAATAATTTGCAGGTTTCTCTTGGCTTTATTCACTAGAGTCTGAATTTCTACAAGATCTTTCACATTCTTATTTTCTCTGAAGGCATCTCTTATCTTCCTGAGAGCATAAGTTCTGTAATTGTAGGTGCTAAATTGCTTGCTCTCTCTCAGCATCGCTCGGTACAGGTCTAACACTCGTGCTTGACTGGAGGCTGCCATTTTGGAAAGAACAAAACCATATATAGCTTTTATTAAGTTGAGGTATGATCCTCCTATTCCCACCTTGTTCAGAGTGTTTATCAAGAAAGGGTGTTAGATTTTGTCAAATGCTTTTTCTGCATCAATTGATATGACTATGTGATTTTTATCTCTCAGTTTGTTTATGTAATGTATCATGTTTATTGATTTGCGGATATTGTACCATCCTTCTTTCCTGGGATAAATATTTAGTCATGGTGAATGATCTTTCCAATGTATTTCTGGATCTGATTTGCTGAAATTCTTTTGAGGATTTTGGCATCTATTTCCATGAGGGATATTGGCCTGTAATTCTCTTTCATTGTGTTGTGTTTATCTGGTTTTGGTATTAGGGTGATTCCGGCCTCATAGAAGGAGCTTGGAAGTGTTCCTTCCTCTTGGACTTTTTGGAATAGTCTTAGGAGGATAGGTTTTCGTTCTTCCTTGAATGTTTGGTAAAACTCCCCATGTGAAGCTATCTGGCCCCGTATTTTTGTTTACTGGAAGCTTTTTTGTTACCACTTCAATTTCTTCCAGAGTTACTGGCCTATTGAGCTGTTTAATTTCTTCCTGATTGTATTGTGGAAGGTTGTATTTTTCTAGGAACATGTCCATTTTCTCCAAGTTATTTAGTTTGTTGGAATAGAGTTGTTCATAGTATTTTTAAAAAATATATTTTATTGATATTTTACAGAGAGGAAGGGAGAGAGAGAGAGAGAGAGAGAGAGAGAGAGCTAGAAACGTCAATGAGAGAGAAACATTGACCAGCTGCCTCTTGCACACCCTCTACTGGGGATGTACCCGCAATCAATGTACATGCCCTTGACCGGAATCGAACCCGAGACCTTTCAGTCCACAGACCAACGCTCTACCACTGCGCCAAACCGGTTTCAGCTGTTCATAGTATTTTTTAATAATCCTTTGTATTTCAGTGGGGTCTGTTGTTATTTCACCTCCTTCATTTTGGATTTTGTTTATTTGGGTCCTCTCTCTTTGTTTCTCAATAAGCCTGGCTAGAGGTTCACCAATCTTTTTCATCCTTTGGAAGAACTAGCTCTTGGTTTTGTTGACCTTGTATATTGTTTCTTTGGTCTCTATGTTGGTTATCTCTGCTCTAATCTTTATTATTTCCTTCCTTCTGCTTACACTGGGGTTTTCATGTTGCTCCTTTTCTAACTCTTTGAATTGTAGGGTTAGGTAATATATTACCATTGTTTCTTGTTTTTTGCACTAGGCTTGTATTGCTATTAACTTCCCTCTCAAGACTGCTTTAATTGTGTCTTATAGATTTTGGATTGTTCTGTTTTCATTGTCATTTGTTGCCATGATTTTTTATATATATATTTTATTGATATTTTACAGAGAGAAAAGGAGAGAGATAGATAGAGAGCTAGAAACGTCTACGAGAGAAACATCGAGCAGCTGCCTCTTGCACACCCCCTACCGGGGATGTGCCCGCAACCAATGTACATGCCCTTGACTGGAATCGAACCCGGGACCTTTCAGTCCACAGACCGACACTCTACCACTGAGCCAAACTGGTTTCAGCATGTTGCCATGAATTTTTTTTTTTTATTTCGTCCTTAATCTCTCTGGTAATCCAGTCATTGTTTAATAGCATGCTGTTTAGTCTCCATTTGTTTGATTTCTTTGGATTGTTATTATTGTAGTTTATTTCCAATTTTATGCCACTGTGATCTAAGAAGATGCTTGATATGATTTCTATCTTCTTGAATTTGTAGAGATTTAGCTTGTGTCCTAATAGGTGGTCTATCTTTAAAAATTTTCCATGTGCACTTGAGAAGAATGTATGGCTTTGGGTTGAAATGTTCTGAAGATATAAATTAATTCCATCTGGTCTAATGAGTCATTTAGAATTGATGTTTCTTTGCTGATATTTTGTTTAGAGGATTTGTGCAATGGTGATAGTGGGGTACTAAAGTCTTCTAATATGAGTGTATTGCTTTCAATCTCTCCCTTGATATCCTCCAGAAGTTTTTTTTTTTTTTTTTTTTTTTTTTATGTAGTTGGATGCTCCTGTATTGGGTGTGTATATGTTTACCAGAGTTAATTCTCCTTGATGGATTGTTTCCTTTAGTATTATGAAGTGGCCTTACTTATCTCTTGTTAGTCCTTCACTTTGAGATCTAATTTGTCAGATATAAGTATTGCTACCGAGCTTTTGTTTTTTTTCATTTCCATCACCTTTTTCCACTCCTTTACCCTCAGTCTGTTTGCGTGTTTTATTCTGATGTGGGTTTCTTGTAGACAGCAGATATATGTGTAGTTATCTTTTTTCTCAGGCGAAATCTGACCTTTTTGTGGTGGAGTGTAGAGCTTCTCTGAATCCACGTGTTTGCACCAATAAGGGACTGGTGTTCTGGGGATCACAACTGTTCAGTGGTTGCTGTAGTCGTAGATTTTTAGGCTCACAATAAGATCCACTTTCTCCTTCAAGATGGTGTTGTCTCTGCGTCTGAACACATAGCTCTGGAAGGGGACCCAGCAGCAGTGGGGGCTTTCTGTTCAGGGGAACCCCATCCAGCAGTCCTCCACTTGCTCCTGGAGTTTAGCTGGCCCTTAACTCACCAACAAACACTCCCCGTGCAACCCTCAGCTGTTCTTTCTTTCTACTCTGGGACAAGGCTCAGAACACGTCTGTCTATTCCTCCGCAATTTTCTGCCTCATCTCAATGTTTCTTTACCTCTTTCTCCTTCTCTCTCTCTCTCTCCCTCTCTAAGAATGTCCTCGGGTGAGGATTAGAAATAAATAAAACAGTACAATATTACAGGTTTCGCCCAAGTTGGGTACATTTTAGTGAAATATTTTTGTTTTTGTATTTTTGTTTCCATTTTATTAAAATTGTAATACATTGTCACTCTCAAGGTTTGACTTGTATAGCCATTGTCACTAGTCAAACAGAACAGTCCTTTATTCTGCTTGGAAAACTATCCAAATACATTGCATATTTTCAGCTATTTTGGGAAAGAATGGTTGCATTTAGAGGTTTCTTTATTTATTTCTGTTTGCAAATATTCTAGACATTTTCAGGTGCCAAATATCTGAGCTCTAAAAATACAGTGAATTATTCTATTTCATTTATCTCCCTTTCCAAATGCAGTACCTGACATAGTACTGAACATTTAGTTGGGGGTAAAATTTTTAAAAAAACAACACCCCACCAAACCTCCCAAAATAAAAAACAAAAACAAAGCAAACAAAAAAAGTGAAATATTTTAAACTCCTTCCCTAATCTCAGAGGGATAACAGGGGTAGATGGGTGGGGAAAGGTTATCCAAAGTACTTAAATGCACATATACACTAATTGGCCATATTATTATGACCACCTGACTTTTGTAAGCAAATAAGCCATACACTGCATTATATGGGATATGGAAGCCAAAAGCCTGTTTGAACACCTTTGCTGTATGTAGTTACCAAGATAAAACGTCTCAAATTCACACAGGAACACAGGATTGGACAGTTGAGTGTTGGAAAAAAGTCATGTGGTCTGATGAATCACATTTCCAGTTGCATCATGCAGATGGCAGAGTGAGAATTTGGCAGAAACTGCATGAAAGCATGCATCCCACATGTGTGAGTACAACCTTTCAAGCTGGTGGGGACAGTGTTATGGTTTGGGTCATGTTTTACTGACTTGATCAGGGCCCTTTAATTCATGTGGAACAACATTTAAATAGAACAACATATCTAAATATTGTTGCTGATCAAGTTCATTTTATCATGTTGATGGCATATACCAATGGAGATGACTTCTTCCAACACGACAATGTGCCATACGATGGTGCTCATACTGTGCATGAGTGGTTTCAAGAACATAAGGAAAACTTTATCTTGCTTAGGTGGCCACACAATCACCAAATCTCAATCCAATTGAGCTTTTATGACACTAAGTTAAAAGAGCCATCAGGCAGCTGGTTCCATGACCATTAAATCTCACAGAACTGGACAGTGCTATTCATCAGGCATGGTGTCAGATTCCACTCATCACCTTTCAAGATCTTAGGGAGTTAATGCCAAAAAGAGTCAATCTAGTATTAAAGGCAAAAACTGTCCCAACAAAGTACTGATGGGGTGGTCATAATAATATGGCCACTCGGTATATACATATTAGAGGTCTGGTGCAGGAATTTTTGCATGGGTGGAGTCTGGCTAGGCTGGCAAGGGGGAGGGGATGTGGGCTGGCCTGCCTGAATGTCAAACTCCTGGTTGAGGGGCCCATTTTCATATTAGTCTTATATTATATAGGATATACACTGAGTGGACAGATTATTATGCATTCAGAGATCATAATAATCTGGCCACTCAATGTCTATGACCAATGGATACAGACTATTGTGTGGTGAAGGCCTGGGGTGGGGGGTTAGGGGCAGACTAGAAGGTGTCAATGGGGAAACAATAGGATAATTAAATAAAATAAAAAATATTCACAGTCAAGGAAGCTTAGCCACTTTGATTTCCTAAGCTTGAAAAACAAGTCCTAAAGCACTTACAACTGGATGCTTGTTCAACAAAGAATAGCTAGGCTCTCTCTCAAGTCATTATGAGAACTTTATGGATGCCACAACCTATAAAGACAATAAATAATGTATTAGTTCATTCATTAAATGTATGAAACCTTAAAGAATGTTGCTATCTATGTGAGAAAGTTTGATTAAATATATCAGTTTGTATTTTTTTTCATTACCAAAGAAATAACAAGCAAAACCAAAGTTGCACTATCCCTATCCATTCCCATGTACTTCTGCATACCCTTCAGCCCATCTATATATTCACTCATGCAACCATCATCATTTAATGAGCAGCTGACTCTTTACTTGCCATTTTAAACTGAAAATTTTAGATTGCTTAAAAAGTAAATCAGCAGAAACCAGTTTGGCTCAGTGGATAGAGCATCGTCCTGTGGACTGAAAGGTCCCAGGTTCAATTCCGGTCAGGGGCATGTACCATGTACCTTGGTTGTGGGCACATCCCCAGTGTGGGGTGTGCAAGAGGTACCTGATCAATGTTTCTCATCGATATTTCTAACGTTCTGTCCCTCTCCCTTCCTCTCTGTAAAAAAATCAATAAAATCTATATATTTTTTAAAAAAGTAAATCATTGACTAGAAAGTGTCAGGTTCTCTAAGATATTTAAAATCCTCGTGAGGAGAGAAACCAAGATGGTGGCATAGGTAAACACCTGAACTTGCTGCCTTGCACAACAACTTCAAAACTAAAACACAAAATCGACATCATCCAGAACCACGGGAAGGCTGGCTAAGTGGAAATTCTACAACTAGAAGGAAAGAGAAAAGCACACTGAGACTCAGAGGAGCAGCAGAAACAAAGTGCAGAGGTACAGAGGCTCATGCATGGAAAGGGCTGGCACCTGAGTACACTGCTGTCTTTTTCAATCTGGAGATAGACACAAATTCCCAACTGCTCTGAACTCCAGTTCTGGGCGAGACTCTTGGGACCCAGGCTCACAAAGGGAGAAACTGGACTGTCTGGCACTAGGCAAAACTTGAGGGCAGCTTTCTTTCAGAGGTGCTTGCAGCGATTACCAAGGGACACTCAGATCTAGGGGCTCCTTAAGGCAGGGTTGATAGGAATTCATTGCTTTTTGCTCTGCCCTGAGATTCTGCCCCATCCAAGCTGTGCACAGAGGCTTTTGAATATGAATGGCCAGGTCTTTAGAAATCTAAACTTACCTAACAAACTACAGCTGAGTCAGAGAGTCCCAGAACATCCAAAAGAAGGCCCAAAGCCCCACAGCAGCTTGCATTGCTTCACAGCTGGGCCTCATCAGGGCACCTCCAAAACCCAAACAAAGTAGAAGAATCTGCAGATCTATCCATACTCCTTCTGGGTAGCCTCAGGCAGAGGCTAAATTAGCACCTCTTTGGAGATCCAAGAGCCAGTATATCCAGGGGTCTAGGTAGCACCATCCATATTACAACTCCACCGATCCATAAGGGAAACACTAGGGGTAGATGAAGCAACTCTTGCCTCATAAGGGTGTCTCCGGCACAGAAGTTCTCCCATAATAGACACAAGTGATCCTCACAGCCAATTCGCCTGGAGACCCATTACTCTCAGTGATACCAACAACAATCAAGGCTTAAACTACAACAAGACTGTGCATATAGCCCACCAAGTAGTACACCAAAAGTGTCCACCTCAGGTAACTGGGGAGGCTGAGACACTGGGCCCTATAAGACACCTACCACAGAAAGCCACTCTATAAACCCCAGGAAGCAGCCAAAATGCAGAGACAAATAAACAATTCACAAATGAGAGAAATGGAGGAAAGCAAACTTCTGGATATAGAGTTCAAAACCATGGTTATAAGACTTTTCAAGAATTTTCTAGAAAAGTCCAATAAATTTAGCAAGACTCTCAAGGATATGAAAAAGGACAAACTAGAAATTAAGCATACACTGACTGAAATAAAAAATAATATACAGAGATCCAACAGCAGACTAGAGGATTGCAAGAATCAAGTCAAAGATTTTAAATACAAAGAAGCAAAAAACACCCAACCAGAGAAGCAAAAAGAAAAAAAGAATCCAAAATTATGAAGATAGTGTAAGGAGCCTCTGGGACAACTTCAAAGTGTGCCAACATCTAAATTATGGGGATGCCAGACGAAGAGAAAGAGCAAGATACTGAAAACCTATTTGAAGAAATAATGACAGAAAACTTCCTCCACCTGGTGAAAGAAATAGACTTACAAGTCTAGGAAGCACACAGAACCCAAAACAAAGGAATCCAAAGAGGATCAAACCAAGACACATCATAATTAAAATTCCAAGGGCAAAAGACAAAAAGAGAATATTAAAAACAGCAAGAAAAAAGCAGTTAGTTACCTACAAGGGAGCACCCATATGATTGTCAGCTGATTTCTCAACAGAAACTATGTAGGCCAGACAGGAGTGACAAGAAATATTCAAAGTGATGAATAGAAAGATCCTACAACCAAGATTACATTACCTAGAAAAGCTATCATTCATAATTGAAGGTCAGATAAAGAGCTTCAGAGATAAGAAAAAACTAAAGGAGTTCGTCACCGCCAAACCAGTATTATATGAAATGCTGAAAGTTATTCTTTAAGCATAGGAAGAAAAAGAAAAAGGTAAAGATAAAAATTATGAACAACAAATACATATCTATAAACAAGTGAATCTAAAAATTAAGTGAATAAAAAATCTGATGAATAGAATAAATTGGTGAATATAACAAAATCAGTGGCATAGAAAGGGAGTGGACTGACAATTTTCAGGGGGAAATGGATGTAGGGGTGCGGAAAGAGACTGGACAAAAATTGTATGCCTATAGATGAGGACAGTGGGGGTGGGGGGTAAGGGCAGAGGGTGGGGTGGGAACCTGGTGGAAGGGAGCTATGGGGGGGGGACAGGAACAACTGTAATAATTTGAATAAAGATTTATTTAAAAATAAAAAATAAAATCCTTGTGATATCCAGAAAGTTCTTACAGGTATTTCTTTCTTGGGAATTTCTTACGCCTGATATTTTAGTTCATTTTTCACTTATTTATAAGACATACAAAGTAAATGCAAATTTGTAAACAAAGCATTATACTCATACCTTTTTTCGGCTTTGCTGTAAAAATATAATCCTGGAAGGAATATGTGCTCTGTAGGCCACATGTTGAAGAAATTGAACATTTCTCAAGTTAATTTCCTGCAGAACAAACCCTCCCACATTATTCAGTTCAGTGAAAATATCTGCGTAAATGGCCCGAGCCTAGTGGGAAATACACATACATACAGGATTTCTGGATAATTCTTGATCATTAGGCATGTGAACTCTCCTCAGGGCTCACCTTGGATTTCTTTTTTCCCCTTCTGTCTTGTCTACTAGCTTCAGCTGCTCACCAGCTATCAAAACATCAGAAGAAATTCAAGATAATGTTGTTTGAAATAAGTTCTTTTTAATTTAAGAAAACTACAGAAGTTGGTATTGAAAGTTTATTGTCCTTGTGGTGATACAGATGATAGTCTCTCTCTTTCCTATGTATTACTCTTAAGAATTTAATTAACTCAACTCTTCCAATATAGTTCTGTGGGGCTTAAGAATGCATTAAAAAAATCCTAGATACTTCTACTGATCTTATAAAAAGGAAAATCCAATGCTTAACATTTTTACTTTAAAATTTTCTGCACTGAAAGTTTTGAGGTTAATAACATTATATAAGTTTAATAACAGGTTAATAACATTATATAAGTTTCAGATGTACCACATTATAATTCAATTTTTGAATAATTATGGTGTTCTCACAATTAAAAGTCTAATTTCTATTAGTCAACCATGCATTTGACTCCCTTTATCCATTTTCCCCCTTCCCTTCTGGTAAACTTCCAATATGTGGTCTGTATCTATGAGTTTGTTTTGTTGATTTTTGTTTTATATTCCACATAAGAGTAAAATAATGTGTTTGTTTTCCTTTTCTGTCTAACATATTTCACTCAGCATAATACTCCCAAGGTCCATCCATGTTTAATCACATCATTATCCATTCATCAATCAATATATACTTAGGTTGTTTCCATAGCTTGGTTATTGTAAATAATATTGCAATGAATAAGGGTACATATATATTTTCAAATTAGTGTTTTCATATTCTTCAGATAAATACCCAGAAGAGGAATTGCTGGATCACACGATAGTTCTATTCTTAATCTTTTGAGAAAACTCCATATTGTTTTTCATAGTGACTGTACCAATTTACAATCCCAACAATGTTTAAATCATTAGGATCAGAGTTTCCTAACACCTCAGAGTATTCATCTTTCTAGTTTTAGGAGGAAATTCAAGGTAATTTCCAACACTTATATAATTCTAAGACTTTAGATAATAGACCTTATTATAACTAGTAATTTACACAGTGTATGGCATATAGTAAGTTTGCAGAAAGTGTTTATTAAGTGAACTATTGAATGAAAGACTAACTCTATTTTTGTGAAATGCTTTAGGATTCATCTGGTAGAAATGTTAATAGCCAAGGCTGATATTCACCTGATATGCATTGTTAGAGTTTTAAAAGTTTTCAGGGCTTACAGAATCACCTTTGACTGTTCTCATTGTGTTCTGGTTGTTAAATATTTTGAATATTCTCTTAGCAACAGAATGTCATAGTACAAGATAATTTCAGGTGTTTTTGTTGTTTTACTTTAAACATGTTTTCATAGACTAGGATCCAGGCCCTTCCTTCTGAGTAAGAGTGACTGGGCTTGTCTGAGTTTGGAGGGGTAAGAGATCAAATAAAGAAGTGAAACCATCAGGATAAAAAAGTGCAAGTGATGGTGGTGATGAAGGGTAAAATTATTGTATAATGCCTTGGTTTTAGAAATCTAGATTAGCATATAGAGTTATAGTTTTCTAAAGGTGAAAGTGTCAGGAACACAGGAAGTCAGAGTAAGAGTGGTATTCATAGGTAAAGAACAAGAGAGGTCAGATATCTCTTTGAAACTCTGATTTCATTTCCTTTGGCATATACCCAGAAGTGGAATTGTTGTATCATATGGTAGATATATTTCTTTAATGTATTTTTATTGATTACAGAGAGGAAGGGAAAGGGAGAGATAGAAACATCAAAGATGAGAATCATCCATCAGCTGCCTCCTGCATGTCCCCTACTGGGGATCTAGCCCACAACCTGGGCATGTGCCCTGACCAGGAATCAAACCAGTGACCTCTTGGTTTATAGGTTGATGCTCAACCACTGAGCCATGCTGGCAGGGCTATGGTATAGCAATTTTTGATTTTTTTAAATTTATTGAGAGAGAGAGAGAGAGAGAGAGAGAGAAAGAGAGAGAGAGATATCAGTTTGTTGTTCCACTTAGTTGTGCACTCATTGGTTGCTCTGACTGGTGTTCAAACACACAACCCCAGCACAGAGGGATGATGCTTAAAAAACTGAACTACCTGGCCATGGCCCCCTTTTTAATTTTTTGAGGAGCCTCCATATTGTTTTCCCTAGTTGTTAGACCAATTTCAATTCTCACAATAGTGTATAAGTGTGTAAGTGTTGCCTTTTCATCACATGCTCACCAGAACCTGTTGTCTGTTGTCTTTTTTGTCTTCTCACAAGTTGAGGTGATTCTAATTGTGGTTTTGATTTGCATTTTATTTATGATTAGTGATGTTGAGATCTGTCATGTGCCTGCTGCCATTTTGATGCTATTTTTGAGGGGAAAATTAGTTCTGCTATTTTATTTTATTTTATTTTTGTTCTTGGGTAAAGGATTTTTATTCATTTCTCTTTTTTAAGTTTTTTCCTAATTTTTTATTAAGGTATTATATGTGTACATATCTTACTATTGCCCCCCAGCCCACTTCCATACATGCCTTCACCCTCTACTAGTTCTTCTATTTTAAATTTAATTTTTGTATGTCCATCAGTAAATATATATAATGTAATATTATTTATCCATGAAAAAGAGAGTAGCCTACCATTTTCAACAATGGGGATGGACTTTGAGCACATTATGACAAGTGAGATAAGTCAGGCAGAGAAAGATAAGTCCTGTATAATATCATTTACATGTGGAATGTAAAAAAGTCAAACCTGTAAAAACAGTGAAATAGTAGTTACCAGGGGATGGGAACAGAAGGGTAAAGTTGGTATTGTTTAAGGGTACACATTTGCAATGAGTACTTTATAGCCGTATATATCTAATGCACAGTATTGTGAATATAGGGAACAATACTGTACTACAATTATGTAATATGATAAATATAAATCAACAGCAAACATAATACAATATATAAAGGTATCAAAGCAACATGTCGTATGCATTCAATTTACACACTGTTATATGTCAAATTTGTTCATTTAAAAAAACAACAGCTGTGGTCATAAGCATAGGCTGAAAGAGGATAGATAAGTAGAGGCTCACCTTATCTTCAAGAGAAAGGTCAGCTCTGCTGACACACAGCACCACTCTGTACCAGACTAAGTCAGGCTAACCATTTATTGCCTCATGCCTTAATACAATGTATTTTAGACCTTAATACAATCTCAAATTTAGACTGCCAATAAATACAAGATTTTAGTTTGTGACTTTCAGAAGCTGTTATATTTTCCTCTTGCAGGAAGCAAGAAAAATGTTTTGTATAATGTGTGTGTGTTAGGGAGATAATATGGCATTCTGATGCTAGGTTAGTGTTGTTTCTTTGCATTCTCGGTGAAGTCAAATGTGCCAAGATATTCTATTTTAACTTGAAATAAATATTTAAATACTAGAAAGACTCATGATTTTTTTCATGATTATTTGTAGGCCCCCAAAATATGCCAATTTAATATCTCTTACCTTATTAATTTCACTTGAGGTCAGTATATTGTACAAAACTGTTAAGGTACTAAAGAACACATTTCCACCTGTAGTTTAAAAATGTGAATGTAAAAATCTTAATCAACAGCCCTTAGTGCTTATAACCAGAAAGATTCAATATTCTCTGATGAGTTCTTAATATTCTAATAGTCACCTTGTATATGGAAGACATGATGAAACTCTGGACTGGATTCAATTTAGCATTCTTAATGGCCCACAAAAAAGTTCTAGATGATGAAACAGCATTGGTAAATGTGTCCTAAATCATGAGGTCATTTAACAATATTAATCCTGCTCAAAATATGCAGACCAACTGAGTCAACACCATACAGGTTGTCCCTGCTCCCCAAAATCTATAGGTCATTTCAGATATAGCAACCTCTGTTCTGGCTCTGGAGAATTATATTAATAAAGTGTTTATTGACTCAAGTTTATAGACTGCAAGATTCTCAAAGAGGAAAGGCCATTCTTAGAGTTTGCCATTCAAAGTCTATTTTTAAAATACCCTTGTGGTATCACATAATCTCACATTACCTTACTTCAGGTAAGCATTTATATTTCAAGGTAACAAAATGGAGATGCTCTAGAGCAGTGTTTTCCAAACTTTTGACATATGTGTACCCCTTCTATAATTTTCGTAATGCTGAGTACCCCTCGTCAAAAAAAGGATGTATTTTAATAACAATCAAAATATATTTATTTATTTTTATTTTTTGGTACATACACAAAATAATAATAAACTAAAAATAAAATTATTCATAATAAAACATAAATAAAAGTTATATTATAAATAACATTTATTTGCACACAGGACCATCTCACGCCGCACAAGACTGTCTTGATTTGACTCATGAGAACGTAGAATTAGGCGCAGCTAAGCACGGTGCAGTGCATATCCCCACCAAACTCCAGTGCAACACGTATTCCCACCAAACTCTTCCCATACCCCTGGGGGTAGGTGTACCACACTTTGGGAAACACTGCTCTAGAGTATTCAGAGAATAGAGAGCAAGACACATCGGAATACTGAAACACTTTTAGCAATTCTAAGTAGTGGCCACAAGTGTAAGATAGTGTGTCCCTTAACTTGTTTAGACACTTGCCACAACTCTATTTCAAACAATTACTCTCCAAGGTTATTGATACTTCAGAAGTAAAATAATAACAGAGTCAACATGGCTGGGAACTTTCTCAGATATATGTAGTGTGGCTACTCCACAGAGATGCCTGCACGTATAAAAGGAAGAAGTTGTTACAGAAATCTCTTAGGAAGTGACTAGGAAAACATTCATATTTTTAGATGTGCTTGTTATAGGAGGTAATAACAAATGTTCTAAAGAGCCTCCAGAAAACTGAGGTTACAGGAAGTCTGTGCTATAGACAGGACAGCATTTATACTTATTTACTTATCACTCACCTCTTTTTGTCGTGGATTTGAAGTCAAAAGGGCAGAGAGTGGGATGGAAACTTGGTGGAAGGGAGCCATGGGGGGGGGGGAATGAGGAACATTTTTAATAATATGAACAATAAAGAATTATTTAAAAAACAAAACAAAACAAAAACAAAAGACAGTCTTGTGAGACGTGAGATGGTCCAGTGTGCAAATAAATGTTATTTATAATATAACTTTTATTTATATTTTATTATGAATAGAAAACATGATGAACAATATTAACTGTTGAATATAATAGAATCAGAGGTATGGAAGGGGAGTGGACTGATGATTCTTGGGGAAAGGGGGAGTTGGGGGTGTGGGAAGAGATTGAATATAAACTGTGCACCTATGGATGAGGACAATGGAGATGGGGAAAGGGCAGAGGGTGGGATGGAAACCTGGTGGAGGGGAGCAATGGAGGGGGAAAAATGAGGAACATTTGTAATAATATGAACAATAAAGATTTATTTTAAAAAAGAAAAAGAAAAATAATAAAATAAAAATACTCATCCATGGCTAAGGTACAGGTGGAAGTGTGGACTTGTAGAGTCCAGGGAGAGGCTGTGGAGGAGAGTGGGTTGGGAGAGATGACCAGGAGTCTAGGACTGGGACAGTCCTGGACCTCCGGACCTAAGCAGCCATTTCCCTCCTGAAGAGCCATCCCCTCCCAGCAGCCTCCAGGAGGCTAAAATGGCCACACCCAAACTGCACTCTGAGCAGTACAAAGTACACAAAAAATCTGAATAGTCCCAAAAAGCCCTAAGGGACTACATTGAAGAGAGGCCATAGAGTCACAGAAAGCAATAAAGCACATTTCCTACCTATAGCCCTGTCAGAAACCTCCGCTTGAGAAATTAAGATGAACAGCAGACAGACAAGTGGGCAGATAGGTCCTTCCTGCTTGTAGTCAAGGCTGTGGACAAAGACCCAAACAGAGGAGCAGTGGATCTCTTGGGACTTCAACATGGTGCTGACTACCTAACAGGATACTGAAAAGTATCAGACAGAAGAGAGGAATCGTCAACTAGCCCCCACGGGGCATTAAAACTTGACTAAAATGAATGATACTTCACTTTTTAATTTAATTGTATTATCTTTTATTTAAACATATTTTTTTATTTTCATTTTTATTTTTTCACATTTTTCTTAATTCTATTTTTTATTGTTGTTTTTTTCTTCTTTTTCATATTTTTTATTAAGGTATTATATGTGTACATATCTTACCAATGCCCCCCAATCTCATATATGCCCTCACCCCCCAGTGTTTTGCATCCATTGGCTATGCTTATATGCATACATACAAGTCCTTAGGTTGATCTCTTATCTCCCCCACCTCTCCCTAACCTTGCCACTGTAATATGACAGTCTGTTTGAAGCTTTACTACATCTGTATCTATCTTTTTGTAAATCATTTTGTAATGTTCTTTATTATCCACAAATAAGTGCGATCATGTGGTATTTTTATTTAATTGACTGGCTTATTTCACTTAGCATAATGCTCTCCAGTTTCATCCATGCTACTGCAAATGGTAAGAATTCCTTCTTTTTATGGCAGCATAGAATTCCATTGTGTGGATGTAACATAGTTTTTTGATCCAGTCATCTGCTGACAGGCTCCTAGGCTGTTTCTAAATCTTAGCTATTATAAATTGTGCTGCTATGAACATAGGGGTGCATACATCCTTTCTGATTGGTGTTTCCAATTTCTTAGGATATATTCCTAGGAGAGTGATTACTGAGTCAAATGGGAGTTCCATTTTTAGTTCTTTTAGGAAACTCCATACTATTCTCCACAGTAGCTGCACTAGTCTTCATTCCCACCAACAGTGCACGAAGGTTCCTTTTTCTCTGTATCCTCGCCAACACTGGTTGTTTGTTGATTTGTTGATGATAGCCATTCTGAAAGGTGTGAGATGGTACCACATTATCTTGCATCTCTCTGATAATTGGTGACTTTGATCATGTTTTCATGTGTCTCTTGGCCTTCCTCTGGCTTCTTTCAAAAAGATTCTATTTAGGTCCATTGCCCATTTTTTTATTGGATCACTTATCTTCCTTTTATTAGGTTGTATAAGATGCCTATACATGTTGGAGGTTAATTATTTTTCTTCATTCTATTTTTATTTTTTATTGTTATTTTATTTTTCTATTTATTTATTTTTTGCTTTTTTTATTCTTATCCACTCATTCTCTTTCAACTTTCTCAATACTCCCTCATTCATTCAATTCCTTAATTTTACTATCCTATCTAATTATAGGGTAATGTGCAAATTGACCATCACTCCAACACACAAGATGGCCACTACAAGATGGCCATCAGGGGAGAGCCAGTTATGGGAGATCAGGCCTGCAGGGGAGGACAGTTGGGAGAAGACCCAGGCATACAGGGGAGGGCACTTGGGTGGGACCATGCTTGCAGGGGATGGAAGTTGCAAGGGATTAGACCTGCAGGGGAGGACAGTTGGGGGCAACCAGGCCAGCAGGGCAGGGCAGTTAGGTGTGACCAGGCCAGCAGTGGAGGGCAGTTAGGGGTGATCAGGCCTACAGGGGAGCGCAGTTGGGAGTGACCAGGCCTGCAGGGAGGGCAGTTGGGGGGAACCAGGCCTGCAGGGGAGGGAAGTTAAGGGTGACAAGGCTGGCAAGGGAAGGCAGTTAGGGGTGACCAGGCTGGCAGGGGGGGACAGTTATGGGTAACGAGGCCAGAGGGAAGTTTGGGGCAATAGGGCTGGCAGGGCAGGGAAGTTAAGGTGACCAGGCTGGCAAGGGAGGGAAGTTAGGGATGAATGGCCAGCAGGGGAAGGCAATTGAGGCAACCATGCCGGCAGGGGAGGGCAGTTAGGGGCGGCCAGGCTGGCAAGGTAGAGCAGTTAGGGTTGACTGGGCCAGGAAGGGAGCAGTTAGGCATTGATCAGGCTGGCAGGGAAGTGGTTAGGTTGTGATAAGGCTGGCAAGCAGAAGTGCTTAGGGGCAATCAGGCAAGCAGGCAGGCAAGTGGTTGGGAGCCAGCAGTCCTGAAATGTGAGAGGGATGGCCAACTGCCTGCACTGGGATTGGGCCTAAATAGGCAGTCAGACATCCCTTAGGGGGTCCCAGATTGGAGAGGTTGCAGGCTGGGCTGAAGAACACACACCTCCATGCATGAATTTTGTGCACTGGGCCTCTAGTCTGTATATAAGCTCAGCCTCTACAGATTGTGCCCCCTCCTCCCTTTTTCTGGGTGTTGGATGCTTGCATTTCTTTGGTTTATCTGTTTGTTCTGTGGTGTTTTCTTGTCATATATTTTTCTTCCTTTTCTTGATATAAATGTTGCTCTCTTTTTTCTCTCCTAATTCTCTTTTCTCTGGTGGTCCCTTATATTGGGGTTATTGGTGTTGGGAGTACATTCATGTTTTGTTCCCTTTGTGTTGTGTCTTCTAGAGTTGTATTATGAGCTGTTTGGTCAATGTGGTAGAGAGTGAGCCACATAACTAGACACCCTGAGAGGAGACTCTATCCACGAATGGACAATAACATTCAAAACCCAACTAAACAAAGAGAACCCAAATACCCCAAGTATGGGGAATCCCTAGATTACCCAGCCCAGAAGACCAGAGAGATTGCACCACTGAGTCCCACAAAATATCTACTATATAAGACAAACTCAAAAAAATCTAAGTGGCATAGCAGTTTGATCTAATAGATAGGAATAATCACAAAGGAACAGCAAAAATGGGGAGATAAAGGTACACCCCCGTTCAAAAAAAAAGGAGTAATAATCAAGAAAAGAAATAAATGAAATGGAGGCAAGCAATTTGTCAAATAATTCAGAGCAATGCTTATAAGGATGTTAAAAGGGGCAAACAATAAATTTAACAACATGTAGAAGAATCAAGAAGAATCAAACAGAAATGAATAATGGCATAGTTGCAATAAAGAAAACAATGGAGCTGGTTTGGCTCAGTGGAAAGAGAGTTGGCCTGTGGACTGAATTCAATTCAGGTTCAATTCCAGTCAAGGGCAAATGCCTGGATTGTGGGTTTGATCCCCAGTAGGGGTCATACAGGATGTTTCTATCTCTCTCTCCCTCTATATTCCTCTCTGAAATCAATACAAATATATTTTTAAAAAGAACATGATGGAAAGTTTCAAAAGTAGACTAGAAGAAGCTGAGTACCCATCAGCAAGTTAGAAGACAAAGTCGGAAAAAACACCCAAGCACAGTAACAACTATAAAGAAAACTTAAAAGCAAAATGAATGCCTAAGGGAAGTTTGGAGCAACATGAAACAAAACAGCATCTGCATAATAGGGGTACCTAAAGAGAGGAAGCAAACAAAGAATAGAAAACCTGCTTGAAGAAATAATGACAGAAAACTTCCTTCATGTTGGGAAGGAAAAAGCTACACAAGTACAAGAAGCACACAGAGTCCAAAACAAGATGAACTAAAAAAGATCAAAAACAAGAAACATTATAATTAAATTGGCAAATATCAATGAGAAAGAATCTTAAAGGCTGCAAGAGACAGAAAGTTACCTATAAGAAATCTCCCAACAGAATCAGACTATCAAGTCATTTTTTCAACATAAACATATCATGCCAGAAGGTAATGGAATGAAATATACAAAATGATGCATAGCAAGGGATTGAATTCAAGAATACTATACCCAGCAAAACTATCATTCAAAATTGTAGGGGAAATCAGGAGCTGCACAGACAAAAAAGTACTAAGGGAATTTATCACCACCAAGCCAGCAATGCAAGAAATGCTCAAGGGAATGCTAAGGGGGGAAAAAAGAAATAAAAAGGGAAGAAGGAACACAGGCATAAAGAATAAAAATGGTGACAAATACCTAGTAATAACCTTAAATGTAAAAGTATTAAATTCTCCAATCAAAAGATATAGGCTAGCCAAAACCAGTTTGGCTCAGTGGATAGAGCATCAGACTGCAGACTGAAAGCTCCCAGGTTCGATTCCGGTCAAAGGCATGTACCTTGGTTGTGGGCACATCCCCAGCAGGGGGTGTCCAAGAGGCAGCTGATCAATGATTCTCTCTCATTGATGTTTTTAACTCTCTATCCCTCTCTCTTCCTCTGTAAAAAATCAATAAATTATATATATTTTTAAAAGATATAGGGTAGCTGAATGAGTAAGAAAACATGACCCATATATTTTCTGTCTACAAGATACTCACCTCAGAACAAAGGACTCACATAGACTAACAGTGAAGAGATGAAAAAATTTTTTTTCAGGAAAATAGAAATAAGAAAAAACCTGGAGTAGCAATATATGTCAAACATATATATATGTCAAAGTGAAGGCCATAACAAGAGATAAAGAGGGCCACTTCAAAATACTAAAGGGATCAATTCAACAAGAGGATATAACTCTGGTAAACATATATTCACCCAATACATCAGAACCCAAGTGATATATATATATATCACTTCTAAAATATATCAAGGGAGAGATCCACAGCAATACAATCATAGTAGAAGAATTTAATGCCCCATTGACACAACTGAATAAATCCTCCAAACAAAAAAAAAATCAGCCAAGAAACAGCAATCCTAAGTGATTCACTAGGTCAGATGGAAATAATTGACTTCTTTAGAACATTTCACCACAAAGCTAGAGAATGTTCATTTTTCTCAAGTACACATGGGACATTTTAAAAATAGAGCACATTTTAAGACATCAGCAAAGTCTCTTCAAATTCAAGAAGACTGAAATCATATCAAGCATCTTCTCAGATCACAATGGAATAAAATTAGAAATAAACTATAATAAAAACAATGAAAAATAAATCAAACACTTGGAGGCTAAATAGCAGGCTACTAAACAATGATCGAGTTACCAAAGGTATCAAAGAAGAAATAAAAAAAAATCCTAGTGAGAAAAAAACCAAGATGGCTGCATAGGTAAACGCCTAACTGCAGCCTCACTCAACAATTTCAAAAAATACAACTAAAATATAAAGTGGACATTATCCAGAACTACAGGAAAGGTGACTGACTTGAAATTCTACAACTAAAAGGAAAGAGAAAACCAGAAGGAAAATCAGAGGAGCTTTAAAAGCCTAAGGTACAGAGAGACACGATGCACATGTGGGGAGAGGACAGAACGGAGAGGAGGGGCCTGCTGAGTGCCTGGCTGGCATTCCTTAGCAGGAAGGAGATAAAAGCTCCGGACTGTGTTGAACCCCAACTCTGATTGCACTGAACCCCAGTTCTGGGCGAGACCCTGGGGTCCCAGGCTCATACAGAGGGAATCTGGGCTGAAAGGTGGAAGCTCAGGGGAGCGGCAAAAAGCAGAGCCCCAGAGTCTACAACATTTGCTCTCAGAGGACAGACAATTGATTGGGCCCCTGGATAGCCCTAGCGGGAAGGAGACATAAGCTCCAGACTGCACTTAACCGCACTTCCAACTGCACTGAACCCCAGTTGCGGGCTCGTTGGGGGAGAGACTAGACTGTTTGGTAGTGGGTGAAACTCTAGGGAGAATTTCTCTCAGAGGTGCTTGCAGCGAATACCAAAGGACACTGAGGTACACTGAGACTCAGGAACCTCAGAGGGCGGGGCTAACCAGAAGCCAAGGCTGTAGGCTCCACCCTGAAACTCCGCCCCATCCAAGCTGAATTCAGAGGCTTTTGCAGAATTCCAAGTCTAGTGAAATATGGCAGTCTCCTGGCATAGACACAGCTCATCCTCCCAACCTACCAACTCAGAGAAGCAGCAAAAATGCCAAGATGAGGAAACAGATCACAAATGAAAGAAACGGAGGACAAAAATCAACTGGACATAGAGTTTAAAACCACAGTTATAAGCTTGTTCAAGAATCTCCTAGAAAAGGCCAATAAAATAAATGAGACCTATGAGGATATGAAAAGGGATCAACTAGAAATAATAAAGGATCAACAAGAAATAATAAAGGATCTACTAGAAATAAAGAATACATTCTCTGAAATAAAAAAAAATATTATAGAGTCCTAAAAACAGAATGGAAGATAGCAAGAATCAAGTCAAAGATTTGGAACACAAAGAGCCAGAGGACACTCCTCCACAGAGCAAGAAGACAAGAGAATCCAGAAAGTTTAAGATAGTGTAAGAAACCTCTGGGACAACTTCAAGCGAACCAACATCAGAGTTATGGGCTTCCCAGAAGATGACAGAGAGCAAGATACCAAAAACACATTGAAAGAAATAGTGACAGAAAACTTCCCCCACCTGGGGAAAGAAATAGACTTACAAGTCCAGGAAGCACACAGAACCCCCAAACAAAAGGAATCCAAAGAGGACCACACCAAGACACATCATAATTAAAATTCCAAGAGCAAAAGACAAAGAGAGAATATTAAAAGCAGAAAGACAAAAGCAGGCAGTTACCTATAAAGCAGCACCCACAGGACTGTCAACTTATATCTCAACAGAAACCTTGCAGGCCTGATGGGAATGGCAAGAAATATTCAAGGAAATGAATAACAAGAACCACCACCAAAAATACTCTACCCAGCAAAGCTATCACTCAGAATCAAAGGCCAGATAAAGAGCTTCACAAATAAAATTAAGCTAAAAGAGTTCATCACCACCAAGCCAGAATTATATGAATTGCTGAAGGGGGTTCTTTAGGAAGAGGAAGAAAATAAAGATAAAAATTATGAACAATAAATACGTAACTATCAACAAGTGAATCTAAAAACAAAGGGAAGTAAAAATCATGATGAACAATATTAACTGGTGAATATAATAGAATCAGAGATATGAAAGGGGAGTGGACTGATGATTCTCGGGGAAATGGGGAGTGGGGGGTGGGAAGAGACTGAAAATAAACTGAACCTATGGATGAGGACAATGGAGGATGGGAAAAGGGCAGAGGGTGGGATGGAAACTTGGTGGAGGGGAGCAATGGAGGGGGGGGAATGATGAACATTTGTAATAATATGAACAATAAAGATTTATTTTTTTAAAATCCTAGTAACAAACAACAATGAAAACACAACAATACAAAATCTATATGACGAAGTTAAAGCAGTCTTGAGAGGAAAGTTCATAGCTCTACAGGCCTATCTCAAAAAACAAGAAAAAAAGGTAATAAATTATGTAAATCTATAATCAAATATTAGAAAGGGAGAAACAAGAGAAGCTTAGAGTAAGCAAAAGGAAGGAAATAAAGATCAGAGTGGGGGAAAATGGCATAGAGACCCAAAACACAATACAAAAGATCAATAAAACCAAGAGCTGGTTCATCGAAAGGATAAACAAAATTAATGCACCTCTAGCCAGGCTCACCAAGAAGCAAAGTGAGAGGACCCAAATACACAAAATCAGAAATAAAAGACGCCAAAACCAGTTTGGCTCAGTGGATAGAGCGTCGGTCTGCGGACTGAAAGGTCCCAGGTTCGATTCTGGTCAAGGGCATGTACATTGGTTACGGGCACATCCCCTGTAGGGGGTGTGCAAGAGGCAGCTGGTCGATGTTTCTCTCTCATCGACGTTTCTAGCTCTCTATCTCTCTCCTTTCCTCTCTGTAAAATATCAATAAAATATATATTTAAAAAAAAGAAAGAAAAGAGGTGAAGTAAATGACCCTACAGAAATACAAAGGATTATTTTAAAATTACTGTGAACAACTCTATCCCAACAAACTGGACAACGTAGACGAAATAGACATATTCTTAGAAAAATACAAGCTTCCAAAATTCAATCAAGAAGATTAAAAATAAACAAATGAGTAGGCCGCTGTCAAAGAAATTGAAGTAGTAATAAAAAAATCTTCCAGCAAACAAAAGCCCTGGACCAGAGTTTCACAGGGGAGTTTTACTAAACATTTAAAAAAGAATTAAAACCTATGCTTCTCAGACTATTTCAAAAAATTCAAGAGGAAGACACACACCCAAGGTCTTTCTATGACTCCAGCATTACCCTAATTCCAAAACTAGATAAATACAATACAAAGATAGAGAATTTACAGGCCAATATCCATGATGAATATGATGCTAAAATCCTCAACAAAATTCTAGCAAATCAGATCAAGAATTACATTAGAAAGATCATACACTATGACCAAGTGGGATTTATTCCGGAGATGCAAGGATGGTACAATATACACAAATCAATAAACATTATACATCACATAAACAAATTGAGAGACAAAAATCACATAATCGTATCAACTGATTCAGAAAAGCATTTGACAAAATGCAACAACCTTTCCTGATAAAAACTCTCAGCAAAGAGGGAATAGAGAGGTCATACCTCAAAATAATAAGAGCTTTATATGACAAACCTACAGCCAACATCATACTCAATGGGCAAAAAACTAAAACCATTACCTCTAAGAACAAGAAAAAAACAGGGATTCTCACTTTCATCATTCTTGTTCAACATAATACTGGAAGTGCTATCCACAGTGATCAAACAAGAAGAAGAAATAAAAGGTATCCAAATTGGAAAAAAAGAAGTCAAATTGTCCTTATTTGCAGATGATATGATACTGTACATAGAAAACCATAAAGACTCCCTCAAAATCTACTAGATTTAATAAATGAATTCAGCAATGTAACAGGATACAAAATTAACACCCAGAAATCAATGGCTTTCTTATACACCAATAATGAACTCATAGAAAAGAAATTAAAAATCCAATTCCATGTACCATTGCAACAGAAAAAAATTAAGATACCTTGGGATAAATTTAACTAAGTGGGTAGAAGACCTGTACTCAGAAATCTACAGGACACTGAAAAAAGAAATAAAGGAAGATGCAAATGGAAGAAAATACAGTTCATGGATTGGTAGAATCAACATCATTAAAATGTCCATACTACCAAAAATAATCTATATTCAAGGCAATCCCCATTAAAATACCAATGGCATATTTCACAGACCTAGAGCAGTGCTCAAAAATTCATCTGAAATTTAAAAAAGATCATGAATAGCCGCAGCAATCCTGAGAAAGAAGAACAAAGTTGGAAGGATCACAATACCAGATATCAAGCTACATTACAAAGCCACTGTTCTCAAAACTGACTGGTACTGTCCCAAGAACAGACATATAGGCAAATGGAATATAATAGAGAACCCATAAATTAACCCAAACCACTATGCTCAATTAATATTTGACAAAGGAGGCAAGAGCATATAATGGAGTCAATACAGTCTCTGCTATAGCTGGTGTTGGGGAAAATTGGATAGATACGTGCAAAAAAAATGAAGCTAGACCACCAAGTTACACCATACACAAAAATAAACTCAAAGATTTAAATGGATAAAGGACTTAAATGTAAAATGGCAAATAATAAAAATCTTAGAAGGCTCCATAGGTAGCAAAATATCAGACATCTGTCATAGCAATAACTTTACCAATATAGCACCTAGGAAAATGGAAAGTAAGAAGAAAATAAAGAAATAGGACTACATCAAATGAAAAGGCTTCTGCACAGGGGAAAACAAACAAACAAAATCAACAAGACAAGATAGCCCCATGAAACAACAAGATAGCATGAGAGAACATATTTACCAATGTTATCTCTGATATGGGTTTAATCTCCAAAAATTATAGGGAACTCATACAACTTAAGAAAAGGAAGATAAATAATCTGATTTTTAAAAAATGGGTAAATGACCTAAATAGATACTTTTCTAAAGAGGACATACAGAATGCCAAGGGACATATGAAAACATAATCAAAGTCTCTAATAATTTGAGAGGTGCAAATTAAAGTGACAATAAGGTACCATCTCATACTTGTCAGAATGACTATCATCAACAAATCAACAAAATGTAAGTGCTGGCTGAAACCAGTTTGGCTCAGTGGTAGAGCGTTGGTCTGAGGACTGAAAGGTCCTGGGTTTGATTCCAGTCGGGGGCATGTACATTGGTTGCAGGCACATCCCCAGTGGGGGGCGTGCAGGAGGCAGCTGATCGATGTTTCTCTCTCATTGACGTTTCTAGCTCTCTATCTCTCTCCCTTCCTCTCTGTAAAATATCAATAAAATATATTTTTTTAAATGTAAGTGCTGGTGAGGATGTGGAGAAAAAGGAATCCTCATGAACAGCTGGAAGGAATACAGACTGGTTGCAGCCACTGTGAAAAATAGTATGGAATTTCCTTAAAAAATTAAAAATGGAACTCACATTTGACCCAGTAATACCACTTCTAGGAATATATCCCAAGAATGCAGATTCACCAATCAGAAAGGATATATGCACTCCTATGTTCATAGCAGCACAATTTACAATAGCTAAGATTTAGAAACAGCCTAAGTGCCCATGAGCAGATGAGTGGATTAAAATAAAGTGATATATCTACTCAATGACATACTATGCTGCTGTTAAAAAGAAGGAACTCTTACCAATTGCAATAGTATGGATGGACCTGGAGAGCGTTAGGCTAAGTGAAGTAAGCCAGTTGGAGAAAGATAAATATCACATTATGTCACTCATTTGTGAAATATAATGAACAACATAAAATGATGAACCAAAATAGAGCCAGAGTCATAGAAGCATCGACCAGACTATCCAGCCTATGAGGGAAGGCATGGGAGGAGGGTGGGTGGTAAGAGATCAACCAAAGAACTTGTATGCATGCATATGAGCCTAACCAATGGACACAGACTGTAGGAGGGTGAGGTCATGTTCTGAGGGCTGGAATCAGCTGGGGAGAGGTCAATGGGGAGGAAAAGGAGATTTATGTAATACTTTAAACAATAAAGAATTTAAGTTAAAAAAGTAGTATCCATCCTATATGCACTGAACACAAAAACAAAGATATTAAAAAGTAATCTAAAATCTATGAAAAATAACTTGATAGTTGATTGAATTATCAAATATCAAAACATCTTGTCTTACAAAAACAAAAGAAAAATTCTTAGGAATAAAAATTCAGGTTTTAAGCACACATGGAAATTTTTAATATTTCTTTTGCTGCCAAAGAGCAGCATGTAAGGGGAAAATCATGAACAACTGCAAAGGAAAAAACACACACAGCTTTTGTTATAAACTGGTCAATACAAAAGCTACGGGTATCCCAGAATTAAATGAACCACTGATATTAAATTTGATCTAGGCCTAAAAGGGCAGGCTTCACAAAAATTACTCCACTGAAACAATAGGAAAGAGATCTTGAGGATAAAATCTAGGTGTAAAAATCCACTTAATTTTCCCTTATACCAGATGTTTGCTGAAAATTTTCCAATACCACAAATAAAGTCCTACTACAGGTGCAGAAGTAGAAATGCCTAGAAATTCAAAGCAAACTCTTCTAACAGAAACATTCTTACACTAAGATACCCCTTCCCCCACTCTTGCTTAATATAGATGAGTATTGTCAGGATGAAATAAGTGTTGTGTAATATATTCTTTATTTATTTGTTTTAATTTAATAAACCTTTGTTGTTCAGATTATTACAATTGTTCCTCTTTTTTCCCCCATAGCTCCCCTATTCCTGGTTCCCAACCCACTCTCTGTGCTTTCCCTCCACTATCCTCATCCATAGATATACGATTTTTGTCCAGTCTCTTTCCAAACCCCCCATACTCTTTTCCCCCCATGAATTGTCAGTCCACTCCCTTTCTATGCCCCTGATTCTATTATGATCACTAGTTTATTCTATTAATCAGATTTTTGTATTCACTTTATTTTTAGATTCACTTGTTGATAGATATGTATTTGTTGTTAATTTTTATCTATACATTTTTCTTCTTCCTATTCTTAAAGAATATATTTCAACATTTCATATAATACTGGTTTGGTGGCGATGAACTCCTTTAGCTTTTTCTTATCTGTGAAGTTCTTTATCTGACCTTCCATTATGAATGATAACTTTGCTGGGTAGAATAATCTTATAGTTTCCTGCTATTCATCTCTTTGAATATTTCTTGCCACTCCCTTCTGACCTGCATAGTTTCTGTTGAGAAATCAGCTGAGAGTCATAAAATTGCTCCCTTGTAGTTAACTGTTTTTCTCTTGCTGCTTTTAATATTCTCTTTTTGTCTTTTGCTCTTGGTATTTTAATTATAATATGTCATGGTGTGGTCCTCTTTGGATTCCTTTTATATGGGGTTCTGTGCACTTCCTGGACTTGTAAGTCTATTTTTTTCACCAGGTGGGGGAAGTTTTCTGTCATTATTTCTTCAAATAGGTTTTCAGGATCTTGCTCTCTCTCTTCTTCTGGCATCCCCATAATTTTTGATATTGGTACACTTGAAGTTGTCCCAGAGGCTCCTTACACTATCTTCATATTTTTGGATTCTTTTTTCTTTTTGCTTTTCTGTTCGAGTGTTTTTTGCTTCTTTGTATTTAAAAACTTTGACTTGATTCTTGCAATCTTCTAGTCTGCTGATGGATCTCTGTATATTATTTTTATTTCAGTGTATGCTTAATTTCTAGTTGGTCCTTTTTCATATCCTCAAGGGTCTTGCTAAATTTATCGACCTTTGCTAGAAAATTACTGAAAAACCTTATAGCAGTGGTTTTGAACCCTATATCCAGAAGTTTGCTTTCCTCCATTTCTTTCATTTGTGATATTTCTTTGTCTCCGCATTTTGGCTGCTTCCCTGATTTTATAGAGTGGCTTTGTGTGCTAGGTGTTTATATGGCCTAGGGGCTCAGCCTCCCCAGTTACCTGAGGTGGACACTCTTGGTGCATCCCTTTGTGGGCTATGTGCACAGTCTTTTTGTAGTTAAGCCTTGATTTTTATTGGTATCACTGGGAGAAATTGACCTCCAGACCAATTGGCTGTGAGGATCAGCATTGTCTAAGCTTGGAAAACTTATGTGCTGGAGACACCTTTATGAGACAAGACTTGCAAAGGCCTCTATACTCAGCTTGGATGGGCGGAGTCTCAGGGCAGAGCAGACAGCATTGGTTTCTCATCATCCTGTACTAATAGGCTCCTGTGTCTCAGTGTCCTGTGATAATCACTGCAAGCACCTCTGAGAGAAAGCCACCCTTGAGTTCTGCCTGCTCCAGGCAGTCCAGTTTCTCCCTGAATGTGTCTGGGTCCCTGGAATCTCACCCAGAACTGGAGTTAAGTGCTGTCTGGCGCTTTTGTCTCCCTCCTGCTTGAGAAAGCCACCTACATACTTAGTTGTGTGCACCTCAGTATCTCTGCCTTCTGCAGTTCCTCTAAGTCTCAGTGTGCTTTTCTCTTTCCTGACAGTCCAGTTTCACTCCTTATGAGTCTGGGTTGCCAGAGTCTCCCCTGGTACTGGAGTTCAGAGCAATTAGAAGCTTTTTCCTCCTTCCTGCTTGAGAAAGCCAGATGCGCACTCAGTTATCAGTCCTCTCCACACAAACATCTAAGTACTTCTGCCTCCTGCTGCTCCTCTGAGTCTCGGTGTGCTTTGCTCTTTCCTTCTAGTTGTAAATTTACATTCAGCAGGCCTTCCTATTGTTATGGATGATGTACATTTAGTCTTTTAGTTGTAGTGTTGAAATTGTTGTGTGATGCAGCAGTTTAGGTGTTTATCTATGCCACCATCTTGTTTTCTACACTTTCTCATATTTCAAATCCAAGTGTTGTGTATTTTAGAAACCAAGTGTAGTTTGTACACTATAGAAGATGGGGATTGCATGTTCATGCAGGTCTTAACTGTGGTAGAGTCTGCTGAAGCCAGCTCAGCTTCTTCCTACTAAAAGAATCCCCAAAGTCTAAGGAAGATGGATCAAATAAAACTGGAAATTTTTGGCTCAGATTCAAACAGTTGCTCCCATGCATTCATATAGTTTATCCTCTTCTGGGGAAAAAATGACGAGGCATAAAATTTACATACACACACAAAGAAAAACTTAACAAAGGCTGATTAAATACAAACCCTGGAATCCACAGGGATACAAATGTGATAGAGACATTTGCTAGGTGTGTGCCTATAAAACAGTAATTTACACATTTGAATTATTGTCAGGAAAACACTAAACCATCTCTTCTCCTAGATTTAAAATGTTATTGCCTTAATGTTGAAAGAGTAAATTAAGTAAAATTAGTTACACTATGCCAAAGTGACTAGAGGTATTAATGCACATTTTTATTTTTTATTTTTTTATTTTTTACAGTCCATTCTGATAAGGATCTTGAGACTGGTCAAGTGGTGGTCTGGTGTGTGTCATCTTTCTGTTGTTTTGTCATCCTGGTTCTATGGTTAAATATTAGCAAATCTCCTGGAACTGGGATGACTGAAAATTAGATTCTGTATCTTCTGAAGTAGTTCTTAGGATTCTTATACAAACATGTTGTCTATCTATAAACTACATGTTAGTCAAAGTCAGCCTTACAGACACAATGTCAAAAGAATGGTGGGATGAGGTACAATTACTACTATTGTAGTACTAGCAACAGACCTTTGGGGACAAATCTCTAAAGAAATGGAGATTTAGATGAGTTATTCACAGCACTGTTTTTTTTAAACATGTTTTTATTAAATTATTATCTGTGTACATATCTTACCAATGCCCCTCCCCCATCTCTCATACAGGCCCTCTCTCCCCTGAGTTTTGTATCCATGGGTTGTACTTATATGCATGCATACAAGTCCTTCGGTTGATTTCTTAACTCCCTCAGTTCTCCCTACACACCCCGCTGTAATTTGATAGTCTGCTTGTTACTTTAGTGTCTCTATATCTATTTTTTGGTTCATCAGTTTATAATGTTATTTATTATCCATAAATGAGTGAGTTCATGTGGTGTTTCTCTTTCATTGGCTTATTTCACTTAGCATGATGTTCTCCAATTCCGTTCAGGTTGCTGCAAATGATAAGAATTCCATCTTTTTTATGGCAGCATAATATTCCATTGTATAGATGTACCATAGTTTTCTTATCCAATCACCTGCTGGCGGGCACCTAGGCTGATTCCAAATCCTAGCTATTGTAAATTATTCTGCTGTGAACATAGGGGTGCATATATCCTTTCTGATTGGTGTTTCTAGTTTTTTGGGATATATTCCTAGGGTTACTGGGTCAAATGGGAGTTTCATTTTCAGTCTTTTTAGGAAACTCCATATTGTTCTCCACAATGGTTGCAACAGTCTGCATTCCCACCATCAGTACACGAGGGTCCTTTTTCTCCACAACTTCACCAACACTTGTTGTTTGTTCATTTTTTGATGTTGGCCATTCTGACAGGTGTGAGATGGTACCGCATTGTTATTTTGAATTGCATTTCTCGGATAATTAGTGACTTTGAGCATGTTTTCATGTGCCTTCTGGCCTACCTTCTGTCTTCTTTTCAGAAGATTCTATTTAGATCCATTGCCCATTTTTTAATCGGCTCTTTTATATTCCTTTTATTAAGTTGTATAAGCTGTCTGTAGATGTTGGAGATTAAACCTTTATCAGTGATATCATTTGCAAATATGTAGAGATATGAAATTCCCCCTCAAAACTGCTTTTGCTGTGTCCTATAGATTTTGGATTTTTGTGTTTTCATTGTCATTAGTTGCCATGATGTTTTTGATTTCTTCCTTGATTTCTCTGGTAACCCAGTCTTTGTTCAATAGCACGCTATTTAGTCTCCATGTGTTTGATTTCTTTTGATTATTTTTATTATATTTGATTTCCAATTTTATGCCACTATGATCTGAGAAGATGCTTGATATGATTTCTATCTTCTTGAATTTGAAGAGACTCTGCCTATGTCCCAACATGTGGTCTATCTTTGAAAATGACCCAGGTGCAGTTGGGAAGAATGTATGTTCTGTGACTTTGGGGTGGAATGTTCTGAAGATGTTGATTAATTCAAACTGGTCTAGCGCATCATTTAGGGTTGATGTTTCTTTGCTGATTTTTTGTTTAGATGATTTGTCCAAAGGTGACAGTGGGGTATTAAAATCTCCTACTATGATTATATTGCTATTAATCTATCCCTTAATGTCCTCCAGCAGTTTGTGTTTTGTTTTGTTTTTATGCATTTTGGTGCTCCCGTATTGGGTGCATATATGTTTACCAGGGTTATTTCTTCTTGTTGGATTGTTCTCTTTATTATGAAGTGGCCTTCATTATCCCTTGTTATGTCCTTCACTTTGAGATCTAATTGGTCAGATATAGTTATTGCTACCCCAGCTTGTTTTCATTTCCGTTTGCTTGGAAAATCTTTTTTTATCTCTTCGCCCTCAGTCTGTGTGCATCTTTTTTTCTGAAATGGGTTTCTTGTAGACAGCATATAGATGGGTCTTGTTTTCTTATCCAATCTGTTACCCTATGTCTTTTGATTGGAGAATTTAATCCATTTACATTTAAAGTTACTATTAATAGGTACTTATTTGATGCCATTTTTATTCTATACCTGTGTTCCCTCTTCGCTTCCTATTTCTTCATTTTTATAGTAGACCCTTTAGCATTTCTTGCATTTCTGGTTTGGTGGAGATAAATTCCTTTACCCTTTTTTTGTCTGTGATGCTCCTGATTTCTCCTTCAATTGTGATTGATAGCATTGCTGGGTACAGTATTCTTGGATTCAGACCTTCTTTTGCATTACTTTGTGTATCTCATCCCATTCCCTTCTGGCTTGATGAGTTTCTGTTGAGAAATCAGTTGCTAGTCTGATGGGGGTTCCTTTATATGCAACTTTCTGTTTCTTTCTGGCTGCTTTTATGATTCTTACTTTGTCGTTGGTGTTTGCCAATTTAATTATAATGTGCCTTGGCCTCCTTCTTTTGGGATTCATTTTGCTTGGGACTCTGCGAGCATCTTGGATTTGTGTGGGTTTTTTCTTCTCTATCTCAGAAAAGCTTTCTGTCATTATTTCTTGAAATAAGTTTTCCATGTCTTCCTCAGTTTCCTTTCCTTCTAGAACCCTTATTATTCTAATATTGTTTTGTGTTAATTGTCCCAAAACTCTCATAAGGTCTCCTCATGCTTTTTAATTTTTTTTCTAGAAGCTGCTCTAATTGGGTATTTTTTTCCATCTTGTCTTCTAGCTCACTGATGTGGTCCTCTGCTTCTTCTAGTCTACTCTTGATTCTTTCTATTGAGTTCTTCATAGTAGCAATGTTATTTTTCATTTCTTCTTGGTTCATCTTCATTTCCTCTTGGTTCTTCTTCAGTTCTTCTTGGTTCTTACTCATATTGTCAAATTTGTCATCCATTCTTTTTAGTCATCTTATAATCATTACTCTGAATTCTTGCTCTGGTAGGTTGCTTGCCTCTAACTCGTTTACTTCCTTTTCTGGTGATGCCTGCTTTTCTTTCATATGTGGGCTGTTTCTTTGTCTCCCCATGATCTCTCTTTTCGGGATGTCTGGTTATGTAGTTCTCTCTCTCTCTCCCTGTCTCTGCGAAATCTCATAAAGCACATTTTAGAACTTGACATGATTTTACACCATTTTTACAAAGTGCTGCTTGGTTCTAAAAAGACTTATTTATATTTCCTCCAGCTTTAGAATTAATAACTTAAATAAAATTCTTATGAGCATGCAAACATTCTTAGTGAATAATTTTAGAACCTAAGGAATATATGACACCCTTAGCCTATTCCTCCATCTTATAGATCAGTTATTGAGGATTCTGTAGAGTAGCTTTCTTTTTTTTCCTTTTCAAATTTCTAGTACTACCCACAATTTCCAACACTAAGGATACTTACACGACTTGAAGTGAGATATCTCATGTTCATTTCCTTTTTATATCCAAACTGCACCTTTGACTTACTCCTTTTCTAAATGAGAATATTTTGATATTGTTACCCATCTTCTTCCTCTCTCTCAAAGGATGAGGTGATACAATTATATTCCCTTCTTGACATCATATTTCTCCATTCATTTATCTTGCATCATTCATTTCTTGTCTTGAGGCATCTTGAATTTCTCCCTCTTTGCATCTCTCTTGTCTCTACATAAAAATATCCCCAGATTCCCCATTACCTTCATATTTTATTTATCCTGAGGTTTCTTTAAGTTATCATTCTAATTCTCCTGTCTGTGTTAGAACCATTTTCTTAAACAGTTTCTCTCATCTTCTATAATCATCCGATTTATTCTATTTTTTTCAATCTGATTTCTGCCATAAAACCTCCATAGAAATTTCTCTTGCCAACATTCTTTGATTCATTCATTTAACAAATATACACTGGCTGTTTACCATGAGCAAGGTGCCATGCTAGGAAAATGAATATAAATGTTGATAAATCTCACTATCAAGAAGCAATATAATAAAAATGAAGACTTTTCAACCTCATCATCCTTGATTTTCCTGCATAAATATTTGAAACTATTGACTATTCCTCCTAAAAGGTATCTTCTCCCTTGCATTTTATGAAGGTATTATAGTTCAACTGCTCTAACCCTTTCCCCCTTGTTGGCTTTGCCAGCTTATTTTCTGACTCCATAATTTTAGGCTTTAACCAGCATTAAGGCCAGTAGTCCTTTTCTCGTTCTACACTCTCTCCTAAGGTATTCTCTTTCCTCTTTTAGCCTCAGCTCTCACCACTGTACAGCTTTCTCCTAAGTCTCCTTTTCTATAATTCAATTATTATTCTAAGACATTATTGTACTTTTAAAACAAATTTCTGGGTAGCACTACAGAATATTTACCAGCACATTAAATTCAGTGTGCCAAAACAATCCCAATATCTTTCCTAACAAACTAGGAGCTCTTCTGCCAGACTTCTTTCTGCTAATAAAAATCTTTAAAGTTATAAAAATGAAAAAGTAATAACACAAAACATTTATTGGGTACTTTTTATGTGTCAAGCACTATTATAAAATTATATGCACTTGACCTCATACATATCTTATAATGACCTTACAGAGTATACATTATTATAAAAATTTTATTTAAAAAATGAGATGCTAAAGGTTAAATAATTTGCACAAAATTAATAGCAAGTAAGTGAGGAAGACAGAATTTAAACTCAAACATACTAGACTAAATATCAGTAATTCAAGCAACAGGAATTTGGATTAAAAAAATAATGTTCTGTAATGATTCATTTTGAAATAGTCCATTTTGCTCAGTGCCAAGGATATCATGACCTAGCAGTTAGGGTTATAAGAAGCTGACTGAAGAAAGGAAGGTTATAATACTGTTTTCTTTTTTAATGGGTACCAATGAACATTTAAACATCTACTTTATTGTACAATATAATTACCTCTGAGTTCATTCATGCATTCATTTCTTTATTGCAGATTTGTTAGGTAGCTCCTATGAGCATAAATTGAACTAGAATTTGAGGTCAATCTGCAATTTGCCATGAAAACAGAAACAGACAACTAAGGGGGTGGGAGCCTCTTTTATGAACAGGATCCTTTTGAATTTTCATGACCAATAAATACTTGGCAGTGTAACTCAGTGACTCTGCTTGTACCCTTAGATCATAAGGGCATTAAAGACTCCCTTTTTATGTCAACACAAATAGTAATACAAGAAATGTCTTCACATTAGTCCTTTTCAAATGGGGAAGAAAAGAAATACATTCTATGCATATCCCATACCCATTCTGTATTCACATAAGCCCCAGGGAATGTATCAGGAAAAACAAACATATTTTGACTCAAGGTACATAATGATGATAATAATTCATGTTTACATTGACACTCCAAACTTCAAAGTATGCTCACAAAGAGACATCATCTTATTTTATATAAAAAGAAATACAAAGTTTGCCTTCAGCAAAATAAGAAACTATAGTAAGTCTACCTTTTAGGCATCTGTCCAGGCCCCACAATTTATACCCTTAAACTCTACCCCCACAGCCTTCTCCCATATTCTTCTCATTCTACATACCCTCTGGATATTTTTTTCTGTAACTATGGCCAATCACCTAGCTCAGAAAAATGGGTCTTTATGAGAGAGCACATTTCAATAATTCATTAACTCAACAAGCATGTATAAAACTACTACTATGTGCCAGGCACTATGCTAGAAGTTGGGAATGAAATTGTTTGCAGAATCACATAGTGCCTTCTTTAATTGAGGCTTACTCCATAACTAACAAAGAACACTACAAATTGACTAGAATATAAGTGCCACAGATCCACATTAATAGCTCTTATAGATTTGTCTCTTTCAATTCTGATTTTTGTTTCCTGTTGCTGAAATTTGGAGACACAGTTTTTTAACTTGTGTATCAGAATTTGGTTCATCATCAACTCTACTTTTACATGACATCCAGTCTTTGATATCCTGTATCTTGTCTATAATAGTCACAGAACCTACTGATCTAGCTGTGCTATTCTTACCTCAGTAGTAGAAGCCGAACTAGTCTGTAAGCCCATTATGGAAACTAAGATAAGATCCCTGTTTCCTTTCACCTAATTCCTGCTCTTACATATCTCTTTTGTTCTATTAACTTCTAATCCATATTGATCTCATTTTCCCCTTCCATCCCTCTTGCTTTACCCTCTTTGTCCTCTGGCCTTCACCATTTAAAATGCTAGTAATTTATACTGGTAATCTCCCAAGTCTATAAGGTTTGAAAATCCATAACACATTTTTAATGGGCTGTGCATATTTCTCAGACTTCTTATATCCAAGGCTGACATAGCTATCATAGAATCCAGCTTGCCGAATCACAGAAACTACTTCAGTGAAGTTGTCATAGTCTCTCAAAGCCAACTGATCTACTTTGGAATGTAGGAATCTTCTGCAGTAGTCAGCCTTCTTAAAAATACCATCATCTGATCCATTTGGTTTTCATGGTTACATTATTGTTTGGCATATGTTTAAATCTCCTTCTTTGGTAAAGGTAAGGCTTTGTCTTCTGGTCTTCTCTAAGAAGTTTTGGAAACCTCCCAAATTTCAGGGCATAAAAAATATCTCCATATTGTCTCTGCAGATGGCTGGACCCTGTCCTCAAGCATCCCCTGAAATCCATGTAATTTAGTACAATGAACACTGGATTGGATGTCAGAAAATCTGGGATTTCCCTTTGCTATGCCACTGATTTACTAATAGACTTTGAAAAGTCCTTTGCATGGGCTTCTTTCTGGTAACTCACATGAAGAATGTAGAAGCCATTCCAGGTCATACTATGATTGTTTCCAGATCATGGTATCCACATATCTATTCCTGTAGCCACTGTGACCAATAAGAATTATTTCTGGCCCAAATCAGTTTGCTCAGTGAATAGAGCGTCAGCCTGTGGACTGAAGGGTCCCGGGTTAGATTCCAGTCAAGGGCAAGTACCTTAGTTGTGGGCACATCCCTGCTGGGGGGTGTGAAGGAGGCAGCTGATAGATGTTTCTCTCTCATTGATGTTTTTAACTCTCTATCCCTCTCCCTTCCTCTCTGTAAAAAAAAAATCAATAAAATATATTTTTAAAAGAATTATTTCTGTAGCTTATTCTATTTGAAGAGCCAGATAATGTTTATAGTTTCCTAGAAGATTGTGAGTAGAACTTTATGAAAACAAACTAATTGAAAAAAAAAGGTAAAGATAAAACCCTGGCTGCAGATACTTCAGTTTTACATTCAGACACAACCAAATTCCAGAATAACAGTTTGCAGAGGTCAGTGTCATGGAAATCACTCCTGGGAATGTTATAAGAATCACCAGGAAACCGAAAGTACCACTGCAGGTTGAGGAGATATGAATGGAGATATCTCTGTACAGAGGAATTTCTCTTTTTAATTAAACCCTCCAGTAGCAGGAACCAAACTGCAATTCTCTTAGACATTTAAATGACGTTCATATTTTAGCACTTGAACATCAGCTCTGTGAATATCTAAAATAGGGCTCAGTGAAAATTGGATAACATTTGCCTGACATTGTCACTGGCCTTTCTCGAATGTCAAAGATGGATTTGCATAATTATCCTGAAAGCTAGAAAAATGCACACAGCAGGGGGCTTCCTAGCTGGTGTTAGGTTTAGTCATGTTCCAACTGTGACTCTCAAAATGAAAAAAAATTTCTTTTCAGAAATAAATACGCAGTTAGAGCACACACTAAGATAGTATAGTAACAGCTTAATGACAATTTAACTTGCATACTGATTTCCAAGGTATAATTAAGATAGGCCTGATAAGCAACTGATTGGCTGAATGACCTTTTACTTGGTATCAAAAGGGCTTCAGAGAGGAGAGTCCAAGTGATGTTACCTCATAAACCTCTTCTTGATTAAAATTCTTTTAAGCTGGCCAGATGCCTGATGGCAGCAAACTTTTAAAAACTGCCATTGTAACAGGTGTATGTAATTGTGCAATTTATCTTCCAAGGTCACTGCAGTCATAAAAGGCCTCTTTTGAATATGTCTACAAGATAAAAATGCTAAAGTAGGTGAGGGCCCTTTAGACCAACTTTTACCCCTTTCATAAGACACTTGATAACCTCAGACACTCTTTCCCCAAATGATTTTTCATGATCCATCCCTGCTCTCACAAAGGATTTGAAGCCCCTCAGTCGAAGGGATAGCTGTAAAATCATCTTTTTTTTTAACTTTCAATTATAAATAATAAGTCTGTTTTATATAATTTTAAATAAAACACAAATATTTGCAAAACATTTGTAAGATGAATTATAAGAGTAAAAACTTTAAGGTCCTGGAATAAAGCTCCAACTGAATTGCAGTCAATTAGTGGACAGTCTCATTTCTGAGGTAAGCAGGCTCAAATGGCACCTGGGGAGTTAGAGCATTTGGATGAGCTGTTAGACCAGCTTTCCAAAGGAATGTTCTCATGGAGAGCTGACACTATATTGCACATCAAGACTTTGTGTCCCAAAGAACTGTTGGCCCAGAAAGGAACTCACTACAGACTGATTCATTTGCCTCTCAGCATAACCATTATGGCTTGTCACAGTTTAGGTTCTTACAAGGGTATTTCTTGGATCATCTGATCTCACACATCTAGAGGAAATAATGAACAACATAAATTGATTAACAAAAACATACCCAGAGAAAAAGAAGCAGCAATCAGACTCTCAAACTTTGGAGGGAAAGTAGGGGAGGGTGGGGCTAAGGGGAAGAGATCAACCAAAGGACTTGTGTGCATGCATATGGGCCTAGCCAGTGGCCATGGACAACAGGGGAGTGGGGGCATATGTAGGGAGGGGTTTGGGATGGGAATGGGGGTATGAGGATTATGTGATGCTATAATCAATTAAAAAAAAAAGAAGAAGACTTGCCGAAACCGGTTTGGCTCAGTGGATAGAGCATTGGTCTGTGGACTGGAAGGTCCCAGGTTTGATTCTGGTCAAGGGCATGTACATTGGTTGCGGGCACATCCCCGGTAGGGGGTGTGCAGGAGGCAGCTGGTCGATGTTTCTCTCTCATCGATGTTTCTAGCTCTCTGTCCCTCTCCCTTCCTCTCTGTGGAAAATCAATAAAATATATATATATTTTTAAAAAGAAGACTTTGTGGATTACAAAGCCTTATATGCTTTTTATATAACACAAGAGGCCCAGTGCATGAATTCATGCATGGGTGGAGTCCCATAGGCCCTGCTCCCAATCAAGGTGTGAGGGGTCTATTGGGGGCTGGACTGGGAGCAATAAGGGCCCAGATCAGGACATCTGGTTGCCACAGTGAGTATCATAGTCACTGGTCATTCTGGTCCTTCTGCCATTCAGGTTGCTGGGCTTTAATATATACATTGAGTGGCCAGATTATTATGATCTCTGAACGCATAATAATCTGGCCACTCAATGTATATCCTATATAATAAAAGGCTAATGTGCAAATTGTCCCCTCAACCAGGAGTTCAACCAGCAGGCAGACCAGCCAATCGCCCATGTCCCCTCCCCCTGGACAGGCTGTCCGGACCACACCCACACACGAATTCATGAACCAGGCTTCATATATATATACTGAGTGGTCAGATTATTATGCACTCAGAGATCATAATAATCTGGCCACTCAGTGTATATAGATAGATAGATAGCATATTATAGTTTTTAATTATTCTATTAATTGAAAAGATTTTTATACAAAATCTGGATTTCACCAAAGAATCTAGAAATAACTAGGATTATTTCAAGGGGAAATGTGAAAATGAAAAATAATCATTTTGATTCACTCACACTACTTATTAGACACAAAATGTGATTGTTTCTTTGTTTGGTTTTCCTGCTCACATAGCACAATTATGCAGAATCCACATGTGCAGTTCTGCTCTCATCGTGTTCTCCTATCCTGTATTGAAAGAACTTTTAACCAGACTTCAAATGCCACAGAGCATACCTTCGAGCTTATTTCTGATTGAACTGTGTGGCATTCGCTGAAAGGCAATTTGCCTTGGAATAAGCTCATAAACACAGAGTAGGCAGATAAATTGATTCAGAATGTCTGAATTTTTTAAAGGGAAAGAGGGCAAATGTCTAGCTTCTCTAAGGCAAAAAAGGTAGCAACAGAAACAAATGCCACATCCATTTTAACAGATTATTATTATTTTTACTATTAAAACATTGCACTAGTATAGCACTTGGCGATTTACAAAGCATTTTACACTCCATTATCTCATTTGATACTCATGTCCATCCTGTGGGACGGGTGTTAATTATTATAGGTATTTGACAGATGAAAAAATTCAGGCCGAAATTTGAAAGGTTAAGTGACTTATCCAAGGTTGAGTTGGTATGCATAAGAATCAGTTGTCTTTTTTTCTAGATAAATTAGGAACAGAGGTACCTGAATAGCTCACAATTCTGTCCATTGTTAATCCTGATTGAGAGGAAAAATCTCACAGCAGTATGTGGCATGCTCATCTTTATTTCAATTAGTGTTTTCAGTATGTTTAAACAATGTGCAGAAGCGACAGATATGCAAGTTGCCCAGTGAAAGTGGCATGATGCAGATTTGATAACTAATGTTCAATAAGGAACTAATGCTTGACATTATGTGCCAAATAATCAAAGTGCAGTGTGACCTAAAAACCATAAAGCACCCTGATTAAGGTGTGAATTTGTTTAGATTTCATGACTGTTTATTTCCCAATAAATCTGAAAAATGAAAATATACCCTTAAAGCAAGTGAAGGAATAATTTTCTTATGGCTTGATTTTCATTAACTATCAGCCAGTCTACCTAACAAATGTTGAACAGTAGCCTATTGAATATGCACTGTGTCACATCTCAAAACTGAGGTATTCTGCAAGATCTATTGGGATTAATTTCCAAGACCTAAAATACCCATGATTCCCCATCTCTCTGGCTTCTAACAACAAATACCAAATAATGAGAAAACAGGAATACTTTCTGCTCCTCTTTCTGCCCAATTTTTTTCCAAAAAGAAAAACAATGAAATGGAGGTTTTAGTATATTTCATAAAAGCACTTTTTCAAAAATAAGAAATGGGAAATTTTCAGTATTTGTAGCAAACTTTGCTTTCCTTGCAGATTTGTTGTTGTTGTTGTTGTTGTTGTTGTTGTTTTTAGGTATCTTGATAGTATTTGTTTTAAAGGCTATTTCTACAAGGAAAAATGTGGTTTGTTCACCAAATTTTATTGTTTAAAATAGCTACTAACCCTCATAGCTGAAATATGTTTATATGAAAAGCTTCACTTTGAAGAAACTAATCACTACTCTTATGTTTCCATTGCCACTTTTCAATTCTCATTTTCATAGTTTAAAAAGAAAGACAGGTTTAAATAATGCAGTGATTATGAGCGTATGAATATGGATCTAATTCTCCCGTTTTGAATCTCAGAAGTAATTGCCAATGTCTTCAATGTAAGTGGGTTAAGGAATGTGCCACGCATACAATTATAACTAAAAACTTTCATTTGGAAAATTGCAACCTTATCTTCATTGTCTTTTAAGTAGCACAATAGCTGCCTGCCATTCTGCACTATGTTTAGAAGATCCATTATAAGAATATGTGTAGAGCAGTCAGAAATAAAAAGTATACCCAGTGTATTGAATTATAGCAGTAAATCAGTGCCCTGGGGCAATCTGTAATATTGCACATACTCAGATTGTATCAAACAAAGCTAAAAGAATAGTTGAATAATAAAAGCAAAATGGTTATTTGACATGAAGTAGACCTTGAGATAAGCCCAATGTTTTTTGTGTTTGTTTTTTATTTAGTTTCTTTTTCAACTGGATAAACCTATTCAGGAAGCAGCATAGCCTGAATGTTCTAGAAGTTTCTCAGGAATCTTTTCAATGACCTTTTTTGAGACTTAAGAAAAAATGTTTCCACCAAACAGTGCAAGTTTCTTTTTTCCTAAAAGTTTTTTAAAAAATTTCTGTCAGATTTCAAAACATGTGCTAGAGATTCATGAGACTTTACTTATATTTGCTTGATGATTATAAGCATTCATTTTAAAAACACTAGGCTCATTTCTATATACAATTGCTCAACCTGTAAAAGTGAAAAATTCTTTCAAATAATCAGATTTCTTTTTGGTTGTGTATTGCCAAACACCAGTTTGGCTAATTGTGTTTGCTCGATTGGTTGGATTTTTATCCAAAATGACTCAACAAAATGCCATTTTATAGACCCCATATACATGAATTTCAGAATATCCTTGTTACACACACTTTATATGCCATGAAGCCAGTTTTTAATATATATTTCTTTTATGTTATACTGACATCTATGGACTCCATAAGAGAAATTCAGCTTTTCAGAAAAATTCTGTTGGTTGCATATTTGTAGCTTAAAATGTGATTTGACTATGTAGACTAAGGGTCTCAAATCTATTGTGAGTGAGCCACTGGTTGATCTTTGAATGTTATCACTTAGATAAAAAACATCACAAAGCTTTTCTACCTACTTACAAACAATAATTTAGAGAGAGGCACTGAGTTTCTGTTAGTGAACAGTGATTTTTAGTAGTAAGACAATAAGCATGGGGGGGGGGTGTACTGACAGTGCATAGACTTTCATTTACTGCATTCTTACAATAATACCAATTATTATACCAAACACTGTACTAAGCACTAGATAGAATGATGAATAAAGTTATACTGGCTCTTCTCTCCAGGATCTCACAGTCTAATGGAGGAGACAGAAAAATAAAAGAGGCAATTTACAATAAAGTATGGTCAGAACTATGATAGGATGTATTCATCAGAATAGGCTAAATGCTGTAAAAAACAACAACCCATAACTCAATATATCAGTGACTTAACTCAATAAAGGTGTTTTTAGTTATTTAAGTCAAAGTCCAATGTGGTCAGAAAGAGGTAGAGGGGCCTTTACTCCAGCCAGTCATTCAGGGACCAAGACCTCTTCAATCTTATAATACCACCATCTTCAACACATGGCTTTTAAGATCATAATGTACTGCCTGCTCGCAGTGCATTTGCCATGCAACTATCAGTGATTTTCTCCAATGAATTCTTCACCCAAGTCACAACTTTTTGCAGTTTAAGTTTCACAAAGTTTCCACACTGATTTCTCTCCGTATTTTCAATATAGTAATTAATTTCCATGAGCAAATTGTATTTGAATGGTTTCTTTATGGCAATATCAAGAGTCTGGAGATAGGCCGTAATTCCTGCAAGAATCATTATCTGATCTATTTTTCTTTCATGAAGAAATGTCTTCATGTCTTTAGCGTGGTGAGTGCTGGCTGCATCCAAACTAGCAGACCTCTTTGGCTCCCTCGCATAACAAGCAGCAGCATTACATCGACCCACTTCCTTATAACTGCTTGTGTGGCCCAGGCTTTTTCAGTTTCAAGAATAAAAATGCCTAAAACACGTTCACTCTTTTCCATCTTGCCCATAGAAATGATTAAAGGTGGGAATTTAGTGCCATCCAGACGAATGGCCAAATACAGGAAACATGTGCACTTTCGTAAGAAGTGGAGGGAATGTACACTAAGGAGGCACCCCACTGTTCAATTGTTGTTTGAGATGATTGGCCCATAAACACAGCATTTTCATCCATAGCAATCATGTTGTAAAGATTGTATTTAGAGAAGTCAGCATCATCAATAAAGGACTTGAATGCAAGTGCTGGCTTAATAACTTGAGTATCTTCCAACCTAAACAATGTTGTAGATCTTCTTAAAGACAGCTCACTTTGCTGAAGGAAATTATCCAGCCAGTGTTGTGATGATTTGAAGTCTTTGGGGTTATGTCAAACTGTGGTGCCATTAGAAGGGCAAATTCTTGAATCTGAGCCCTATTCACAACTAAAGCCTTTGCTCTCCTGTCAACAACCCATTCACAGATCAGGTCTTTCAGCTCGGAAAATAATGGTTGCCGACCTGATCCACACTTGTGCTGTTTAGCATTTCCCTTGTCCACTTGTTCAATGAGGTTACCATACTCTGCTCACCATTTTCAGACGAATCGGATACTCAACATCTTCTCTTTGCAGAAAGCAGTAAGATTTTGGCCCCAAGAGTCTTCCACAATTTCTTTCTTGTACTCCACAGAGTAGCTTTTTCTTTTTGCGCTCATTTCTAGGGGTAAAAAAAAAAAAGGAATTGGGGTATCAAGGTGGGGGAGGGGGATCACTTAAAATGACACAGGGGGGATCAGGGGGGAATCAAAATGGCACAGGAGAATCAGAGGGGGTATTACCATTTTAGTAACCCCTTTTGATCCTCCTGAGTCATTTTGACTATCCCCTCTGATCCTCCTGTGTCATTTTAAGTGATTCCTCTCCCCACACCCCTGGGCCACTGAACACCTTGACCAGACATCCCCCCTACTCCTTTATCAGACATTTACCCCCTGGGGCCTGCCTGGGGACTGTTACTGGGCTTTCTGGGGCCTGGATTTGGGCTGGAACAGGGTCTGCCACTGAGAACCTTTAGTCATCATGAAGGCGGCTCTGAGCATCAGGTAGTGTCACCAGAGACAAAACAGCACTCACCACGTTCGCCGCATCCCATCCGCTCTAATCCTCCTGTTCTTCTATAAGTATCTGCGAAAATCTCCTCCTCTCTCCTTCCCCATGCTCACCCCTCACTCTGACCTCTGTTCCGCCTCCACACAGCATTGATGTCAGGACTCCGAGTAACATCACTGGTTGCTAGACTCCAGTTGGGGCGGCCCTAGTGACCAGTTTACAGTATATTAATTTTCATTCTGAGACAGAGCCTGGGGGCCTTATTTTAGGGGTGATGCCTTATATTTCACTCAGAAGGAAACCTGAAGAAGGTCTTATTTTCGGAGGATGTTTTATTTTTGGGGAAACACAGTAGAATTACTGTGGGCAGGAATTTCTAAAACAAATTCTGTCACTAATGATGTTAGGCAAATAATTCCGCTTTTCCTTAATGAGAAAATGTGCAAGGCTAATGTCTTCTCAACTGGAAAAGGATATCTCACAGTTTTTATAACCAACCATGCAAACTCTATCTCTGCAACATTTATACCAAGCACCAATCTGCCTAGGAGTACATAGAAAAAAATGGAAAGAAGAGTTTTCCTAGACATTGCAAGCACAACACCCACCTTTTTGGATAGTAGTTTGTTGCCTCAGAAATATTTTCTTCAATCAGGATTGATTTAAAGTAAAACAGAGGACCGGAACTAAGATGGTGGCCTAGGTAGTCTCCTAAGCCTCCTCCTAGGTAGTCTCATCAACAATTTAATTAAAATAATAACTAAAATCAAAAAGGACTTCACCAAAACCTCAGGAATGCTGGCGGAGTGGAATATCTACAACTACAAAGAAAGAGAGAGGCTCACGAATCAGACTGGGAGTTGCAAAGCACTGAGGTAGGGAGAGGCTCGCATGTGGAGAGGAAGTGCAGCTGCCGAATGCCTGCCTGGCGGTGGGAGGGGAGGAATTCCCGATTGCACAGAACCCTTTCCAACTGTTCTGAACCCCAATCCAGGCCGAAATTCCATGGTCCCATGCTCATACGGGTGGAGTCTGGACTGTAGAGAAAGGCACCCAGACACTCAGAGACTGGGAAACCGGGGACCCAAGAGCCACAGCCTGCAGGGTCTACAGAGGCTTGCACCAGTGAATATGCGCTGAGGTCTGACCGCCACCCCTCTGTAGCGGAAGGAGTCAGAAGCTCCAGGTCTGACCATGGAGGCTGCCGCCTCTCTATACAAGGTGGAGGCCCCTCTGTGGTGGAAGGAGTCAGAAGCTCCAGACTACAGAGACCAGCCCAAGTCCAGGTGAGCCCCTGGGGCACCCACACTCTTGCTTGGGGAACCTGGAATGGTCAGGTGGAAACTCAGGGAAGCCGCGGAAGGCAGAGGTCAGGCGGAAACTCAGGCCAGTGCACAAGGGCAGGGCAGAAGCCAAGACTGTCAGTTCAGCCCTGAGACTCCGCCCCATCCAAGCTGAGCAGAGGCTTCTGCAGTTTTTCAAGTCTGATCCTATAAAACTGTCCCCAATATAGAATTTATCCCAGAGTAGATACAGCTGATACCCACATCCAATTGGCCTGAAGGTCAATTCACAACAATAAAGACTTAGCTATAACAAGGCTGTGCACACAGTCCACAGGGGAGCACCAAGAGTGTCTACCTCAGGTAACTGAGGAGGCTGACCCACTGGGCCATATAGGACACCAAACACACAAAGCCATCCTACCAACTCTGAAAAATAGTGATAATGCCGAGACAAGGAAATAGATCTCAAACAAAAGAGATGGAGGATATAGAACTCAGAACTACGGTTCTAAGGTTATGCAAGAATATCCTAGAAAAGCTCAATAAACTTCATGAGACCCAATTAAAAAGTATACATAAACTGACTAAATTGGAAAATATTATGCAGAGATCCAACAGCAGAATGGAGGAACACAAGAATCAGGTCAAAGAGCCAAAAGACACTCCTCTGGAGAAGAAAGAAGAAAAGAGAATCCAGAAAGTTGAAGATAGTGTAAGGAGCCTCTGGGACAACTGCAACCGCACCAACATCAGAATTATGGGGGTGCCAGAAGAAGAGGGAGTGCGAAATACTGAAAACATATTTGAAGAAATAATATCAGAAAACTTCCTTCACCTGGTGAAAGAAATAGACTTACAAATACAGGAAGCCTACAGAATCCCAAACAAGAGGAATCTAAAGAAAAATACTTCGAGACACATCATCATCAATATACCAAGGGTAAAAGACAAAAAGAGGATCTTACAAGCAGCAAGAGAAAAGCAGTTGGTTACCTATAAGGGAGCACCCATAAGACTATCAGCTGATTTCTCAACAGAAACCATGCAGGCCAGAAGGGAGTGGCAAGAAATATTCAAAGTGATGAATAGCGAGAACCTACAACCAAGATTACTGTATCCAGCAAAGTTATCATTCAGAATTGATGGGCAGATAAAGAGCTTCACAGATAAAAAGTTAAAGGAGTTCATCACCACCAAACCAGTATTATATAAAATGCTAAAAGGTATTACTTAAGAAGAAAAGAAGATCAAGTGAATTAAAAATCTGAGGAATAGAATAAACTGGTGAATATAATAGAATCAGGGGCAAAGAAAGGGAGTGGATAGATAATTATCCGGGTGAAAGGGGTGTGGGGTGCAGAAACAGACTGGATTAAAATTGTATAACCTATGGATGAGGACAATAGTGCGGAGAGGGGGTAAGGACAGAGGGTGGGGTGGGAATCGGGTGGAAGGGAGCTATGGGGGAGAAAAAAGAGAAACAATTGTAATAATCTGAGCAATAAAGATTTATTAAAAAAATAAAAGTGCATGTAGTAAAAAAAATAAAGTAAAACAAATATTTCATACAGTTATATTGTTGTTTTTATTATTATTGTTAAAACAGATTGATTTGGTTAGCCATAAACAATATACCAGTATTCCCTGTGATGTCTAAAATTTATTTCCAAAACCATCTTTTGTAAACAACTAATGTAATTATGTTAAATTAAGAAAAATGAAAGTTATTTCTAAAAATATATCCTGTTAAAGCAAATTATAAACGTCGTTGTTTCAAAGGGCATTACTATGACAAGTCATGGTATACAAATAGGGGGGGAAAGATATTGATCAGATTCAGGAAAAAAACCAAGATGGCGGCATAGGTAAATGTCTAACTGCAGCCTCACTCAACAATTTCAAAAAATACAACTAAAATATAAAGTGGACATTATTCCGAACTACAGGAAAGTTGACTGGCTGGAAATTCTACAACTAGAAGGAAAGAGAAAACCAGAAGGAAAATCAGAGGAGCTATAAAAGCCTAAGGTACAAAGAAACATGGTGCGCATGTGTAGAGAGGACAGATCCGGAGAGGTGGGGGAGGCTGAGTGCCTGGCTGGCGTTCCCTAGTGGGAAGGAGATAAAAGCTCTGGACTGTGTTGAACCCCAACTCCGACTGCACTGAATCCCATTTCTGGGCGAGACCCTGGGGTCCCAGGCTCATACAGAGGGAATCTGGGCTGAAAGGCTGAAGCTCACTGGAGCGGCGAATGGCAGAGCCCCGGAGTCACGGACATTTGCATGCAGAGGACTGGCTATTCCCTGAGCTGCTGGATTGCCCTAGTGTGAAGGAGACAAAAGCTCCCGAGTCTACTGAGCCCCAGTTCTGACTGCACTGAACCCCAGTCCTGGGCGAGACCCTCGGGCCCTAGGCTCATACAGAGGGAATCTGGGCTGTAAGGCAGAAGCTCAGGGGAGCAGTGAAAGGTAGAGCCCTCGAGTCACACGCATTTCACACAGAGGCTGCTGGATTGCCCTAGCAGGAAGAAGACATAAACTCTGGACTGCTCTTAACCCCACTTCCAACTGCACTGAACCCCAGTTGCAGGCTCGTTGGGGGAGAGACTAGACTGTTTGGTAGCAGGCGAAACTCTAGAGAGCCTTTCTCTCAGATGTGCTTGCAGCGAATACCAAAGGACACTGAGGTTCACTGAGACTCAGGAACCTCAGAGGGTGGGGCTAACCTGAAGCCAAGGCTGTAGGCTCCATCCTGAAACTCCACCCCATCCAAGCTGAACACAGAGGCTTTTGAAGCTTTCCAAGTCTACTCAAATATGGCTGTCTCCTTGCATAGACACAGCTGATCCTCCCAACCTACCAACTCAGGGAAGCAGCAAAAATGCTGAGATGAGGAAACACATCACAAACGAAAAGAAATGGAGGACAAAAAGTGACTAGATATGGAGTTCAAAATCATGCTTATAAGGTTGGTCAAGAATCTCTTAGAAAAAGCCGATAAAATAAATGAGACCTATGAGGATATGAAAAAGTATCAACAAGCCAAAACCGGTTTGGCTCAGTGGTAGAGTGTTGGTCTCCGGACTGAAGGGTCCCAGGTTCGATTCGGTCAAGGGCATGTACCTTGGCTGTGGGCACATCCCCAGTGGGGGTGTGCGCGAGAGGCAGCTCGTTTCTAGCTCTCTATCTCTCTCCCTTCCCCTCTGTAAATTATCAATAAAATATATTTTTTTAAAAGAAAAGAAAAAGGACCAAGATGAAATAAAGAATACATTCTGTGAAATAGAAAATATTATACAGGTCCTAAAATCAGAGTGGAAGATAGCAAAAATCAAGTCAAAGATTTGGAACACAAAGAGCCAGAGGACACTCCTCCACAGACGCAAGAAGACAAGAGAATCCAGAAAGTTGAAGATAGTGTAAGAAACCTCTGGGACAACTTCAAGCGAATCAACATCAGAATTATGGGCTTCCCAGAAGATGACAGAGAGCAAGATACAGAAAACATATTGAAAGAAATAGTGACAGAAAACTTCCCATACCTGGGGAAAGAAATAGACTTACAAGTCCAGGAAGCACACAGAACCCCAAACAAAAGGAATTCAAAGAGGACCACACCAAGACACATCATAATTAAAATTCCAAGAGCAAAAGACAAAGAGAGAATATTAAAAGCAGAAAGACAAAAGCAGAGAGTTACCTATAAAGGAGCACCTATACGACTATCAGCTGATTTCTCAACAGAAACCATGCAGGCCTGATGGGAATGGCAAGAAATATTCAAGGTGATGAATAACAAGAACCTACAGCCAAAAATACTCTACCCATCAAAGCTATCACTCAGAATCAAAGGCCAGATAAAGAGCTTCACAAATAAATTTAAGCTAAAGGAGTTCATCGCCGCCAAACCATAATTATATGAATTGCTGAAGGGAGTTCTTTAGGAAGAGGAAGAAAATAAAGATAAGAATTATGAACAACAAATACATAACTATCAACAAGTGAATCTAAAAACCAAGAAAATTAAAAAATCTGATGAACAATATTAACTGGTGAATATAATAGAATCAGAGGTATGGAAGGGGAGTGAACTCACAATTTTGGGGGAAAAGGGGAATGGGGGGTGCTGGAAGAGACTGAACATAAACTGCACCTATGGATGAGGACAATGGGAGGTGGGGAAAGGGCAGAGGGTGGGTGGAAAACTTGTGGAGAGGAGTAATAGAGGAAAAAAATGAGGAACATTTGTAATAATATGAATAAAGATTCATTTTTTAAAAAGAATATTAAAAAAAGAAGGTTCAGTCATCAATTTTGAAAAGTGATGGCACTAAGCCTCAATAATAGTTATAGGACTGGATTGGGAACTAGGAAGTCTTAGGCTGGCTATGTATAAAGCAGTTTTAAAGAATTTGAAATTATGGGTTTAAAATTTAGTTAAACTGGACCAAAACAAGATGGCGGCCTAGGTAGTCTCCTAAGCTGCCACCTCATCAACAATTTGGAAAAACAAACAGCAGCTAAAATCGAAAGGGATCACACCAGACCCACAGGAAAGCTGGCAGAATGGGAAGGCTACAACTAGACACAAAGCAAGGCACCGCTGCTGCCATGTGGAGTTTAAAACTAAGGCGGAACCGGACCTGCCGGAGCCGCTTTCCCCGGGAATGAGGGAAGCCAGACGTTGCTCCATACCGCCCCGGGGCCCAGGGAGTGGAACATTCCGGCCACTGCTACTGCGAGTGAGGGAAGCCCACCAAGAACAGAGCTCACTCCACTCTGGGCCCAGGGAGTGGACAGCTTCGGAGCTTGGCCTCCACGTCAGCAGCCATTCCGCTGAGACTCCTTGGAGCGAGGTCTCCCCGCCTGCAGCCATCCCAGCCTGCCCACTGTGCTAGCGAGGAGTTAGCGCGGCGCCTCCAGTTGGCGACCCCACCGCCCCAGAGGGGCCATGTGCCCCAGGGGTCGTGTGTCCCGGGAGAGCCATGTGCCCCGGGGAAGCAGTGGGACCTGGGGGCAGGGGCGGTGTGAACCAGAGGAGGAGCGGATTCTATTCGTGTGGTCCTGAGATAGTCACCATAAAACAAGCATACTGCCAAATGACAGCGGGGAGGGGAAGGAGACCTGTGGGGAGATAAGAGAACAACCGAAGGACTGGTATGCATGCATATAAGTACAACCAATGAACACAGAACTCTGGGGAGGGAGGGCATGAATGGGAGGTGGGGGGGGGCAATGGTATGCTATGTACACATATAAATACCTTAATAAATTAAAAAAATAAATAAAATTTAGTTAAACCATTTGGCAGAAATTATCACACAATTCATTTTGGAGCTAGTCTAATTACACTTGAAGTTGAGGATATGTCCTTAATTTCTTGTTTATTGAGCCCAGTTCTCCATCCTGCTTATATGGGATGCTGCCTCAGAGCAGCCTTTGTCAATTCATGGATAACTGATACAACTTAGCCAAGATGCTATCTATCACTTTGCTTCTGAGCTCTGGAGAACACTAGGGTCCTATCACATACACATTGATGTTGATAGGGAGAAAAGAAAAAAAAAGTAAGGTGTTCAAAATATTGGGAAAATAGTTATTTAAATTGTTCAGCAGTTTTATTATTTATTACAGCACTTCTCAGAGATCTTACTAGTTTATTTGTGCTGTAAATCTCTAGGAGGATCATCTAGTGTGAACTGCTTTCTAAATGTATTTTGCAAGGGTTTTTTTTTATTACTACATACTAACATCGTATAGAAAATTAATATGTTTCCATGAAATACAGTTTAAGAAATCCTAAGTTAGGCTAGTGTAGCAATAGCTATGACATATACAATTGATATCTATACCTGAGGGCCAAAGCGCTGTCAGAAGTTTGTGGCAGTCAACCTAAAAGTTCTTAAGTCAACCCAAACAAAGCTTTATAAGAGTGATATCCTCAGCAGGAAACATGTCTGACTACTCTGTCAAGCTGAGGAATCAGTGTGTCTGAGGAGGATCCTGTGAACTCCAGGCCCATGTCTGCTATATCCACTCTCCCTGCCTTGGTCTACTCTGTTCAGCGTTAATAGCTGGGCTTCCATTATTTCTGAAGTATATTCTACTTTCCTCACTGCCACAGACAACCTTCTCCATGTTTCAGTCTTTATGGCATTAACCTTGATTGCTTGCTTAGTTCTTATCAGACCCCTTTTCCTGGAAACTGTAAATAATTAAATGACAAAGTATGGTGAGTAAATGAAATAGCATATGTCTTAAGATGTAAATTAAATTACACATGTGAAACACTCAGCAAATGTTAGTTCCTAAATGGGTACTGAACAAAATCTTACATCCATTCCAGGCTTTTACTTTGGTTTTGTACATTTTAATATTATTTGTACATTTTAAAAACCACAAACATGAGTTACCCTTATCTTTAAAAAATAAAATAATGAAATAAGCAGCCACAAAATGATAAGTACTATATGATTCAACTTAAATGAGGTACCTCGAATAGTCAAATTCATAGAGACAGAAAGTCAAAAGTTGGTTGCCAGGGGTTTGGGGAAGGGGATAAATGGGAAGATAAATATATAAATATATTATAAGAGAACATTTATTTGGTAAATTAAAGAAATGGAAGTAATTCCTAAAGAAATGGGCTTAGGAAACAAGTTATGGACTTAAGGAAGGGCCCTCGGAGCTTGGCAGTGGGGAAGCTAATGTGCTGGAGGAGGGGGATGAGAATGGGGAAGGCAGAAGGCAAGGTGGGGGGGAGGGTGTGCTCCAGGGAGGGAGAGAGCCAGGAGTTATTTTTTAGTGAGTAAGGAGTTCCAGTTTGAGAAGAGGAAAAAATTAAGAAGAGTGATAGTGCTGACAGTTGCACAGCAATATTAATGTGCTTAATATCACTGAGTTGTATACTTAAAAATGGTTAAGATGGTAAAATTTATGTTGGATGTATCTTACCACAACTTAATTTTTAATTAAAATAACTAAATGAAAATATTTGTCTGCCTTCTTCTTGTCCTTCTTAGAATATTTCTGCTTCCCTTTTGTCTCCCATTCAACTTATTTTCCATAATGTCACTAAAATGTTGAATCTGACCACAACACTCCTTATTAACTAGTATAGGATAAAATGCAGTGTTCAGCCTGACATGAAAGACTCTTCACCTAAAGTCCCTGCTTAGCCCCATCTGCTAACACTGCCCTATTTGTATCTCTGGTCAAGCCATACCAATTTTCTCTCTCTCTCTCTCTCTCTCTTTTTTTTTTTTTTTTTTTTTTTTTTTTTTTTTTTTTTACAAATATGTGGTATTTAATAACTTCTTGTCTCTGTCTAAAATATCTTCTCAGAGTCCCTTATCTACCGGAGGAACACATTATCATTCAAGACTAGGTTTAGTGTCTGCTCTACGGAGCCTTCCTTGACAAACCCTACCTAAGGCCAAACAGAACACTGCCTCTTTTGTACTCACACTCTAGCTTATACAGGACTCTATCACTACAGGTAGCATGCTACATTGCAACTGTTTGTTTATATGTCTGTGTCCCTCACTAGACTGGGAGGACCTGAAGGACTCATTGGTGTTGCATGTGCTCAGGATTTAGAGCACAGTGCCTGCTAAATAGGAATTGATTAATACAATGTTGGGTGAGTGAAAATTAGAAGCACGGATCTGTTCATTTTTATCCCCATTTTCACCACTACTATCAATTAAAATAATTTTTTAAAAATATTTAAAGAGACTCATGTTAGGGCAGCAGGCAGACCAAAAACCTAATGATGAAAAAGAAAAGGGGTGGCCAGACTCAAAGGCCTAAAATTTCTGACATACTACTTTTCTGCCCCTAAAGAAACTACATTAGTCTTGGAGACAAGGGTGCAGTATTGTACACACTACTTTACTTCAGTTACATTATGAATTAAATAACCTTGGGTGGACTTGTTTGGGAATATGCCCATAATTTATAACATTGTTTATATGGGAAAATTGTTTGAGTTCAAAAAAACAAACCTTTGGAACTTGGAGACTTCCTGAATTCTTTTTGGAAGTACAGTGAGTATCTCAATAGGAATTTAGAGATATGTAAAAATGAAGAGTTTTAATCAGGGGAAAAGTGACCATGGCTATATTTAACTGTGACAGTGTAAGTATTATGACTATATTATACCAATCTTATTTTGCAGTTTTCAAAATATCCATTATTGCAACTAGTATATTTTATAACAAAGTAATTAAGATGAGGTTGAAAATGCAGGTGTCCAGTTAATCCACACACAATGCCTGCAACTTTGCTTCAGGATGCAAACAGCCTGTACAAGTGATGCACCCTCTCTCAAGCACTTTCACAACAAAATGCCAGACAATGAAAATGATTCACTGAGTTACAGTTCATCATTAAGGTAAAATATTCCCTGAAATAAAAATATTCTAGGTAGGGACCCTCTATTCATAAACAGATGCATTTGAAAGCCTATATGACTTAACTGGTTATTTCTGTCCATCCCCTTCCCATATCCAAATGCTTGTGATATATCACTGTGTAGTTGAAGGCTACAAGGCACTATGCATGATTTGAAAGTAAACAGTTCATTTATTGACATTACACAGAAGAGTTGAAGAAAGAGGCCTTCTTCTTAAAAAATAGAAGCAGGAATCTAAAACTGCTTTAAAGAATCACCATTTTCTTGTTAGAAAAAACAATCATGGATATTTGTCAAATACTAATGACAATCTGTCAATCACACCCCAACTCTGCCCCTCCCTGTTTTAAAGAGCTTGCCTTCTTATTGTAAAACTAGCTTTAGCTATTCCAAAGCAACATAATTACATTGCTGCTATGTGTGAATGAAATGTGTGACAGGTAGTTTGGATTGTGTGACCTTACCAGTGAACACACTCTCCTCATTCAATAGAGCCTTGTGTCTACATAATGTCAAACAAATGGTAGGGCACTAAACAAATAATGAGCTGATTCAGTAACCTGTGGAATGTCTCAAGTCATGCCTGCACCATAGGTTGACAACGTGAAATAATTCTGAAAAGCACAGTCAAGCCTGCCCCATAGCAACACTGAAGTTGTGAAATTGTCTGGGCTATCCTCTCAAATCCCCTCTGGATACACAGTACCAAACATGTAGAACAGATTCATTCAGTAAATATTTAAGTGAATGAACCTTCAGAAAAGGCTCTCAGGTCTTTGTAAGATGGACTAAAGTCACATGATATTTTTTCCTATTATAACCACCAGATTCATACTTATATAAAGGAATCACCTACTGAGACACACAATATTTTCTTAAGTGTTCTCCCAGAGACATTTTAAGCAAATTACGGGGATTTCTCTGGATTCGGAGGAATACATATAGTAAGGGTAGGGCCTGCGGAGGGTGGAAAACATAGGCAATAGGCTTAAGTGAATGTGACAGAAGATATGGGCCTCTGGCCCTGCTTTTTAATAATAATAAACTTGGGCCAAAACTGGTTTGGCTAGGCCTGCGAACTGAAAGGTCCCAGGTTCAATTCCAGTCAAGGGCATATACATTGGTCACAGGCACATCTCCAGTAGGGAGTGTGCAAAAGGCAGCTGATCGATGATTCTCTCTCATCGATGTTTCTAACTCTCTATCCCTCCCTCTTCCTCTCTGTAAGAAATCAATAAAAATATTTTTTTTTTAAAAAAGAATAAACTTGGCCTCCTTACCTCTGTTTCTCTCTATCTCTGAATCTGTGTTTTCATCATTCCCTCCAATCTCAAAACAATACCTGCACCCAGTCATTTGTCCACGCTCAACCTTCCTGCCTTCCTATGAACATTCTTGCCCTTAGTATGGACAGCTTTACTGACTAACACATCCAGTACCATGCCTTGTCCACATAACTGAATTATAATCTATGAGAAGAGAGGGACCTTGATGTCTACTTCTTAAAATAGCTGTTTAATGCTTCTCTTACAGCTCTTACTAGATGTTTTAACTTGCTTTTTTCTTTGTTTACAGCAACCACAGGACCTTCTGACTGGCAAAACAATAACAATGAAAACATGACTCTGCCTTTAAGATTTTATCATCAACCTGTTTCTCTTCATACTATGTTCTTGTCCTTAGTCAATATTATCCAACCTCAGGATTTCAACCAATTATGAAGACTATCTTCAGCTCTGATTTTACCCCAGAATACCTGTCCTACCTCTCAAAAGTGATCGATGTCTTAGATAATCTGCTGTAGACTCGTACTTGGCCTAGGAAGTAAATCCTCCTATACTTCCCAAATTGACTTTTGCTCCCTGATATACAGATTTCTGCTAATGGATCAATGTGTCATAAATCTCCAAATAGTTCTATTAAATATAGTTTATTTAAACAAATATTAATTGGGTGCTCAACATGAACAATATAATGAGCCCAGAAAGCATGCTGGCATCTTTAAAATTTCCTTCTAAATATCTCCTCTCTTTCTCTGTCATCAATCTGTCCTGAAGCTCAGTAAGTTCTTTCTTTGAGATGTCACCCAAAAGCAAACCTTCTTCTCTATGCCCTTTGCCACCCAACCCAGAGATCCAGAACTCAAGTTCATAAGCTTGCTTCAAAGTTATCTTTAATGTTGAAAGTATTACAGATATCCCCCCCCCATTGACCCCTTCCAGCCTGCTCTCACCCCTCACCCCAGGCTTTTACCACACTATTGTCTGTGTCCATGGGTTATACATATATGCATACAAGTTCTTTGGTTACTCTCTTCCCAGCCATCCCATCCCATTCACTCTTGGATTCAACAGACTGTTTCATGCTTCTATGTCTCTGTATCTCTTTTCTTCATCAGTTTATTTTTTTTAAATAAATGAATTCAGCAATATAGCAGGATACAAAATTAACACTCATAAATCAATGGCATTTTTATACACCAATAATGAACTCTCAGAAAGAGAAACTAGCCCTAGCCAGTTTGGATCAGTGGATAGAGCATTATCTTGTGGACTGAAGGGTCCTGGGTTTGATACTAGTCAATGGCACATACCTCAGTTGCAGGCATGATCCCCAGTATAGGGCATACAGAAGGAAGCTGATCAATGATTCTCTCTCATCATTGATGTTTCCTTTTCTCTCTCCCTCTACTTTTCTCTCTGAAATCAATAACAATATATTTGAAAAAAGAGAAACTTTTTTTAAAAATCCCATTTACCATTATAACAAAAAATTGAGATACGTATGTAGGAATAAATTTAACCAATGAGGTAAAAGATATGTACTCAGCACTGATGTACATACACTACATTGTACAGCACTTAGTAGATGATAACTGCTCAATAATGTTAAGTATATCAATTTTCTTATGATATCAAAGCCAAATAAATGTATTTAAATTCACTGTGTACCTTTAACTTGCAAGATATTTTACTAAGATCGAGTCACATTTACTTCACCATTTACAGAATCATAAAATATTGTACTCCAAAAATCCTTAAAGATCATTGCTTCTTTAAAAAATATGTTTTTATTGACTTTTAGAGAGAAAGGGAGGGAGGGAGGGAGAGAGAGAGAGAGAGAGAGAGAGAGAGAGAGAGAGAGAGAAAGAGAGAGAGAGATCTGTATTATAGACCCTTGAAAATCTGGTAAACTCTATGTAACTACCTTCCCCCAGGGAAAACAATAATAACACTGTCATTATTTGACGTTCCCGTCTGGCCTGCATGGTTTCTGTTGAGAAATCAGCTGATAGTCCTAAGGGTGCTCCTTTATAGGTAACTACCTGCTTTTGTCTTTCTGCTTTTAATATTCTCTCTTTGTCTTTTGCTCTTGGAATTTTAATTATGATGTGTCTTGGTGTGGTCCTCTTTGGATTCCTTTTGTTTGGGGTTCTGTGTGCTTCCTGGACTTGTAAGTCTATTTCTTTCCCCAGGTATGGGAAGTTTTCTGTCACTATTTCTTTCAATATGTTTTCTGTATCTTGCTCTCTGTCATCTTCTGGGAAGCCCATAATTCTGATGTTGGTTCGCTTGAAGTAGTCCCAGAGGTTTCTTACACTATCTTCAACTTTCTGGATTCTTTTGTATTCTTACTTCTGTGGAGGAGTGTCCTCTGGCTCTTTGTGTTTCAAAACTTTGACTTGATTCTTGCAATCTCCCATTCTGATTTTAGGATTCTGTATAATATTTTTTATTTCAGAGAATGTATTCTTTATTTCTAGTTGATCCTTTATTATTTCTTGTTGATTCTTTATTATTTCTAGTTGATCCCTTCTCATATCCTCATAGGTATCATTTATTTTATTGACCTTTTCTAGGAGATTCTTGAACAACCTTGTAAGCATGGTTTTGAACTCTATATCCAGTCACTTTTTGTCCTCCATTTCTTTCGTTTGTGATGTGTTTCCTCGTCTCAGCATTTTCACTGCTTCCCTGAGTTGGTAGGTTGGGAGGATCAGCTGTGTCTATGCAAGGAGACAGCCATATTTGAGTAGACTTGGAAAGCTTCAAAAGCCTCTGTGTTCAGCTTGGATGGGGTGGAGTTTCAGGGTGGAGCCTACAGCCTTGGCTTCTGGTTAGCCCCACCCTCTGAGGTTCCTGAGTCTCAGTGTACCTCAGTGTCCTTTGGTATTCGCTGCAAGCACCTCTGAGAGACAGATGCCCTATAGTTTTGCCCGCTACCATACAGTCTAGTCTCTCCCCCAACGAGCCTGCAACTGGGGTTCAGTGCAGTTGGAAGTGGGGTAAAGAGCAGTCTGGAGTTTATGGTTCCTTCCCGCTAGGGCAATCCAGCTGCTTAATCAACTGTCTGTCCTCTGCGCGAAATGTGTGCAACTCGGGGGCTCTGCCTTTCACTGCTCCCCTGAGTTTACACCTTACAGCCCAGATTCCCTCTGTATGAGCCTGGGGTCCGAGGGTCTCACCCAGAACTGGGGTTCATGAAATTGGAGTTGGGGTTCAACACAGTCCAGAGCTTTTATTGCCTTCGCACTAGGGAACACCAGCCAGGCCCTCAGCCGTCCCTCTTCTCCGGGTCTGTCCTCTCCCCACGTGTGCACTGTGTCTCTCCATACCTTAGGCTTTTATAGCTCCTCTGATTTTCCTTCTGGTTTTCTCTTTCCTTCTAGTTGTAGAATTTCCAGTCAGTCAACTTTCCTGTAGTTCTGGATAATGTCCACTTTATATTTTAGTTGTATTTTTTGAAATTGTTGAGTGAGGCTGTAGTTAGGCGTTTACCTATGCCACCATCTTGGTTTCTCCATGAACACTGTCATTATTTGAAATGTGGCTCTCTGGTATTTAAAATGGCAGCAGAGTAAGTAGATGCTGCATGGACATGCTCCCAGGAACAAACTGAAATTACAACTAAAATACAGAAAAACTTCCTGAATAACCAACAGAAGACTCGCAGGCAAGAACCCTGATAACAGAGGACTGAAAGTGGAGACCACATACAGACTGGTAGGAGGGCAGAGGCACAAAAGGGCTGGCTGGATGCCCATAGACAGCAGCTGAAGTCCCGGAGAGATATCTCAGCTGTGGGAGGTTGCCACTGAGAATTCTGAGATCTAATCCCCAAGCTGTGCCTCCTAGTGGAGAGAAACACAACTGAGAAGGGTAACCATATAACATCTGGCTGTGAAAAGTGGTGGATTTGCTGTCTGCCAGAGAGAAACAGCTGAAAATTCAAGCACCCTCTTAAAGGGGCAGCACATAAAATTCCCTGTGGAGCCACCCAACTTGTGCTCTGGCAGAGGGAAAGCAGAGTGGACTGGAGCGACATAAATAGAATCCAGGATTGGGGACTTGGGGATTAAACCTCAGAAGGAAGATACCTCCAAGTTTCCTGTGCTGAGTCATTCCCTCTCACAGTGGAGGACATCTTCCCCATAGACATTTGCCTTCCTTGGAGGGATAAGACAGTTGATCCACCCTAGTTGAAAACACCTTGTCCTGAGGCCACGGAAGAAACTAAAATAATAATTAGCCTCCAGGCAGAAGCAACTGCCTCACCCGGTTGAAAATAACTCTTGCCACAATGGAGGAAGATTGCCTGGGGACATTCAACTTGGAGTCCTATTAGTCTGTAGCCAGAGGTGGTCTCTAGGGGCTTTGGGTCTTTGCCTGATTTAATCAGTCAGAAGCAGTGTTTGACACTGTCCTGTACTAGAGGCTGAGAGGCATAGAGGATCTACCTAATACCCTGTTTCCACGAAAATAAGACAGTGCCTTATATTAATTTTTTCTCCCAAAGATGCACTAGGCCTTATTTGTAGGGGATGTCTTATCTTTCCATGAAGAAGAATACGGTACACATTTATTGTTAAATGAAAATAAAGGAAATTTATTACCTGTATATGGTATGGTAGTACGGTAGTTGTCAATACAAACCAAACAAACTGTGAATCCTACAGTATCAAGAATTTACTCATTTATTCAATGACAATCATGTTATCATCTTCTGGAACATCATCATAACAATCCAATTCCTGAATTTTCTGGTGAATTTCTTGTGACTCTGTTTCTTTCAGAATCAGTGGACCAAATCTCTCATGTTTAGCAATAGCACTGTCTTTAAATGAGTACTTGTTGTCAAGGTAGCCTGCTTGCAGTGCATTTGCAATGCAACCGTGAGTGATTTTCTCCCATGAATTCTTCATGCAAGTCACTACTTATTACAGTTTAAGTTTCACAAAGTTTCCATGCTGATTTCTCTCCATTCTATTTTCAATGTAGTCATTAATTTCCATGATCAAATTGTTTTGAATGGCTTCTTTATTGCAATATCAAGAGTCTGGAGATAGGCCATCATTCCTGCAGGAATCGTTATCGGATCTATTTTTCTTTCATGAAGAAATGTCTTCATGTCTTTAGCATGGTGAGTGCTGGCTGCATTCCAGACTAGCAGACCTCTTTGGCTCCCTCACATAACAAGTGGCAGCAGTAAACCAACCCACTTCCTTATAACTGCGTATCTGGCCCAGGCCTTTTCAGTTTCAAGAATAAAAATGCCCAAAACACATTCACTCTTTTCCTTCTTGCCCATACAAATGATTAAAGGTGGGATTTTAGTGCCATCCAGAGGAATTGCCAAAATACAGGAAAAAAGTGCACTTTCATAAGCAGTGGACTGAATTTACACTAAGGAGGCACCCCACTGTTCAATTGTTGTTTGAGATGATTGGCCCATAAACACTGCAGTTTCATCCATAGCAATCATGTTGGAAAGATTGTATTTACAGAAGTCAGCATCATCAATAAAGGACTTGAATGCAAGTGCTCGCTTAATAACTTGAGTATCTTCCAACGTCTTCTTAAAGACAGCTCACTTTGCTGAAGGAAATTATCCAGCCAGTGTTGTGATGCTTTGAAGTCTTTGGGGGCTATGTCAAACTGTGGTGCCATTGCAAGGGCAAATTTTTTAATCTGAGCCCTATTCACAACCAAAGCCTTTGCTCTCCTGTCAACAACCCATTCACAGATCAGGTCTTCCAGCTCGGAAAATAATGGTTGCCTACCTGATCCACACTTGTGCTTTTTAGCATTTCCCTTGTCCACTTGTTCAATGAGGTTACCATACTCTGCTCACCATTTTCGGACCAATCGGATACTCAACATCTTCTCTTTGGAGAAAGCAGTAAGATTTTGACCCCAAGAGTCTTCCACGATTCCTTTCTTGTACTCCACGGAGTAGCTTTTTCTTTTTGCGTTCATTTCTAGGGGTAAAAAAAAAAAAAAGGAATTGGGATATCAAGATCAGGGAGGGGATCACTTAAAATGACAGGGAGATCTGAGGGGGAATCAAAATGCACAGGAGAGTCAGAGGGGCAATTACCATTTTAGTAACCCCTTTTGATCCTCCTGTGTCATTTTGATTGCCCCTCTGATCCTCCTGTGTCATTTTAAGTGATCCCCTTCCCCCCAACCCTGTGCCACTGAACACCTTCACCAGACATCCCCCCTACTCCTTTATCAGACATTTACCCCCTGGGGCCTACCTGGGGACTGTCACTGGGCTTTCTGGGGCCTGGATTTGGGCTGAAGCAGGGTCTGCCACTGACTGAGAACCTTTAGTCATCATGAAGGTGGCTGCGAGCATCAGGTAGTGTCACCAGAGACAGACCAGCACTCACCACCTTTGCTGCGTCCCATCTGCTCTAATCCTCCAGTTCTTCTACACGCATCTGCAAAAGTCTCCACCTCTCTCCCAACCCCATGCTCACTGCTCACTCTGACCTCTGCTCTGCCTCCACACAGCAGTGATGTCAGGACTGGTTGCTAGATGCCAGTTGGTGCAGCCCTAGTGACCAGTTTACGGTTAATTAATTTTCATTCTGAGACAGTGTCTGGGGGCCTTATTTTCGGGGGATGCCTTATATTTCACTCAGAAGGAAACATGTAAGTAGGTCTTATTTTCGGAGGATATTTTATTTCGTGGAAACAAGGTACATTGTCACAAACCCAAATAAGCAGCCAAAATGAGGAGACAAAGAAACAACCCCCAAATGAAAGAACAAGAGAATTCTCCAGAAGAAGAGATAAATGAATTAGAGATAAGAAATTTATCTGAACAGGGTTCAGAGTAATGATGGCTATATAACTCTAATGTCTGCCTTCATCTTCACATAGTTATCTTTAGTTATGAGAGCAGGGAGGATGTTGGTATGAAAGAAGATATAGTAACTATTATAAAAGAACAGTCTGAGATAAAAAATGACATAACACAAATAAAGAATACATTTGAAGGAATATACAGCAGATTAGAGGAGTCTGAAGATCAAATCAGTGAATTAGAAGACAAGATTGGGAAAAAAATCAGAGTACCAAAAATAAAAAATAAAATAATTAAAAACAGGACAGCTTAAGGGAGCTGTGGCACAACATGAAACATAACAATACTGTAAAAATATTAGAATAGCAGGTGTTCAAGAAGAGGCAGAAATGGAGAAAAGGATAGAGAACATGTTTGAATAAATAATGGCAGAAAACTTCCCTAACCTGGTAAAGGAAAATGTCACCGAAGTTCAGGAGGCATGGGGAATCCCAAGCAAGAAGAACCCAAAGAGGCCCATGGCCAGTCCCATCATAATTAAAATACCAAATAATTAAAAACAAAGAGAGAATCTTAAAGGCAGCAAGAGAATAAATGAAATATGGCTCCCTAAAATATATGTTCATGTGCTAATCCCCACAACCTGTGAATGTGACATTTTTAAAAAGCATCTTTGCAGCTTTAATTAAATTAGGGAGTTTGAGATAAGGAGATCATCCTGGATTATCTAAGTGGGCCCTAAATTTAATGACAGGTGTTCTTATAAGAAACACACAGAGGAAATGGGAGATGAGGAGGAGGCAGAGATGTAGCCAAAAGTCATTTAATGCTGCAAGCCACCAGAAGCTGAAAGAGACAAGGAGCAGAAGCTCCACTAGAGACTTTGGAGGGAGCCCTGCCAACACTTTGATTTCAGACTTCTGGCCTCCAGAATTGTGAGAGTATAACCTTCTGTTGTTTTAATAAACTATTGTTTTGAGTCACTAAGTTTGTGATAATGTGTTTCATCAAACTAACAGAAACACACAATCATAGATACCCAGTCCCCAACCAATCACCCCATGGCAACTCCTTATCCTACCCCTCCCCTCCTGAGCTCTTAAATACAGAAACGCTCAAATAAAGAAACGAGGCTTGATCAGAACCTTGTTTTGCCTCCATTCTTCGCGCCCCTTGTTTGTTCCATTCTCTTAGGTGGTTCCTGCGTGCCCTTGTTGTTGCCCCTCAGGCCGGGGCAAATGCTTCCTACTTCGGATTGAGCCCACAACTTGGGCATGTGCCCTTGGCAGGAATCGAACCTGGGACACTTCAGTCTGCAGGCTGATGCTCTATCCACTGAGTCAAGCCATCTAAGGTGAGAAACCCTGCTCTTACCCTTTCTCATCAGGAACCAGGGACTCAGGTAGGATCCAAAGCAAGGTATTGAAATAGGAGGAGGAAGGGCTGAGTGTGACAACTCAAAGTGTCTGATGTGGGACAGGATAAGGAAGAATCTCAAGGAACACAGACATGATATCTGGGCTTAGCAAATCAAGAAGTAGGACTGGACCTTTCTCTGTGTACTTCATCAACATCTCAGTTCTTCTTCTGCAATAGCCCTCCTTTCCCCACTCCAATATTTGCAAACTAGAGAAAATAAACATATGGCCACATTGAAATAATTTGAACAAAGAGCACTTAAAAAAAGAAAGTAAGCAAACCTACCACAATGTGGATGGACATACCATTTATCCAAATAAATTAAAATATTAAAAACATAGCAATTCAAAAAAGATTGTACATATATTTCCCCCTTAAAAAAGAACATTAGACAGAGAAAGTGAAAACTTGGCCATGGCAGAGATCAAGCCTGAAGCTAGATTTAAAGAAATATTCTGTTCTCCAATCTAATCCTGGTTAGGAAATACTTTTAGGGACCTGGGCTTATTTGGATCCTGCTGTGGGTTATATTATGTTCCCAAAAGGATATGTTGAAGTCTTAATCCCCATTACTTGTAAATATTACCTTGGAAATGGTGTATTTGTAGGTGCAATGAAGTTAAGATGATGTCATTAGAGCCCTGGCTGGTTTGGCTCAGTGGATAGTGTGTCAGCATGAGGACTAAAGGGTCCCAGGTTAAATTTCAGTCAAGGGACTATACCTTGGTTGCAGATTTGATTACAATCCCTGGTTGGGGTGTATGCAAGAGGCAATCAATTCATGTGGCTCAGATGAATGTTTCACTCTCTCTGTCTCTCCCCCTTCCTTCCATTCTCTCTCTTAGAAATATATCAATGCAAAAATATCTTCTGGTGAGGATTAAAAACAACAAAAAGAAAGGAGGTCATTAGAGTGAGCCCTCATATAATATGATTGTCATTCTTATAAGTAGAAAAGAAACAGCAAGAAATACAAGAGAAAAACACTATGTGGAGACACAGAAATGCACAGAAGAAAGATAACTATGGAAAAACGAAGATATAGATTGGAGTTATATTGCCAGAAGTCAAAGAACACCTGTGGCTACCAGAAGCTAGTAATGGCAAAGAAAGATTCTCCCCTAGAAGTTTCAGAGGCAGTATGGTCCTGTCAACACCTTGATTTTGGATTTCTGGTCTTCAGAAATGTGAGAGAATACATTTCTGTTCTTTTAAGCCATCCAGTTTGTGGCATTTTGTTAAGGCAGATGCTTTCTTGTAACCAAAAATCTGAAAGTCTTCCTTCTATAAGCACTATTTCTCTCTGGGTAAATAGTAGCCTCCTGTTAATCTCCAATATCCTGCTAACCTCCTGCCTCCCTGAAGTCAGCTGACTCTCCCAAATAGGTTGCACTTTTTCTCTGTTGAAACACAAATTCCTATATCATCAAGGCTTGCTATCTCCAAGGATGGCCATATTCTGTGGTACCTTCATTATAACTTTTTCTCTGCTCATAGTATTCCCTAATGCTCTACATACCAACATCCCCCCTTCGCCCATTTTTCAGTCCTGTCACCATCATGCTTTCCCTTATCTGTACCTACAAAACCTGATCTCCAGAAGGAATGAGGTCTCAGCCTTTTACATATCATGTGAATATGTTCAAATTCATTCATCCATTCCAGTAACAAATACTCTGAAGTGATGTCTATATGTAGACATCATTGATAGAAAAACAAAACAAAACACTTTCCCTTAAAGTTCTCATTTTCTAGTGGGGAAAAATAGACAAATCAAGACAAAGTATTAGAATAGCATTAGTTTTATATTTAAAGCATGACCATAGTACCATCTAAGCCAGGGAAACATCTAACCCACACTAGAATTGAATAACAATTTCTCAAGACTGTAATGGCTAAGCTGAGACTCCAAGAGTAAAGTATTAAATAAATAAGCACACAAGAGGTGAGGATTTTCAGAGAGAGCAAGAATGAAAGAGATTTGTAGGTCTCCTGTGATTCTTGTTTGGATAATTAGACAATAAGGTAAACGGTGGTATCATTCATGGGGATGGGTAATAGAAGAGAAGTATGGGTAAGAATGGAAGCAGATGATATGTTTGATTTTATATGTTAATTATGAGATGCTTATGTAATATTCAGGAGATTTTAGCAGGCAGGTTGATACAAGGATCTTATAAGGATTGTGTCAGGTGATATTGGTTTTGGAATCATCATGGAGTCAACATGTCCCCTTGGTTTTCTGTGAGATCATAAAAATGAATCCTTCTGAATCCTCAATAGCAGATGGAAAATAAATTTTTATTGGGGAAAAAAAACCTTCCAGATATTCTTGAAACACTTTCCTGGCAGTGGGGTCCCAGAGTGCGAGAGGGCACTTTGCAAAATTTGAACAGGGTGTTGAATGCAAATGGAAGTGTGCAGTAAACCAGAATCAGGGCAACAGTGCCCCAGCAACAACATAACCCACAGCTGAGGATGGAATCACATGGACCCATGAAGAATCTGATTCCCTCTTCTCTGGTTTCAGGGTGTGTCCCCTGAGAACTGCCCCTACTAATTCACTGCTGTTCTATAGCTCCTACATTGAGTGTCTGCCCCCTGGTGGTCAGAGTTTGTCATAGTGACTGCTCAGACTGAGGAAGGGGCACTTAGCATATTAGCCTTTTATATATAGAGATATAGAGGAAGTAGCTGCCCTAATCCATGATTTGTCTGTTTTTATGCAAATAAAGAATCCAAATTTGCACAGTTTGATTAGTCCAAATAGCACTGCCCTGATTGGCACCTACGGAACTGTTCCGATTGGTTGGTAAAGATGCAAATGAGGATATGGAACTGCACAGCTCCAATTGCATGGGGCAGGTCTCAGCCCTTTGGTAGAAATACAATCCCATGAACTCCTTTATAAAGGTAGGCTCAGTCAGCAGGGAAATTTTGTAGGAGGCTTGGCAACCCAGTCTGTGGCTTTTCCCTGAAATGCAACATGAATGAGAGGCCCCCTGAAAACATCCACTGCTAGACTCTGATTATAAATTTGAATCCAGTTAACCATATGAGTCCTTTTTGACAGATATATTCCTTCTCCAGGTCAACATTAATTACATAGCTGGACTGAACTTTTTCTAGCTTCTACACAAACTATCTACTCACTCCTTCTAAAAATAAACCAGAGTTTTTCATAATTTAAACCTTTGTAATGCTATTATTCCTTGAGCTTGGAATGTTCTCTATAACTTGTCTACCTACAGTCATTCAATGAATCTTCATTGAACACATACTATATACCTTTTTTGCCAGTCAAAGTTCACATAGCTCTCTTTCCTATTCTAGCAAGCATGGTTACAACAAGCATACATTCAGAATAAAATGACAGTTTGACAAATATATGTGTGCTGTGGGACAATCAGGAGAGACTGTTTAAAACTGAGGTTATTCCTTCATCTGAAATATATTAAAGAACCCTTGGTATAGTTATGTTAACATTTGCCTCTCCAGCTACACTGGAGATTTTGGAGACTGAGTCCAAATTTAGACTTCTTTGTACCCCAAATGGCACCAGTCACATAGTTGTTCAGTAAGTATTTGCATTTGGACTAACTTGTATCTAATAGTTGTTCAGTAAGTATTTGCGTTTGGACTAACTTGCTTATGCTCTTTGCTTGAGTCTGACAATAGTCTTTAGGTGTGGCCCACTCTCAGTAACTATGAAGGAAGTGCACAAGAAAAACCAATGAGTAAGATTAAATTCCAGCAAAAAAAATATATTTTAACACAGGAGATTAGCTCTTCTGCTGAGTAAGCTGAGCCCCAGTAAACCGATCCTGCCTTCTCCAAAGAGCTATGGAAATAAATCACCTGGTGTGTGAAACAGAGTCAGTCTCCATTTGCAGGGGTATTTTAAGTGTCTCCATGGTTTAGTCCTCCACAAAAATCTCTCCTTATTTAACATCTGCTCAGTCTTCAAATTACCTTGCACATTTTTCTAAGATTAGGTCAAAATAAACAAGAATCTTTCACTTTCCAAGTGTCCATCAAAGCCAAAGGGATAGTAATTAGAGGCAGAAGGAAAGGGAACGGGAAGCTGGTCTCACCAAAGGAAGTTAGGTTATTCCCTGGGAAAGAAATGAAATGTGAGTTCATGAGGTACAGCAGAAACCTTTTAAACTCTTTGGAGCTAGATTAGAAATTGAATGGAAGAGATAGATGAGATGGTAAAATGTGGCAATAAATAAGTCAGAAATTTCCGGTAACATAGGAGAGAAGGTGATAAGGTCAAAAGTGCTTCAAACTCTGTTTTGAAAAATTGCAGAAAGTAAATATTTTAGACTTTTCAGGCTAAAAACGTAGTCTCAGATACACATTCTCCTTTGTTTCTTTGAACAACTCTTTAAAAATGCTTAAAAAAAGTTATTCGTAGCAGTTTATCCACCCCTGCTCTAGAAGATGATGTGTGTGTAAATTTCAATTTGATTTCCACTTGAACAATACTTATTGTGGTAAAATCAACTCTGCAAAGTCAGAGGGTGAAAACCCCCTAGGACATTGTAAAGAGGATTTTTAATGAGGGAAAGACTAAATTTAAGACTAGTTAACAAGGATCCTCAGCCTGCAGATAGGGCAACTATGAGCATGAACTAAGTGGAGGAGGAAGAGGCCTGGTTTGAGTGAATATAAGGGTCTGTGCAAAAGCTATTTAAAGTGGAAAAAAAATTGAGGAGTGTGATTTGAGCAGGACATTGAGCATCTGGCCAAATTGAAGCTGGGGGGGACTCCCTCGGGAGCTTTCAGAGCAGACCCAAATGCAATCTTGAAGCTGGGGTCAAGGAGAGGCAAACCCTGGGGGTGTTTTTTGTTTTGTTTTGTTTTGTTTTACCACAGAGGCAAGGGGGAAGTCCTGGGCTTTGTACCAAGCAGCCAAGACTGCACTTTGGGAATAAGTGAAATCTCTGCAAAATGTAACTTACCTGCCTGGGATCAGTCTAAAATACCTTATGGGGTAGACCCTTAAGGATGTAAAGTAATTATGCCTGAAAAATTGGAGTCTGGGGACCCTGGGAGTTCTGATGCAAGAGAGGAAGAATTTAGAAATGTTCCCCTTTCCCTTCCCCCATAGGAACCACTTTTTGCTAAGGAGGGGAAGGCAGGCCTTAAGGTAGAAACTACAAAGTATCTAAAGCGCACCTGACAAATATGCTTTTGAGAAACCAGAGGAGGGGCTCCCCTTGATGCTGACTGAAAAAACCTGAGGGCAATAAGGCTTAAGCTTAGATCAATTTGTCAAAAAGCTAGGAAGAATAATGCCTTCCCTCACCCACTGTACTCTGGGACTAGAGCCTTTAAGGCTGAATAAGTGCTTGCTGCCTAATTGAGAGGAGAAAGGGTTAGTGTGGGTGGTAAGCATACTAACCACAGGTCTCCTAAAAATAACCATATATTTCAGTTTCCAAGGTTTTTTTTTTCACAAACATTGTTTCATCTGAAGCTCACAAAAGGCAGTGTGGTCTTAAAACAGGACAGATTATTCTCTCAATTTTTACAAAGAAATTGAGGGTCAAAGGGGTCGAGAGACTTGCCCAAGTTCTCACAGCTTACAAATAGCAGCATTACACTCAAATCTCTCAAGATTCCAAACGCAATGCTACTTTTACACTACTGCCAGTGAGAAACACTAAGGCGGCAAATGGCTGGCAAAGATGTAAATCGCAGGGAGAGGTGACTCAGTTGGGAGCTAGCGTGGGTGGAATAGAAAGAAATTAAAAGGTGAGGATAGTGGAGTTGTGAAAAATTTAAGGCTTTCAGAAGGCTTGGAATAAAAAAATACTTTTAAATTGAAACAGTTCTGAATCTTGAGTCTGTGTCCCAAGGAAACAGTTTTTTTGTTGGTGGTGGTTTTGTTAATCCTCAACCAAGGCTATTTTTTTTCCATTGACTTTTAAAGAGAGTGGAAGAGAAGGAGGGAGGGAGGGAGAGAGGAAGGTAGAGAGGAAGGTAGGGTGGGAGGGGAAGGGAGAGAGAGAGAGAGAGAGAGAGAGAGAGAGAGAGAGAGAGAGAGACATCCATGTGAGAGACACACAGTGATTGGATGCCTCCTGATCACACCCCAACTAGGAGGTTGAACCTGCAACTCAGGTAGTGTCCTTAACTGGGAATCAAACCTGAGACCCTTGTTTGAGGGCCAATGCTCTAACCATTTAACAACACTGACCAGGGCAGTGTGATGGCTTACTTAAATGTTCAGGGTAACCTGGGAAATCAAGTAAGATGGGATTGGGATGGCTTCAAAGGATTTCTATCTGGGGTAGAAAGATACACCATAACAGTGAGTATACCTTCCCAGTTGATCACAGATGCTGAGAAAAATAGCTTTGATTTTGGATTTAAATAACAAGGAGAATGGGGAATTGAAGAGGATTATAAATGACTCATTTATACAAAAACCTGTGTCATGAAGTAAATCTTTCACCCAACAAATATTTCCTGAGCACCAAATTTGTGCCAGATATAGCATGCGTTAGGTGTTGGGACATGACAGCAAATAAGACACTGTCTGTGACCTCTGAGAAACCTAAAGTCTGGTTGAGAATACAGAGAATAAGTAATGACAAAAATAATGTGATACGTAATTTGATAGAGGAAACAGGGTGAGAACTAAGGAAAGGGGGAAGAAGAATTGAGGGTGCTGCTAGTCCACAGTGCAACACATTTCCCTAACACCTGATCAATGCCTACTGCACTCTGCTAGAAATTTGATAGTACATGAAACATGAGACCTTGTGAAATGAACTACATACGTTGTGAAACAAGGCATGGTACTATTGTTCTGTAACAAGGTAAAAACTGAACTTTTTATCAAGCTATAAACCATGGACCATGAAAAACTATGAGCACGTTCCCTTTCTTGCTCCCTTCAGATACTATGCTTCTAGAAAGGAGACTACGGGACTAGAGGAGTGAGACATTGAACTTATGTTAAAAGTTGGTTAATGTCACCTGGGTAGGAGCATGACAGGAATGGTTGTAGAAGAATGCCGTCATCATAGATTTATGCTCTTTGATCTCTGGAGATAATGAAGGAGGAAAGTTTATCCAAATGGAGGTTAAATTGACTGCTTAGGGCCACCCTGGACTAAATTTTGTTGCAGATGAAACTTGTACTGAGAAAATCATAGTAGCAAAAATTTACTATATAGGATGAAAATACTAATGTAAGCCACTTGCTATCAGTGTTTTGCAAGAACTTTATTCAAGTCACCTATTATCTCTTGAATAGAAATTACTTGACTTGATCTGAGCTTTCTTCTTTGATTCTATTTAGCAATTCTTTGAATAGAGATTTGAGTTTGTATAGCAATTATCTGGCTTCACATATAGTGATTGCTTTGTAAAAAATGTAATACTACTACTATAGTAATAATTATTATACATAGATACTATTTATTGAGTACCTACCATGTCTCAGGACTGTGTGGCCAACATCATGAATCCTCAAAGATCCTATATAATTAAATCCTAATATGCTAAGTGTCTGACCATTCATTCTACTGTTCAACCATTTGATGATGTGCACTGACCACCAGGGGGCAGATGCTCCAACCTGTATGTTAGCTTGCTGCTAGGGTCTGGCAGATTGGGACTGGGCAAGATGGGCCTAACATGCCCTGGAGCTCTCCCATGACCCCTCCCTGGCCCCGATTGTGCACTGATGAGGTCCTTTGGCCTGGCCTGCACCCTCTCACTATCCAAAACCCCTAGAGGGATATCAGAGAACAGGTTTCGGCCCGATTCCTGCAGTCCAGGCCAAGGAACCCCACCAGTGCATGAATCCATACACTAGGCCTCTAGTCTTTAAATATTTACCCACTATTACCACATCTCTCCAAATATAAACTCCATAAGGCAGGAACTTTGCCTATTCTGTTCATCAATATATCCCAAGTACTTAGAACAGTGTTGAGCACACAGTGACTACTCAATACATATTTGTTCAACCAATAAATTATAAAATTGAGACTTCAGAGGTTAAGTGATTAATCTAAGGTCACATAACCAGTTGAATGTGGGTATCTTATCCCAGTTCTACTTGAATAAGAAATCTGTGTTTCTGCAACTATACTAGGCTGCCTTTTAATAAGTTGATTCCTGTTTTACAGTTTGGATTGGGGTACAGGAAACAACATCATCCATAAACTTATCTGGAACCATCTTCTTGCCATCAAAGGCATGGAGCCAGCCAGTCACACTCTAATTAATCTACTCCCTACTGCTCATGCCTGCACTGTCTTTCTTCTGATCTCACTTATTTGCTAGGCACCAAATAAACATACCACCTTCTGCTTAAACAGTGCACACCCACATTTCCTCACCACACTTAAAAACTCCCTGTTATACACCAAGATCAAGGAACTGAGAGGCAGGAGGATGTGGCTGACACTTCTGATACAGCTCCCCACTCCAGGGTTTTATCAGCATTCTGAAAACTGTCAGTAGTCAAGAACTAAAAGAAACCCTAAAGATTATATAGTTCAATATTCTCACCAAAGGCAGGAATAACTATAAAAATTACTAGCTCAGATCATCCCATGGGTATCCCTAAGGAAGTAGGCAAGAAGGTGCCATGGCACACAATGCTACAGGATAAGCCTGAAGCTTCTTCCTGGAACAATAATTTTCTATGTTGGGAGATACCGTATTTGCCGGCGTATAAGACGATTTTTTGGCCCTGAAAAAAAACCGTATTTGCCGGCGTATAAGACGACTGGGTATAAGACAACCCCCTAACATTTCCACTCAAAATACAGAGTTTGTTATATACTCGCCGTATAAGACTACCCCCCACTTGGAGGCATATTTTTCAGGGCCAAAAAATTGTCTTATATGCCGGCAAATACGGTAGATTTAAATAGCTTACTGATTGAATAATTTACATATAATTTATATGTTAAAACTACTTTTGATATAGTTTATTATAAAGAATATGTAATTCACATGAATGTTTAAAGATAAACATGAGACTGAGATAGAGATTACTGCTCATCGGATATTTGCCTAAAGAAGTGACGTTTAAGTCAAGGCCTAAAAAATAAGATTGAGTTAGAAAGTGAAGAGTGGGAAAAGAGTGGAGTGTGTGTGTGTGTGGGGGGGTGGGGGCTATGTGTAATGTCAATGTCAGAAAAAATAATATACACAAGGGTTCTAAGGCAGGGGAAAGTGTGGGATTCAAAGAGCTAGGGCCTGAGTAACCCAGGTTCACATTCCATAGTGAGACGGTATATTACCCCCAAATCTCTTTAGCACTTTCAAAGGAGTCCCTCATTTTTACCATATCCTGCCAAACACTGTGAAAATATTGGCAGGGGAAGGTTCAACAGGTTGGGGCTGAGATGTCTACAGATGCTTCAGTACCACTCCAAATTCCTTAACCAAGACCAGGAAACCAGGATCATATAGCTATCATTGCTTAAGGATTTTCAACACTCTTGCTAAAACCATTTACTAGTTTAGAAACTGCTTGGTATAAAAAAAAGTAAACTCTAGTCAGCCCATTGCACAACACATCACAAATTATAATATCAGGTAATATTTGTATATGACTGTTGTTTTATCTTTACTGCCACCCTTATTTTACAAATGAGGAAACAGAATCCAAATGTGCCCAAATTCACATAGCTAGTGAGTAACAGAACAAAGATTGTGACACTAGGTCCTTCTGGTACTAAAGCCACATAAGCTTGTGTTAGGGTTGCCAAAGGAGGTACTCACAAGACCAAAAGTGGTAAGAGATTATAAATTTACTAGAGGCCTGGTGCACGAAATCATGCACTGGGCAGGGGGGAATGGCCCCCAGCCCAGCCTGCACCTTCTCCAATCATGTCTGACTGCCCATTTAGGCCCAATCCCCTGGGATCATGTCTGAACAGGCAGTCGGACATTCTTCTCATAATCCAGGACTGATTGCTTCCACCTGCTTGCCTGCCTGCCTTCCTGATTGCCCCTAACCACTTCTGCCTGCCATCCTGATCACCACCTAACCACTCCCCTGCCAGCCTTATTGATGTCTGACTGCTCCTCTGCCAGCCTGTTTTCCCCTAACTGCCCTCCCCTTCAGGCCTGGTCACCCACAACTGCCCTCCCTTAAAGGCCTGGTCCCTCCCAGCTGCCCTCCCCTGCTGACCATCTTGTGGTGGCCATCTTGTGTCCACATGGGGGCAGGATATTTGATCACATGGGGGCAGCCATCTTCTGTGTTGGAGTAATGGTCAATTTGCATATTACTCTTTTATTAGATAGGATAGAGGCCTGGTGCATGGGTGGGAGTCAGCTGGTTTGCTCTGAAGGGTGTCCTGGATCAGGGTGGGGGTTCTCTTGGGTTGTGTGGCAGCCTAGGTGAGGGGCCTGTGGTGGTTTGCAGGCCAGACATGCGTGTCCCACCCCCCTGCTGCCCCAGTCCCCTGGTGACCCAAGTGGAAGCCCTGGTATCTGGAATTTATTTATTTTCTACAATTGAAACTTTGTAGCATGGAGTGGAGGCCTAGGCCGCCTGGGCTGCAGAAACTTAGGTTCCTCCATCACCAGGGACAACCCTAGCTTCCTGCTCTTCCAGATCCATGGCTGTCACCATTTCTATTGGGATTTATTTTCCTTCTATAATTGAAGCTTTGTAGCCTGGAGTGGAGGCCTAGGCCAGCAAGGGCAGGTGGAAAGCTTGGCTTCCTCCATTGCCAGGGAAACCCAAGCCTCCCTCCTGCTCTCTGTGGCCATAGCTATCTTGATTGAGTTTATTTGCATATTTGCTCCTAATTTTTTAAATTAATTTCTTTATTGATTAAGGTATCACATATCTGCCCTCAACCCCCCATTCCAACCCCCCCCCCCACTCATGCCCCTACCCCCTATTGTCCTTGACCACTGGTTAGGCTCATATGTGTACACATAAGTCTTTTGGTTGATCTCTACCTTTTATCCCCACCCTCCCTTTGAAGTCCAACAGTCTGACCCATGGCTCCTAATTGGTGGATGGGCGTGGCTTGTGGGCATGGTTTGTAGGCGTATGGGAGATATGGTCAATTTGCATACTATTCCTTTATTAAATAGGATTAGGTCATCTGTAGAAATGGGCTGAGCCCCAAAATGGCATCAGCACCCAGGGATGGAATGTCAGAGGTTTTAAAGGACTCTAGGTAGGCTCTTTTGGTGGGGAACTGTGGGATCCCTTAACATGACCCATGTGGTTCAGGATTCCTCTTCAGGGTTCCCTGTTTCTGGAGAAGGCCGCACACAAATGAATAGACTGGGAAAGAGTTAATTTGGGAAAATGGGGGCCAGGCGGGAGTCCATCTCTAGGGGAGGACTATCCCAGGCTCTTGCCTTTTGCCATTCCTTTTATTGCGGTTCTGAGACAAAACATCCCTTAGGGAGAAAATTCCAACAACAGAAAATAAACAAGAATTTACATATGATTAACAAATTAAAGTTGCCTCAACTACCACTAACTCAACTAAACAATGAGTTAATAACTCCAACCATTCAGAGCCATCAAGGTTGGCCAGCTCCCTTTACATTTTACTACCAGTAACAGTGTTCAGTTTCCAGCAGGGAACTCTTTGGGCAGGTCTGGATCCTGAGGAGAAGTGATCTTAGCAAATGAAATGTGGTCTTAGCAAGTGGAATGTGGTCTTAGCAAGTGGAATGTCATCTAAGTGAAAGGGAATGTAGGTTGTTAAGTGGTCTAAAAACCAGTTCTCAGGGAAGGGAATATTGATTCAATTATTTGATCAAGCCTAACACTTAGTATCACATTGTACTATCTAGAAAGGTTAGTAGGGAAGAGTGATCATGTGGGCCTTGATCCTTGTAGGCCACTAAGCAAAAGAAAAAGAAAAAAAGAAAAGAAAAAGAAAAACCAAAAACTGAATGGAGGGTCTTGGCGGCTGTGGCTCAGGGATTAGAGTGTCAGCCTTGGCACCAAAAGGTCAAGGGTTCAATTCCCCATCAGGGGAAGGTTTGAACCCCGGTCACAATCAAGGTTCATGTGGAGATAATCAACTGATGTGTCCCTCTCACATTGATGGTTCTCTCTCTTCTCCCCTCCCCTTTCTTCCCTTCTACTCTCTCTAAAAAAATCAAGAAAAAATATCCTTAGGTGAGAATTAATAAGAATTAAAAAAAGACTGAAGGGAGGAGCAAACAAAGAAATAAAATGTTAAGTGGCTACTAAATGCCAAGCACCAGGATATGGTCTCTAAATGTTATTTCATTGAATCCTCACAGCAGTCCCTTATGGAGGAGAAATTATTATTCTAACTTTACAGATGAGGGAACTGCAGTCCAGGCTGGTAAAGTAACTTACCTCATTTGGTAAGTACTGGAGCTGTGACTGGAATCCAGGCTTTAGTGACTCAAAAAGTCTATACCCTTTCCATCAGAGCACACCAAAGATTGTTTAATATTTAACACTTCTCAAGTTATATATTTGCACTTTAACAGGTGTCTTTGCTGTGTGAATATCACAGAACCGTGGCAAAGCTGAAGAGAAGGCTGATTGGGGTCTGCAAGGTGGGCTTTAAATCACACAGGAATGACATTGACCTACCTTCTGCCTGTAGTTTCTGAAGTTGCGCAGCTTGCCAGAGGAGATAAATCTGTACTCCAGTAACAGCCCTCTTCTCCTCTAGTTGGGATAACAACTTTCAGACACTTTGGCAACTATAGAAACAGAGAGAGCACCAAATTAATCAAGAGTTTATTTGCAAAAGGTAATGTTGGAGTATGAACTTCCATTCAATCCTGCAAACTTGTACATTTACAGTTACTGGCTCAGGAATTTGATTTCTCTTCAACTCACTTTCAGTGATTTCTTAATATATATATATATATATATATATATATATATATATATATATATACTTTATTGATTTTCCACAGAGAGGAAGGGAGAAGGATAGAGAGCTAGAAACATCGATGAGAGAGAAACATCAACCAGCTGCCTCCTGCACCCCCCCCCCCCACCGGGGATGTGCCCGCAACCAAGATACATACCCTTGACCGGAATCGAACCCGGGACCCCCCAGTCCGCAGAACGATGCTCTATCCACTGAGCCAAACCAGTTTCAGCAGTGATTTCTTTCTTATCATTGATTAAATCATGTTCTCCCTCTCATCCCACCACCTTTTAGAGTGCAGACTTTGACGTGTGTCCTCCATCTCCCTGCCTCCCTCTTTCTCCAGCTAACCTAGGATTTTGCAAACTGAGACTTATGGCCAGTCTGGACCTTTACAGAAACTCAAGCTGCTGAAGGAGATACGGTATTTAGTTAGGCTGAAGTGGAGCCCTGCATAAATCATAAAGAGGTGAACCCAGGTTACTCAAACAGGACCCTAGGAGGTGCTTGGGGAATAGGTTTGCAGGCAGCTTTATTTTCCTACAGCCGATCTATTTCCAAAATGCTGGGGCCCACAAGTTCCCCAGGAGTAACTTGGCTCCCAAATGCTGCAGCAGGTCTTGGCCTTGGAGCATAGTTCTGGTGCTGTTTCCTGAATTCCCACATTGCTGTTTTCCACACATGGATCAGGCTTCAAACTTCCTGTGTCTGGAGTGTGTGTGTGTGTGTGTGTGTGTGTGTGTGTGTGTGTTTATGAATGGAAAGGGTGGGGAGAGGGCAGGGGATCCAAAAGGAAGAGCATTTACCTCAATGTCTGTATTGTATATGTATTCCTTTGTTCTGTTCTCATTCAGATAAAACTGCTGTTTTCTGATCAATTGGCTTCCGCATGAGAAGGGCTAGTATCCTCCTGAATAAATAGACTGACTTTAGGAGGTGTCCTGGAGAAGGCTGCTTGACAGTATTTGTCTGATATATTTGTAGGGTGTTTTTTTTTGGAGGGGGGGGGGTTAGGGCCGTAAATCATTAGGATTTATTTTCTCTGGTATATGTTCTTGCCTTTGCTTTTGTTTCTAAATGCATTTAAATGATTTAGCTGTTCACCAGGCAATTAGAGGAAGATATGCTCATTTCACACTCACATTGACTTGGTGGGTGAGTGAGAATGTCATTCAATACAAAACACTATGATTTTGTGGTCTTTTCTTCTAGAAGAACTTAGTGAGGAATTGGGTAATAGACAGTGAGCTGTGTTCTTCCTATTTTTCTTGTACATTGAGCAAAAATATTGGATGCACAGGGCAAATTTTAAAAATAAAAACATTTGATATATGCCTGGATTGCAACAAGATGGCGGCAGAGGTAAACGCCTAGCTGCAGCCGCACTCAACAATTTCAAAAAATACAACTAAAATATAAAGTGGACACTATCCTGAACTACAAGAAAGTTTACTGACTGGAAATTCTACAACCAGAAGGAAAGAGAAAACCTTAAGGACAATCAGAGGAGCTGTAAAAGCCTAAGGTACGGAGGCGCGGTGTGCGCGCGGGGAGAGGACGGAGCCGGAGAGGAGGGGCAGCTGAGTGCCTGGCTGGCGTTCCCTAGCGGGAAGGAGATAAAAGCTCCGGACTGTGCTGAACCCCAACTCCGACTGCACTGAACCCCAGTTCTGGGCGAGACCCTGAGGTCCAGGCTCATACAGAGGGAATCTGGGCTGTATGGCGGAAGCTCAGCGGAGCAGCGAAAAGGCAGAGCCCCTGAGTCCTGCATATTGCGCGCGCGGAGGAGGGACTGTTCACTGAGCTGCTGAATTGCCCCAGCGGGAAGGACTCAAAAGCTCAGGACTGTGCTGAGCCCCAGTTCTGACTGCACTGAACCTCAGTCCTGGGCAAGACCCTCAGGCTCCAGCCTCATACAGAGGGAATCTGGGCTGTAAGGCAGAAGCTCAGGGAGAGCGACAAAAAGCAGAGCCCGAGTCGCGCACATTGCGCGCACAGAGGACAGACTGTTGTTTGGGCCACGAGATCGCCCTAGCAGGAAGGAGACATAAGCTCCGGACTGTGCTTAACCCCACTTCCAACTGCTCTGAACCCCAGTTGTGGGCTTGTTGGGGGAGAGACTACACTGTCTGGTAGCGGGCGAAACTCTAGGGCACCTTTCTCTCAGAGGTGCTTGCAGTGAGTACCAAAGGACACTGAGGAACACTGAGACTCAGGAACCTCCGAGGGCGGGGCTAACCGGAAGCCAAGGCTGTAGGCTCCACCCTGAAACTCCGCCCCATCCAAGCTGAACTCAGAGAGGCTTTTGCAGGTCTCCAAGTCTAGTGGAATAAGGTTGTCTCCTGGCATAGACACAGCTGATCCTCCCAACCTACCAACTCAGGGAAGCAGCGAAAATGTCGAAACGAGGAAACAGATCACAAACGAAAGAAATGGAGGACAAAAAGCGACGGGATATAGAGTTCAAAACCACACTTATAAGGATGTTCAACAATCTCTTAGAAAAGGCCGATAAAATAAATGAGACCTATGAGGATATGAAAAGGGATCAACAAGAAATAATAAAGGTTCAACAAGAAATGATAAAGGGTCAACTAGAAATGAAGAATACATTCTCTGAAATAAAAAATATTATACAGAGTCCTAAAAACAGATTGGAAGATTGCAAGAATCAAGTCCAAGATTTGGAACACAAAGAGCCAGAGGACACTCCTCCACAGAAGCAAGAAGACAAGAGAATCCAGAAAGTTGAAGATAATGTAAGAAACCTCTGGGACAACTTCAAGCGAACCAACATCAGAATTATGGGCATCCCAGAAGATGACAGAGAGCAAGATACCGAAAACATATTAAAAGAAATAGTGACAGAAAACTTCCCCCACCTGGTGAAAGAAATAGACTTACACGTCCAGGAAGCACACAGAACCCCAAACAAAAGGAATCCAAAAAGAACCACACCAAGACACATCATAATTAAAATTCCAAGAGCTAAAGACAAAGAGAGAATATTAAAAGCAGCAAGACAAAAGCAGGTAGTTACCTATAAAGGGGCACCCATAAGACTGTCAGCTGATTTCTCAACAGAAACCATGCAGGCCAGACGGGAATGGCAAGAAATATTCAAGGTGATGAATAGCAAGAACCTACAACCAAAAATACTCTACCCAGCAAAGCTATCACTCAGAATCGAAGGCCAGATAAAGAGCTTCACAAATAAATTTAAGCTAAAGGAGTTCATCACTGCCAAGCCAGAACTATATGAATTGCTAAAAGGGGTTCTTTAGGAAGAGGAAGAAAATAAAGATAAAAATTATGAACAAACATGTAACTATCAACAAGTGAGTCTAAAAACCAAGGGAAGTAAAAATCATGATGAACAATATTAACTGGTGAATATAATAGAATCAGAGGTATGGAAGGGAGTGGACTGATGATTCTCGGGGAAATGGGGAGTGGGGCGGGGCGGGAAGAGACTGAATATAAACTGCACATATGGATGAGGACAATGGGGGATGGGGAAAGGGCAGAGAGTTGAATGGAAACTTGGTGGAGGGGAGCAATGGAGGGGGGGATGAGGAACATTTGTAATAATATGAACAATAAAGATTTATTTAAAAAAAAAAAAACATTTATTAGTTGCTAAAATTAAGCATCAGGAGATTTTACATTAAAACATTTGATTTCTGGTTTCTCATGAAAAATCAGAAGTCCTAACCACATTGGGCCTACATCTTCCATGGTGTTGACTATGGGAAAGCTGCTCCTTTTACATGGGTTCTGCCTTCTTCTCGGCAGCCTTCATAATTGGCCTTGCCTCCTGACACTTTTGAACCATTTTAAGTGTACAATTTAGTGGCATTAAGTACATTCAAAATGTTGTACAACTATCACCACTATTTCCAAAGTTTTTCATCATCCCAAACAGAAACTGTGCTCATTAAATAAGTTCCCATTCCTCCCTCCCCTCAGGTCCTCAGAATCACTATGCTACTAGTACTTTCTGTCCCTATGAATTTATCTATTCCAGGTACCTCATACAAGTAGAATCATACAATATTTGTCATTTTGTGTCTGACTTCTTTACTTATAAAGTTTTAAGGAAGACTGATTCTTTTTAGCACATAGATGTTAACTTGTATTGCATGTTAAAGGAGAACTTATGTTTTATTGAAACACACACACACACACACACACACACACACACACACACACAAACTAGAAGGCCAAATGACAGGTTATTGGGGATGGAGACTCTTGACTTTTAAGCTTAAAATGATCATTATATCTATTACCAATATATGGAGGTTCTTAAAATATTCTTAGGCAAACCAGTGTCTTTACACAGGTGTTTTATAGTTAGTAGCTAATTCTCCTGGTGTCCCCCAGAAGTTTCTCAATAATTTACAGTCACAATATGAAGACATAGGAATGCTCTGAGAATTAGTTAAATGTGTGTGGCATCCTTTGCCGTATAAACTCACTCTCTGGAACTAGATTTCACTCCCTGCTTTCCATTCCCACAGATTTTACTGTTAATCCCACTCATTTAGCACTTAGCATAGGATTGTTAGTTTTCTTTTTCTGTATATAACCTTGAAGGCAGGAGCCAAGTCTCATCCCTCTTTGTTTTTTCAGTCTTGTCCATAATAGCAACTCAATCAATGTTTGTTGATGTTGTCCTCCGATCCCCCTTCCTTTTAAGTAGAACTGGCAAAGCTAACTTTGAATTCAAACTCAGTTAAAACAAATTAAAGGGTTTTCAGGGTACAAACAAAAGGAAGTCTTGAGTAGCAAGAGACAAAGAACATCTAAGACACTTAGAGACCTGGGTAAAGTTGAAGTGCCAAAAAACCTGTTGTTAGCCACAAGTTAAGAAATGACTCTCACACAACCTGATGCACCAATAATTTCAGAGCAGTGCTCAGTCTTCTCTATCAAAATTTAAATTTGGAAAAGAGTAATGCTCAAGTCAGGATTTGAGGAGGGAGTATTAAGGAATTAACTGCTATAGGAGTTTCCATTGTATTAAGGCCCCTTAGCAGAGGGGAAGGTAGGTTGGAAAAAGTATTTTGAGGTCAACTTCAAGACTGGGGGCAGGCATCCTACCAGGCCTTTGCTACAAGTGTTTGTTTCCCAGCATCTTCTGTAATGGCAAAAGATGGGAAATGGCCGAAATCACCTCTCAATAGGGGGATGAGAAAAATAATTTTTTATTTTATTTTATTTTTTTTTATTGATTTTTCACAGAGAGGAAGAGAGAGGGATAGAGAGTTAGAAACATCGATGAGAGAGAATCATCGACCAGCTGCCTCTTGCACACCCCCTACTGGGGATGTGCCCGCAACCCAGGTACATGCCCTTGACCGGGATCGAACCCGGGACCTTTCAGTCCACAGGCTGACGCTCTATCCACTGAGCCAAACCGGTTCTGGCGAGAAAAATAATTTTTAAAAAAATATATTTTATTGATATTTCACAGAGAGGAAGGGAGAGGGATAGAGAGCTAGAAACGTCGATGAGAGAGAAACATCGACCAGCTGCCTCTTGCACACCCCCCACCGGGGATGTGCCCGCAACCAATGTATATGCCCCTGACCGGAATCGAACCCGGGACCTTTCAGTCCGCAGACCAACGCTCTACCACTGAGCCAAACCGGTTTCGGCGAGAAAAAGAATTTTGGCACATCTATGCAATGGTACACTGCATCACGACAAATAATGAGGTAAAGGAAGTTATCCTGAGGGAAGGTTATTTAAAGGACATAATATATTTTGAAGATTACACACAAGCATAGAGAGAAAGAGAGAAAAGGACTATGAGAATGGCAATGGACCTAAATAGAATCTTCTCAAAAGAAAACAGAAGGAAGCCCAAGAGGCACATGAAAAGATGCTCAAAGTCACTAATTATTCGAGAGATGCAAGTCAAAACAACAATGGGGTACCATCTCACACTTGTCAGAATGGCCAACATCAACAAATTAACAAACAACAAGTGTTGGCGACGTTGTGGAGAAAAAGGAACTCAGAGCACTGCTGGTGGGAATGCAGACTGGTGCAACCACTGTGGAGAACAATATGGAGTTTCCTAAAAAAACTGAAAATGGAACTCCCATTTGACCCAGTAATCCCACTACTAGGAATATATCCCAAGGAACTAGAAACACCAATCAGAAAGGATATATGCACCCCTATGTTCATAGCAGCACAATTTACAATAGCTAAGATTTGGAAACAGCCTAGGTGCCCATCAGCAGATGAATGGATCAGAAAACTATGGTACATCTACACAATGTAATACTATGCTGCCACAAAAAGTGGGAATTCTCATCATTTGCAGCAATCTGGATGGAATTGGAGAACATCATGAACATCATGCTGAGTGAAATAAGCCAGTCAATGAAAGAGAAACACCACATGAACTCACTCATTTATGGATAAGAATATTATAAACTGATGAACCAAATGATAGATATATAGACAATAAAGCAATAAGCATACTGCCAAATTACAGCAGGGAGGGTAGGGAGATATGGGGGAGATAAGAGTTCAACCAAAGGACTTGTATACAGGCATATAAGTACAACCAAGGGACACAAAACTCTGGGGAGGGAGGGCATGTATGGGAGTATTAGCCCCATGTGTGGAAGGGGGGGGGGCAATGGTAATATATGTACACAGATAATAATTTAATAAAAAAATAAAAATTAAAAAAAGATTTTAACAGAACCTCTAAAGGTTAAAAAAAAGGACTATGAGAATGGAGTGGTAGAAAGGAACTCTTTACTTCTTTTAGTACAATTTTAATTATATCATGTACATTTTTTTTTTTACTTTTACCATTTGAACAGCATTGTTAATTTTAACAAGTATCTTATTGTCATTGTGACTAGTAGTAGTCTATAGCATACACCTACTCTGCCTAGCTCTGCTACTGTCCATCTCCCCCTTCCAAATAACCTGACAGGAATAATGAGTTTTAATGGCCTAATTTTATTTTTTTACTGTTGATATTATTACATTTGTTCTGCCCCATTGATCTATATTCCAGTTTTTATGCTAGTATCAGACTGTTTTGATTACAATGGCTTTGTAGTACAGTTTGATATCAGGTATTGTGATACCACCAACTTTGTTCTTCTATCTCAAGATTGCTGAGGCAATTTGGGTCCTTTTTTGCTTTCACATACATTTTTAGAATATTTGTTCCAGATCTGTAGAATTATGTCATTGGTATTTTAATAGGAATCGCATTGAATATATAGATTGTTTGGAGTAGTATGGGCATTTTCATGATATTAATTCTTTCAATCCACTCATAAATGGAGCACAGTATATGCCTCCATTTATGTGTATCTTCCTCAATGAGGCGAGAATAATCTTCCTTGATTTACAAACCAGATATCTCCATGTCTTTAACAGTCAAAAACAATTCACCTTGCTCATGAAAAATCATCCAAATAATTTCACCTCACACATAAACAGAATCATACCAAGAATACATTCTGCCCATGCTTTTGCTTCTGAATCTTTCAGTGGTCCTAGCGGAGTGCTTTGCTTACTGAGGCTACCTCACTTACATGTCAGAGCCCACTACTTTTCCTGCATTCAGTTATATTCTGCAACCTTTTTCATGGTGAGACTGTATCCTAAGTGCACACTTTCTCTTGCATGCCTTGATCTATGGCCCTTCAGAAAGCTCCCACTTAGACAGGCTTGATTTGGAGGTCAATTTTTCATTGGCAAGAATTCATTATAATAGCTTTGTGCTGTCAAGGTCTTTCTTTATATTTATACTTGCTTCCTCCTTCTAACAGTTTCTAGGAAATATGGACCTGTAGAGAATGGTGGTTTCCATGGTAAATGTTCCCTCATGTTTGTTTTCTCAAGTTTACTTCTGATATACACAGCATGATTTCCTTTTTCAGTACCAGCACCACAATAGATTTAGGTTGTGGCACCACTGCAGAGCTGTTTAAAAAAGAAATCTCACCCACCCTGGTTAGAAAGGGGTGATTTATTATTCTAACTTCAGGGAGCCAACTTCATATCCACCCTGAAAACTACAGGAAAAGGGTTGACTTTAAAATATATAGTCACAATACCTACACACTTGGGATGTAAATGCTTAAAATAGATGAGCAAAATATTTGATTCTCAGACACAGGTGAGACTCTCCATCATGTGACATGCACAAGTTGAAACAGATACAAGTTTTGTGGTTTATAGGGTTTTCACACACAGTCCATTTTATTTTCATATACCAGTGCCATTAAAGTAATAGGATATGTCTTACAGCCTTTATTTAATAGGCAAATTAAGGCTCAGAGATGTTAAGAGACTTAAGTCACACAACTAGCAGATACTGGTAAGTGCTAGAGCCAGATGAGTTCTTCCTTTAGTTCCAAATTCCATGTTATTCTGCTACCCCCTACATTATTTCTTTGTGTTTTCATTTCTCAGGTGTAAAGTGGTAGATTTTCAGTGCCCCAGGATGTTGTACTGAACCCAGTTTCTTAGGAAATATCAGTTTTTCGCTACTGTGAACACCACATTGACACTTCAAATACCTTCCCTCCTAATGGCCTAATGAATTAAAGGGGAAGAAAAGTTACCTATTCCCAGAGGGCCAGACAGCGCCATAAAGGTGTACTGGAGACGGCCAACACACTCTCTTAGGAGACTGAGAAGCCAAGCGTCTCATCTTTCTCTTCTCAGCAGTAGCTGGGGGAGAACAGAGAGCTAGACAATAGCCTCTTGTTTAGTTTTATTAATTTTGAGGGCGGGTAGGACAAAAGAATCGGATCGACGGCGGAAGTCACCAATCGCAAGCGAGTCCTAGGCCAGGATTCACCAACTGTTAGCTGCAAGAGAATGGTGGGTGGGACTTACATTTCTTCAGCCTCCACCGGGGACGGCCGGACCTGCCCGCCCTAGAGGCGGAGGCTCCTCGGAGCCCCGCCCCCGCCGCTCCCGCCACAGGGAGCGGGACCAGGACGCTTGGGTTGGTTGGAGGTAGGAGGCGTGGCTAGGAGGAACGTAGGAAGAAAAGAGGGTGCTTAGCAGAGCTGAGACCTGGGTGGGGGCCTGCTGATAGTAGGAAAATAAAGGGGCAGGAACACGAAGGAGCGCAGCGCTCTCCTTCCTGCATTATTTTAAGTAGTCTTTGCAAGAAGCTGCTTTTCAAAATTTTTAGTTCTTTTTCTTCCTTTTACTGTGGGGCGGGAAGCTGTACAGGCTCTCCCCCGCGATTCCGCTCCGATGTTGCCGTGCCGTAGATAATTATTGTAGTCTTTGCAGAACCCTTTCCTTCCTCCCACTCAATCCTTGTGTAGACTCTTAGGGACACTGTAACCAAATTGTGTCAAGTTAATGAGTGAAGGACAGCGAGGGCCCAGAACTCTAGTGTGTTCAATTGTTTGAAACTTCCCCGCCCTCTGGCCCCGCCTATCCCCCCCACCCCCCGCCTCCTCCGCTCCAGGGACCAGGCAAACTCCTTTCCTTTTATCCCCGCCCTCTACTCCGCCCCCCTCCGTAATCCACCCCGCCCCCGCCCCCATCTCCTCCCGCTCCTGGGCGGTCCTAGCCGCTCACCAGAAGAAGAAAAGCCACCCATTCGTCCCCCTCCCCTTCCTCCCATCCTTTGCCCAGGAGCTGCCTTCATCGCAGTCACGCCCCTTCCTTCCGAGGAGATTTCTGACTGCCCCAGCTGGTAGACCCCTGACTTACTCCTACATCTCTCTCTTTCGCTTCATCTTTTAGTTCTCACCACTCCCTCCACCCCCACCTCCAATCTGTCTCGCTTCCGACCATCCGCTGCTCCACCCTCCGGCCCGGCATCCTGCCTGTCCACTGCCACCAAGGAAAACGCAGAGGAAGCAGCGAAGAGGGGAGCAGCCGGGAGTCTGGGCTTCTCCCCTGCCCATCCCTGGCTTTTGGCCAGGGACGGAAGCCACTTGAAGGAGCAGAGAGTCATCACCTTGTCTTCGTTGCATTCAGGGGTAGGAGACGCCTGGTTAATTTTCGCGGGGAACTGGGGCAGAATCCATGGTGGCATGAACTTGATCGTGTTGTTGTGTAAGTCTGCGTGAGTTGATTTATATGCGTGTGGGGACACCCCTGTGTTCTACTTTCTTTGCAGCTGGCCATGAGTTTTTCGACATGTGCAGCAAGTTAAATAGGTTAAAAAGTGTGTGCTCCTTTCCCATCCTATGGAGATGCTAGTGGGTACCACAAGTTGATGGTACTTTTACTTCATTGCGTCCTGGGGTCTTTGTAGGTAGGTCTCTAGGTAATTAAGCACAAAAGGAATTAAAGACCCGAGGGAACTTGAGGTCTACATTTATCTCAGCAGGAAAGTACTTGCTTATCTCAGATTGCTAGATGCATTCCTTCTAAATGCTTAAGGTTGTGGTGAGGGCCTACACTCCCATCCCCTGGGGGCCTTGAATTCTTGAAGTCTTAAAGTCTAGGCGATACCTGTGTGTTGGTGAGGAGGAGTTTCCTTTTATCTGCATTATATAAGTCAGTGACTAGTTTTAAAGGCTCATACAGGTGTCTTGAGGGTCCCAAGCCTGGGTTACTATATGTTGCTGTTTCAACAGCAAGATGGACTTACCTACTTATGAAACTGAAGAGAAAGAAAAGTGAGATGGAAAGTGACAGTTTGTAGGCTGTGAGAAATCCCTCGGAAATTAACACTAATAATAATGTAATAATAACTTGCAGCAAGGGACTAACTACAATCAAATGAGAGGCAAGGGAAAGAGTTTGAGAAACAGCATTTCTGAACTCTAGCATGTATTTTAGAAAGAATTTTCTGACATCTTGGAGTGTCTCATTTAGTTCTTCTCTTCTGAGGAAGAGTGGAATTTTTTTAAAACTTTAAAAAAATATAATCCTCTTCTCCCATTCAGAGAGAAAGATAGTCACCATAATCTTCAAAAATGGAGGGCTAAGGTTATTTAAGTCTCCTTGAGCTAGGCTTGTGAATACTTCTTTCTCAGGCCAGACTTTATGAAGCCTTCTCAGTTAGACTTTTCAGCACCCTCATTTAGTAGCTAAGAATAGTTTGAGATACCATTTTGGATGGGGGATAAATCTTCACCCATCTACTACCTATCTCCAGTTGGCCAAGCACAGCAAACTTACTAGAATGGCGGTGTTCAAAGACCTATTACCAAGATGTCCCAAACTCATTGCTTATTTGGGAACAAACTATTGACATATTTTAAAATAATTTTTGGTTGACTTTAATGGGGGAAAGGAAAGCAGGAAAGGAGAGAAGGAACATTACAGGGTGACAATTTTAAAGGCTATCATGTTTCAGATCAGCTGGGAGGGAAAAGTTGACCTGACCAAACTACATTTTATAACTAGCCTGGGATATTTTAATAGCCAGGTGGTTGTGGAGTAGTTGCATCTATTTACAGATGATAACTCAGGTCCCAGCTATTCTGTATGGGTTTACCCGGTGTCATTTACAGACAGTTTCTGGCACTACATCATACTTAATTTTAAGATACTTCTTTCTTTGGAAAAGTCTGGGTCTGTAAATTGAAAGTGCTTTTCCTAACTTCATAGTCTAGATATGAAGCAAACTTCTGACCATGTAGAAGTTGTGGATCTGTTTACCTATTTAAAAGGTTTTAGAAGAGAGTTTAAAAAATCATATTCAATACTCTTTTGGATTTGGAAGTTGAAATGTCATTTTTGGTTTATGAAGTATGATTTATTAGACTAATGCACAACCAAAGCTTTTTGTGGAGCTGCATTATCTGAAGTTTTATAAAGAACGAATCAGACTTTCTAGAATGGCTTAAGAACAGTCTATTCAGAAAACAGAGAGATGGATGCTATGACCTTGAGGTCCCGTTGAGTGCCAGAATTCTAAGTGGGTACATCTGCTTCTGTGCCTCTCCTAAGAGCTCTCCCTGGGCCTGTGCATTCTTTAAAAGGGTGTCTTTGTAATTAAGCAGCCCTTCTCCCCATCCCCCTTTCTTCCTTTGATCCAGTTTTAAGGCTTTTTTCTCATTTGCAGACAAGAGGCATTTCCCACACTCTTTTACTCTCCTCTTAAGTTTTCTTTTCCTTTACCCTCTAAAAAGTCCCCCTGAATTCTCTGGATGGTTATAAGTTATTTTGTTGGTGGTGAGGTTACCAATGAGGATGAGTAGAGGATATATTCCCTCTTTGGAAATGCTTGTGACCAGGTAGCCTCCTCCATGGAGACTGAACATTTGGAATGCATGAGAACAGTGTATTAGGTACTGTCTGGAAGAAATTGTCCTTTGAACCCATTAAGACCAGCTTAAAACCACTGAAAGGAGTGGAGGAGGTATGTGTAGTTGTGGCCAAGCCTTCTAGGGTGGTAAATGGGTAATGTTCCCAAATCTATTATATCACCTCTTACCCCATTGGATTCAGTGGGTTTGGAGATCCGCTTGACAAGTTAATTAGCTTGGGACTAAACCAATTTGTTTAGAATTGTGCTCCATTGATTTTCTGTCCCCAAGAATTTTTGTTGGTGGCTCACTATGACATATTGGCTTTAGTCTTGCTGACTTCTTCATTCCTTGCTGCCTTAGGTAGACTTTGGTTCAAAATTTAGAGTCCCATCCCAAGTCAAATGTTGGAATTTGGTCCCAGGAATGAATATAGCATTAATCAGGCAGTCCATATTGCATTACTCTTCTCCGTGGTGAGTTTTGGACACCTTGTAACCCAGAGAAAGGAGGGATGTCTCCCTTTCCACTCACAATATACAAAATCTGGACTTAAAAAAAAAAGAAAAATAGGAGGTCATTTGCTTTATAAAAGAATCCACTACAGATTTGTTTTGTTTTGTTTTTAGAACTAGCTTTCCTAATTAGTGCCTTTGAACTATTACTTGATATATAAAAATTCACTATAGCTGAGCCTTCTCTGAAAAATATTTATTGCAGAAAGGAAGACATTAGACGTCTGTTGTAATTACTATTGTTTGACTTATGTGAGAACATTAGTTGGCTTTTGAAATCCTTTTGTTATTTAGTATGGAGTTAATTGTCTAAATCATTTTGGCTTGTAATAATGCTGGCCACCTTTAGCCGTAGCCTATAACCACTTGGAGAAGGGAGCCAGTATGACTTGATGGAAATAAATCAGACTTTACAGACTTAGATAATTATAAGGATAGGACTCTCTACATCATATAGCTGAAATATTTTAATTCCCGTTATTATATTTGAATACCTCAAAGGCACAGAAAATTACTTCAGGTAAATAGTAGTGACTTTAAGAAGCTATGCATGATAAGCTTTCTTAGTGAGCATATTGGTGAAAAGGACCTGGGCTCTTGACCCACCTCTAACTCAGTTTACCACCCTTGGTGAGTTTTCTCCACTGTAAATTGTAAAGGCTGGACAGGATGATTTTGAGAACCACTCCTCAAAAGTGTATGGTTCTCAGCCCTAGTCAGTTTGGCTCAGTGGAGAGAGCTTCGGCCTACAGACTGAAGGACCCCTGGGTTTGATTCCAGTCAAGGTTACAGGTTCTATCCCTGGCCCTGGTTGGGCGCATGTAGGAGGCAACCAATTGATGTCTCACTTATATCAATGTTTCTCTCTCCCTCTCTTGCTCTCCCTAAAAATCATTGGAAAAAAATATCCTCGGGTGAGGATCCTATATAATAAATGTGCTAAGTGTCCGACTGTTCGTTGACCAGTCTCTGTGATGTGCACTGACCACCAGGGGGGCAGATGCTCTGACGGTAGGTTAGCTTGCTGCTGGGGTCTTGCCTATGGGGACTGTGCAAGATGGGCTGGACATGCCCTGGAGCCCTCCCATGATCCCTCCTCTGCTGGCCAATCTCCCCAGGTCCCTCTCCAGCATCTAAAATATTTTTTTTCTAATTGATTTCCTTTCAATGTGTATGAATCCATGCACCAGGCCTATAGTTTAAAAAATAAATAAAAAATGAAAAATTTATGTGTTTTTTTTCCTAGGCTTCAGTTTCTGGTGTGAATATGAATGAGTCCTACTAGAATGGGGTGTAACAGTTGTTAGAAATACAATAATGTAGTCATCTGAATAATTTTTAAAAGTCTGTAAGGTTATATTAATATGAATGCATTCTGTTTTGTATTTTAACAACATATCTCATTTAAAAACTAAGACTCTGCCCAAAACTTGGTGGAGAATTACATCATCCTAACACTTCACCTGCTTTCATTTTTCTAGTTCCTTTTAGTCCTTGTTTCTCAACTTACATGGATTTTACATAAAGTCATAGAAATGTCCACTGTTGCTTTTAAATAAATTACCCACCTAAGACTTATCTTTCTAAACTTGTGTGGAGGAATGAAATCAGAACCTGACTGAATTTACATGAAGAATCCCATAGGTTTGTTTTTTGAGAGAGTAGGTGTGATCTAGGGGTGCTCATGTATCGAGCAAAGCTGTTAATTCTACTTCCTTGACCTTCTGTTTGTTATTCCTCCATCATTCATTTTTAAGCAAAAATAAAATGAGGGTCCACTGTTTTGTCTAAATCACTAATGATCCTCAAATCATTGTATCATGATATCCCACTAAGAAGGTACAAATTTGAGTAGACTATGGCATTTTATGAATGGGAAAGGAAAATCAAGAAAGCACAAACATTTTGTTTTATAGCTTTGAAAATAATACATTTAAATTAGAGTAAAAATAGTAAGGAAACTAAGGACTTTAGACAATTAAATATAAGATATGTAGGTGTAGCAAGGTAACTCACACATAATGTGTTCTTTGTTTGAGACCTTCACTATATAGTGAAAGTTCAGTTACAGGGTCCTTTAATTTTCCTTTGATAGCAAAGTTGTAATATGTGTATGATTTCCAATTTTGGATGGACTCATTCCTGAAAACCAGTGACTCATCATAAATTAGGTTAGATTTCTTTAATCAGATCAGGAAGGTAAAGAATGGGTTTTTAATACTTAGTACCAAGTTCAGTGCAGGGACATTTTAAAATATGTTTTCATGCCCTAACTGGTTTGCTCAGTGGATGGAGCATCAGCCTGCAGACTGAAGGGTCCTGGGTTCGATTCCGGTCAGGGGCATGTACCTTGGTTGCAGGCGCATCCCCAATGGGGGGTGTGCAGGAGACAGCTGATTGATGTTTCTTTCTCATCAATGTTTCTAACTCTATCTTTCTCCCTTTCTCTCTCTGAAAAGTAAATAAAATATGAAAAAAATAAAATGATATATATTCATGGGAAAATGCAGGTGGATATATTTGCTAAATCTCCTAAGGTAATTTTTGAAAATATTTTAAACTATATTGACTGTCCTTCACATTTGTAAAGTCAGTTTCACTATTATCCCCACTCCATGAAATATCACTAGACTGTGTGACTTGAAGTTAGGCTCTGGGTTTCTCTGCCCAACCCTCTCTGACTTGCCATGTGACCAAGGGTAAATGAATTAGCTGCTCTGAGTTTCAGTTACCTTTCTGGGAAGCAAGGATATTAATACTTCACAGAGGTGTTTAGGCATGCTTCATATTGGGCACAAGCTTTGAGGTCATTGGAGGAAAGGTGTTTACATGATGGCAGAGCAGGCTTATTAAAGGGTTCTGTGCAGATGTTGATTTTTAATGAGCTTTTCTCTCTTACAGTATCCTTTGTTTCATTGCCTTATTGGCTATAATTGGTTGTACTATCATTTGTATTACTGACCCTCTTGACTCTTAAAATAATAAATTAAACATTTTCATTCTATGCGGTAAGTTGAAGTTCTAGTAGGAGGACTGTAGCATCTCATAAGATGATGAAAATTGCTTCAAAAAGACATATTAGTTGAAATGTGCCATAGACTTCAGTGAGTTCTTCAAAGCTCTTCCAGAAGATTAAAAAGAGTGAAGCAAATTTCTGTGTGTGTGTGTGTGTGTGTGTGTGTGTGTGTGTGTGTTTTAAAGGAGAAAGGAGAAAGTTTTGAGTAATATTTGCTTGTGACACATACTGATGATAGCCAGTAACTGAAACCCAGCCATTGTAGTGTTTTATACACAGCTGGTTTTTATTAATGATGGAATATTTATTCTTGCTGTACAATTCATGGCTCATTTCCATGTGTATGTCAGGACTTAAATACCCCCAAAAGCAACATTAAGATAACATTAAATATAAATGTGGCCAAGCTGGAAAGGGTCTCTCTTATTCTTATTGGTGTTGCTTCAGATAAAAATAACTGCCCCCGACTTTAGGCACTGATGCCAATCTTTTTTTTCCCCTTTATATAACCCATAGCAAACTCTATATTTTTATCCTTTTGATATGGACAAATGATCTCCCCTCCTTTCATAATGCAACTGAAACTGATGTATGTGTTTTTTAAGAGCATATTTTCCTTGCACATGCTTCTCATTATCCTAGAGGCCTGGACTCAATCAGTAAAGGAGCAGAGAAACCACATAATTGAAAGGAGAATGACAGTGGTGCATACTTGGAATATTTGTGGGAAGGGGATTGCTGACATCAGAAAATTTAGTGGCCCGAGTGTTAACAGCATTGAAGAGACATGAGCTTTCTGTGTTTCTGTGCATTGAGAATTATTTTTGAGGGGATAAAAATATGGGTCAGGTTTGACATCCTTTTATGAAGTTGCCCTGGAATCTTTGATGAAGATTATAGAATAGTTCAATTAAAACCTTCCCCATTAGGAAGCTAATTAGTATATTACCTAATCATTTGGGTTGTTTTCAAGGGGCATAGATTTTCTTTGAATTTATGACATTTTTTCATGTGATAGGAAACTAAGATAAAAATCACAGATGGGGAAAATTATTTAGATTGCCTATATTGAAGAAATCTAATTTTCTCCTCATTACATTTAGGTTTTCAGTTCAGGTTCTTTTTTCACTCTGTTTATGTACAGTGATCACATTTTGGTTTAGTAGCCAGTTTTACTTTCTGGATCATGGGTTGTAAACCAATGCTTATTAAACTGAGTTTCCTGTATGAATTGGAAAAATATGACAAATGACAAAAAAAAACACATTTTATTAAGGTAACATTTGTTTTTTTCTTCTATAATTCTCTCTCTCTCTCTCTCTCTCTCTCTCTCTCTCTCTCTCTGTGTGTGTGTGTGTGTGTGTGTGTGTGTGTGTGGAAAATTTTTTTAAAGAAAACAATTTTTGGTGCTAAGAAAATTTTGATGACCCCCTTTACCCCCAAGAACATTCTGTCTGCCTCAGGCTCTCAGTTAGGCTTCCATTAGGGCAATGTGATGATTTTTCTGACCTGGTACTTTTTGTGACTAGGCTAGCAGTTCTCCCTTGGCAGCCTGAAGGACAGTGTTTATGATGGAAACTGGAGTGCTGGATTCCTAGCACGTTCTTTCTTCTGCACTCTGCCTTCTTTTAAGAGAATGAATACTTGCTCCTGAGGTTTCAGGGCCATTTGAAATAGAATAAGTGCTAGGTAGCTAAATATGTAATGTGTGTCTGTGTGGTACTTCTTTCCCCCCTAACTAGCAGGAGAAAGTCATTACAAGGTTGGGCAAAAGTAGGTTTATAGTCTACTATTGTATATATACTGAGTGGCCAGATTATTATGAACTCTGAATGCATAATAATCTGGCCACTCAGTGTATATCCTATATAATAAAAGGCTAATATGCAAATTGTCCTCTTGACCAGGAGTTCAACCAGCAGGCAGGCCGGTCAATCACCCATGTTCCCTCCCCTTGGCCAGGCTGGCTGGAATCCCCCACCCATGCAGAAATTCATGTACCAGTCCTCTAATATATATAAACTGAGTGGCCAGATTATTATGCATTCAGCAATCATAATAATCTGGCCACTCAGTGTATATAAAAGGCTAATGTACAGTGTCCCCTCAGGAGTTTGACCAGGAGACCGGGAGTTCAATCACTCACTATGATGTGTGCTGACCACCAGGAGGTGGTTCGGAACAAAGGAAGACTCTAGCCTGCAGCCAGAAGACCCTGATTGGTCTTAATAGGCCCTGATCGCCATGCAGGCCTAGGGCCCTTACCTGTGTACAAATTTTGTGCACTGGGACTCTAGTTACTAAATAATAATACAAGAATAAACTGATTCACATGCCACAACTGTAAACCTACTTTTTCACCACCCTTTATTCCCTGATGCTATACCTGCAGCATATGCCTGCCCTAGAGTTTTGGAGGGTGGGCAAGTTGGCTGGGTTATGTGATTTGTAGTTTAACTGATTTTACCCTACTTCCTGGGAAGGCAGGGACGAGATTTAGTTTTGAAATGGCAACTCAGAACAGGTTCTTGGGACTTGCAAGTCAGCATGAGGAGGAGGGGCTGACTCTGGGGAGTGACTCAGGTTCTTTGGTATGAAGATATCAAACCCTGGCTCCTGTTCATGCACCTGCTGGATGCCACACCTGTAGTCAGCATCTGAGCCCTACTCAGACACAAGTCAGATGGGGCTCCCTTCCAAAGGGGTACAGCAAAACAGGGAGCTCCTAATTATGTTAGTGGAGCACCACTGCACATTATATTTAGCCGTTCTAGTATAGGTAAGAGGAAACGTCTTAGATATTTTCTTATAGGTGCAGTGCACTAGCTTGCTCAAGATACTGTTGGAGCCCTGGGGAATCTGCTTTCCTAATGAATTTCTCTTGTGAACTGTCCTCTTAAAAACTGACAAGTCAGTTCTGTAAAGGATTGTGTCTAGTAACCCAGCACAGGGTAGGAAGTCACAGGACCTGGATTCTTATCCTGGTCCCACCAGTGGGCCACAGTGAAACCTTGGTCAAATTAGTTGTCATTAGCTATCTGTCCTGGACCTAAGCTTCTGCAGTTGTAAAATAGAATTAATCACATCTGCCTTTATTTCCTCAGAGCTGCTGAGAAGGACAAATAAGATAACAGAAGTGAAAGAGCTTTTGTCTCCTTAGAAGAAAGGCTGAGAAACTAAAGGTAATAGCATTACTGTTACTGCTAGTATATCTTTCGTTCCTTTTCTTTTTTTGTGTGTGTCTAGCAAAGTCTTTGGGAAGTTATTTACTCACTATGCAATCATTAAGCATAATTTATGTACCAATTAAAGTTTTAGGTTTTAGGAATAACACAGAGGAAAAGCTTGCACTGAGCCCGTGCCCTCTCAGATCTTGCAGTCTAACAACTTCCATTTCTGGCTCAACATATTAAGTGATTTCTGTGTGGGTACTTAGAAGCGTAAAGGACACGAACGAACTTTTTTCCCCCCTCTCTGCATTGTAACTGAGAACTTCCATTCCTGGAGCAGTGTATTCCAAGGTCTAGATTGAAGGTGTAAGGGGAAGGAAGGGGAGCCATAAGTAAATAAAGGAATTTCTCTGGCATGCACACATTTGCCAAGTACCTGACCCTTGCTCACTTTTTTCAGGGACCCAACCTACTGTGTTTCCCCGAAAATAAGACATCCTCTGAAAATAAGACCTACTTCATGGAAACATAATACATCCCCTGAAAATAAGACCTAGCGCATCTTTGGGAGCAAAAATTAATATAAGACACTGTCTTATTTTCGGGAAAACAGGGTAGTTTCATCTTTGATTCTAGTCTGCTCCTGCTCTATATGATCCAGCCCACTCTTTGACCTTAGCTGTTATCCATATGCTAATGACTCCCAAAGATATATCTCGACTTATCTTTGACTCCTCCCTTTCCAACTTCTCCATAAGCCAGTCAGTTATCAGATTACGTGTCTCCTACTCAGCTCATACTATTAGGTCTGTTCCTCTGTGAAGCCTTGCTCAGGTGGCTCAGAAGTTTTTGCAATGTCTTCTGTGTTGCCAGAGTTAACTGCTTATACCACTGGTTTCCTGGCTATAGTTAAGTGCTTAATAACATGTTTGTGGGAAATGTGGTATAATAAGTGTTCTAATAGAGATGTATACAAAGTCCAGTAGAAACTGAGGAGAGAGAATTAATTTTCCATATTGAGCAGAGTTGGGAGCAGGGGGAAAATGTAAAAAGATTAAGGGAAAAACCTCCAAGGAGAAGGTGGAAAGCACTGTTCTCCTCTGAGAATTCTCACTAAGCAGCCCAAGAAAGATGCCTGTTGTGTCTGCTCTTGCTAAGGCATCTCTGGCCTGTTTCCTCCCCTGCCTTAGGATTGAATGATTTTTATGGTGGAGTCTGCAAATAAACCTCTGTCTATAACACCTTGGCCATTTAAGACAGATGCCACTTAGCCATATAATATTAAACAGGGCTGACCTTAAATGTGCCACCTTAACTGTGTCTGAAAATAGAGTTACGCAGGTACATTGATTACACATGCTTAGTTCTATATAGTAAAATACCCTGTCAAATATATTGAATATCGATATCTGAAAACTAACCAATTTAATTCTGAGAATTTAGCATGTGTGGTCACTAGAACTGAATGTCTTCAAGCTGACTGTCAGATCTTTCCAAGGGCAAAAAATGAAACATGATATAATCCATTACAGGCCATAAACCTATTCTCATCCACCTGATACTTTTACTAATGAGCTCCTTGACTGGGTGGCAATTTGGGACAAGTGCATGCAAGCTGGATTCACAAGGGAGTCCACATTCCACTCTGCCATTTTGAAAGTCGCTGGGATACTACACTGCTTCTCTTGGCTTCATTCCCTCCCAAGAGTCCTGTTCTGCCCTGGTGGATAAATGGGAGCAGGATAATTTTTCATTAAATGAAGGAGATATTTCATGGGACTTTGATATTTTGCTAATTTTATTTTTTTAATGAGTTGTCTAAAAACATTCACGCTCCTTGACCATTAATTTTACTTTTGGGATTCTATCATTAGGAAACAATCCAAAATATTGAAAAAGGCCAAATCAAAAGATGTTTTTATAACATTATTTAGACTAGAACAAAATTGAAAGCAATTTAAATATCTGAATAATTGGAAAATGGGTAAGTGAATCTTGATACACTCATTTAATGGACTATTACACAGTCATTGCAGTGTTTGTTATGAAGTCTATGCTTCAACATGGAGAAAGTGCTTATGATAAAGTGAAATGTGGGATCCAAAATTACATGTACATTCATATTTCATTGCTTTTTAAAAACACAAGTATACAAAGAAAAAACTAAAGGGAATATTCTATAATATTAACAATGTTTGGGTTGGATTGCTAGGATTATGATTGATTTTTTTCTGTTATAAATATTTGCATGTTGTGCTTATATTACTTGTAAAATCAGTAAAAATAAAAGTGAGTAGTATGCCATTGAAGATAGGATAGTGGTAAAGTAGATAGCTTCTGGGTATATTTTTAAACTTTTCTCAGTTTATACTCAATATGATTTTATGGATTGCTTATATTCTTTCTGAGGCAAGAAGAAATGTGATGTGATGGTGTGATCTATTTATTCCTCCCTTGGAATGGGTATGTGTGGAGCAAAGTGGAGAGGTGATGGTAACAGTATTTTTCTTGTTACCCAGTATTTCACTGTTCATGTACATTTTAGGGTTGATAACTTTTTGTTGTCTGTTAACATGTTCAACTTAATTGATTTATAGTACAGAAAATAAAACTGGGACCAAATTGACCACACCTTTGAGTTGCCATCTCAGAAACAGATAACTGATACTGATCCTCAGTAAGATTTGGAAATGCCAAGGTCTTACTGTGGTTCTTAAAATAAATTTCTAACCTAATCTAGATTGAGGTAGAGCTAGGAGCAATGAAGTGGAGCTGACTCAAAGCTTTTTCTTAAGCCAGTGCTAGACTTAAGTAATAGTAGGTACTAAGTCATTATGATGTTGACAAGACCTACAATGGGGTCCTGGGAATATTGATCAGTGGAGATTCCTTCTACTCTCCAACCTATCTGCATATCTGGCCTACAGAGGAGCTATTGTGCAAGGTCTTTCCATGTACTTGTAACTAAACACACAGCTCTCACCTGTTGGGATTCTCTCCCCCATTATCACTTTACTTGTAATGGAATTGAAAAATTGGTGGACCAAAACTGGTTTGGCTCAGTGGATAGAGTGTCAGCCTGCAGACTGAAGGGTCCTGGGTTCGATTCCCGTCAAGGGCATGTACCTTGGTTGCGGGCACATCCCCAATAGGAGGTGTGCAAGAGGCAGCTGATCGATGATTCTCTCTCATCGATGTTTCTAACTCTCTATCCCTCTCTCTTCCTCTCTGTAAAAAATCAATAAAATATTTTAAAAAAGAAAAATTGGTGGTAGCATTAAGCTCCATTCATAGTCTTTTAAAACTAGAATCAATTCAATTCAATAAATATTAAGTATCTTCTGTGTATAAACTAATATGCTAGATAATATGTTTTAGTGAAGGACTGTTCCCTTTGGAGTAATAAAACCTGCATTCTGGCCCTGGCTCTGACCCCTTTTAAGCTCTGGCATCTTCATCTATAAAAAAGGAGGGTTGGACCACTGGATTGTCTCCCAAAAGTCTTTCTTCCAACATCCACTGATTTAAGGACCTCTGCACACAAACTGAGTTGCAAATAAAGATTTTACAAAACCAACCTTACTTTATAAAATTGTAGAGCCTTCTAGAAAAAAAAAGCCAGTTTTAAATAATATTAATAGCCAACTTTTACTTAGTCTTTACTATGTACCAGGCTCTGTGTCTATACTTTACATGGATTACCTCCCTTCAACTTTATGAAACCCTATGAGGCATGAGCACCATTATTCCTATTTTGCAAATAATTAAATTTGAGACTTGGGGAGGTCAAGAGAAATGTATGAGGTAAGTTAGTAAACCATAGATCCAGAATTTGAACTTGGATAGAGTAACTCTAGGCTCTGGCTCTTATCCATCGTGTTTATACTGCCTGCCCATTACTCATCGAAAGTTTAGGGCTAACCTGTGAAGGGACTATTGTTTCTTACCTCCCAGAGGAAGTGAAGTAGTATCCTGAGTTGCAAGATTATTGGGAAAGGTGTTCCCTAGGACACCTCAGGCCACAATATAGACCAACCTGAGAGGACATGAGAAAATTCAGTGGGCCATTTTGCCTCTCTTTGTGTGGAAGGGTGTGTGCATTTGTGTGTGTGTGTGTGTGCGCGTGCATGTGTTTTATGCACAAATATGTGCATGCAGATATAGGGAAAACTTTGAACTGGCTTATTTCCAGAGAACTGGAGGTAAAATTATATGAACAAGTTGACCAAGATTTAGCAGAAAAACAGGTTTCCTAGACTTAGATTCTTCATTGTGGTTGGTGGAGTGAGGGGTGGGGATAGAATAAGAGGAGATAGAAGGGACAAACAGAAGATCTTATAGGCATATTTCAAAATTTATTTGAAGGGGGGGTGGATTTGGCTACCTTGTCATGTTGATTTTCTGGGACTTGGGTTGGGAAACATCTGGGCTCTCACTAATGTATTTTGGCTCAATCTCCCAGGTATACTGGGAGAGGCCAATGACTGCAAATGGAGTAAGAATTTAGCTTGGCCTTGCTAACCTGTTATTTCTACAGAAGAGTTTAATATATAGATTCAAGTTGCATTTTTAAAGTGAGAACCATGGATATCCTTTCTTTCCCTATGAAATATCCTCAGGGACAGTCTGCTTGTCCAGGAGAAACAAGGTTATTTTATTGATTGAAGATGATGTCAGACCCCTGACAGTTGGGGTGATTAAATCTGTGGGAAGATTAAAGCTTTCAGAGTTCATACTACTTTAGTTCTTGCACATGAGACAATAATATTTTCCTTTCCTTACTCTAATAAATAAATGGAGTAGTATTTTCATTTTTATGTGACTCTTAATATGTAGATGAACATAAGTTTTTTAAGAAGCAATCAGCAAACTGGAGAGAAATCAGCAAAGCTTTTTTCTTAGGCTAAGTTCTTTTTCTCTTCTAAACAGAAACGAAAAAGGCCAGGGGGCGGGGTAACGGGGAGGGACTGTGTCTGGTTGTGTCTGGTTGACCTAAAATGATTTGAGTTTTGAAAAGGATTGTAAGAGAGAGGATAAAATTAAGGAAAGAGAATAAGACTTTGGGCGAGTAAAGTTTTTATGGTGAGGAGCTGGGCATTAGAAGCAAGCCAGTCAAGATTGGCATGAAGAATCTAAATCGTACCTGCAAAGAATTATATGGTGGTTTCTCTCCAGGGGTCCAAGTTTAGAAGCCTTGTGCTGTTTTCTGCGTGTTTTAGTTTTTAAAATGACAACTTTTTTTTGTTGTTGTTCAGAGTTGGACAACAGAAGCACAGTGGTTATTCACCATAGCTCTGTTAATAGTCCAACTTTGATTCCAATTAGAAGTTCTTCCTCTCTTTGAAATTAGGGGAGATACCCCAAAATAATTACCTTGCAGATGGGATATGCTTTTGCTTTTGATTATGATTATACATTGGGCCAAAACAATATGGAAAGGCAAATTTCCATGTTTTCTCACTCTATATCTGTTCATTTTATTTTTGGCAACATTGCAAGGAAATAATGTTAAATTAATCACTGTGCAGTTTTATAGATTTAAAAAAAAAACTCTGATGTTTTGGACATGCTCTCCAAATGCTGACATGCTAGTGTGCTTCTTTTGCATTGCAATGCTCCACAAATGGTATTTCTGGTGCAGATTAAAGCCTTTCCTTTAAGTGATATGAGTGACTCATGCCTAAGGCAGGACAGAAGGAAAGAATGTGGATCATCTGCATCCCAACTAAACACAAACTCTTCAGTTTGATAACCATTTTGGTTGGACCTGGAGGGCCTTTTCTGAGGGTCAAAACAGTAATTAGAAATGAGGACTATCTCAAACCCATATCTGGTGGGTGTTTGCAGTTAGTCTTGATTGTGTGAGTCTAACCTTTCCTTTTTCGGAGACACCAGGGCAGTGGAAGTGCTGAGAAAGCAAGTGGAGGCATCTTCTTGAGGGAGTGGGGCTGTTGCTATGCACTGAGAAGGGCAGTTGCCTTTGCTGCTCCAGGAAGAATGGATGGGGGCATTGATCAGATTGTAAGCTCTGTGAGGGCAGGGAAAATATGTTGTGTGTCTTTTGTATTCCTCTAGCTGGAAAGTATCTGGGATAGCCAGTATGTAATACATACTTAATGACTTGGGTAAAAAAGAGTTTGGGATTGCTTCTGTCCAGCTGAGGCTGTAGCAGTTGAATTTTTGACCAAGAACCTGCCCTCTGATGACTGCCTTTTCTTCTGGGATACAGGGCCTCACTCACCTGTCCTGCTACTGATAGCAATTTAAAGGAAATACCCTAAAGATTACTGTGGTTATGGCTTCTGTCATCACCCATCTTTCCAACTCAGAATTGAAGCAGTGGCTTTTGGGGCTGTGAGGCTAGAGCAGAGCAATCTTCCAGTCTCAGACCTGGACATTGCCATCTCCTGGAGATTGGCTGATCTCCTGAACATACTGCTGGATAGTGATAATTCTTTTTGTCTTGGTGGAAATGGATTCTACCACTCATATAAAAGGCAAGCACATGGGAGGACAAGTCATTCCCTTGGAAGGACTGGTTTGGTTAACAGTTGGCCATTGGTGGCAAAATAGAAACGACGTTTTTATTTCTCCTCCCTCCCCCTCCTGAACATTTCAGAGTGACCACTGGTTGGATTCTTGGCGGCGCTTAACCTGAACCTGAGTGTTAGGGGAGAGGGAATCTGCCGTTGCGGTTTCTGGAGCTGCTCATAAGCAAGAATTCCCTATCCTGATCAAGGCTTTAAGCCTAAAAGAAAGCAGAAATAGGTATGCATCACCAATGTGTATGTGTGCCTGTGTGTGTGCGTGAGCTTGTGTGTGTGCAGGGTGGGGTGGGTGTGAAATGGGAGGGGGTGGTGTACTTACACTTCAGGGTCGGGGGTAGCTCAATGTCTGGATTTCATTGCCTTGCAAGAGGGGTTTATAAGTGATTTTCCTGTGACCATACATACTCCTGTTTCCATTTTTTGATAAAGGAAAAGTAGTTTGGTAGTCATTTTTCCAGTTTCAGACACTAAAAGAGATTTATATATTATATTTCTCAGCCTATCAGAAAACCCCAATCTGACAGTTTAAATACAGGAGTCCCAGTGGGTCATTGGGAGGGAGGAAGGGAGGCAAAGGGAACTTGAGGGCAGTTTGCTCAGCCCCTTGGTGTGCTCTTCCCCAAAGATACGATTAATGAGATTTAAGAAGGGCCTTTGGAAGGTTAGCTACTCTATACAATAATTGGAAACCAGGTAGCATAATGATGCAAGAAGTGTGAGAGGAGAGAAGATTACTGTACTTTATCTACAATACATATCTTTGGGTCACTCCCTGTAAAACTAAAGGAAAGGGGGTCATGTTTTCAGAGGCTATTTAATATAGAAACCAGATCCTTGTAACCAGGATTCCAGAATTCTCATCTAGGGACTCAAAGGTAGGTTAGGTTGACCTTTATTGTAACATTTTGTGTGACATCATGCCCATTATCCAACACTAAAGATTCTTAGAGTGAAAGTTTCATTATTGAGTATTAGTATTAAATTATAGTACATAACATGAGACAGATTCTGTCCAAAAATTTTTTGAGCCTGTAATGAGTTTGTATTGCTCTTGCTCTGTGCAGAGAGAGACAATGTAAGAGGTCACCTATATTATTTTTTTAGGTGGGGGAATTGAAGATAAGAAAAGAGGAATCAGTTGTTTAAGTTACCCTGTAAAACCATGGAATGCTTAGAATTTGAATCTTGAGTTGTCTTACTACTGATATCTGTTTCACTCAATCCATATTACCTCCTTAAGAAGAATTAGTTGGGGGGGGGTATTATAATTTTACCCTTTCCAGAAAGATGACCTTTTAAATTTTCAATTTTTAAATTCTGTCAGAGGCCCTCTTAAATGAAATAGGGTTTTCCCTTAAGCTCCTCCTACCCAGCAACAGCAACAACAAAATCTCAAAGACAATTCCTGGATGGCTGAAAGAAAAACTTATCAATAACTGATCCCAAGCCCTTCTCTTACTAAGCCAGGGAGCATCCAAAATGGACAATACAAAAGGATACCTTTTTAAAAAAATACGTTTCGGAGTTTTGAGATCACAGAAAATGATATCCATCGAGCAGGGATCATTTCTATCTGGTGCAAGTCAAGCTCTCATCACCTTTTATGTATTTACTTATTATTTGGCATTTTATAACTCCCTTCACATGCTGAACTGCTTTACAGATCCTGCCTACGGGACAGCTTCTCTCCACTGTCCTTCCCCCACTGCCACAGCTGTATTTTTCATTGAAATAGAATATAGAGAGATAAACCTTATAAGGTCCTACGAAAATTACCCTCTCTGATCACCCTACTTGACTGCTCCAGATTTGTCCTGTTCTCTTCAGAGTTAAGTCAAAATTAAATATTTAACCCATGCTAAAAGTAAAGAGGGAATGGAGAGCTCTTATGCCTCCAACTTCCTCATCATATCAATGCTAGAGTCAAGAGTCACCAACAATTAATTAATTCTAGATTCAATTCTCTACTTTGTATCTGCAATGGAATCCGCACCCCCCAATACCCATTTTTTCCCTTTAAAGGAATGATTTTATCCATCAATTGGGTGTTAAGCTTCCTGTTTCCCCTTCCTAGGTCAAGGGCAGCCCAGGTGCCCAATTTCTCTCTCTCTTCACAAGGCACCACCAGCAATAGAGATGAGAAATTCTGAAGAACAGCCAAGTGGAGGAACCACGGTGTTGCAGCGTCTGCTACAAGAGCAGCTTCGCTATGGCAATCCTAATGAGAATCGCAACCTGCTTGCCATACACCAGCAAGCCACAGGGACTGTCCCTCCTTTCCCCAGTGGCAGTGGAAACCCAGGTCCTCAGAATGATGTGTTGAGTCCCCAAGACCATCACCAACAGCTTGTAGCTCATGCTGCTAGACAAGAACCCCAAGGGCAGGAAATTCAGTCAGAAAATATCATCATGGAGAAGCAACTTTCACCTCGAATGCAGAATAATGAAGAACTCCCCACCTATGAAGAAGCCAAGGTCCAGTCCCAGTACTTTCGGGGCCAACAGCATGCCAGTGTTGGAGCTGCCTTCTATGTCACTGGAGTCACCAACCAGAAGATGAGGACGGAGGGACGCCCATCAGTTCAGCGTCTCAATCCTGGGAAGATGCACCAGGATGAAGGACTCAGAGACCTTAAGCAAGGACATGTCCGCTCTTTGAGTGAACGACTAATGCAGATGTCACTGGCCACCAGTGGAGTTAAGGCCCATCCACCTGTTACCAGTGCTCCACTCTCTCCGCCACAACCCAATGACCTCTACAAGAATCCCACAAGTTCCAGTGAATTCTACAAGGCCCAAGGTCCTCCCAGCCAGCATACCCTGAAGGGCATGGAACACCGAGGCCCCCCACCAGAGTATCCCTTCAAGGGCATGCCACCCCAGGCTGTAGTGTGCAAGCCCCAAGAGCCAGGGCACTTCTATAGTGAGCATCGTCTGAACCAGCCAGGGAGAACAGAGGGGCAACTGATGAGGTATCAGCATCCCCCTGAGTATGGAGCAGCCAGGTAAGAGAGTTCCCTTTCTATGATTTTCTGACCTCCTCCCCCAACCAGCTTCTGCTATGTGTTAGGAATCTTAAGGGAAGGAATGGGCCTGTCTTTGGTATAACAGACTCTGCAATGCATGACTGGCTCCTGACTTAGTAAATTTCCTGACAATCTGAATTTCTAGCCATAATTAGTACTGTATTAACATTCCCTGAGCTCTATAGGTTGAATATGGCCTCACCTACCTAGTGGATAAACAGGAGTACAAATCTTGATTTCAGCAGTTATTTGCTGTTCTGTCTTCTAGGATATTGAAAGAAATGTCAGTGTTTGTTTATCTTATGAGTTTTAAGCCCTTCCTTTAGTAGCAGAAGCAAATTATCTTGGACCTAAATTAGTCTGGAATATCCTATCACTTCTACTATCCCCCTCTGCAAAACTCATCACATATTTTTGTGAACACATCTTTCGGAGGAATTACCGTATTTGCTGGTGTATAAGACGATTTTTTGGCCCTGAAAAATATTACTGTGATTCGTTTGGACACTAAACAAATACCAAAATGTTATTGTGAGGAAACATGCAGGTTCAGAATATAACTTGTCTTGTATTTCCTTTCAGTTTAGGAAATCTAGATTGCTTTATCTTTCTTCTATAGAGACTTTATTAGTTACCTGTTGTGTTTTTAAGCATGTAATTTAAATTCACATCATATTATATAGAAGTTTTGGTCAGATGCTAAAATGTAGAAGGCAAAATACACCCATAACTTCTCTACCATTTGTCCTTAGTTGAGGAGTACTGTTTTATATATTCAATTCTTCCTAAATACTCAGGTGGACAAAGATAGGTTTATAGTTGTGAGTATACAAAACATATAGTTTATTATTTTATTACTTATTAAGAATTGTACTATTTATTTATATAACTGTAAACCTACTTTTGTCCACCCATGTATACTTCTGATTTATTCAGGGGTCCATTGTATCAACCAGATATTATGATTCCGTTATGCAGTTCATTGTTTCTATTATTGCTATTGGGATGATGTCTCTGATTAGTAGATTTCAGTCTATGGGCAACAATGATGGAAGTTATGTGGTATTCCTGCCCTGTTACCCTGGGTAATTATGGGTGGCCATGACATTTGAAGTGCCTGGACCTAGAGTGGCTTTTACCTTAGGGGGCCCCCAGACTAGGTTTGTGAATCTCTTTGATGTCTAACTCTTTGCCTCTTATCTCCTTACTGCTTTGGGGAAAAGCCTCTTGGCTTAAAGTTCTTCATTGGGTGACTGTGGAGACAAGGCAGTCAAGGGGTGGAGTTAGAAGTGAGGTGAGAGAATGCACCTGGCATTTCCTGATATTTCATTATTTTCCCCTTTCAGGTTCATTTTTTAGCCAGAGATAATTCACTTTGGGCTCCACTCCTAACTTTGCCAGTTTAGGATTTTTTTTCTCCCTTAACTCTTCCGTGCAGCTTTCAGAAGGCAGGAGCCGAAGTTCTGATAAGTGGCTTGGAACAGGAAATGGGGTAACGGACAGGGCCCTTCCCGTTTAAATGAGATCAAGAACCCAATTCTCATCTGTCCAATGAAGCGGAAGACCCAGGGAGGGGTTGGTCTGTTGGACTGCTTAGCTTAGTGGAAACCCATCCAAGCCAGTAAAATGTCAATGAAGCCAGGGTTTTTGTTTTGTTCTCCCCATTAGTATGGAAAGAGTCTGTGGGACTCCCTACCTTATGTGGCTGGGTTGACGTCGGTTGCCTTGTGGGAGGATAGTGTGTTGGCTGGGGTGTGGAGCAGAATCCAAAGCCCCACTCAGCACACGGCCCGCCTCCCCAGGAAAGCTATTTTCAGAACTCATTCACCAGTATTGTTCGTGATCTGAAATGGCTCCCACAGTGTTTGAAGCTAGTTGGAAAAGACCTTTGATCTGCCTAAATAAATAACAAGGAACCCAAAGAGGGATTTTTGTTCTTCCCATACTGATTAAACCACCAGAAAAATTTAGCTGCATCTGTTTTATAGGAAGATACTTGTATTTTCTCCTCCCTCCTACATTATCTGTGGTTCTATCTTCCTGTCACCAAAAGCAGTAGAGCTCATGCTGCTTACCCTCTCTTAAGCAGCATTTTAATAGACAGGTTTGCTCTAACATTTTTTTTTTCTCTATGGGAGAGGATCAGGGTGCCTGAAATGCTCGATGAATAACAAAACTTAAAAGGTGTTCTGTGTGAAGTTTGGGTCTGCATCAGATAAATTCAGGCAATAAAATGTTTGCAGGGCATGGAACTAAGGATAAATTGCTAGCAGGGGGAGGTAGTTGAATTGCTTTCCTGAAGTGTACACTTTCAAGTGGTGACACATTTGTCCTCCTTATTTGCTTTAACAGTTTGTGAATACCTTCCCAAGGAGCTGCTGTTGGCACCAAACAATTAGAAGACTAAATTCCTAGTTCTTAATCCACAAATTACAGATAGGGATGCAAAGCAAGCTCTTTGAACAAATTGCTGTTCAAAAAACCTTTGTTTGCCTTTCAAGGTGCAGTGAAATGCTAAAGATTTGCTGTTAAAACGAACAAAATGTTATAAACAATCTTTTTATTACTTCATCTTCCCTATGCCCTCCTCCCCACTTAAAAAAATAAATATCCTGAATGCTCAGAGCTCCAGATGGGAACAAAGCCAGGGCATGTGAAGAATTAAAAATTCTCCGAATCTTTTGTCTTTTTTAAGTGCTGAGCCTTTTCTGCATTTGGGGTTTATACATTTATCAACTGTTTTTAAAAATTAAATCTTCTCTGTAAAGCAGCCACCTCCTTTCAGTTTTTGAAATTGTGCCCAGATCTGAAGTTTCTTCAAATCCTTGTTTAGTGGAATATAAGGGTGACCTAACTCTGTAGTTCAGAGCAGAGCTGGTTGTGCAAGAGAGACCATCAAGAATCTGAAGCCCAGTCCAGGATTCAGAGCTTCACTACCACAAAGCCTGGGAAAGGCACCGTTTCTGTGGGGAGAATAAATTGGGTTCCAGGCTGTTGGTGGCACCTGCTCTGGTGAGAGTATAAGTGTTGGCTTGCACACGTGTGAGCCAGGAGTGTGCGTATGTGTGTGTGTGGAGTGTGTGGCTGGGGAGGGCATGGGCTTCCAGTCCCGTGAGGTAGCAGGGTGGAAGGTGGAATGTCAACTCAACGGACCGGTTTTTGCTTTTCTTTTGTGTCTTTGCAAAGCTGTCCATCTCTGGGAAGGAGTTCTCTCTGCTTGGGGGGATCCTGCTTTTGGCCATTGGCCTCTGTGCTGCATGTATGCCATTTCCCCTTTTCCACAGAGCAGTAGAGAACAAGATTGTCTTAGGAAGGGGCAGAATGAAGGGAGGGGAGGGACAGGGATGCAGGTCAGGGCTTCCATGGGATCATGTGATTTTATTGTCTGCTGGCAGCTTATTCCTGGTTAATATTTCAGTGCAGAGTGATTCATGCTGCTGTGCTGGGGAGAGTGCTGCTCACCCAACTGCCACCTTTATTATTGCTATTACATGCATTATTTCGTGTCCAGTGTGTTTTCGCTTCCCCTGATATCCCCCCAGCTCTCCCCTACCCCTGTCATTCCTCAGTCCCTTCCTCTCAGTGGAAACTTCACAAGAGTGTTAATACTGCCTTGATATTTTTGTGGTGGGTGGATGCTGGAGCCCAGATGGAGTTCCTTGGCTAAAGGGCTTTCTCTCTCTTTGCAACTAACTGCCCAAGCCTTGCTTCATGTTTGCAAACCTGCCAGGGATGGACTGCCTTGGTCTTTCCAACATCACAGTGCACTAAAATCTGCTTCCTTTTCCAGCCTGGGGAAGCTTAGGGGCAACTGACTTATCTCCTAGGCAGTGCCCAGAGTCATGATGGCCAGGGCCACTACACTTCTGGGCTTATTTGACTCTGGTGACTGCTTTTCACAGATCTCGTGGTCTTCTCCTTCCCAAGGTCCCCAGGAGACCATGAACTGTTCAGGGCAAGGATGGTCCTTTCAGCCTCCAGATAGGAGGGAGACCAGTGGCCACTCTGGTTGAAGGAGAGGCCTGGATTGCTGGTGGCACCCAGGGGAGCTGGGAGGAAGAAGCCCAGTTCAGAATGAGCATTCAGTCTTTAAAAGAAAACACATTCCAGGCCTTGGGTTTCCAAATCCTGACAATAAGGATGGAGGTTAATATGTTGGTTTTTCCCTTAAATTTTGAAAGCTGGATTGGAGAACATGAAATATAAGCTCTTCTTTTCTACCCAGGATATCCAATAGCCCCAATAAATTCCAGGACATTAAATTTATATGTAAATTTGAGATTATCATATATATGTACATATATAAATATACACATATATCACATTATCATATACATATACACATACATACATATATACATATATACACATATATATTTGTAAACAGCTCCAAGGCCTTTGATTGGAGGAGTGTTTTGAGCTCATGGAAAGAAAGGTCATGTGAAGGTAGTAACTTTCCTTTTGTAATCAGGAGAACTGTGTAAATTCTTCTATCCACAAATAGTTCTTATGCCATCCTCAATATTTAGTAATTATTTATAGTGACATATGTATGAAGTTGGAAGAATATGGGTACACCAGAGACTAGGGCTGGAGCAGGTTTGAGGGCTCTGGTGAACATCCAGGTAATTGGGTGTCTATGAGCAAGTGGTATGAATGATTTTGTAGCAGTGAAGATCCCTAATAGTGAGGATCTCTTGTCGGGTTATATAAATTAACAATAATAATAACTGGAGTGTGTGTGGGAGAGATGTGTTTTAGTATCTGGAATACCAGTTAAAAGTTAATTGCTCCTGGTGATTTGTCCCAGTTCCACCACGAATTGCATGCAATTCAGTGCAAAGATGAAATTTAATATCTGATAAGTAAAATCACTAGATAAGAGACTTTTGTAATTCCTATTGAGCTCCAAAATGAGAAGAGTCCAGAATTTTTATAATTAAGTTGCAACCTCAGGAAGGAAACAGGTTCTTTCAGATAAAGTCATATGAGTGATATTATATAGCTAGTAAGCAGTAGAAAAGGTCTCTCAACTTTGTTGGGATCCAAACCCCATGCTCTTAGCCATCTGTCTTCCCTGAATTGAGAAATATAAATTGTAGGATAAGCATCTACAGGATGTGGGAGTATATGAGGTGCATTGGGCATGGGCGTGGGGTGGCATGTATAAGCTTTTTTTGTGTGTATATTGATAGATGTTCTTCCTTGTGGTGATGATGGTGGAAGTGATCCATTCATATATTCTGATTGTTTCTCTTAATGGACAGTAGTCCAGTTTTAGGTATAAAAATGAGAGAGCCACATTAAACAATGTACCAAAGTTCTCTTTCTGGAACTTTCTGTAAGCAATAGGCTATGAATCTGAACATCAGCAGGAGGAAATCAATATATTATGCTAGTGAATAGAGCCTGGAAATGGGAATTGGGAAACAAGGGTTCTGCCCTGGCACCCCCATAACTCACTCTCTAATATTTGGCATATTGCTTGCTTTTTTTGGACCTCATTTTCTCCCTCTCACTATTGACATAGTTGGATTAAATTATTTCATTGAGACCTTTCCAGTCCTTACATTTTGTGATTTAGTACATCAAAAATCATACAGTAGTGTTGCCTATAAACCCCTCAAGGCCATGACATTATTACTACTATCCATAAATAGAGTTAGATCCTACTAACTATAGGATCTAATTCTAAATGCTACCTAATAGCTATCAGTCAGTTATCAATAACTGTAATCTATCTAAAAAGTATTTACTTACCATTTTTGTGAATATATGTATTATCAAAGAGAGTTGCAGATAGCAAGACGAGGGATGTTTTTTATTGTTCACTATTTCCTTTTGGGCAAGTAGAACATATTTTCTAAACTTGACTCTTTACGTGTGTCGGACCACATATAGAATGTCAGAAAAGGTTTAGTTTAAAATGAGGTGAGGAGAAAAAGTAACTTGAAGAAGACTCATTTAAAATGCTTCTACTTGAGCACCAAGTGTATAGGCATACATCACTTTAATTTTCACAAAGCGACCTTTGAGATCACCTGGTTCAGTCTTCTATGGGATGATGTCTCTGTCTGACAGGCAGTCATAGAAGGTCAGACCTAGAAAAGACTGTGGAGGTCTTTGCAGAGTTTCCGTACTCTAATGCTGCTTGCTTCTCAGGCTGCAGGTGTCCTGGGGGGACTGAAAGCCTTCTCATGTCACTTCTTGTGCCCTTCTCCCCCAGTGCCTTCAGAGAGAGCTTAACCTTAATATACCCTCCATGTTTTACAGGCCAACACAGGACATCTCATTGCCTCTGTCAGCCAGGAACTCTCAACTTCACAGCCCTACTTCTTCCCTCACATCTGGGGGTTCCTTGTCCTTGCTGCAGTCTCCACCATCCACTAGATTATCTCCTGCTCAACATCCATTGGTCTCAAACCAAGACCACTCGGCTCACCTACCTAGGCAGCAGCAACATTTCCTTTCTAATCAGACTCACCAGAGTGATCTTTACCGTCTCACCCAGCCGGGCCTGAGTCAGCAGCAGCAGCAACACCACCACCACCATCACCAGCAGCAGCAGCTACAGTCTGGAGAAGCATATTCAGCTATGCCTAGGGCTCAGCAGTCTTCTGCTTCTTATCAGCCAATGCCGGCAGACCCTTTTGCCATTGTTTCCAGAGCCCAGCAGATGGTTGAGATCCTCTCCGAGGAGAACCGGAACTTGCGGCAGGAATTGGAAGGATGCTACGAGAAGGTGGCAAGACTGCAGAAGGTGAGGCCCAGTATTGGGATATTAGAGGCTCCTTTAAATCTTATATGTTTAATATCAATGTAAAAGTCTCCATTTGTGGGAGCCTGTGTGACTTATATGCCAGTCTTAAGGATTCTTATATCTTTTTTTTGTTTGTTTGTTAATCCTCACCCGAGGATATTTTTCCATTGATCTTTTAGAGAGAATGGTAGAGAGAGGGAAAGACAGAGAGAAATATTGATGTGAGAGAAACACATCAATTGGTTGCCTCTTGCATGAGCCCTGATCAGGGCCTGGCCAGGGAGGAGCTGGCAACCAAAGTACGTGCCCTTGACTGAAATTGAACCCAGAACCCTTCGGTCCACAAGCCGACTAGGGTAAGGATTCTTATATACACTTGAGACTTTGGGAAAAGCCTCTACCTTTCTTTCTAGGAGATGTAACATTTTATTTTTGTGTGAGGAGGAAGTTTTCCTAGACGCCATAGCCTTAAGAAAGCTTGATTGATTGCTTTAGAATCCCAAATAGACAGCAAAACTTCTTCATAAGGTCAAGAACACTGGTGATGTCTGAGGAGGTGAAGAACCTACCAGCATAAAGACATTTTGTCTTGCGTATAGTTAATACTGAACTTGAATCCTAAGTATAAAATCACAGTTTCTAGAAAAATCTCACCACTGAAGTTAGATCCTGCCCTGCCTTGTTTTGGAAAGGGCTTAGAGCACTTTTCCAAGTGGAAGTTCCCATGGTAACTGTTTTTCAACACCCGGTTCCTTATCCTCTTTTTTCCATTGGTCCTCCCCTGTAGCTCACATTCAACATTCTCTCTCTCTCTCTCTCTCTCTCTCTCTCTCTCTCTCTCTCTCTCTCTCTCTCTCTCTCTCATGGAAGGGTGCAGGAGAGGCTTAGAACCACAGCTGGGTGACAGGTGACAGCCCTAGGCTGTAGAAGTAGAAAAAGGAATGTATGTCCCCATTTCACATTCTTTCCTGGCCCTTCCTGTCTCCTGCAGCTTGGACTTGAGCTCTTGAGTGCTCTAAACTAGGAACCTTAGCTCCTGGCTTCCAGTGGCTGTTGGTGAATAGGATTATGCCTCTGGCAGCAGCTTTGCAGCTTTTGTCATTGTAGAGCTCATGTGGTTTGATCTCCCTACAATGCAAACTGTTTAGGGAGGTGAGGGTGAATGTGGGGGAGGGAAGGGAGGTTGCCTGGTATTGTTCAACTCTGTCCTTAGGAGACACCAGCAAGTGGAAATTTCAGGGGCCTGGATCAAGCTGAGAATTTGTAAACACCAAATCTGGGTTTTAAAGGTGAGAGGAAGACTTACTGTCAGCTAAGTATTTTTATGTAGTAAAAACATTTCCCCCCAATGTTTCCAAATCAGGATAGGGGTTGGTGGGGTTAAGTGAGATCAGTTTCTCCCTGACTTTGCCCCAATTTAAAAATTGCCCCCTTCGTTCATTTAACAATACCCCCACCCCATCACATTGGTTCACTAAATGGATCATATTCACACACTAGAGGTAGGCTGGCCCAGTTTGTCTGATTAGATTTAACAGTTATATCCTTCCCAAATTCTCTACTCAGGGTGGTTCCAGCCACATCTTTGATGTAGTAACTGAAAGTTGGACCCAGATCTTCTATAGTCCCTCTTCACCAAGGGATCCATCAAGATTTTTTTTAGGGGGAGGGCGGGTGGCAGAATAGGATTTGGGGTGTTTGTTCCCCACTATGGGTAAAGATGCCTCAACTGAGTGTAATTGACACACCTTGAGTGCTAGGGACAGCGAAGCCAACCCAGTGCTGCAAAGGACAAGGGGCAGGTTGAAGTAGAAGAAGAAAGGGAATGTGAAGAGAATGAGGTGTAGATACCAGCTGGTCTAGAACAAATAAGGAGGCCCAGGGTTTATGAGAGGTTTAAGTAGATAGAATAAGCCTGGAAACACCACTATCCTCCCTCTCCCTGGTCACCATCATTGCGTAGATCAGATTAGTGGGTATGCCCTCTTGTGACTTCTTTTCCTGGAAGGTTCTATTTACGAGTGTACAAGTTGCCCTTTTGGAGGGTACAGTATCTACACAGGGGGAGGGGGGCAGGGAAAGGATTGGTGTAAGATCTTGAAATAGTACTCTGAACAACTTGAGTAGAGGGACTGCCTTCCAGGTGTGGTATTCTGTGGAGAACTGGAAAGCCTTGTTAAAACTGCCCAGAGCAGACAAACACCAAGCTGCTCTTTCAAATGGAAATGTTTATTTTCTCTACGCAGCACTTGAATTTCACGAGGAAGCTTTATCAGGCCCAAGCCGTGCAGATCATGTCTCTAAATGCCATTCACCAGTTTTTCCCTTCTGTGCTGTTATCTTGGTGCCATCTGCAAAGAGAAAAACATTCTCAAGTCTGCTCTTTTCTGGGGTATAAGCCTCATTTGTTTGCAGGAAGTCCTGCATCAGGCAAAATTTTGGAGCTGGGGCAGGTGGAATCTGAGTTGTTTGGTAACCACACCTTTCCCCAAGGCTTTCAGCCTGAGATTTCTCCCAGTAAGGCATTCTGAGCTTTGTTAAGGAGGATAGTGGAAAACTGAGGGGGAATGCAGAATGGTTGCAAGAATCACATTTATTTTGAAAATTGCTTAATTTGGGGCTTGTGTCATTCAAATTATATGCAAATAGTCCTGTGGTTATTATATGTGCAATGAAGCAATACTGTTTACAGAAAGACTTTGAAGTTTAATTTCTTATTTTCTTGCTGTTTGGGCTGATTCGGGGCAAAACTCTTTCTCTTTGATGTTTTGTGTTGTTTTTTTCCATTTTTACAAGATTTGCCAGAGTGTCATAAAGCACAACTCTGATTATGAATTTCTGTTAAAAAATCCGTACTGGCTTCCCACTGGCTATGGGATAAAGTCCAAATGCCTGGCATTAAAGCCCATTTATGATCTCAATCCATTTTATCTTTGCAGCCAGATCTCATCAGCTTTCCTCTGTGTACCCCACAGTGTCCAGCCAAATAGAACTACTGGTCACTTTGGGAATGCATTCACAAACTCAGAATAGAATACCCTTCCACTCACCTGTGCTCATTGAAATTTGATCCAGCTTTTAGGATCTAACTCTAAATGCCACCTCCTCCCTGAAATTATCCTCCTCTCCCCTTACCCCCAACAGGAATAACTTCTTCCTCACTTACACTTAAAGGACTACTCTTACTATCTCTTTTTCCCCATAAAGTTTTTAACTTGATTAGCTAAAAAGCTTCTTGAGGTCAATGATAATATCCTCCCTCATTTTTAGGTATTCCATAGTCCCTTATTTGGCCATTGGTAAATATTTGTTAAATTGAATTGAACTACTGCATGAGTCTGAGGCTTAGCTTTTTTACAGTTTGCTTCTGCCACTGGTGTCATGTTTGAAAAGGCAGTTTCACTCTTCTCTGCTAAAATGGGGAGAGGTATCCTTGTGAAGGCAGATATCAAGGCCAATCAAAATAAACATGTGAAAGCCCTTTGAGCACTCTAGAGTAATATTACCTACATTCTATATACATTGTTTTTTCAAATTTAAAAAAATTCTTACTTCATATATGAAAATCATTTATATTATTAAATTTATTCTCTATTACTACCTTCTCTGAAGGCAGAAACTGTATTTTTTTTAACCTGTGGAATTTTCCTGAGTCAGTGAGATAATTGTCCTTCTGGGAAACATTTGTAATCTGTGTTAGGCCTCCCGGCCATCAATAAAGCTCTGGAGGAAGTTGTCATTAAGGATTTGCACGTATGTTTTCAGACCATCTTTCTATAAAGCTCCAACCTTCCCCACTATTTTTCCTTTTTTTTTTTCAGGTGGAGACAGAAATCCAACGTGTCTCAGAGGCATATGAGAACCTTGTGAAGTCATCCTCTAAAAGAGAAGCCTTGGAGAAAGCCATGAGAAACAAGCTTGAAGGGGAGATTCGAAGGATGCATGACTTTAACAGGGATCTGAGAGGTGAGGGAATCATGTCTGAAGGGAAGGGCTATGGAGCACACATTGAGGCTCTTAGGTTTGTTCAGTCCACTAGTACAATTAATAAATTGCAGGGGATACACCAGGTCAGGTTTTTGTGACTACAATAATACTTGGTCCCAAGATTGCTTAATCAAAATGGGATGAGTTGATATGTTAATCAGTTGGTACCTATCCTGGGACTCCTGCACTCCTCTAGCTCGTCCCCACAATTGGTGCTGCTTTTCTTCCTTTACAGGTTTTGCAGAGGCCAAGTGTTTTGGCAGAGCAAGCTTGAAATAGTGATATCCTCCATTATTTCTAGGACTCCCTCTTGTATTTTTACCTTAACATGATCATATTAAAGATGTTGAGAAATAACCACTTTCAACATTTTCAAAATTGATGATCTTGGCAATGTTGTTTTCTGTCTTTGGATTTAGGTTATCTTATCTGTAAACTGATGAAACTGAACTAAATGCTGCCTATGATCCCCTTCCAGTTTTGACAGTACAGGGTTTTTAAAGACTTTATAACGCAGATGCTTTTTCTCCAGGTGAATAAAAGATATATATATATATATTCAGGGATAGATTCTTTTGTTGAAATGTAGAATTCTGCACTTAGGTTTTGTCAGCATGGACCTAAAGTGTTAAGTACTCAACTCCTCTTTCCCTGCGATGTTCTAGTTTTGTTTGGGGATCTACACTTACAAACGTATGTCTATGTCACCCATTTTTTGTGTAACAAGAAGTCGGCTTGTTCGCACAAGTTTAGTATTGAGATAGCCAACAGCATGTGCATGGAAGTTTGTGTATGAGATTCTGTTGATTGTGTCCGAATTCCACAGAGCGTCTGGAGACTGCCAACAAACAGCTTGCGGAGAAAGAATATGAGGGGACAGAGGATACCAGAAAAACCATCTCTCAGCTCTTTGCAAAAAGTAAGTCTGAGAGCTTTAGTAGCAGGTAATAATGTGTGGATGGGAATGAGGTGTGGGAAAGGGCACATAGTTCTGTTTAGCCTTGAAAAGTCAGGGCAGAGTGGATGTCATCTAGGAAGTATTTTTTCCTGTTCAAGCATGAAGTTGGGAGAGAGAGAGAGAGAGAGAGAGAGAGAGAGAGAGAGAGAGAGTGTGTGTGTGTGTGTTTTATAGGCCAAGAAGGCTGCTTGCCACAACAATTAGTGATATCCATATGGCCCCTTCTGTATAAAATGAGAAAATTCCCTTGAAGTCCCTGCATTTGTCATGGCTACCTGAAAAGAACCTTAGTGATCATAGGGTCTTTTCATGTTGACAGGATTTGTTGTTTAAGGCTCCATGTGCTGGCTCTGGTGGAGATGGGATTAGCTTGCAGGACTGATAATTAGTGTTTGCAATACCACCTGCTCCTAGGGCTTCCTTAGTTAAAACACCTTATATTGTCATGTCATCATAACTTGGTGGATTACAAGGGTAGCTAGAGGGGGACTACTGTTACGGCCTGAACTAGTGACTCTGACTACAGAGTTGGAGGGTATGGGGAAGGGCAGAGCTATGTCTTCCTTAAAATAGTGTTTCCTTTGTCTTGAAATACTCCCAAGGCCAGGACAATGAATTAATCCTCTTCTTTATCAGTCTCCAATGGACTCCACCCAGCAAGACAATGCCTTATTCTTTCTAATTGCCACAATAAAACCAGCAATAAAAATTACACAGTGAATTGAGTTCATAGGGAGAATGAGTTCAGGGGAAGCATGAACTACCCCCACTTCTGCAGATGTCCTTAGTTGGTGTCCCTACCCCCAGCCTCCCTCAGTTTGGCTCCTAGCTGGAGTAGTACTTGGTGCGACTTGTCAGGCCCCATATTTGCTGGGCCTAAACATGACCTTTTCAAGTCATTCCATGCAGCTTCGAGTCAGCTTTTACAAGTATGTTTGATCTCCTCTTGCAATACCCCCCTCCCTTAATAGTTGCTCCATTGTGCTCTGGCTTCAGAACTGGGAATTTTTCTTCATCATTTCCCTGAATCTGCTGTTCCTTTGTCAGCATTTCTTAGAGTAAGGAATGTGGTTTTTCTGGTGTCATCAGTACCTACTGTAAATCATTTTGAGGTTGCTTTCCCAGTGTCACGTTTACTCTGGAAGTTAGTTCACTGGTGGACAGGATGGTAGCCTCCCAGGAAAAAAAAAAGTATGATTTCTCACCCTGGTTCTGCTAGTTGGCACTCCTCTCTATGTGGAGTTGGTATTTCAGGTGTCCTAGTAGTTCTGTTACTGGTGTAGAAAATGTGGTAATTTAGCAGATTAAACTGTACTAACAGCAGAGCCAAAGACTGTTAAATGGTTCTAGAAGGGAAAAATGGACTCCACCTCATAGGCAGGGAAGAGAGCATGACTTGTGGCCCTTTAATTTATTTTGCCTTTGGACTTTGCTTTTGGTTGGAACTGTGGCAGGAGCCAAGGAAGCCCTCTTGAAAAGCTTCCCTGGGGAATGTGTTCAAACTACTGTAGAGGCCAAACCAACTGGACTCTAGCATAAGGCAGTCTGGTACGCTAGAAAGAGCTTAGAACAACTTGACCTCAATTATGATCTCCAGTACTTATGTTACCAATTGTGGGACATTGTGCAAGTTACTCAACTCCTCTGAGTGTCTGTTTTCTCATAAGCAACATGGAGAAGAGGAGAATAGTGCCTTCCTAATATGGTTGTTCTGAAGATAAAGTTCATGCAATATTTGGTACGCAATAAGTATTCAACAAATATTCATTTCTTTTCAAGATGCATATCAATAGATATATAAAGTCAGAAAAAGAAGGAAGGTGAGGCTGCCCTATTAAAGTTTCTCCTAAAAACTTAAGTATTAAGGTCTCGTGAAGAAGAGTACTCTACCTCCAAATGAGAATCAGAACTATTTATTTGAGTTTCTGGGACTCTGTTTCTAGGAAGTCTGTCCTAGTTAGAAGGGGAAAGACCTAGAAAGACATGGAGAATAACTAGATGTGCCACTGTCATCTGTAGATACAGTGCAATTATAGATTTATCTCAGTTAAAAAATAATGTTAGTAAAGGGTGGGATTTGAGTTTTTTGTGCATTTTGTGAAAGAAAATTTTTAGATTGATTTTATAATGGGAAAAATGTAGGGGCACTTCTTCTTCTTCTTCTTCTCCTCCTCCTCAATATAAGACCATTTGAAGATGTAAAATTGAGGAGATAAGCCTAATTATTCTTCTGATATGTGCGTGTGTGTGTGTGTTCTCCTTTGTGTAATACTTTTCATAACAATTTTTGTTTCTACTTTCTCATTGCTCTGCCCAACAGCCACTTTTAAGTGATTGTTCTTAATTTACACAGCAAGTTAGTAGTGGTAGAGCCAGTGATCGAGTCCAGATCTGTCTGGTTCACTTATCTGTGTGCTAGAACACTATAATGTTTAGTAATGGGTATGACTGATAGTTATGCTCAGTAAGGTTTTGGGCCATCTTCAGAATGATAGTGTGGACATGTCATGTCCTTATAGATAAGGAGAGCCTGCGGGAGAAGGAGAAGCTGGAAGCTGAGCTGGCCACTGCACGATCTACCAATGAGGACCAAAGAAGACACATCGAAATCCGAGACCAGGCCCTGAGCAACGCCCAGGCCAAGGTGGTAAAGCTGGAGGAAGAGGTATGTGTAGTTTCCTCAGGTAGCTTGAGGGTGGAAGAACTGTGAGATCAAGGGCACTGGGGGTTCCCATATTGGTGAACTGACAGTTGTATGATCTTCCAACAGGAAGGTCCCACCTGCTACTTCTAGTTATAACTGTGTGTGTGAGTTTTGATTTCTTTTCTCTGCAAGTTTATTTCTTTTGCTCCAGAATAGAAAATCACCAAGGTCAAGGAGCAGATTCCATTTGCTCATTCATATAGCAAGCTAACACCTTCCATGCAAGTTCTTACTATGCACCTAGCCCTGCCTTAGGCTTGTGACTTGTAACAGATATATATAATTTTATTTTTATTATTATTTTAAATTTATAAATCTATAAATCATATATCTAAATCATAGCTATAAGTTATATATATATATATATATATATATATATATATATAGAGAGAGAGAGAGAGAGAGAGAGAGAGAGAGAGAGAGAGAGAGAGAATAATGTGCTAATTAGACCAGACATCAGACATCCTTCTGGATGTCCTTCTGGACAAAGCTAGGGCTGTGAGGGAAGCCTGAGTCCAGGGTGCCAGAGGGAAGCAGGTGCCAGCAGCTGAGGAAGGAAGGCCTACTCTTGTACAAATTGTGTGCATCAGGCCTCTAGTGCATATATAAATCCCTGCCCTTTCAGGGATTTATTTTGGAAGGGTTAGAAATTGATTTCAAATAATTTAAAGTACTCTTAGAGTCTTGAAATTGGAATGGTTCTTCTCTCCCTAAGCTCAATGGGATGTTTGTTGCCTCAGGTGAAAAATGAATCTTGGTGGCTCTGCTGCTTGTCATTGGACTTATTTTTCAGATTTATTTTAGGATAAAAACAATTTTGGGTGTCTCCAACAGGATGAAACCCAGGGACACTTTTCATTTTATGGAAGGCCAAAAGTTGTGTCATGTCCTTGTTTTTATTGGCTAGGTTCTGGAATGTAGGACTGTAGTGGGGTGAAGTTGTCAGTTATTTTGTGCAAGGATGAAGCCTTCCCTTGACAAATGTAAGGGCCCCCAAAACTACAAGCATATGATTAACATGTATCAGATTAGTCTTCATATAGATGTTACTAGATCTCCACACTAAGCTGTGTTCCTATGAAATAGAGGGAGCTTTGCTGCTGGTTTATCATTAATTGCTCTTGGATGTCAGTTGTCATTGTACTGGAGTACTAACTCTTAGATATTTTGCATTTCTGGGAATTGGTATGTTCCAGCAAAAAATTGATGCTAAAGTACAACTTTGTAAAGAAAATTTCACATCTCGCTGACTTATCTATTCAAAATTAAATTATTTCAAAAATATTTTTATTGATTTCTGAGAGAGGGAGAGGGAAAGAGAGATAGAAACTTCAATGATGAGAGAATCATTGATTGGCTGCCTTCTGTATGACCCCCCCCCCACTGGGGAGCAAGCCCACAACCTTGGGCATGTGCTCTGACTGGGAATCAAACCGTGAACCCCTGATTCATAGGTGGATGTTCAACCACTAAGCCATGCTGGTCAGGCTAAAGTTAAATTGTTTTAAGAGAAAAAGTAGCCTGCATTAAAACAAGCTTAAAGCTTTATAAACTTGAAACCAAAGTATTTAGTGAAGAAGCCCTCACACACTGAAAACACAACTTTCTAACTATTGTAAGTGAGATATCTTTCCTATATTCACTCGTTGCCTATTCTCCCTCTCAGTAAGAATGGTTCTGGTTCCTAGAGATCTGATTTACAGGTATACTTTGCTTCCTTTTTGGGTATTAAAATGCTTGTTGGAGCAAGATTGTGGGTTTATACTTTTTCAGTAGGTAATAACATCTAACCTACAATGTCCTTGAACTTGAATTGCTTAATTATTAAACTTCAGGTTGTATAAAATTAGGCTAACGTTCTGCTTCATGGATTATCTACATCAGAAATACCACTAAGATGATTTATTGTAAATGAGGAATCCTATCTAATAAAAGAGTAATATGCAAATTGACTGTACCTCTGCTATACCTACAAGCCATGCCCACCAGCCAATCAGGAGAAAGTATGCAAATTAACCCAACCAAGATGGCTATGGCCACAGAGCGAGCTGGAGGCTTGGGTTTCCCAGGCAATGGAGGAAGCCAAACTTCCTGCACACCCTGGCTGGCCCAGACCTCCAATCAAGACTACAAAGTTTCAATTATAGAAGATAAATAAATCCCAATAAAAATGGCTGTGGCCATGGAGCAAACAGGAGGCTTGGCTCTGCTTAAGGCTATAAATTTTCAATTATAGAAAATAAAGAAATCCCAGATAACAGGGCCTCCACTTGGGTTGCGACGGGTGGGGAGGGGGGGAAGGGACGCATGGCTGGCCTGAAAACCACCACAGGATCCTCACCCAGGCCTCTCCACACCCTAAGGAACCCCCACCCTTATCCAGGACATCCTTCAGGGCAAATTAGTCAGCCCCCATCCATGCACCAGGCCTGTATCCTATGTAATAAAAGAGTAATATGCAAATTGACCATTACTCCAACACACAAGATGGCTTCCCCCATGTGATCAAAGATCATGCCCCCATGTGGACACAAGATGGCCACCACAAGATGGACAGCAGGGGAGGGCAGTTGTGAGGAACCAAGCCTGCAAGGGAGGGCACTTGTGGGCGATCAGGCCAGCAGAGGGTGTTAGTCTTAGCTCCTGGGAGTGACTGGCCTGCAAGGGAGGGCAGTTGGGGGCAATCAAGCCTGAAGGGGAGGGCAGTTAAGGGTGACCAGGCCAACAGAAAAAGGAAGTTGGGGGTGACCAGACTACAGGGAAGGGCACTTGGGGGGAACCCAGGTCTGCAGGGGAAAGCAGTTGGCCAGGACCAGGCCTACAGGGGAGGGCAGCTAGGAGTGACCAGGCCTGCAGGGGAAGGCAGTTAGGGTGACCAGGCCTGTAGGGGAGGGTAGTTAGAGGCAATCAGGCTGGCAGGGGAGCAGTTAGGCATCAACCAGGCTGGCAGGGGAGTGGTTAGGGGGTGATCATACTGGCTGGTAGAAGCAGTTAGGGGCAATCAGGAAGGCAGGCAGGTGAGCAGTTGAGAGCCAGAGGTCCTGGACTGTGAGAGGAATGTCCAACTGACCATTTAGGCCCGATCCCAGTGGGACCCAGATTGGAGCTGGTGCAGGCTGGGCTGAGGGACACCCTCCATGCACGAATTTTGTGCTCCATGCCTCTAGTACTTTCATATTCCTGGTGTCCAAGTCTAAGGAGCTTAGCACACCTTTAGCCTTTTGCTACACTTTATATATACACTTCCTTCCCCCTCTTGCAAGGAAATCACAGAGTAAATTATAAGATATGAATAAGACTGCATCCTTTTAAAGAAGGGAAAACTGAGAGACCAGCTGAGAAGAAGTAGCTTGCTGGTGGTCACATGGCAAGTCTTGGGTAGAGCCAGGAATAAAACTGGAATCTCATGACTCTTCATTTCTTAGACCCTGCTGCCTTTCTCCCTGTCTGAATCATCCTTTGGTTCCACGCCCAAAAAGAAAATGTGAGCTCTTATTCAGATTTAGTAACCTCTATATCTCTCAATTTAAAATAATTGCTTTACCCATTGGGCCCCTCTTTTTCAGCAGACTATGAGAAGCTCCTCCACATTGCTCTGAAGTTGGGGTGTATAAAACAACCTTGCTCTGCCCCTCTAGGAAGGGTATCCATCTAGCTGGAGAGAAATAGGAACAGAGATTCTGCAAGTATCTTGGTTTGCAGTGTCTGAAGGCTGGTTATTAATTATTAATTGGTAACTGGTTATTAATTATGAAAATAATATACATGTATGGAGAACATGTTATTCTATAGTTTCCACTGGGCAGCCCTCACTGAAACAGTTGCCTGAAATACATTTCTGCTTTCAAACTTCTGAGGCTTTCCTGGGCATTTGTTCCAGAGATTTTTAGTTCTTTTCCAGGGCCCTGCCCCCAAATACATAGATTTATAGTTTATAATTTAAAGGAGAAGTCCTAAATATTGGCCTAGGATTAAATGATGACACCTAGTGGCCAGATATCTCAAATGAGCTATTCAGTTATTGTTAATTTTTTAGTCCTAAGCTCACTTGTACTTTTTCACAGAGTCTATTTGTTGGGAAAATGTGAGTTGCTGTTTCTAAAGGAGGTGGAATATTTGATGGGGAGAACAGGCTGGGAACCTTTTCCCCGACAGAATCCAGAGGCAGAGGCCATGTAATGTCTCCCAGACTCAAGTGAGACCACCTCTAGCACAAAGAAAGGCTTGAAATCACAACTCAGGGAACATACAATGATTCTTATTTTCCTTTTTGTTTTAACAGCCTATCAGAGCAAGATTTGCTCATAGGTGGTATTAGTCCTAGCTCCTCCATAATATGTAAAGGAAAGCATCTCTTACTTTATCCTCAAATACAGAAATTAATCATTGAAGTTTTGTTTTTCTGCTGTGACTCAACCCCCACTAGGCCTTGTTCTTCTTGGGGTAAAATTTTTCAAGTATGGAACATTAGGGAGGTATTTAAGGTGAATAGGTAGATCTGGAACTAATCTAGTAAGGGATCTTTATTGTGATTCTTTAACAAAGCTAGTAAATATTTTGAAATCAAGAAAGTTTCATGAATAGAAAATGTATTCCTCTCTCTGAGATGGCTCAAGTAAGGTCATGTCTGAAGGCAGGGTGATATGTCAGATGCCTACCTATGTCTCATATAAACAAATAATTTGGTTATCTCTTACAAATGATAGCATGGGTTTTCCTTAGAAGTTCCTCCAAAGGAAACTTAGTGTACTTTGTAAATGAGAAATAGGGAAATTTACCCAAATTAAGCCTTTGTCTAAGAAGTATTTTGTTAGCCTACTAAGTACAAGGACAATCAGGTAACAATTTTGCACTGCATCAAGATGGTCAGATCAATATATATGTCGAATTGTTATATCATACACTTAAAACTAATTTAATGTTACATGTCTATTATATAACTCAGTTTTTAAAAAAATGATCAGGGAAAGATCATGATTACTTTAATGGTCTGAGGACCCTTGTGTGCATTTATGTCTTTCCCTCTACAAATTCATCATTTAGATACTTTTCCTGAAATCCATTCCACCTTTCTAATCCTATTAAGTCTCTTCCTCATGATATTGTAGTCACTGAGTTCTAAGTTTCACACAGAAATGGTGCCTCAGGCTTACAGAGAACTTTCTCTTACAATCACAACTTCTTCTGCATTTCAGCACAGATTCTCTCATGGACCCTGCTTTGCTGACATGGAGGGAGATATCTTGCCAGGAAGGGGATAACACTCTAGCTAAAGAGCTGACCTTTTCTTTTTGTGAGTCACTATGATCCAGGTCTTGCCACCAATCTTCAGTCTTTGCAGTAGGCAGTCACCCGAGGCAAAAGGTGCCTTTCCATCCTTGTCCTTATCTTTCAGGACACGTAGGTTCTATTGAAATGGCAGCTCATTAAACTCTAAGTAAAAAGAACTTTGTGTTCTACAGAAACCACGGTATTCTCCCATTCATAGAGACCTTCCCCTGCCCCCACCAATTTGACCTCACTGGAGGGTTTCGACAGATGCCTGGCATATTCACTCAGAAGGCTGAAGACAGCTCAGGCTTCTGGCTGGCTGCTGTCTTATGATCCAGAGCTGAGCCACCACTTGGGTAATTGTTTTAGGGATGGTGGGAAAGAGGCACTGGCAAGATCAAAGAGGGAAGATGTTGCGGGTGGGCTGCTTACTGAGCAAAGTGCACAGGAAGAAACAGTGGAATGTGGGAGGGCTGGCAGAAAGGTCTAGTGAGTCTTGCTCTTTAGCTTTAGGCGAGAACAACAGCCACAGAGATTCAGGAAAAGGGGGCCCAAATGTTAACCTTTTCTGAACTGCAATGGCTGGTGATGATTCAGACACCACAGTGATAACTATTAGTAGCAGTGCATTTTCCAGAGCCCTTTTGTCACTCCATTCAATTCACCAAACTAAATTTATATTGTTTCACCGCATTTCCACCATTAACTATTTATGGCTAATATTTTCTGTTATTTCCAGATCTCTCGCCACTTATTTGATTGATCTGTTTTGGTTTTAGCATAATTTCCTCCTATTATTCTACATAGTACCATAACTAGTCTCCTCATTTCTCTGTATTAAAAGAGGATGTTATAGGCATGAACATTGATATGTTTAACCCAAAATACTTTTCAAGCAATAAGATTTTATTGGTGTAGGTAAAATTCATACAATGCTTATTGTGGATTCTAAATATGGATGGAAGATCCAAGGGTATGAACTATGTGTGTGTTTAGGGTGTTGATAGGAATTCAGATAAAGTATGTAACTACCAGGAATCTTTTAGAATGTTAGGATGAATTTTTAAAATTATTTGAAGGACATTTCATCTAAGGATGAAATTTCCCATATTTATGGCAGCATATTTTCTTTGAAATAGGTCTTGCTTCACCCAATATGTTAAGAATATGTCCCCATCCCAAATTGTGATGGATTGACTTCTCAGAACTTGATTTTCTCAGTTTTTCCCTGATGATTTTGGCTTTTGAAATTCCCAAATTTGAATCTCTTTGTATTTTTCTTTTGTCTCGTTAACACAATGAACTTCATTCCCTTTGTAGCAAATTTTTAGAGATGGTTTCTACTCTTTAATTATTTTAATATCCATCAGTGGACCACAGTCTCTTGGCAATGGACAGAGACAGCTTGCTAATACCAGGGTAGTATTTCCAAATTGCTTCAGAGGGAACACTTACTTGGAACCAGGGACTCCTGGATAAGGCTAAATTAAATAAAATGGAAATCACTGAAAGTTCATGGAGTAGCATATAAATGTCATTTGTCATATTTGTGATACAGTGAGTGTTTGGAGTTGTAAGTAATAGATGGGAAAATGAAAATCAGATTTAATGATGTTCTCTCTGCCACTGGACTTAGTTCTCTGTTATTAGTCTCAATGAAATTTAGCCAATGGAATGTTTGTATAGGTTGGTGTTCATCCAGCTTGTAATAATAGTCCATCCCCTCTACTTATCTATCTATATATTTCTTCATGTCATTAAGACATTTTTTAGATTGGTTGTAGGTTCACGGCAAAATTAAGGGGGAAAGTACAGAGATTTTCCCATATCCCCACTGCTTTCCATGCATGGATAGCTCCCACCATTGTCAACATTCCCCATCAGGGCAGTACATTTGTTACAATTGAATAATTTGACACATCACAATCACCCAAAGTTCATAGTTTACATTATGGTTCATCTTGGGGTTGTACATTCTATTGGCTTCAATAAATACAGGGGTGGGCAAAGTAGGTCTACAGGTTTTTTGTATGGAAAATAATATAATATTTAACAAATAATACAAGGATAAACTGTTTTGCATACTCACAACTGCAAACCTACTTTTGCCACCCCTATATATAATGACATGTATCCATAAATATGGCATCATACATGGTATTTACACTGCCCTAAAAATCCTCTGTGTTCTACCTGTTTATATCTACTCCCAATATACTTTTTAACATTTTGAAAATATTTCCAAATTTATCATTGTATCTCACTTTACAAATCTTTCAAGTTTTATCTTCTTTAGACAAATTAAGAAATTAAAGTAGACACGGATTATGCAATTAGTGATAAATTTAGTAGAAAAACCAGATCTCGTAATTCCAAAATATTCCAACTTACCCTTTGTTCATTGATGAATAAATGGAGAAAGTTAATTAAATCACTTCCTTGCAAATGGCTGAGACAAATGGATAGCTTTAGGGGCCCTAGAAGTGATTTTGTACATAGCCATCCTTTAAAAATTAAATTTGAAAGACATCCATAATTGTTGGAAGGAGGGAAAGATGCCATCATGTGGTGCTCATTTGCAGGGATCAGATTTTCCTGAGTCAGAAGGGGGTTAAGAGATTTGCCAGATGCTTGGGAATGGGTTCAAATTATTTCAGAAGTGCAATAGAAAAGTATGATTGATTGAGCTCAAAAGTATTTGTTCTATTCTTCAATAGGTTACTTTCCTGCTGTTCTTTCTCCCAGTTTTCCCCTTTAAAAACTATCTCATAACAAGAATTATTTGAAACTCTTGACTTGGAAAGCAAAATAAATATATTTAGCAAAGAGTGTTGAATATATTGTTTGTATATTTGCAGTTAACTAAGCTATTCTATGCTCATATTTGTTTTTGTACTTGATAGTTATTTAATATTAACTGGTCACCCTGAGTATAGTGAACAATGAATTAAAAAGAAAAGGCCCCTACCCTTAAGTAGTTTATGGAATACTGTCCTCAAATAGGGCAGGAGCTTTGTCTTGCTTCCCATTGGGTCACTTCTGCTCTCAGTTGTAAAATAGGGCCTGGCATATGATAAGCATTCAGTAAATATCTGTTGAATGAATGACTGAATATATACATGAATGAAATCTTATCAAAAGATTGCTAATAGAGTACACATTATGGATGAGAGGCTCTAGGGAAGAATAACAGCCAGTGTCAGGTAGGATTATTCAAGGAAGAACTCCTGGAGAGTTTATTGGTATGTTAAGGAAAGATGAAGAAGTGATCAGATTGATACAAAAGTTGATCATTTGCATTGTAAGCCTGGTTGAATTTTAAGGCAGTAGCCGACTATAATATTGATAAAGACATTTTTAAGAGCCATACTTAGGTTGCACAGGGGACAATTTGACAGTAGACTGTGGGTGAATTGAAACGCATTAAGTGGTTTGAGATATAGATGGGATAGAAGAGCTCTTATCTAAATAAGTAAGAGAGGAGGTGTAAAAGTGCATTGGATATAGTAGGTACCTAATAAATACAGTTTGAATGGCTATGCTAGTAGTAGATTGGTTTTGTTCTTAAATAAGGCAGTTTTATAATGTACTACTTGGAAATGTTTGTTATAGCAAATATATATAAAATGGAATGATTGTGTGTGAGTGTGGTGTGTGTGTGTGTGTACATGTGTGCTTGTGTGTAGATGGGAAAAGGTAACTGCAAATAAGGAGATAGGTTATAATAATTTAGCTGTGAAATAATGACTTACACTATATAAGCTATAAAAATATAAAGATAAGTAATGATAATGACTGAACTATCCAAAGAAGAACATTTTGGGTGGAGATGAAAGCAGTCTGGAGCTTATTAAGTGTCAAAGTGAGAAATTTTGCAGAGGTCTGTGATGAAAGAGAGCATGATAACCTTAAAAATAGGCATATAAGTAGCTGTTGAAAGTGTGGCATGAAGGAATCTCCAGTAGTGCCGAGATGCAGAGCAAAGTTTCTCAAGCTCAGTGTTGTTGACATTTGGTGCCAGATAACTCGTTGGTGGTAGTGGTGGAGGAGCTATCCTGTGCGCTGTGGAATATTTATGAATATCACTGGCTTCTACTCATGAGGTGCCAGTAGCAACCTACCCCAAGCTGTAACTACCCAAGATGTCTCTACATATTGCTAAATGTTCCCAGGAGGGAAAATCATCCCCATATAAGAACCATTGGTACAGAGGCAAAAGAGTAAACTACTATAGATTGGACCTTGGGGTATAGCAGAAGATGGGGGTTGGGTTTGGAAGGGAAGGTGAATCTAAATGATTAAGACAGAAAGTAAGTGATTTAAGGAATCATATTAGGAGAACATACAATTAGGAAAAGCAAGGGAAAGGGGACTTTGACAACTTTTTGAAAATTGGCATTTGGTAAGAAAACATGAATGGATAGAATAATTTCCCCATTTGCTGATTATATGAAGGGAATTTGGTTGAAGTGATGGGTTTACCTGGCTTCTTCTAGGGACCCATGGGTACTCACCTCTAGACTAGAGTCCCTACCTTGACTTTGGAAACCTTCCAAATGGACTTTTACTTCCTTGAATCCTGAAAACATAGAAAAATAAATCATCTATGATCCTATGGTGACTATACACATTTATATTCTGTCTCTGGCATGCATGTGCATGCATACAAACTAAGTCAGGACTTTTGTTTTTATCTCCAAGATGTTCCTGTAAGGAATTCTAGGATCTTTATTTTGCCTAACCCTCTTACTTATTTGTCAGCATTGAAGGTGAAAAGGGGAAGCTTAGATTCATAAAATATTTGTGAATTAAAAGACTATTAGAGAACATCTGAGAGCATCTGACTAGCCTAGTATTGTTGTTTTAACCTCATAAGACCCAGTGCACAAGGTGTTCCTAAGAGATAAAATGATATATCCAATGGCACTGAGGGGAGTAATGCCATGGGATCCTCGGGAATTTTTGTTTGTTAATCCTCACCTGGGGATTTTTTTCTCATTGATTTTTAGAAAGAGTCGAAGAGAGAGGGGGAAGGAAAGTGAGGGAGAGAGGGAAGGAGAGAGAGAGAGACACAGAGAGAGAGAGAGAGATGTGAGAGAGACACATCAACACACCAATTGGTTGCATCTTGCACATGCCCCAATCAGGGTGGAGATAAAACCTGCAATCCAGGTACTTGCCCTTGACTGGGAATTTAACCCATGGTGACCCTTTGGTGCACAGGCCAACACTCTAACGACTGAGAAATATCAGCAAGGGCAGCAATCTTTTTTGAAATTAAGTTTTATGTATAATGCTAATATATAAAACACATATCAGAGGAACCATTTGATACAACTCACGCATTAGTGGCCTATGAAACACTCGACAGTACACTAAGCCTCTAAAACATGGTTTGAAAATCACTCCAGGGGCTGGCACTATATCTGTAAAGGACCAGAGAGTAAATATTTTCAGTACTACTGACCATACAGTTTCTTTTGCAATTACACCTGGTCAACTCTACTATTATTGCAGGAAGGCAGCTATAGCTAATACATAAATGAATTGGCATTTGGCTGGATTTGGCCCACTGCTGATCATTTCAGTTTGCTGACTTCTAAAACCCCTATCATTAAAAAAAATATAAATAGGGACTCTGAGGCTGAAAATAGGTAAGCAAATTACTAATAAGAGCAGAACCAGGACTAGTATACAAGTCTCCTGATTACCACCTTGTTCCTTTCATTTTGCTGTCAAATAAAAGTTTCTGATATATATCTGTGTGTGTGTGTGTGTGTGTGTGTGTGTGTGTGTGTGTGTGTGTATGGTGGTATGTGCTGTGCATCATAAGGGTCTTTAGTTAAACAATACCTTCAACCATAGGTAAAGTATTTCTCGTAAAGTGGAATCCTAAATCATATCATTTTGAGAGACTATGGTATCCTGGCAGCTACTCATGGCTTGGTTTTAATTGTATCACCAATGAAGGGCCCTGCTCTGTAAGGATATCTGAAGCTGTATTTCATGTAGTATTTGAAGCCTGATTTTATATGTCCTTCTAGGCAAAATTGCTGTATTTTTAATGTATTAATTAGATATTGATGTGATAATTAGAGCTACTGAGATAATGAGAATTATATCAAGGCTATCTGGAGTGAATGTTCAAAGTTGAAATGACTAGAGCATGCATGACTTGGCAATAACTTTTCTAAAAAAAGAAAAATAACTCTGAGTACTTTTTGTGCCAGACACTCCACTAAACACTTCATATTTTAACTCCTTTGACCTTTATAAAGGTGTATGGTATTATCATCTCTGTATTATTGATGAATTAGTAAAATGGAAGCTTGAGAAGATCAAATAGTTTGCCTAAGGTTGCATGCCTAGTGAGTGAGATAGTCAAGTTTGGGCTTGGGCAGTCTGAGGCCAGAGCTCATGACCTTTTCCATTTTACCATATGGACTCTCTTTATTTAAGAAGGAACCACTGACACTTCCTCTGATGGCATTGGAAGGTGTAGTTGAGGGCCCAGGATGTCCTAGATACTGATGTAACATTTCAGAAGCCTAGCACAGGAGATGAGTTTGTAGAAGAGAGGCAGAAGAGGGGGTTTACAATGATGAAGTAAAAGTGAAGTTTATAACATCTGGGATAATGGAGGATTTAATAAACCAGTAGGCCTTTGTTTCTTTCCCCTTATTGAAGATATCTAGAAAACAGAATATGTAACTTAGGAAATAATTGACCTTGTTGTTTGTATCTATAGGGTCTTGCATTAGTAGCATCCAAAAGTTGTCTTTCCTATCCTTGTTTATTTAGAGATTAAGCATTTACTAGGTGATCATATGCTTTGGGTGAGCTGCACTGTTTCTTTTTTTAAAAAAAGGTAGAATTATTCCAGCAACAAAGGTCCTTGTACCTTGTGGGAAATCATCCCAATGACAAAGAAAGCATAATGGGATTTTTCTTGGCCTGCTTTATGGAAGTTATCTGATCTGCATGTCTATCTTCAGCCAACTGAGAAAACTCTCTGCTTCTTTATTGTTTTTCCATTTCAGAGGGGTAGCTCAGCAATAGAAATTACTGGGAATCCTTTTGGTAAAATATTGAGGTTTCCTTTCTCAAGAAAGACAGAGCATGGATAAATTCCTCTGTCCATGGACTGCTTATATTTTAGTTGTTGGAGTTTACATTGCTGTACTTTATTATTAATACAAGAACTGCATGCTATCTAACATTAATTGCCTTTAAGTATAACTGCTGTAAACCTCAGTAATTATAATTAACATTCTCTGCATTAACATCGCATTGCTCCCTTAAGGTTTTAAGAGCAGTTCACAAGTAGGTACATTCAACTTTAAATAGCTCATGAGGATTATAGAACCCAAAAGGTGAAGGATAAAGGATATTTTCTGCTTCCCAATTATTCAAAGCTTAGCAAGTAGGAAGGCAGAGGTACCTATGGCCTAAAGGTCTTCATTGCCCTAGTCTAGTCAGTGTTGTTATAGTCATGTATCCAAGGAAAGGAAAGTTTAAGCTTATTGAGGCAAAGAGAATGATGACTTTTGTTTCTTTTATTTCTTAGGTAAAGTGTGGGATCCTTGAACACGACCCGCGTGGTTCAGGGCCCACTCAGGGTCTGGTTTCTGGAGGAGGCTGCACACTAAAATGAAGAGAGAGAGACTAGAAGAGTTAATTTGGAAAAATGGAGGGCCAGGTGGGAGTCAACCTCTAGTGGGAAGACTACCACTAGGCTCTGGCCTTGCTATCCCTTTTATTGAGGCTATGGGATATACCCATTACCCTTAAGCAGGTTTGGGAGACACCCATAGCCCTTAGGAAGCTAATATGCAGATTATCATATCAGTAAGGATTTATATGATTACAAGATGGGGAATTTGCCTCAGTTACCACTGTCTCAATTAAATAGGGAGTGGTTGGCTCTGACCTTTCAGAGCTTCAAGGTTGACCAGCCTCTTTCTATTAGTGAGACAATGATTGGTTTCTGGCAGTAAAGATCTAGTGGATACACATATCTATATTTATAGCTTGTGACATCTGGTTTATAAGGTTAGATTGAACTAGGACTTGGAATAAAAGGAAATGTCAAGAACATATAGAAAAAAAAGTAAGTCTTTTTTATTCACCAAGGCAAAACATACTACAGGTCTGGTAGGAAAATACTAGTATAACATGTTTGTTTTTTTTTTCTACTTGGAGAAAGTTCAATTCCAATTTGTGGAAAAGGCTATTAAAAGACAGAAGAGTTTCCCCACTAGCAAAGCCTTTGGCATCTGACTGGATATTTCAGATTGCAGTGATTTTGACTCATTACCATTAAGGAGTTACTTAGTTTCTAACTGGGGTTTTCAGGTTATGCTTGCTTTGCACCTGCTAAGTGGGTATGAGTAATGCCGGCACAATGGGTAACTTCTTACATTGAAACTATCTGCCTATGTAGCTCAAGGGCTTGGGTATTGGTTGAAAAGTTAGAATTTAGCTGAATTCTCGAATTTCCTTTTGACCAAGTTATTATCAGATTTAAATCATAATAATTATGATCTAACTTTAGCCTCCATGAAAATGATGATGTCAATCTGGAAAATTTTCTGCTTTATAGTCTATGGGTTGATTTTATTAGCAAGAAATGCATTTTACAAGTAGTATGAAAAGCATAATTTGCCCGTGTGCCCCGGTGAGCCGTGTGCCCCAGGGGGCCGTGTGCTCCGAGTGAGCCATGTGCCCCAAGGGGGCTGTGGGTCCCGGGTGAGCCGTGTACCCCTGGGGCCCTTGTGCCCCGGGAGAGCCGTGTGCCCTAGGGAAGTGGTGAGACCTGCGGGGAGGGGGCGGTGTGAACCGGAGGAGGAGCGGATTCTATTCGTGTGGTCCTGAGACATTTGGACAGTCTGCAGCCATTACCTACAGAACACTGTTGTATTTCCCTACAAAAACAAATGAAAGTGTCCCACTTGAAATTCATATACGGAAAAAAGGAAAAGAGAAGGAAAAAAAATCTGAGGAACAGAATAAAGTGGTGAATATAGTAGAATCAGGGGCAAAGAAGGGGAGTGGACTGATAATTATCAGGAGGATAAGGGGAGGTAAGCAGTGAGAGACTGGATTGAAATCATATCACCAATGGATGAAGACAATTGGGGGGAGAGGGGGTAAGGGCAGAGAGTGGGAAGGGAACTGGGTGGTAGGGAGCTTTGGGGGAGAAAAAGGAGAAACAATTGTAATAATCTGAGTAATAAAGACTTATTTTTTTAAAAAAGCATAATTTGCTCACTTACTAACAAATTTGGAAGGATGTACTTTCCCTGTTTTCTTAGTTGTATATATACCTTCTTAAAGAGAGTATTTCCTCATTCCTTCATTCCCATGGAGCCAGGACTTAGCTTGTAAGTTGCAAAGGTACAAGAATTTAAATTTGTTAGTCTCAGCCTACTCCTACCTTTGCTTTGGGATATGGCTCATAGGCTTTCAGGGAAGAAGAGGCATTTGACTTATTTAGTTTTATATTTGATTCATTAGTTTGAGTCTTTAGGGTTCTTTAAAGGTCTCCCTCCAAAAGCTGAGAGATTACAGTTCAATATTATCAATTTAGGCTCATGAATGAGGCATCAATTTTGCACATACTCTCTGTTCCTTTAATAAAAGGTAATTACCAGGACTGCAGGCTTCAAAAAGACAACTGCAAACTCCTTGTATCTTCAGCAATTGACCTGCATAAAGGGAGACAGCTGCATAAAGGGGAGAGGTGGGCTTCCTTTCCATGCCAAATTGTCTCCCCCCGCCCCCGGAGAGCACAGCCATTTTTTAAGCATTTCTCTATTTTATTGACCAAAGTAAGCTATACCTTCCCCTAGTATATTACAGATTAGAGTGAAGAAGAGAAGAGGTGAGGACATCCAAACATTTTAAGAGCTTTCCATCTACTATTACTTCCATGGTAGCGTCTGTCTGATTTTACTGGAAATAGATTTGGAGAAGACCTAAAGATAGGGAAGGAGAATGAGATTACAAAGGGTCTCCTAATTCCTGTCACTTGTTGCATTCTCTGTATGATAAATTCCAGGCAGCCTGCTATTTATCATTAAGAACCTTCTCACAATGCACTCATGTTTAAAGTTGGACAGGAAGAGAGCTAAACAGTCATGGGCTATGGAGGAGTGCATAACTGATCTTGTTATCTTCCCTTCATCCTGTCTCAACCTGATTTTTCAGCTTAAAAAGAAGCAGGTATATGTAGATAAGGTGGAGAAGATGCAGCAGGCCCTTGTACAGCTCCAGGCAGCATGTGAAAAGCGTGAGCAGCTGGAACACCGTCTCCGGACACGACTGGAGAGAGAACTGGAATCCCTCAGAATTCAACAGGTTTGGGGAACTTAAAGAAAAGGAGTATTCCTGATTGTTTATTTTTCCATTGGTGTTTATTTTAATTTATTTTATTTTATTTTATTATTTTTAAATGTATCTATTTTTTTTTTTTTTACAGAGAGGAAGAGAGAGGGATAGAGAGTTAGAAACATTGATGAGAGAGAAACATCCATCAGTTGCCTCTTGCATACCCCCCACTGGGGATGTGCCCGCAACCAAGATACATGCCCTTCACTGGAATCGAACCCAGGACCTTTCAGTCCGCAGGCTGACACTCTATCCACTGAGCCAAACTGGTTAGGGCCATTAGTGTTTTATATGAAGACAAAAACACACTCATGCTCATCTTTAGAATTTTTGCCTCACCCGATCTTACTCCAGAGTACCTGTTAATTGTAAAGGTGAAGCTTGCTTAGTTAGCTTCCTTTCACAGCAAAATCCTTAATCCTTATTATCTTGCACCTTTTATTTTTCACATGAACCCTAGAAACAATAGATCCAACAAGAAGTGTAGATGCTATAAAAGTATATTCCTAATCATTTTCGAATTGGAAATGGTCCTTAGAATAATCTGACCATACCCCTCATTTTTACATGAAAGTAAATCAAGACCTAGAAAAAGTTGTATGACTCATTGAAAGCCAAACAACAAGTTAGGGGCAAGGTAAAAACCAAAGCTTAGATTTGTAATTCCAATGTTAATCATGTACCATGCAGGCAGGCAAGCATTATGCTTTGTAAAACATTTATCCACTTTCTGGGCAGCATGGCAATTTGATATGGCATGCTCCTTTTTTGATCAAGGGAGTCTTGGATTCAAGCCCGAAATATGCAATACTGTGGTCTTAGGAGAAAATCTGAATTCCCTTTTGCTTCAGAATCAGAATCCAAACTGAAGTGGCTAGGGCAGTAATTCTTTCCAAATATAGAGACTCTTCAAAATGGGACTTGGCTACCACACTTCTTTTCCTACTAATCTAAGGGGTGTCGGCATCTCTCCCAACAGCGCCAGGGCAACTCTCAGCCCACCAACGTTTCGGAATACAATGCTGCTGCACTGATGGAGCTCCTTCGTGAAAAGGAGGAAAGGATCTTGGCCCTGGAAGCTGATATGACTAAGTGGGAACAAAAGTACTTAGAGGAGAATGTGATGAGACATTTTGCTCTGGATGCTGCTGCAACTGTAGCTGCTCAGAGGTAACTGCTTGGCTGGTACAGTCACTCCTTGAAGGGCATGGGGCTGGAGGTTGGAGAAGAACAAAAAGGTGACTAATTAATAGATTTTTCAGTGTGTTCTTTTTTCTTCTCATGTTCTCCACCCCTCCTACTTTTTACTTAAGTGTGCTTTCTTTCATCTGGTTATGCAGGGACTGAATGATTGTAGGGGCAAAGGGTCAGCGATTTGAAAATGAAAGTTACTTATAAACTTATTGGAATCATAGTTCAGCTTTCCTCAGAAGCCAGAACAATCACAGATGGAATCAGCTGAACCATTTGCACATACATCTACAGTGCAGTGTCTTTCAGCCAAATGTGTAGGTTTCTTTGTTTAGCCCCCGAACTGGAGTGAAAGACTCTCCAGCGAAATGTACTACAAAACTAAATGTCACTCAGGAGTGGCTGCTGCCATTTGATACCTCTGGCTTGTCCAAGGTATGCCAAAGGCTATGCTTAACATGAATCCATCCTGCCCTTTGAGAAAGTCTATTCTTGAAGGATACATTCTCTGTGTCCATGAGTCTATCACATGTAAGCAGTCACATTCTATTTGATAAGGGAAAATGGCTGGAGGATTTTAAAAATATTTCAGCTTATTTGTTCCCCTTTTCACATTACAAACATAAATTTTTGGTCTTTGGAGGAAGCTGTACTTATCCAGTTTGTTTGGCTCTGGGCTAGTCATACTCATCATTTGGGAAAGAATGAAACAATGACAAAACTAAATTCGTGCTCTGCCAGTGTGGTTCAATGGTTGAGGATTGACCTATGAACCAAGAGGCCACTGGTTTGATTCCTGGTCAGAGCACATACCCAGGTTTTGTGCTCAGTCCCCAGTAGGGGGCATGCAGAAAGCAGCCGATCAGTGATGTTTCTCTCTCATCAATGTTTCTATCTCTCTATCCTTCTCCCTTCCTATCTCCCTAAAAACCAACAAAAACGTATTTCAAACACACACACACAAACTAAATTCAAATAATGGGATGATATGTGTTGTGGAGATACAGGCAGAGCCTTGAACTGGAGCTGGATATTCAAGGTGGGCTATATAGCATATTACACCCCTCACAGTCTCTATCCAGAAAGTTATTGAGAACTGCAGTTATTTTTAAGATTTTCCTAAACATGGTGAGCTGGAAGAGTCTGGAAGCACTTGCCACACTTGTAGCTGGTGTTCTTTGTGTGGAGGAGGCAGTTGATACATTTAGTTTTGAGTCTTTCTCCTGCTGAATTAGAGGGAGGTCGGTGCTTAAGAGCTGGGCTGGTGGTTTCTAAACTTATTTCCAATTCTCCAGGAAGACATCTTATGTTTATCTGCCTGCCTCCTGGTGTCCTCTATAAACCTTAAAGAGATTAGAATCACCTGTGTCTTGACTTTGAATTCCTCATGGTCTTAAGCTTACTTGTTTTTGTTTTCTGAGAAGTGTGCTCAGTATATGTCAGTGTAGTGATGAGTGCACAGACACTCCAGCTGGTACAGTCTGTAGGTAGATTAGAAGCAAAATTAATTCTAATTTTATCTCCTCGCTCCCAAGAAAACACCTGTTCCAAGAGCTTGTTCTGAATTTATTCAGGAAACCCTAACACTGAAAAGGAGATGCAAGGTAATTTTGTTGTCTCAGTGCATAAACTTAGAAAGATATAGCTCATGAAGTATGCAGTGTGACTAAATGTTAGAAAGCCAGGGTTCTTAGTAGTGGGAAATTCATTACGGAAACTGACTTCAGGATAAGACTCCAGGTCAAGATGCAGGAAAGTGAGGAAGTTGTCATGGGGCTGGTATGAAGAAGCGACCCCCTTTCCTTTTTTTCCTGGGAGGTTTTGAGTATTGGGGGAAACCCCTTTCAAATGGATCTCTTTCCAGAATTTGTTGGTTCCACGAGGTAGATTTAATTTAAATAGAATTCCTTTAAATCACCAGGTGTGGAAAGTTTTGGTATTGACCAAGGTCTGCTTCTTGACTCTTTTCACAGTAAAAGCTTTGTACACTATTCTATTTTCTTCCAAAATAATTTTAAGTGCCCAAGATATTTAGTGCAGATGGAAACTGCCCAACATATATTTGAGTAAGGATGGAAGTAAAAATGAATAAAGGAAGGAAGGAGAAAAGAAGAATGAAAGAAATAAGGTGATGTCTAACTCTATAATTAAAATGCTGAAATCTAGTGCCCCATTTTAATGGCCTGCTTGGTTTCTTTGTGTTCTGCTATTATCTCAAACTTAATACATTCCCATCATAATAGCTTATAGGTAAATAGCAGGTTGCACCTTTAGGACATGTTGTTTGGATGGTATTAATTGTAGTTGTAGTTTTTTTCAATTAAGGTTTATTTTACGTATTCAAAATCACCTATTTTAAGTGTATGTTTTGATGAATGTTAGTAATTGTATAAAATTATGTAATCATGATAGTGGACACATTCTAAAGTGTCTCTGACTTCTTTCTCACAGCATAATTACTTTGAGACTCATCCAAGTTGATGCTTGTATCAATGGTTTATTCCTTTTTATTGCTGAGTAGTGTTCCATGATATGGACTTACCATTCACTTGATAATGGATATTTATATTATTTCCAATGTTTAGCCTTTGTGAAAAATAAAATACACATTTTAACATAAGACTAGACAACTATCTCTCCTCAGATTAAAAGACATATTTAATAAGTAATAATACCTATTTCATCATCTTTGAAATGATGATATCTGGGAGGCAGCAGAGTAGAGATTAAGGTGTCAAAAACGTAGATTAAATCCTGATTCTTCTACCTATTAGTAGCTCTGTGTGATCTTGGGCAAACTATTTATACTTTGCCTCTACTTATACTCCTTCCAGCATTTTGGTTCTCTGAAACACTTCTTGTCAAAGTGAAAGATGTCAGTGCAAGAAATCACATTGAGTATTTACTGTATAAGATAGTCTTCTAAGCACTTTAAAATTATTGCTCAGATATAGGACTCACAACAAGATGGCGGCAGAGGTAAACGCCTAACTGCAGCCGCCCTCAACAATTTCAAAAAATACAACTAAAATATAAAGTGGACAGTATACAGAACTACAGGAAAGTTGACTAACTGGGAATTCTACAACTAGAAGGAAAGAGAAAAGCAGAAGGAAAACCAGAGGAGCTGTAAAAGCCTAAGGTACGGAGGCACGGTGCTCGCGGGGGAGAGGACGGAGCCGGAGAGGAGGGGCGGCTGAGTGCCTGGCTGGCGTTCCCTAGCGGGAAGGAGATGAAAGCTCCGGACTGTGCTGAACCCCAACTCCGACTGCACTGAACCCCAGTTCTGGGCGAGACCCCGGGGGTCCCAGGTTCACACAGAGGGAATCTGGGCTGTAAGGCAGAAGCTCAGCAGAGCAGCGGCAAAAAGGCAGTGCCCCGGAGTCGCGCACATTGCGCGCAGAGGAGGGACTGTTGGCTGAGCTGCTGAATTGCCCCAGCGGGAAGGACTCAAAAGCTCAGGACTGTGCTGAGCCCCAGTTCTGACTGCACTGAACCCCAGTCCTGGGCAAGACCCTCGGGCTCCAGCCTCATACAGAGGGAATCTGGGCTGTAAGACAGAAGATCAGGGGAATGGCGAAAAGCAGATCCCCTGAGTCGCGCACATTGCGCGCACAGAGGACAGACTGTTGTTTGGGCCGCGAGATCGCCCTAGCGGGAAGGAGACATAAGCTCCGGACTGTTCTTAACCCCACTTCCAACTGCTCTGAACCCCAGTTGTGGGCTTGTTGGGGGAGAGACTACACTGTCTGGTAGCGGGCGAAGCTCTAGGGCGCCTTTCTCTCAGAGGTGCTTGCAGCGAGTACCAAAGGACACTGAGGAACACTGAGACTCAGGAACCTCCGAGGGCAGGGCTAACCGGAAGCCAATGCTGTAGGCTCCACCCTGAAACTCTGCCCCATCCAAGCTGAACTCAGAGAGGCTTTTGCAGGTTTCCAAGTCTAGTGGAATAAGGTTGTCTCCTGGCATAGACACAGCTGATCCTCCCAACCTACCAACTCAGGGAAGCAGCAAAAATGCCGAAACGAGGAAACAGATCACAAACGAAAGAAATGGAGGACAAAAAGCGATTGGATATAGAGTTCAAGGCCACGCTTATAAGGTTGTTCAACAATCTCTTAGAAAAGGCCGATAAAATAAATGAGAACTATGAGGATATGATAAGGGATCAACAAGAAATAATGAAGGGTCAACTAGAAATAAAGAATACAATCTCTGAAATAAATAATATTATACAGAGTCCTAAAAACAGATTGGAAGATTGCAAGAATCAAGTCCAAGATTTGGAACACAAAGAGCCAGAGGACACTCCTCCACAGAAGCAAGAAGACAAGAGAATCCAGAAAGTTGAAGATAATGTAAGAAACCTCTGGGACAACTTCAAGCGAACCAACATCAGAATTATGGGCATCCCAGAAGATGACAGAGAGCAAGATACCGAAAACATATTGAAAGAAATAGTGACAGAAAACTTCCCCCACCTGGGGAAAGAAATAGACTTACACGTCCAGGAAGCACACAGAACCCCAAACAAAAGGAATCCAAAAAGAACCACACCAAGACACATCATAATTAAAATTCCAAGAGCTAAAGACAAAGAGAGAATATTAAAAGCAGCAAGACAAAAGCAGGTAGTTACCTATAAAGGGGCACCCATACGAATGTCAGCTGATTTCTCAACAGAAACCATGCAGGCCAGACGGGAATGGCAAGAAATATTCAAGGTGATGAATAACAACAACCTACAGCCAAAAATACTCTACCCAGCAAAGCTATCACTCAGAATCGAAGGCCAGATAAAGAGCTTCACAAATAAATTTAAGCTAAAGGAATTCATCACTGCCAAGCCAGAATTATATGAATTGCTGAAAGAGGTTCTTTAGGAAGAGGAAGAAAATAAAGATAAAAGTTATGAACAAACATGTCACTATCAACAAGTGAGTCTAAAAACCAAGGGAAGTAAAAATCATGATGAACAATATTAACTGGTGAATATAATAGAATCAGAGGTATGGAAGGGAAGTGGACTGATGATTCTTGGGGAAATGGGGAGTGGGGCGTGGCGGGAAGAGACTGAATATAAACTGCACCTATGGATGAGGACAATGGGGGATGGGGAAAGGGCAGAGAATTGAATGGAAACTTGGTGTAGGGGAGCAATGGGGGGGGAATGAGGAACATTTGTAATAATATGAACAATAAAGATTTATTTAAAAAAAAATAAAATAAAATTATTGCTCAGCCTCATGATAATTCTTTCAGATAAGTACTATTATCCATTATACAGATAAGGAAACTGAGGCATGGTATAGTTAACCCAAGATCTCACACAACTACTATGAAGCAGAAGAATCAGGATTTAAATCTACATTTTTGACACCTAGCCACTATACTCTGCTACCTCCCAGATATCATGATTTCAAAGATAGTGAAATAGGGATTATTACCTGTTTAAGAGTTACTACCAGTATCTGAGGTTTATTATTTACTCACTGAGAAATATTATAAATAACCCTGGCTGGTGTGGCTCAGTTGGTTGAGTGTCATACCGTGCCCTGAAGGGTCGCTGGTTCAGTTTCTGATCAGGGCACACACCTGGGTTGTGGGTTTGATCCCTGGTTAGGGTGCATACAAGGCAATTGATCAATGTATCTCTTCCCCTCTCCTTTCCTCTTTCTCTAAAAATCAATAAAAACACATTATCAGGTGAGGATTAAAAAGTATAAATAATTACACTATATTATATTTTCATATTATTGTGTCCCTAGAGATCGATTCCTCTCTAGATGCTTACTATAGCTGAGGAAAATTATTACCCTTAGGAATTCAATTCCAGAAGAACCCAGTTGGCAGTGCAGTTGGTGAAGAGCAGCAAAAGGATAAAAAGATTAAAAATCTGATCAACCTCTCAGAATGTGCAAGTTTTATTCTTATTTGGGGCAAAGTAAATCTGGGAAAGAAGGAAGAAAGAGAAGCAGGAGACAGGAGCTGGTCACACACATTACATGTATCTACCTTTTCCTTCATCTTAGGCCTTTCTCAGTTTCCATCCTTAGCTTTATTCCCATTCTACATTGTCTTAGTTATTTTGTTCTGTGTTATAGCTTCAAGTAGTAAAAATTAAAGTTTCTAAAATTAAAGTTAGATATTTCAACAACTTTTTGTATATTGCTCTATGGATATTTTTAAAAACACTTTAACTCCAATGTAATTAAAATAAAAACCCATTATATTGTGGGTTTTTTTTTGGGGGGGGGGATTTCTTCTTCATTTTCCTGTCTCAGAAAATGAATGGTATGTCATCTCTTCTAGTAATTTGAATTAGAAACAACAAAGTTCTCATTCATTTTTTCCTCACCTTAACACAAACTTAAGCACTCTCCAAGTTCTAGCAATTCTGCATTCTATAGTCTGTTTCCATTTCCCTTACCATTTCACTAGTTCCTATTTTAATTCTATTTTACTGAGATTATTTCAATATAACCTTTCTGACTGGTCTGCCTATGTCCAGCATTATTGCTCCTTTAATCCCTCCATCACATTTCAGTAAGAGATAGCATGAAAAGCTCTAATTATTTTCAGTGCCTATTGGAGTAAAGTCCAAACTCATTTCTGTAATCATTAATTATTAACTTTTTTGTTTACCCTTACAAGTTTCCTGCAGTCAAGAACTAGTCTTACTGATATCTAGCCACTTTCCAGCCTCATAGTAACTTCAAACACAGTGTTGTACTCATGTCTGAGTTTACATAATTAATAAACAAAAGGATGCTACCTATATGAAAAGATAGACTTGAAGTTTAAAAGGCCACTTAATGTTTTAATTTGGAGGTCATGGATGGTATTCTAGACGACAATGTAAGAAATGTGATGGGGATGACTTTGTTGGAGAAAGGAAGGAGAAAGAAGATGGCTAGAGAGACAGTTGTCAGAAACTGTTTTACTTAAGAATTGGAGATGGGACATGGCAAATTCATGGATTTAGGGTTTGGGATTTGCAGGTTGTGTTTATAAGCTCAGCATCTCCCAATGAATGGGCTTAAGAATCATTTCACAGTATTGAAAGTTAGCAGGCAAGGTGCTCCTTCAAACACTGTGCTTGCTTGCTTTTGCCGAAACCATTGGCTTAGTAGCCCATCTTCTAGAAAGAAGATTGATATTGAAGGCCATCCTGGCAGCTTTGTAGGAATTCACTAATTGCCCCACATTTTCAGGCTCCATTCCTGAGGAGCTCACAGTGTCCATATCAATTAAGCTGGCAGGGCACTGAGTCCCCTAAATGGTCTTTTATGCAATGGATGTGGCAGTAAGCCAGCACTAGCTCCCCTAGTGACAAACCAATATGCTCAAGTTTCCAGTGTCCATAGATACCATGCACTTTGTAGAGACGTCTGGCTCTGAAGCCTCAGCCATCACACTGGAACTCTGTACTGCAGGAAATGCCTTCAGGATTATACCAAGAGCTGGAATTCTTTCTAGTCATAATCTCTTTTATGTTAATATCCTTCTACCCATAGTTTTCTAATAAGAGATAACTTTGTTGAGTATTTTTACTGTGTCTGGCACTATGTATTTTACATGCATACTTCAATTTTATCCCCTAAAGATCCCATGAGATATAGGTACAATTATTATTTCCATATTGCATATTAAGAGACTGAGACCTATAGCAGTTAACTGACTTCTTGAGCTCAGAGAGTTTGTTAGTGGCAGTGAACTTTGGAAGGCTGGGGCTTGACCCTGATGTGGTCTATATTCAGAGCCCGTGCCCTCAACACTATACAGTGCCATTTCTTCTTGGGTACTTTGGAGCACAGGAGCCATTTCCAATAGGACTTCAAGCAAGTGAACTGCACTGGAGCAAGTGTAGAATTCTGAGATGCTAAAATATTTTGAATTTAGCAAATGATGAGAGCCATTGTAATCCATTATTTCCTTGCTCACCAATTATTTCCCTATTCAAATAAATTGTTTCAGCCCTGTATATAAGGTGCAAGTGTTTTGCGGGACAATATTTTTGCAAAAGCACACCAAAATTTCCCAACTTTAATACTAACTTTCTACCTCTTCATTCCATTGGCCCTTTGCTCCCATCTGCACTGGTCACAATCTCTAAGCTAAGAGAACACAGCTAGAGCTAGCTGCCAGCAGAAAATATGTCTGGAGTTCTCCCACAGATCGGTGTTCTCATAGGAAATATAATGAAGCAGTGCCAGTTCATTGTTTTCTCAGCCTATTGTCTGATTTTCTTTAAGAGAGCAATATAATTACATTAATATTCTTCCTAATCTGTTTTCTTTCCCTCCACATTACTCAAAAAAGGATCCAGTTTTCTTTGTTCCATTTCCCTTCTTCTCCACTACTAGTTGTAAATGAACCAAAGAAAGATGCAATGACCTCACTTATTAACAGATTCCCTTGTTTTTGTCTTGTGCTAATTAGATATCAGCCTTGCCTATGGCTAGACCCTCTTCTTTTTCTGTTTCTTCTCTCTCTCTCTCTCTCTCTCTCTCTCTCTCTTTCTCTCTTTCTCTCTTTCTCTCTCTTTCTCTCTCTCTTTCTTATTAATTAGTCTTTGAGTCAATGGCCTGAGACACTTTCAGATGGAACATGATGGTCCCTCAAGCAGTTGGGATTTTGGCAAGAGAACAGTCAGTTGGGGGAGACTCAATGGTTTGGAACCAGAACCTTTCAGATGCAGGTTAGATAGAACTCGTGTGGCACTGACACAAAGACCCTGCTTCTCACTCAGCTCACATGCCCTACCTGTTGACATGTCTATAGTTTGTTTCTAGCACTCAGGTGTAGTTAATGCTGTTCATCTGTCACATTAAAAATCTAGCTTTTTTTTCATTTTATGACTATCATGAGAATAAAATGGAAATATAAAATATCTTATATGTAATATAAATAATATAAAGTGGAAATATAACTATCCTCCTATTGCCTGGCCAAAATGTGAAAATCAGAATGTTTTGGAAGGATGTCCACTTTAGTTTTGAAGGCAAACCCATGCACACCTCTCATAGAATCTCTCATTGACTTTTGCACTTACTTCTAGGCCAATCACCTCTTCTAGCTCTAAAAGTTGGAGTTCTTATCTTGAAAGCTCTTAAAGGTTAGCCACCCAGAAACTAATATGGCCTAATAAGTTTAATTTCAGTTTAGGGCTTTCCCAGCAATAACTTCTACTTAGGAAGGGGATAGGATTTGATTTTGCTGTCCTCTCATGATCATACTGCCATTTCCTTCCCAGGGACACAACAGTCATCAGCCACTCTCCTAACACTAGCTATGACACAGCTCTCGAAGCTCGCATCCAGAAGGAGGAAGAAGAAATCTTGATGGCCAACAAGCGTTGCCTTGATATGGAGGGCAGGTAAAATGTTGATCTGGACCTCGGGTTGGTATGAAGACCAGATAGGTCAGTAGGGAAGGGTGAGCATCTTAGTTCACAATTGAGAAGCCCAATAATGTAGCCTCCCCTACCCCTACACTCATGCCAGCCTATTACTTAGGATATGAGATGCAATGACCTTTACCTTGATCATTCCCACTCACTATGGAATTCCAAGTAATGTTGCTTTCCCCTTTGGCGTTGGTAATTGCTTTCCATCTGCCTTCTGCCAGAACTGAACCATTGGTATTTGTACTCTGAGATATTCTTTCTAGCATTATACCATAACCCTATTATACTGCACAGTGCTCAGTAAAATAATATCTAGCCATGCTATACCTGATGTCTCTTATAAACTCATAATCATTTACTTATTATTTGAAGGTTATGGCCCATTTACTAGTATAGAAGTTCCCATTTTCTCACTGACTTCATTTCTGTTGACTCAAATTCTTCACTATAACACCCACTACATAGGTTTACTCTCATATATGGCCTTTCTCTCCCCACCCCCCACTATTGTACTTTGGCTTCCTAAAATTTAAGCAACAACTCCTGCATGCTCTGTTTTACCTATCTGGGGGTATAGAAAAGCATTTTTAAAATGTAGCACTGTCCTTTGTCTTAAAACTCAGAAATAACTAGACCACCACTTAGTCACAAAGGTCATGGAAGTTCAAGTCCATGTAGGCTGTGAGAGTAGAGCATGAAGATGGCAACAAGATCTTTATGTTCTTTGTCTTTGGCTCCTAGGATTAAGACTCTCCATGCCCAGATTATTGAGAAGGATGCCATGATCAAAGTACTTCAGCAGCGTTCCCGGAAGGAGCCTAGTAAGACAGAGCAGCTGTCATCCATGCGGCCGGCAAAGTCTCTGATGTCCATTTCCAATGCTGGATCTGGTTTGCTCTCCCACTCTTCCACCCTGACTGGCACCCCCATCATGGAAGAGAAGAGGGATGATAAGAGTTGGAAAGGGAGCCTAGGTAATGATAATAAATAAGGAAGATTAAAGAACATGTTTAAGAAGAGTCTTGATTTATATATGTGCTCACACAGCAAGGGAAACGAATGATGGTCCGGATTCTAGACAGGAAAATATCACAGGTTGGGTCCTCCTGAGAGGCTAGCTGCATATCAGGAGCTTTTCCACACTGTGAGGTCTCATGGAGAAAACATTGGTTGAAGCCATGGCCTTAGAAGATAAGAATCCTGAGTTCTATTTGGGTGAGAAGGAAAACAACCTGTTTCCTCTAAAAATTCTCATATTTGACCTTTACCATGTGGGACCTTTTGTTCAAAGCCCATATAGCCTTTGGGCCATTAAAAAATTTTAATTCCAGCTTTTTCTGTATTCTTTTCTCCCATAAAATTCAAGGACTTAGAGTTCTAATTAAGTTAAATGGACCTGGGTGACAAGTTTTGGTTACCAGAATGTTCTGAGATAAGAATAGAATGTACTTTTTCACTCTTTCCCTGTCCATTACTTCCCTTCTAATCAAAACCCCAGAAGTATTTGTGATACTACAAGGCACTTTGTTAGAGCCTGAGGAAACAAGCTGCATATATTTTAATTTTAGCTGTTTTTATTTCTTCTAATAACTTCCTTGGTTCTGTGACACTTGCAGTGCCCTTTAGTTAGAGTAGGCATTTTGGGGACCATGGTTATGATTAGAATCTTAGATCACACAATTATTATCACATTCATATGTGAATATAGACTTCTTCCACCAATCCTTTCCAGCTGTCTAGTATGGGTGGTGTCATTTATAGGTGCAAACAAGTAGAAGCATTCTGACAGCTTGGTGGAAATCAATCACCATTGGACAAATAAATCAAAACACATACCCATGACACTTAAGATTTAATACTATGTGCTGGGGCTTGGAGAATGAGAGCCAGAAGGGGTCTACTGAGTCTGAAAGAAACTTTGACATGTGATAAGATGTGCATGACAAACTGGGTTCTGGGTTTGAATGAGGACAAAGTAAAGAATTAGACCCATTCACATTTATCCTGAACCTCCTACAAAGAAAAAGAGGTAATGATATATCTGCATTTGAAGAAAGTATAGTTTTCTAACCTCTTTCCCTTTTTCCTTTGTAGGCATTCTCCTAGGTGGAGACTACCGTGCAGAATCTGCCTCTTCTACACCCTCACCGGTGCCACCCTCTACTCCCCTGCTCTCAGCTCACTCTAAGACGGGCAGCCGAGACTGCAGCACCCAAACAGAACGGGGAACTGAAGCAAACAAAACTGCAGCTGTTACTCCAATCTCTATTCCTGCTACAGTTGCTGCTGCCATCACTGCCAATGCTGCCACCAACACCACCACCATGGTAGCTGCTGCTCCAGTGGCTGTTGCTGCTGCTGCTACTCCATCTCCAGCAACTGCTACTTCTGTTCATGCTGCTGCTGTTCCTCCAGCTGCTGCCTCTGCTGTTTCTGGTTCTATTGTTGCTCCTGCTTCTGCTGCTGCTGCTGTTCAGGTTGTTCCAGCCGCTCCAGCTCTGGTTCCAGCTCGGGCTCCAACTCCAGTCCCGGCTCCAGCAGCAGCTCAGGCATCTGCTCCAGCTCTGACTCCGACTCCGACTCCATCTCCAGTTGCAGCTGCTACTCCAGCTCCAGCTCCAGCTCCAGCTCCATCTTTGTCTCAGGCTGAGGCTCTTACAGCTCCAGCCACTGCTTCTGGGCCACGACGCTTGTCTATACCTAATTTGGCCGGTAATCCAGACAAGACAGGTAATAATGCTCTACCAGATAGCTTTTGATTCTGCCCTCAATTATAGACTTGTTTTTTGTACCTGCTGTTTTGGGCACAGTTGGTCATTTGGAGAGAGGTTTTTCATATTCTAAAAAGGATTAATCAGAGGAGATGAGGGCAGAGAGTCTATAAATAATTTATCTGACACTAAGATGGGAACAGAAATGAGTTCAGGCCTTTCTCCCAGTAAAGTAAATAAATGTTCAGGGGAATAAGACAGGTGACAAGCAAGTCTCACCTGGCTATTGACTTCATAGGGGCTTTAAAAGCTGTCCATTTCTAGATATTTGTGTTTTTATGTTATCTCTAAGTGTTTTCTAATCCCTTATTTCTATTTAGATGGTCCTGTTTTCCACTCCAGTACTCTGGAAAGAAAAGCTGCTGCTCAGATCCTGGGACAAGAGCCTGATGCAGAAATGGTGGAATATCTCATCTAAATGTTCTAATCAAGAGCTGCAGTTTCTCAGCAAAAATGCTCTTAATGATTTTCCCTTTTGTTGTTGTTATTTTGAGGGTCAGCACAAGGGATTGGGGGAATGTTTTTTAAAGGGACTTTTTAATTGAGACATTATAGTACCTACGCTATGCCATATGAACTCCAGTCTATTTTGGTGCACTTAGAGAGTACCTCTAAAGACAAATCAATCAGAGTGTGCTCTAAAGGTTATCATTTGGATTTATACAAATACTGGGACTGTTAATAGCTGGATATTCACCAATGTTTTGCAATGTGCTTAAATTTTTTTGGCATTTCCATATTACAGATCATTTTTTATTGAAGAGCACAGTACGTTTGGAAGACAGTATGTAAAAGGTAGTTCAAAAATGGGAAGCTGGAGAGAATTTGCACATGTGATGTTTTGCAGAGTGACCATCTAGGCAGCATCCAGAGAGAGAGCTCTTACCGCAGGCTTATGAAAGGGAATAGTTTTTGGAGCCGTGTAAACTGGAGGAAAGGCAGGGAGTATTGGGGTGTGGAAGGGTGCTGGAGCTAATTTTCCCTTCCAATTTCCCAGCTACTCTGTGCCAGGGGATTGTTTTTATCTTAATTTCAGTGGTGCTTTGGAAGTTGATTCTTTTGGTTCCCTCTTGGAGGTTCATACATTCATGTATATATATATACTCTGGAATAATTTATGCATTTGGGTAATTAATATATTGCTTTCAGCCACTAGGAGAGTTAGCTTAAACTTCCTCTCTCTTAGACAGTTAAACTACCGGAGGCCTTGATAGAGAGTTGCATGAGGCGCTTGCTGAATGTAGACCTTTGTGGTCTCTGTCTAGCCATGAACAGCTTTCTTGCCTTTCTTGAGACCATTCTGCTTAGTGTATATTTCTTCTTCGGCACAAATTCACTGGCTGTGTCACCAGTCTCAAATTGCAATTATTTGCAAAATGAGGAAGCACTTTTGGTAACAGGTTGAATGCTTTGAATTTCTGGTGACTACTTTGAAATAACTCATTTTATTTCCCAAATTCTTAGACTTATTTGACTATCACCTCCAAAGGAAAAACATCAGAAACCCAAAGTACTGTGCTGTAGTCAGGGGAGAGCTGGGCTGCAGCAGAGTCCTCAGCTACCTCTTTTCATGGCCAGTGACTCCATCTTGGAATACTTTTGGAGAGCAGCAGGAAATGTACATGTGGGCAGGGACCAAGGAGGCCATGACTCCAAGCTTTGCCTAAAGGCTGCCTCCAGGAGCACAGAAGGGCTGCTCATTGCCATAGGTCCCTGCTCTGTGTCATTTATCTACCCTTTATTAAGATGATAAATCTACAATCAACATCATTAATATCAGTTTTCAAGGGTTTTGGGGGGAGGTGAGAGGATTGGGGGTGTTATATAAGGGTGGGGGGGATAGAGGTTTGGGGATATGCTAGTTAGAAAGCAGATTAATAGAAGAGTAGGCCTGATATATTACATTGCGAGGCATAGAGGCTGGGAGGAATTTTAACAATACAATAGCCCAACCCTGTCATTTTAGTGATGAGGATTCTGAGACCTGGAGACTTTAAGTGACTTTTTCAAGATCATACAACACAACTTCCCACTCTGCCAAATACCATATTTATTTTGGGAAACCCTTATGTACAAAAATCCCCATTTGAAGAAAAGGTATCTTCACAGGCCAGGGCATATGTATTTTGTAAACTGGCCCTGGCTTCGGTAGTTTGTACAGGGTTCTGAGTTCCTATCTTGCCTCTCCTGCAGTGCTTTTTGCAAGGCTTTTCCTTTCCTGATTCTGATTTCAGTATGGAGTCACATGGGACATCTACCCTAAAATATCAACTTCACTTCTCTTGCCACAAGATCGACTGTCTTGGATAATCTTACAGAGTTCTTCTGTAAGTATAGGAATGACATACTTAACAGTATTCTTGTGTCATTCCCAATGATCATCCAGGCAATCTCATTAGTCAACAGAGCCAAATATCAACAGTACAATGATTGAAATTTCTTTTGAGAGTCAAATTTTTTAAACTTAAACTTCTTCAAAATAGACTCACCCAGGCCGTGGTATTTTGTGGAAGAGCCACATTCAAGGGGCCAAAGAGCCACATGTGGCTCGCGAGTCGCAGTTTGCTGACCATCTTTTCAAAGGAATTATTTTGTGTAGGGGAAGGAGGAGATAAGAGGGAAAGTGATGTGGTTTTTCAGACAGTCTTGACATTTTTAATAACGAAGTGATTTCACATTAGTTCTCAGTTATTTAGTGAATCCCAAATAGAAATTAAAAGTGCAGTTGTGTTAATGCTCATTAATATTACCCTTTAGTCAAAGAAAAAAGCTCAAATAGTAAAAGCAACAAGTAGCAAACTTTAGTACTGCTACTTTCTGTCTAAATAAATGCATAACTAAATAGAAAAAATAAACCTTTCATTTACTCCTTTCATGTTTATAACATATTGCCAGCATTTTTGCTAGCTCTGGGAGCCATGGTTTTATTTACATTCTGTAAGGTGACAAATGTTAAAATTTCACACTGTGTGGTAGCCATCTCTTTAGGCTCATGCATTTTGGGCTAGGAGAAAGTTCTTAGCTAAGTATTATTTTGAACTTTCCACAACATCTCTCCCCCCCTCACAACAGAGGGTTCCCTCTTGGCTCAGTTTTTAATCCCAGGTAATTTGCTCAAATACATTGTACATTTGAGAGATGAAAGAAGTCCCTGTCATTGTATTATGTTTACAAAGAAGATTGATTCCGCCTTTTCAGAAGATCCCTAATAGGTGACATTTTAAAATTCAGGTTTATGGGAGAAATCTCACCTTTTCACAATTGTGTCAATGTAACACTTGGGGGATATTTCTGGACTCCACCTATCTATGCCTTTTACTGGCACCTCAGAACAGGAGGGTGACCTTGTTGTCTTAACTTGCACAGCATGGTGGTCTCTGGTGACCTTCTAAGTCAGTTGTACTTCAATGTCCCTTGTACAGAAAAATTTCATTAGAACAAACTTTACTTGATATGAAGTACTTATTAACATTTTTTATTAAATAGTAGTTTGAGCTTTCTTATAAAATCATGTATCTTAATTGTTGTTTTAATGAAGGATTTGTTTTCAGTGATGCTTTTGAGCTTCAGGTTGAGAGGATAGTAGGAACCTGAAATATTTGCCATCACCTGCCATAGGAGACATACTAAGAGACCCATCAAATTTTCTTTTTCTTGTTACACAGTTGGCTGTGCACAACAGTTGGAAAATGAACAAAATTACCGTGCAAACTACTTTTTATGAAGAGCCTAAAAACTAATAATGTAGCAGCTTAAAGTGTATACATATGCACTAACTCTTATAAATTATATTCTCATGTCTGTTAGCCATACAATCTCCTGTTATCTCAATTGCTCATTCACATATGGAATTTGTTACTTAAAATGTGTGCATTCTTACTGAACATGTTTTCAAAGGAAGGCAT